>CM065596.1:42143523-43343523 GCA_033119425.1 Bufotes viridis | reverse complement strand
CATCAATTTGTACTATGAGCATGTTTCTCACCCCACAATTTATGTAATCCTACCCACGGGTGTCATTCTTTAATCTTATATACACCATTAAAGGTTAAGTTTTAGCGTCTTTTTTCTGTTTTGTTTTCTATTGTTATTGCCCAATGAACAAGCGTTTGTTACCAATGATCTGCCTGACTGTGGCTAGGTGTAATACAGCCATAAGACCAGACAGTTTAAAGATATGCAAAGTCACTACTCTGACCATGCACTGATGATAGAGGTCCCTATAAGGTAAAATTTAGGCTTCAGAACATTTGAATTTGATTATATCATTGAATTTAACTTTCTACCACAAAAGACAGAGTAGCAGAGGTGACAAGCAGGACCCATTCTAAATTCAGGTGAAGTGGTTGCCAGGTAGGTATGGTCCTCACTGGGTTCCTAAGATAGGACATGTATCTTGATCCATTTTCCTGCTACAAAAGCGAAAGAATACACTTGCTGGCAAGCAATTTTCAGGTGGCAACTACAGGGTAGAACAGGGCAGTTTATGCTTGAATGGAGTCAGGACCAGGCCGCAGCAAGATGAAAAATAGAATTGTTTGCATCTATCTATTTATCTATCTAGAGAAAAGTCCCAGGAAGAGGGCTGAAACGTTGCTGTATGGTGTTTACAGAACACTACTACTGATCTACTCCTGGGAGTGCCCTGGAATTATTTATTTATTGGATGTTGGATCACCCCGCTATTATCATACCGCAGTGCGGTTCAAAACATTTGCTTTTGTTATCTATTTATCTATCTATTTATCTTTACTTATCGTCCTTCAGGCTGCACATCTATCTCTTTGTATGTGCTGCCTTTGGACTCAAGGAAAGATAAATTTCGGTAAGCAAATTTAGACTATCTATCTATCTATCTATCTATCTATCTATCTATCTTTTCTCATTATCTATCTATGTGTCTGTCTATATCTAACTAATCTTTGCTTATGAAACATTACAAATATAATAATATAAACCTATCTCTACCTGTTATTTTGCATTATTTTAACTTTAATCAAAGCACAGACATTCATGTTCTGTCCATAAATGTCCTGAGATAATCAATAGGTAATGAGAGCTGTGAACCACAACAAACAGTGAGACAATAGGAGAGAGAATCTTGACCATAGATGCTTACAGATCAGCATAAAAAATACATACATAATGTAATTATTAGACATAAGCAATTTTTTCAAAACTTCGATACGTTTAGTATCATTAAAAAACTGCCATTTCCTGGCTGCAGAGATCCTTTATAGTGGTAGTGAAATAATACTGTGAGTCCGTATGACATGCAGATGACAGGCGTCACTGTTAGAATCACTGCACACTTCACTTACTTGGGCAGTAACGGGGCCAAAACTGCCCAAATAACTCAAGTATGAATTTAGAGTGGAGAGGGTGTCAGCAGTAAGTTTGTGTTGACGTCACTGACTCACTGATTACTTTGCCCTTTCTCCGATCCGTCAGAACAATAACCCACAAAAAACGGATCCTGTATGTGGAGCATCCGCCTTCACTTGGTCAGTATTTGGTCAGTATTCCATCAGTATTGCTAATGCCAAAAAAACAGGAGTGGATCCGAAACAGAGATGAAACGAGAACAGAATATTTGCATTTCTCTGTGTTTTGTACCCACTCCTGCTTTTGGCTACCAAATCATTTGCCAATTCTGATGGGACCATACAGGCCTTACAGCTGCTACACAGACAGGATCCGTTGTGCGTCTCATTTTTCCTTCTTTCTGACAGTGACAGATCAGAAAAATGGTCAAATAAATGATAATGTCATCTAGGCCGAAAGGCAAAATGGTGGCCCAGTCATGAAG
Organism: Bufotes viridis; assembly: GCA_033119425.1. Taxonomy (NCBI): domain Eukaryota; kingdom Metazoa; phylum Chordata; class Amphibia; order Anura; family Bufonidae; genus Bufotes; species Bufotes viridis. The sequence goes on along the minus strand of CM065596.1, from coordinate 43,341,668 downwards.
TGGGGAGAGTGGGAACAGAATGAGAAGCCCACAAAGTGGCCCAATGACGTAGTGGTTAGGTGGAAGCAGCATGAGAAGAACACAGAGTGGTCCAGTGACAGAGTCTGGAGGTGGTGGCAGTATGAAGAGGCCACAGAGTTTCACAATGACAGAGTGTGGAGGTAGTGGCAGCATCAGTAGACCATAGAGTGGCACAATGACACAGTGTGGAGGTGGCAGCAGCATCAGGAGACCACAGAGTGCCAAGGTGACATAGTTTGGAGGTGGCGGCAGCATCAGGAGACCACAGAGTGGCAAGGTGACATAGTGTGGAGGTGGGTTGCAATACCAGTACCAGCTGAAGATGGTGGGTCAAAGAAGGGGCACTTGGCATCAGATGTGTGACATCAGATGTGTGAATAGTCCCTGCAGTGGAGGCTGAGGACAGGGTGGTGGATAAGGCTCCAGAGGCGGACATTGTCGCAGGACCAATGGCGTGACAACGTTGAAGCGGAAGCGGCCTGACCTGTCCAAGTTGCTGGTGTGGCTGTGCAGGAACCATATTCACCCAGTGGGCTGTAAAGGACATGTATTTTCAGTGACCGTAGTTACAGCTTCACACATCGGCGCTGCCTTGCACTTTGCCAGACGCCGACACGATCAAGGACTTGCCTACCTTTTGTTCTACATGTGTCTGCAGGCTGGTACTGCCTTTTTGACAAAGAAATGATGGCTTGGGACTCTCACAAGCTATAATTTCTCTAAAACGTGCAGAGTCCACAACTTGGAAAGGGAGGGACTGCAGCACCAGGAACTTAAGAAGTAGCAAGTTCAGCTTCTGCGCATTTGGATGCATGCACGCCTACTGTTCTCTTGGAAATCGTTTCAGTGACAGAATGATTGACGAGGAGTAAGAGAAGGAGGAGCAGGAGCATCAGGACCAGCAGATGATGAGAAGGACAGACTGCTCCCTGTGGCTGAGGTGGTGGAGCCTTGACTGCCTGAAACAGTGTGCATTCCACTGAGTGATGCAGTCGTTGCTGCGACAGGCTAGATCACCAGGTCAGAGACACTGTTCTCCAAGGCAACTATATGGTGATGCTGCATATGTTGACACAGGGCTGTGGTGCCAACATTGGCATCCTGGCCACGCCTAACCTTCTGCCCACAGATTCTACATATGGCCATGTTCACCTCCTTCGGCGGCTTAACAAAAAACTGCAACACCGCAGAGTAGGTTATTTTACCCCCAACACTATGCCTTGACTGACTGACTTCTACCGCCACTGCCTCCGTGAACCCATGCACCGCTACTTCCCAGGCAGGTAGGCTCCTGCAAAGCAGGTGGTCTACTCTGGGCACGTTTGGCTCCCGACCTCCCACTGCTGCCACCCTGCTGACCCTTGGCGTCTTGCTCACCACTGATGTCCTCCTCAACCGTCTCTGGGTCAGGAGCCTGACTGCTCGCAACACCAGCTCCCACGCCACTCTCCTCATCACTACTTGCCCGCCTAGCGGAGGGAGCGGCGGAGTTCTCCTCCAGATATTGGCTGGGCAATAGCTTCTGATTGGCCTGCGCCAGAAACTTTAGGCCTCTGCCACTCCCCTGTGCAGGGCCTAGCACTTCTCTGTTTGACATAGTGTTAGATCCAATATATAAATAAACAGGAAATTAAAATACCCCAGAAAAGGCTTCACAATAGATAACTGCACTGCTGAGCATCAAATATATTTTTTCTTTTTCCGGTAAAACACACCAGAAAAGGCTTGACAACAGATAATTGCCCTGCTAAACAGCAAATATATTTATTCTTTTTTGGGTAATACAAGCCAGAAAAGGCTTCACAACAGATAACTGCACTGCTGAGCGGAAAATATATTTTTTCTTTTTAGGGTAAAACACACCAGAAAAGGCTTCACATCAGATAACTGCACCGCTGAGCGGCAAATATAATTTTTCTTTTTCCGCTAATGCTCCCCACAAAAGGCTTCACAACAGATAACTGCACCACTGAGCTGCAAATATATATTTGCTTTTTACGATAATACACCCCACAAAAGGCTTCACAACAGATAACTGAACCGCTGAGCGGCAAATATATTTTTTCTTTCTCCATTAAAACACCCCAGAAAGGGTTTCACAACAGATAACTGCACTGCTGAGCGGTTGCTGGTCAAGACACGACCGCTAGATGACACCGGGAGCTCAGGCTTCTCGCTGCGACCCCTGCTGCCATGCCCCTTTACTCTGCTGCGAACTCAGAAACATTTGGGCCTCTGCCACTCCCCTCTGCAGGCACTTCTCTGTCTGACATAGTGTTAGATCCAATAAATAAATAAACAGGAAATTAAAATACCCCAGAAAAGGCTTCACAACAGATAACTGCACTGCTGAGCGGAAAATATATTTTTTCTTTTTCTACTAAAACACACCAGAAAAGGCATGACAACAGATAACTGCACTGCTGAGTGGCAAATATATTTTTTCTTTTTCCTCTAATGCTACCCACAAAAGGCTTCACAACAGATAACTGCACTGCTGAACGGCAAATATATTTTTTCTTTTTATGCTAAAACACCCCAGAAAAGGCTTCACAACAGATAAATGCACCTCGGATCGGCAAATATATTTTTTCTTTTTCCGCTAATACACCCCACAAAAGGCTTCACAACAGATAGCTGCACCACGGAGCGGCAAATATATATTTTCTTTTTATGCTAATACACCCCACAAAAGGCTTCACAACAGATAACTGCACCGCTAAGCGGCAAATATATATATATTTTTACGCTAATACACCCCACAAAAGGCTTTACAACAGATAACTGCACCATTGAGCGGCAAATATATTTTTTCTTTTTCTGCTAATGCTCCCCACAAAAGGCTTCACAACAGACAACGGCACTGCTGAGCGGCAAATATATTTTTTCTTTTTCCGCTAATACACACCAGAAAAGGCTTCACAACAAATAACTGCACCGCTGAACGGCAAATATATATTAGCTTTTTACGCTAATACACCGCACAAAAGGCTTCACAACAGATAACTGCACCGCATAAGGGCAAATAAGACGTAGAAATATTGCCTTGTAATAAACCCTGTTAATGCATTATCAATCAGCTCTTGCACTCTAATAACAAGAACGGTTTGCTGGAATTGCAGAGCTGTATAATGGCAATTTGGATCCCCAGTCAGTGCGGCAAGGTGTAATAGGAATGTTCCCATTATCCAAGCTGTAACCTCCCCTACTTAACAGTTTTCAATATAAATGCTGTGGAATGATTCCTCTCTATCCTTTCCCTACACTTTAAATAATCTTTCCCTGAACTTGTAAATTGTTTTTTAGCACAAATATCGTTTTTTTTAACACTGTCCCTAGTGCCTGTAGACATCTCTACCTGCACTGTGACATCACAGGGCTGGCTGGCTGCTGATTGGCTGCATGCATGGCATTATAGGTGATCCCACCTTCCCAGAGTTCCTTTTTCCATGTCCTCACACTTGCAGCAGCCATTTTGGGAACAAATGTGATTCGTTACCATGAATCGCTAGGAAATTCGGATTCGGTGCAAATCAAATTTTTCCTGAAATTTGGATCGAATTCCACTTTGTCAGCTTTGATTCGCTCATCTCTAGTAATTATCAATAACAATAATTAAGATAAATGTCAGCACTAATAATTATGTATCTATTAAATAAATCTACCATGGAGGTTTGTATGCATTTATAGTAAAAAAAAAAAGAACTTTTTCAGTATAAAAAAAAAGTATTTTTCTTTCTTCCAATTTTAACTCAAGCCTTTTATCCCTATCGAGAGTAATTGTAAGCAATTGCATTTTAAGAAATGACTTAAAAGAAACGGGGGATTTTTGAGGGCTTCATTAAAAGCAGACAGTTTCTGTAACCTTTTAGCAGAACTTGTTATCTGATGACGTGAATTAACATTCTCTCAAATGACTAATAATCATATCAAGGTTGCCATGTCAGCTTGTAGATTTGAATAAGAGGGTCTGAAAACATTTGCATGCCTGAATGTGCCGGTGCTTAGGAGCTAATGCTATAGCGCTGTCATAAAGCACCGCAAAGACATGACTTAATGTAATCTGTCATGTCATATGCTAATCTTCAGCCATTACTTGAGTGCTGTAAGTAAGTAGAAAGCATTTGGGAAAATCCTTTTCAATTTCTCTGAGTACCACTTCTGCTGTTGGTCAGCTCAAATGGGTTTTGTGCATTTAATGTAGAGCTCAAGTCAAGTTGGCTTAGGTCACACTTAATTAACTATCACATTGATGGGTTTTGTTGGTATAGCTTTATGGAAAATGTGTATTCCTGATTTCAACCAACTGCTAAATATTTAATGTGCTTCAGGAAAAAATGTCTTACTGATTCTAAGACGCCAGTGTATGTAGCTAAAAACCTTGAAAGAATAAAAAAATTTTTTTTTTCAATATGCTTTCTCTATGCATTAATGACCCTGATGCTTTTGTAATCTGTATGAACCTAAAAGTAGACACAATTAATTTCTCACATATAAGCACCGGTATAATAATGAGAATGACTAAAACTAATTGCATTGTAGGGGGTGTAGCACGAAGGTTATTCACTCAACTGTGATAATGGTGATTGGGGCACATTACTGCAGAATGTACTATTGACTTAATTAATCTCGACTGATAATAACAAATTAATAATTAACCCCTGCATTCTGCATCACGAAGAAGCATTACGACCAGTTTAGCCTTGGGAGAATGTGCAACAATTATTTAGAATTAAAGTGGCTTCAGACCTGTAGGTGGTATACAGAACATTCATCTAATTCAGACCCTTTGAAGTTATTTAGAAATTGAGTGTTTCCATTGCATTACAAAAATAAAAATTTGATTTTTTTTTTCTAATCTACAATAATGCTTAGAAACAATATTTACACCCTAAATCTATAGTGTGATTAATCTTATGGAAAATACGATATCTTATAAAGAAAACTTTAATAAAATGAACAAACACAATATATAGATGGTGAATTAAAACTCTTTCATATAACAGAAACAATAAATAAGAATGCACTTCTGTTTAATGGCTCTCTTGTTTATTGTCGTGTGGTTCGTTTAGCATATTAATGCCATTATAACCAAATGTCGTACATGTATGGCACTTTGTGCTAGGATTAAAGGCTATATATATATCTTGACTCATTTTGGGTTAAATAATTTTTTGCAATTGGTCTTTATTAAAAATATTGAGCTGTTCTGTCACAAAGGGTTAAAAGTCTAGCTATCTGAATCGTATTTTTTTTACTTTCACTTTGTGCTGATCATTTAATAACCTTTATCTCTAATTTATTAACATATCTTAAAGACTTATTTAAACCACATTCTAAGCCGTAAGATAAGACCTGAGCTATAACGAGTGTTTATAATGACAAAGAACAGAGATAAGGAGTCCGTCTACTCCTGGTCTGATGCAAAATATAAAGGGTGCTACTAGAGCATGTCAGCTCTGTACATTAAAAAGGAAGCCATATTTTTAATAGAGACCTATTTAAAAAAATAGTTTTAGCTCAAAATGAGTATAATACAATAATAAAAAAAAATGCCCCCAAAGGTGTACACAGCTAGAGATGAGCGAATCAAAGCTGACGAAGTGGAATTCGATCCGATTTTCAAGAATTATTCAATTTACACCGAATCCGAATTTCCTCATGCTTAGTAATAATGAATTATATTTTTTCCTAAAATGGCTGCTGCACGTGTGAGGACATGGAGCAAGGAACTCTGGGAAGGTGGGATCACCCATAATGCCATGCCTGCAGCCAATCAGCATACAGCCATCCCTGTGATGTCACAGCCCTATAAATAGACTAAACCATCTTGGATTCTGCCATTTTCCAGTGTACTTAGCGCAGGGAGAGACATCAGCAGGTGCTAGGGAAAGTGCTAGAAAAAACTTTATTGTGCTTAAAAAATGATTTACAAGTGCAGGGAAAGATTATTCAAAGTGTAGGGAAAGGATAGGGAAGAATCATTCCACAGCATTTATGTGTAACAGGGTTCAGTAAGGGAAGTTACAGCCTGGGTAATAGGAACTATCAGGCATATTAGCCATTGTATTATAAAGTGCGAAAATGACAGCCCTTTTTGTCGTGTATTAGTGGCAAAAGAAAATATATCTGCCGCTCAGCGGTGCAGTTATATGTTCTAAAGACTTTTGTGCTGTGTATTAGTGGCAAAAGTAAAATATATTTGCTCTTCAGCGGTACAGTTATATGTTCTAAAGCTCTTTTTGCAGTGTATTAGTGGCAAAAGTAAAATATATTTGCCGCTCAGCAGTGCATTTCTATGTTCTAAAGCCTTTTGTGGCATGTATTAGTGGCAAAAGTAAAATATATTTGCCGTTCAGCGGTGAAGTTATGTGTTATAAAGCTCTTTTTGTCATGTATTAGTGGCAAAAGTAAAATATATTTGCCGTTTAACGGTGCAGTTATATGTTATAAAGCCCTTTTTGTCGTGTAATAGTGCCAAAATAAAAATATATTTGCCGTTCAGTGGTGCAGTTATATGTTCTAAAGCCTTTTGTGGTGTGTATAAGTGGAAAAAGAAAAATATATCTGCCGTTCAGCAGTGCAGTTATATGTTCTAAAGCCTTTTGTAGTGTGTATTAGTGGCAAAAGAAAAATATATTTGCCGTTCAGCGGTGCAGTTATATGTTCTAAATCCCTTTTTGTCGTGTAATAGTGGCAACCTGTCCTCAACCTCAGCCTCTGTCTTTTTCTGTTCCCTCAGCAAGAGAAGTATTGTATGCTTTGGGCTCAGCTCCACTATACAATGAGTATGAGATACTAGAAGACAGTCAGCAGCTACTGGCAAGCCAAGATCTGCAGAAGACATCCACCGCTACCTCCCGTAGGCAGGCAAGTAGTGATGAGGAGAGTGGCGTGGGAGCTGGTGTTTTGAGAGCAGTCAGAGACCCAGAGACCGTTGAGGAGGACATCAGTGACGTGCAGACAGTACACGATGATGATAATGTAGTAGATCACACTTGGGCGCCGGGTGAATTAGGGGCTTCATTATCATCGAGAGAAGAGGGTGACAGGTTGCACGTGAGGCAGGGGCAGAGCCAGCAAGTCTCTAGCGTGGCCAGGAGTCAGAAGGGTGGCAGCAGTGGGAGGTCGGGAGCTAAACGTGCCCGGTGCAGACAACTCACTTCGCAGCATACCTTCCCAAAAAAGCAGCGGCGATAGCAGTCATTCAGTGCTTAGTGTTGGGGGTAGAATCACCTACTCAGCGGCGTGGCAGTTTTTTTTATTAAGCCGCCGGAGGAGGTGAACATGGCCATATGTAAAATCTGTGGGCAGAAGGTGAAGCGTGGCCAGGGTGCCGATGTTGGCAACACAGCCCTGCGTCAGCATATGCAGCGTCACCATAGTGGTGGACTGGGAGAACCGTGGCTTCAGTGTGGTGGTCCAGCCTGCCGCAGCAACTGCTGCATAACCTGGTGGCACGCAGCCAATTTCAGGCAATTAACGCTCCACCACCTCAGCCGAAGGGAGCTGTCTGTCCTTCCCATCATCTGCTGGTCCTGATGCTCCTGCTCCTCATCAGTTATTCCGTCACCAAAAAGGCAGTACTAGCCCTGCACACATGTAGAACAGAAGGTGGGCCAGTCCTTGTGCCTGTCGGTGTCTGCCAAAGTGCATGGCAGCGCTGACATGTTGAGCTATAACTACTGTCAGGGACTATACATGTCCTTTACGGCCCACTGGTTAAGTGGAATTCCTGCACAGCCACACCAGCAACTTGGCCAGGTGACGCCGGTTCTGCCCCCATGTTTTCACGCCATTGGTCCTGTGACAATGTCCGCCTCTGCCTTCTCATCCTCCACTGTGTCCTCAGCGTCCACTGCAGGAACTATTTACAGTGCTCCTCCAACATGCCACATGTGCACAGGCTGATATGCGACGTTTCCACCCGTTGGAATTCCACACTCCATATGTTGGACCGACTTTACGAACAGAGAAAGGCAATAAACAGTTTTGTGTTCTGATCCAAGCGGATAGGAGTACTCCCCTGTGAAACTTCCATGTCAGCCAGTGGCAGCTCATGCATGACACCTACCGTTTGCTCAGCCCCTTTGAGGAGGCCATGTTATTTGTCAGTCACCAGGACTACGGGATGAACAACGCCATTCCACTGCTTCATGTCCTGGAACAGATGCTGATAAATCTGTCTGGTCAGGGGACTGGAGACGTGGCGCCTATATCTCACGGCCACATGAGGCCTGTGGGCGCTGAACTGGAGGAGGAGGTGGAGGACATTGGAGCACAAGCAATGTGTAGCGAAATGGGTGGTTTTTCTACACAGCTGACAGGAGAGGAGGAGCAGCTAGAGGAGCTACAGGGCGATGAGGAAGACGAGGCAGAGGACGCAGACACACTGTGGCAGTATGCAGTGTAGATGGAGGCAGGGAGTCCCTCCAAGTCACTTGCACAAATGACCCGATGCATGCTCACTTGCTTGAGTAGTGACAGCCGAATTGTTATCATTCGGCAGAGGGAAGACTTCTGGCTCTCCATCTTGTTGGACCCTCGCTAACTGTCCAAAATGGGGGCAATTTTTACACCTGCTGAGAGGGAGGACAAAATGAACTACTACAGAGACATCCTATGAAGTTATCTGGCTGCTGCCTATCTGCACCATCGTTCATCCTCTCTCAGGTCTGACCAGGGGGGCCCACTGCGCTTATGTTCCACTGCCATGGCTGCTGGTGAGGGGTGGGGCGGCAGGAACAGTACCAGCTCAATCAGCAGCAGCCTGAGTCTAGAGTCGCTGATGAGCAGCTTTCTTCACCCGGATAGTGAAGAAACTACTCACCAGCAGCTAGACATAGAGCAGAACCTGAACCAGCAGGTGGTGGCATATATGAAGTGCACCCTACCAGCCGTCATTGAAGATCAACTGGACTACTGGGCAGCCAAACTGGATTTGTAGTGTGACACAGTGAGAGTTTTGGTTGTGGAAAACAGGTATTTTCCTCTCAGCCTGTGCTGCAGGGTGATTTTTAGCCAAGTGAGGGCAAATACTGGACCGGATTTTAGGTGCTGGTCCGAGTTTTTGGTTAACACCTAGTTGCCTTTAAAAGACAGCTGGGTTTATGCAAAGGGATCTCTGTGTTGGGATCTGATAGCCTTGTTGCTGGATGGAGGCTTCCTACTTGTTTGGAGTGAAAACAGGTTCATGCTGCTATGAACAAGGACTCTGTGAGGCAGAATTGCCGCATGGTGTGAACTACCACTAATACCACAAAGGTGACTTTTTGCTTGAATTGGACTGCTTGTTTTGTCACTTCCCTAAAGTGTGAATAAAACACTGCACTGTTTGATCCAAAGAACGTGTTTTTGCCTCTATACTGTGTCTGCTGACCCTGTCTACCAGAGCGAGTTCCCACAGTAGCCTCAACTGGCCGAGTTTGCCCTGGAAAAGCTATCCTACCCGGCCAGTAGTGTGGCATCAGGGTGGGTGTTTAGTGTGGCAGGGGCAGGGGCGTACATAGAAATCATTGGGCCCCATAGCAAGAATCTGAATTGAGCCCCCTAACTTCGCCAACTACCCACCCCAGGCCCATCCCACCACCTGCCCTGGCCCCTCCTCTGCCACACCCCCATGGTATTCCTACTGACCCAGAGAATGAAAGGCACTGTCAGTTTCACCGCAAAGGTAACGCCGTAGGAACAAAACCCATAAAATGGCGGAGGAATTGCGGGATTTTTTCCAATCCCACCACATTTGAAATGTTTTGCCTGCTTTCCACTACATTGAATGCCATATTAAATGGTGGCATTAGAAAGCCTTCATATGGATATGTGACCGCAAAAATAAAAATAAATAGAAAATAAAAGTTATGGCTCAAGGAAGATAGGAAAGAAAAATGAAAATGAAAAAAACTCTGGTATCCTAACTGTTAAAGGGGTTATCCAACCCCTATTATGCCCCCCAAAATGCCTGGCCACTGCATACAGGTAATACTTATGCCCGGGGGGTTGCAGCAGATAGCGGGCTGCAAAGGAAATGAGCCTCCCTAGCATCACCCGTGATGCTAAGGAGGCTCGTTCCCATTGTGGCCTGCTATTGACTGTCCCCATGTCTCCGGATGTTTCCATTCATGTGAGGGGGGGCCGTGTGGGCATCAGTGACGCGGGTGCCGGGAGCTGGCTAAGTATTACCTGTATGAGGTGCCCTGGCATTTTTTTTTTTTGGGGGGGGGGGGCATTATAGGGCTTGGATAACCCCTTTAACTCCTTGCTGCTGATGCTTAGATTAGCATGAGAAAAAATTGCCATATATCATGAATAATGACTTTAGAGTATAAGTTGATATTGCTGTCAGAGCATGTAAGTAATAAAAGCTTGAACATCATATGTTATACACAAAAAATATGATCTATTACACGTTACACACCAATGATGTTGTTAAACCTTGCACACACTGGTAACTCCACCATATAGTGCTTCTCCCATACACTATGCACAAATAATAACATAATAGGCTATACAGACAGTGGGACAGGGCAGCTTTTAGCAATTTTGTCCCATTATTGCCCAAGAGTCAGTGCCTGGCACTGTTTCACACAAGTGGATGCCGTGCATGTAAGCCACTGCGTGAATGACAGCCAAGCCTCGTTTCGCACAGAAGAGATACGGAGCATTAACATGATTGATAATGCTCTGTGCCTCTCTGTGACCTTTTTATTACATAATCACAGTGACAACTTTATCTCACTGTGATTTTGTAGTAAAAAGATCACAGAGAGGAACGGAGCATTATCAATCATGTTAATGCTCCGTGTCTCTGCTGTCCGGAATGGGGCTTGGCTGTCACTCACGCTGCGGGTGACATGCACGGCATCCGCTCATGTGAAACAGCCCTTAGAGGAGGCAGATGTCAGGGACACTTCTTTGGGTGGGAGATTAGAAGCTGCTAGAGGCTTTATGAGGGGAGTGAACATAAAAGACAAAAGGTGATGGAGATCTGTTATAAGAGGGAGGATAGCAGCAGCTGGCATGGGTTCTTTTATATAAAAGGGGAAAGAAGCAGGTGGCATGGACTCTGTTAGATCAGAAGTAGACAAGGGCTTTGTGCTAAAGGATTAGGCACATCAAGTCCAATAGGTGATAGGGGCTCAGGTACTGATGGATGGACAGAAACAGATTGGAGTAGGACAGAGGGTTCCATGGGCTTTGTGAGTGGGTGGTGGTGAGAAGGAATACAAAAGGTGGCAGGGGCTTTGTTATTAGAAGGGGGCACAGAAAGTGGTAAACTTCAGAGAACACAGAAGATGATAGTGGCAGGAGGACACTATTCTGTGGGGAGAGTAGTAGAGCTAGTTTCCTACCTGAGATTCTTTCCTGCTGCAGTATTTTTTCCCGGCCGGTGGTGGGGGTCGTGGCTTACCAAGGTTGGGTGTGGCTTCATGGATGTGGGCGTGGCCGGTGAAGTTCTGTCTGCTTGAGCCTGATAGGGAGGATCGGGACATCAGCAGCTGTGCTCCCTTTGTGTACACAATAGGGGGAGGAGGTTCGGAGGGGGGCCCTGACTGAGCATAAGGGAAGCAAGCAGGGCCCGTCCAGGACTGAACAGAGGACAAGTGGGAGGGCTGCCTCAATGCCCAATAAACTGACTGAGTCTACAGATGTACGGGGCGGGGCCTTCCATGCGCTTTGGGCCCCCCATGCCAAGGGCCCCATAGCAGCTGCGTGCTCTGCCTATATGGTAGGTACACCACTGGGCGGGGGCCATAGTTACCCCAAGAAGAACTCTCCTGTCAACTCAAGATGTGGATAGACTGACCTTTGTCAAGATAAATCAGGCCTGGATCAGCCAGGATTTCCACCCTCCAATGCCTGATGCATCAGACTAGAGTATCCATGGTGCCACACCAACACTTTGACAAAATAGACTGGTTTCTTCTGGCTACCTGCCTCAGCTGGCTCACAGTGGCTACTGAGGAAGGAGCAGTAGCTCCGAAAAACATGTTTGGAGCTTTATCACCACAAGTTAGATGTCGACAACAGTAAGCACGGAGAATCCACAATAGAAGGATGGAAAAAGCATTGCAGTGAAAAAGGTACAACGGTTTCTTCGGTTCAACTTGCCAGCACAACATGCAACTAGAACTTCAAACTACCCGGCAAGCACCACAACCTCCAGAATATGAACAGCAACCTGGTGAAAAATGAAAACTAGGGGCACATGGTCTGGACACGTGTATCTAGTGGAGTGGGCCAGTGAACTAGTAGCAGTGCTGAGAACAAGCGTGGAGCAAAAAGGACTTCTATAGAAGGGGTAAGTGCATTACCCTGATAATACACTGTACCTGATCAAATCCATCCAAGGAGATTGCAACAGTATAAAGTGGAACACTGCATAAACAAATCTGAAGTCTCACTGAATGGCAAATTTAAAGCGTGACATTAGTATCGACATACAGCTGGATTTTGCTACTGACACAACAACGGGATATTATTAAATTGTTGCAACAATTGAACACATATACATCAAATTAGCGTGCATGGAAAGGAAAAATATGTGTTGAAGTGTACCACCAGTTAACTTTATAATGCAATCGCCAATTACAGTATATCTTTGAGGACAAACTATTAATGGTTTTGGTTTGTGAATAGTATTGTCTAGCAACTGGCTGAAATCTATAGGCTGGAACAACTAGCCGTACATTCCTGCGACTAGTTTGGGGAAAAAAAACAAAAACTTGTAGCTTATATTTTATTCAAGGTAATTTTTAGATATATTTTAATGTTGTTTCGGACATTTTAAATAAATTTGTTATATTCATATCTAAGGAGTTGTTCCAATCGATCCATATAGTGGTTTGCACACCTCCCCACTATGTTACCGGGTCACTCTGTGTTCTCCTGATGCTTCTGCCACCTCCACACTATGTCACCTTGCCACTCTGTGGTCTCCTCATGCTGCTGCTACCATAACACTATGTCACCTTGCCACTCTGTGGTATCCTGAAGCGGCTGCCACCTCCACACTATTTCACCTGGCCACTTGGTGGTCTCCTCATACTGCTACCACTTCCACACTATGTCACCTTGCCACTCTGTGTTCTTCTGATGCTGCTGGCTGCCACCTCCACACTATGTCACCTTGCCACTCTGTGGTCTCCTCATGCTGCTGCTACCATAACACTATGTCACCTTGCCACTCTGTGATCTCCTGATGCTGATGCCACCTCCACACTATGTCACTTTGCCACTCTGTGGTCTCCCTATGCTGCTGCCACCTCCACACTATGTCACCTTGCCACTCTGTGGTCTCCTCATGCTGCTGCCACCATAACACTATGTCACCTTGCCACTCTGTGGTATCCTGAAGCTGCTGCCACCTCCACACTATTTCACCTGGCCACTTGGTGGTCTCCTCATGCTGCTACCACTTCCACATTATGTCATCTTGCCACTCTGTGATCTCCTAATGCTGATGCCACCTCCACACTATGTCACCTTGCCACTCTGTGCTCTCCTGATGCTTCTGCCACCTCTACACTATGTCAGTTTGCCACTCTGTGGTCTCCCTATGCTGCTGCCACCTCCACACTATGTCACTGTGCCACTCTGAGGCCTCCTGATGCTGCCGCCACCTCCACACTGTTATTGTGCCACTCTGTGGCCTCCTCATGCTGCTTCCACATCACCACCATGTCATAGGGCCACTCTGTGGACTTTTCATAGTGTTTCCACCCTCCACACTTCATGACTGGGCCACTATTTTGCCTTTTGGCCTGGCTGACATCATCATTTATTTGACCCTTCTTCTGATCTGTCAGAAGGAAGGAAAAATGAAATGCAAAGTGGATCTGGTCTGTGTAGCAGCTGTAAGCATATATGGTCCCATGAAAATTGTCTTGTGATTTGGTAGCCAAAAACAGAAGTGGGTACAAAACATAGAAAACATGCAAATATGCCATTCACGTGTCATCTCTGTTTTGGATCCACTTCTGTTGTTTTGGCATTAGCAATACTGATGGATTAATGACCAAATGCTGACCGAGTGAAGGCAGATGCTTAACACACAGGATCCGTTTTGTGTGGGTTATTGTTCTGATGGATCAGAGGAAGTGCAAAAATTTACTGCTGACACCCTCTCTACTCTGTCGGGAGGCTCTACTTGTATAAGCGTTTAATAGAACAGGGTCTGTAGACATCTATGTGGAATCAGCTAAGATGGTGTAAAAGGAGTGTGCTTCTTCTTGGCACTAACATCGACCTATAAGGCTGAGTTCATACTTGAGTTATTTGGTCAGTTTTGGCCCCGTGACTGCCCAAATAAGTTAAGTGTGCAGTGATTCTAAGAGTGACGCCTGTCATTTGCATGTTATACTAACTCACAATATTATTTCCCTACCCAACCCTATGTGTGTTACTGCAAGGCACAGTGTTCTACACCACTATAAAGGCTCTTTGAAGCCAGAAAATAGCAGTTTTGTAAGGCGATTCGAGGTAAATAAATTCGGATTGAACCAAATTTTTTTCAAAAAATGCGGCAAACTGTTCAGATCGAATTTTTGAAAAATTTGCTCGTCTCTATATATAGCCTTTTAATCTTGGGCCCCATACATGTGAGGAGCAGGATTAAAACTCCTGGTTCTGCACTCTAACAGGAGCAGGTAGGGGCCCTAACTTTCAATAACAGCCAAAGCCCCCAAGATGACAGAAGCAGTTTATTGTTGCATCTGCCTTCTCCAATGATTGGCACATAGCACTCAATAAGTGTTATGCAGTGAATAGAGGAAGCGGCTATGCCACATGCTCTATTGGACCTGGTAAACATGTAATCACCAGGTGTTTCACGGGAAGAACTGAGCTGCAGGGTCTTAGCAAACCCTGATCAACATTGCCTGTGTAGAATGCCCCTACAGGAGGTTGTTTTCCCTTTTAACTGGGGCTCCTTTGAATACCATAGATCCAGTGAAGAAGTCAAAATATTTAAAACAAAATTCAGGTTTCTCTAAGAGGTCTTTTGATTACCTCTTAGGGGACATATTATGTGGCAAAAAAAAAATAAAAAAAATAAGTGAACTATAATAAATTACACATGTTTGTAGTTTCTCCTTAATAAAACTATTAAAACAATAAAACAATTCTCTAAAAAATGTAATCAAAGAAAATTGATCAAATTATCTGTAGCCTAAAGTGGTTATAAAAAAAAAACTACAACTAAAAACAAGCCCTTATTTGGCAACTGTATTTAGACAAAAAAAGTTAGCTCTTGGAATGCAACAGTGAAAAAACGAATTGGTCCTTAAGGGGTTAAATGCATACTGTAAAAGCACTTAACTGTAGAAAATTCTACAAAATTGTTTGAAATTGCATATGCTTGAATGACATCTTTACTAGTTGTCACTGAGCTTTTCTAAAACAGATATCACTAAAACATAAAGTCTATAAATTAAGACATCCCAAAACTTTTGTTCTTCCTTGAATATCTGAAGTGGCTAAAGTGGCATGACGCTCCTGTATGCTGGGTGATAAAGTTGCTACCCATACTATGCTCTGAGAGAATTGTGTATGAGTCCAATATACTGTACTGTTTACAAGAGGTACAGTTGCAACAGCAATTGTGTTGTCCAGCAGGAACATTGTATCACACCAGATGATCAAAAAATTCCATTAAAATTAGCAAATTGGTACAGAACAGAAAGTCAGGCTGTCAACAGAAGGGTTAAAACAGTAATACATTAGATGGCAATAACAGAATCATGGACTGGCAAGTTCAGCAACACCAAGCCACGTTTTACCAAACATAGAAGTACAAAGTGAAAAATAAATAAATAAATAAATAGAAAATACAGCACAGAAGAATAAATAGCAGAACCCAAAAATCCAAATGGGTCTGGAGTTCTACAAACATTCTAGTAAAGCCTACAAATTTTTTAGCACTGCAAGTTTTAAGTGGTTATCTAGGAATTTGATATTAATGGCCTATCCTCAGGATAGGTTGTTAATATCAGATCTTTGCGAGTTTTACTCCTGGCACCGTCACATATTAGCTTTTTGAAGAGGCTGATGCTCTCACCAGAGCTCCAGTGAACAATGCATTCTCTTCACAGCTTACCAAGCACAGCGCCAAACATTGTATAGAGGCTGAGCTTGGTATTGCAGCATTCACTTGAATGAGACTAAGCTGCGCCAACGCCGAATGGGGGGATTATACTCCATATGTCCTGCATGCAAGTTTGATGTCTGGAAGATGGCCACAATGTAGAATCCGCATCGGCAGACGCCCAAGTATGTACGGTACCTTTCAAATGCTATAAAAGTGGTTGTGACTGTTCACAACCAAAAATGGTGAGAGCTCTACCTTCAGCTCTAATAACTTTATACTTACCTTTGGGTCAGACCGTACAACTCTATGTAGAACTTGACACTGCATTTATTTTTCCATTCCAGGAGAAATAAGGGAAAGAACAAACAGCAGGTGGCGCTATACAGAAACATTTTACTGAATAACTCTGGCTTTACAAAATTCAAAATCATAAGTAATAACAATAGTATTCAGATCCAGGTCCTGGTTTAAAAAATGCAAAATATTTTTCATGGCACAACCACTTTATCCCCCTCAGATTTCAATGAGGAGAGCCACTTGCAAGCATAACCACCTTCTAGTAGACTGGAGCCAGTGTAACAAATGGCATAAAATGCTTATGGAAACAATGGTCAATGGCCCCAGCACCATGATATATATGTATATATAAATATATATATACATATATATATATATATATATATATATATATATATATAAAAATATATATATATATATATATATATGAAAAAAATGGCAGCACCGAAAGACCAAAGAATGAAAATATGTACGGGTGCTAGGTCCAGGAGTGTAGTCTTACCCTTGAATAAAAATGAAGAATATGGACAGCACTCCCGATGAAAAATAAAATACTATTTATTCACCCATTTGGTATACAAGCAATGTTTCGGCCCATCAATAGATCCTTTAAAGCACCAAACAACAATTTATAGTGCAGCATGTGTGGGAGGTGATAGGAAAGAGAGTGACATCACAACATAGGAGTGGTTAAAACATGCTTAAAATGCATGATTTATCAATAAAAAAAATTATAATCGAAAAACATGATAGTATAATAAATGCCTTACATAGTGAATCGGAACCATGTGTAATAGAAAACATATGTGGATAATTAATACATATCGATATAACATATAGTGACGTCCACAAACTCAAGTGTATGTTATACATGTTAATAAGAAAGGACAACCCCAGGGAGGAGTCAGGATCAGACATACCAAACAGGTGAAAATGATAACGGTACAGCACTGTACCAAGTTTCGGCGTCCGCATGCACCAACGTATCGTCAGACCGGAAGTGACAAAAGACAACCTCCGGACCTGCGCAGTACCAGAAAAACGGCCAGGCAACCATATTGGAGAAAGGCAAACACTACATAGACAGGGCGCATGCGCACCAAGGAGGACGAGCTGCAAGAACGCCATCCTAGTAGCTGGCAAACATGCCCACAGCATATCATTAAGCTCTGTGGTATATGGACCTTAGGATGGTGTAACAAGGGGACATCCCCCATTACGGAGGTGAAACCCTCTGTATTGCCGGGCACCCTACTTTAAGTGACGCACAGGATACCCCCATGGTTGCGATGTTCAGGTGGCCGAAAGAATGCCATCATTACGGTCCTCATCAAAGCGGGAATCTCCGCGATGTTGCTACTGTGTAGGCAAAATTAGCTCGTATACCATCCTGTGCTGCCCAATGTTATACTAACAAAATGCCAACACTTTATACCAATGTGACGCTACGTAGTGGTGCAACTGGACGTGCAGCTAAAAAAGTTGAAATTCTTCACCCATTTCGGCATGTCATTCCCAATCTTCCTGTGTGTCCATTTCAGTGAAAATCTATAAAAGAAAAGAACAAAAGTAAGTAGATACATGTATCTTCAAACAATATTATCTTATGTTCCATAACCCACTAATTACAGGAGGATACATTTCTACAAGAGGACCATGGGCAAGTCATTCCTTACACATAAAAAACTGGATTATATTCCACATTGAGCCCGTGGGGTTTCAACGCATTCAAGGTAAATATCCAAAGGGCTTCCTTCTTTTTCAGAGACAGTACTCTATTGCCACATCGTCTAGGGGCTGCAACATGGTCAATAATCCAGCACATAAGGTCCCGTTTCGAGTGTCCCAACTCTATAATTGTTTTGGAATGGGTAAATCCATCCGTTTTTTCGAATTGAAAACCTATGATTATTTAATCTAGTTTTCAAATCGTTGGACGTTTCCCCAACGTAAAGCAATTTGCAAGGATAAGAGAGAACATAGACTACATAATTAGAATCACAGGTAAGGTAGTATTTGATGGGATATGGTACATTAGTGATTGGATGTATAAACTGTCTACCCTTGCAGATATATCTGCAATTGACGCAATGTAGGCAGGGAAAACAACCCTGACTGTGTTAGGTCAAAAATCTCTGTGTCCCTGTACGTGTAAAGCCTACATCCGCCCGGACTAATTGATCCTTAAGATTTCTGGATCTACAGTAAGCAAAAAGGGTAATCCACCCAAAAATATATCCGGGTAAAAACAATCAACTTTATTGATATATATCCATAATACATAAAAACATGAATGACATACAAAAATAGCAATGAACATGAACTTGTCCTTGAAAAAGCCGCTTTGGCGAAACGTACGTCGGGTGAGAGACGCAGGAGATTGTCACGCTTTTACAGCACGTAGCCAGCTCATTTCATGTTTGTTATTCTTTTTATACATGCTTGCACTAGGCACTTTATATTGTATTGTGATGATGTATTTTCCCATATGGGTCATGCTGGTATACTCTGCGAACTGTACACTATAGCTCTCCTGTCAGTCTCTTGGTGCTTGTTATATACCACCAGTTCATGTTCGTTGCTATTTTTGTATGTCATTCATGTTTTTATGTATTATGGATATATATCAATAAAGTTGATTGTTTTTACCCGGATATATTTTTTGGTGGATTATCATAGTGGGCGGTCCGGTTGTAGGCGCTTGCCCAGCATCAAATTTTGGTGTTTAGTAAGCAAAAAGGGGGGATTTTTAAAATCCTTGATACTCCTTAATCTACTTAGGATACCCCAATGTTTCCTAATGATGCGTTTTATGTTGGTGCTTTGTTCACCAAAAGTGGAGATGAATGGGATCCTATTCTGCGTTTGTTTTTTTGATTTTTTATTCAATAGATCCTGTCTGTCAAGGTCCCGTACTTCCCTCATCTGGGTGTCCAACAATCTGGATGGATACCCCCGTAGCTTGAATTTATTTACTATAACGTCCAAAGTCTGATCCATGACAGTCTTATCAGATGTGATTCTCCTAGCTCTTAGGAATTGAGAAAAGGGAAGATGTTTGGTCATATGTTTGGGATGATTACTCTCAAACCTAAGAATGGTGTTCCTATCCGTTGGTTTTGTGAATAACAAGGTAGACAATTTATTGTTACATAGTTTAACTGTGGTGTCAAGAAATTGGATCTCATTCTGTGAATAAACTAAGGTAAAATGTATATCCTTGTTAAAGCCATTCAGGACAGACTGGAAGTCCAACAATTCCAAGGGGCTGCCAGTCGAGATGAGGAAGACGTTGTCTATGTATCGCCACCACCGCAGTATCTGTCTGAAGTGGTGGAACACATAGACGAAGTCCTCCTCAAAACATCTCATGACAATATTAGCATAAGTCAGTGCGGCATTAGACCCCATCGCCACTCCACGTTTTTGCCTGTAAAATTTATCCTGGAAAAGGAAGTAATTCTCATGAAGAATAATGTGTAGCAGTGAGATCACAAAATCGCAAGCAGACGCTGTTAGAGAAGACATCTCCAACATGCGTCTTATTGATTGTATCCCCAGGTCATGGTCAATGGAGGTGTATAACGAAACAATGTTGAATGAAGCTAATATGGCCCCAGGATGGGCGCTGAGTTCAATGGATTCAAGTTTACACAGAAAGTCAGTCGTGTCTAGAATAAACGACGATGCTCCCACTGCAAAGGAGCGTAAAATGCGATCCAAAAAGATAGCCATGTTGCAGAAAATAGACTCAGAACCAAACACAATTGGTCGACCAGGGGGGTCAACCAGAGACTTGTGGATCTTGGGCAATACATAAATCACGGGAGTCCTAGGATGACTCACCGACACCGTGAGATATGCACCAAACTCCTCATCAATGATGCCCGCCCTGGTGGCCACAGATTGACACTGTTAAATCAAATGTGCAATACGGAATTTTGGGTCAGTGTCCACGGTTTCGTATACATTCGTATCACTAAGTTGCTGCCCAATCTCCCCCATATATTTCTGGGTGTCAAGAACAACAACAGCTCCCCCCTTATCGGTAGGTTTGATAGTGAAGGAGCCATTGCCCCTCAACTCATCAAGTGCCCTAACCTCCTCCCTGGTGCGATTGGGGTGCAAAAATTCTTTCTTATTGCAATTTGCCTTATACAATGAAATATCTGATTTCATAGCAGATATAAAAGCTTCAACAATAGGTTTATTTATAACAGGCATATAAAAGCTTTGTCTGGACAAACCCAGTTGGCGCAGGGAGAGTTCACTCACCTGCGCAGCATTAGTCTCTGGTTTATCATGAAACAACAGTTTGAGTTTAATTGATCGAAAAAAGGCCATTAAGTCCCTATCGAGATCAAACCAGTCCACCTCTGAGCTAGGGGAAAAAGACAAACCCTTCGATAACACACTTACTTGTGCGGGGGAGAGAATTGAGGACGATAAATTGATAACAGTCATTTCTTTCTGTGTGTCTGTTGTTTCTATTGTGATCGCGTCTTCTTGTACCGCGCTTGGCCTGGATCTCCGATGTCTGCGTCCTCTGCATCTGGTGCGACATTTTCTTTTGGGGAAGCCGCAGATCTGTTCTCTAAAAAAGACTGCCCTGTAGGTGCATTAGCAGGAAATCTCTTTTTCTTTTTACCATTCTTAGGGAACCAATGCGAGTTGTCTGTCGGCCATACATATATATTTCCCTTTTTGTAGTCATCCATGTCTTGATTCCATTTAGAATGTTTTGTCTCCTCAGCGTCAGACTTGAAATTGGTAAGTAGTCCAGAGAAATTGTCAACAAATGAGTTAAAATCCTCAGTAGTCATTTGGGTGCATAGAGCCTGTTCAGTCTCATTAATGTCCACATCTAATACAAAAGGTTCCTGTTGTAAAAACTTGATGTTAAACAAAATAAAGTCCATAGAGTAACGGTTGGAGAGTTGTTCGAATTTTTTGCAAAAGGTAGAGTCATTATAGAAAAGGGTGGTCTGAGGTAAGATCTCATGCCACGAGGTATCCTCTGTGTCTTGTAATACTCTCCAAGAGTCATCATATGTAGTTTTAGTGATACTGCTCTTTTGGATAGGAACTTATACCTCTTTTTCAGTTCTTTGATAGATGGTGTATTAAGGAAATCGACATCTCCCACTAGGCCCTCGAGTATCCGTGTCTTATCCTCCTGTGAGTAGCTGGAACCACATGGGAGTTCCATGATGAAAAAAATTTAAAAGCAAAAAAAACGGTTCGTGCTAAGCCAATATGCTAAGTAATAGAAAAGAAAAAAATGGCAGCACTGAAAGACCAAAGAAGGAAAATACGTAAGGGTGCTAGGTCCAGGGGTGTAGGCTTACCCTTGAATAAAAATGAAGAATATGGACAGCACTCCCAATGAAAAATAAAATACTATTTATTCACCCAACGTTTCGGTATATTTTGTTTCAATAGAGCCTTTCTCAAGCAAAGAACATAAGCGCCAAACAACAATTTATAGTGCAGCATGTGCGGGAGGTGATAGCAAAGAGAGTGACATCACAACATAGGAGTGCTTAAAACATGTTTAAAATACATGATTTATCAATAAAAAAATTTACAATCATGATAGTGTAATAAATGCCTTACATAGTGAATCGGGACCATGTGTTCCCACTTTGATGAGGACAGTAATGATGGCCTTCTTTCGGCCACCTGAACATTGCGAGCACGGGGGTATCCTGTGTGTCACTTTAAGTAGGGTGCCCGGCAATACAGGGGGTTTCACCTCCGTGATGGGGGATGTCCCCTTGTTACACCATCCTAAGGTCCGTATACCACAGAGCTTAATGATATGCTGTGGGCATGTTTGCCAGCTACTAGGATGGAGTTCTTGCAGCTCGTCCTCCTTGGTGCGCATGCGCCCTGTCTATGTAGTGTTTGCCTTTCTCCAATATGGTTGCCTGGCTGTTTCTCTGGTACTGCGCAGGTGCAGAGGTTGTCTTTTGTCACTTCCGGTCTGACGATACGTTGGTGCATGCAGACGCCGAAACTTGGTACAGTGCTGTACCGTTATCATTTTCACCTGTTTGGTATGTCTGATCCTGACTCCTCCCTGGGGTTGTCCTTTCTTATTAACATGTATAACATACACTTGAGTTTGTGGACTTCACTATATGTTATTTCGATATGTATTCATTATCCACATATGTTTTCTATTACACATGGTCCCGATTCACTATGTAAGGCATTTATTACACTATCATGTTTTTCGATTGCAAATTTTTTTATTGATAAATCATGTATTTTAAACATGTTTTAACCACTCCTATGTTGTGATGTCACTCTCTTTGCTATCACCTCCCCCACATGCTGCATTATAAATTGTTGTTTGACGCTTATGATCTTTGCTTGAGAAAGGCTCTATTGATGGGCCGAAACGTTGCTTGTATACCAAATGGGTGAATAAATAGTATTTTATTTTTCATCGGGAGTGCTGTCCATATTCTTCATATTTACAGTTGTGTTCAAAATTATTCAACCCCAACTGAAATTGAGTGTTTTGGCCAGTTTGACATTGATTTTGATCATTTCAGTCATCTTGTTTAAAATTAAATCAAAGAGGCACTTGTAAGTCAGACAAATATAACATAACATTTATAATGAAATAACCACAAATGTCTTTTCTGTGCTCACATCATTATCAGTTTTATTCAACCCCCAAGTGACATTCAATCTTAGTACTTAGTACAACATCCTTTTCCAGTTATAACAGCTTTTAAACGTGAAGCATAGCTTGACACAAGTGTCTTGCAGCGATCTACGGGTATCTTCGCCCATTCTTCATGGGCAAAAGCCTCCAGTTCAGTCACATTCTTAGGCTTGCGCGCTGCAACTGCTTTCTTTAAGTCCCACCAGAGGTTTTCAATCGGATTTAAGTCTGGTGACTGCGATGGCCACTTCAAAATGTTCCAGCCTTTAATCTGCAACCATGCTCTAGTGGACTTGGAGGTATGCTTGGGATCATTGTCCTGTTGAAAGGTCCAACGTCTTCCAAGCCTCAGGTTTGTGACGGACTGCATCACATTTTCATCCAATATCTCCTGGTACTGAAGAGAATTCATGGTACCTTGCACACGCTGAAGCTTCCCTGTACCTGTAGAAGCAAAACAGCCCCAAAGCATGATTGACCCCCCGCCATGCTTCACAGTAGGCAAGGTGTTCTTTTCTTCATAGGCCTCCTCCAAACATAGCGTTGATCCATGGGCCCAAACAGTTCTAATTTTGTTTAATCAGTCCACAGAACACTATCCCAAAACTTTTGTGGTTTGTCCACATGACTTTTGGCATACTGCAGTCGACTCTTCTTATTCTTTGGAGACAGCAAGGGGGTGCACCTGGGAGTTCTGGCATGGAGGCCTTCATTACGCAGTGTGCGCCTTATTGTCTGAGCTGAAACTTCAGTACCCGCATCTGACAAATCTTTTTTCAGTTCCTCAGTAGTCACACGGGGACTTTTCTCCACTTTGCACTTCAGGTAGTGCACAGCAGTCGAAGTCAGCATCTTCTTTCTGCCACGACCAGGTAGCGTTTCAACAGTGCCCTTTGCCTTGAATTTGCGAATGATGCTTCCTATGGTGTCTCTTGGTATGTTTAACATCTTTGCAATCTTCTTATAGCCATTGCCCTTCCTGTGAAGAGAAATCACCTCTTCTCTTGTCTTCCTGGACCATTCTCTTGACTCACCATGTTTGTAAACACACCAGTAAATGTCTAGAAGGAGCTGAGTATCACAGTCATTTTAAATCTGCCTTATCGGTGCTTATTATGCTTGATTGCTGCTCCTTGACATCCACAGGCGTTTTCAATACCTGATCGAAAACACTTGAATGAACCTCTGTTCTTAAGAGTGGTAGTCTTTAAGGAGTTGAGTAATTGTGTCAATGAAGAAATCACAAAAAAAAAACCTTTAATACTGTATTACAAAAACAATTGATGTCATTTTAGTTGCATTTGGTTCTTTAAAACATCCTTGTAAGATTTCATTCTGAACACAATTACAAATGTACACTAAATTCCCTAAAACCCTTTACAGCATTTCATTGAACAGAACTGTATATATATATATATATATATATATATATATATATATAAAACAGACGCTTTGTTACATCTTCACCAATAACATTTAACTTTAAAAAAAAGGTTCCTTAAAAAAATAAAAGTCAAATATATAACCATATGCCACAACTGCAGAACTGCATACAAAATGCATAGACTAAACCTGACCTTTAAAATCTACATCCCTTTTAAAGTCTATGAAGTGGAAGTATATCACAAGATGATACTGCTATTTTTTCTGCAAGTTTTCAAATAGTAACAATAATGGGAAAACAAGCAGAGAAACTTTCTAATATTAAAATCTCAGGGAGGTAATGTAGAAAAGTGGAACTATTTGCTGTCAGCGCTTTTTGCTTACGGAAACATCAAGTCAAAATAATGTAAAACATTGGACTTGAACATATATAATCAGGGCTTTTGAGACT
Organism: Bufotes viridis; assembly: GCA_033119425.1. Lineage (NCBI taxonomy): Eukaryota > Metazoa > Chordata > Amphibia > Anura > Bufonidae > Bufotes > Bufotes viridis. The sequence continues at coordinate 43,316,753 of CM065596.1, read as the reverse complement.
GCAAAATTATATAAAAACCTAACAAACCTATTTTACATTACTGACTGAATCTGGTATCAATCTACTACAGCAAAAAAAAAAAAAAAGAAAAAATGCCTGCTTTAAAGTATGAAAATATTAAAAATGAACCAAACATTAAATTCCATCTGGCTACAAAAGACATTTCCTTGAACTTTTGTTTATTACTTTTCTCTTCAACCGACCCTTAATAACTATTATTGACAAGCTTAATATTTCTTTTTCCTGCGCTGGAGAGATTCAAGTCCAGTTATTGTAACTTCAATATACAACAGAATGTTTGTTCTAGGGATATTAAAATATAAATATGGTGGAAAATCAAATCAAGTGGCAAACCAGATTAATGTGACATCCCGAATCTGGACATATTGATGGTTAACGCAATGCAATTTTACGTCAGTTATGTTACTTTGCAGCACTAATATCCTTATGAAATTTGCTGCAAATTATGTTAAATTTTGAAAAATGCTATGAGTACTCATAAACCTTTTCTATTTTGCTAATTCTATCAGTGCAGATTAATATATACAGGCATCATATGGAGTAATATATTATGCTTGTCTTCTCTGTCTTCATATGGTTGCAACACACGCACACACATACATTTGTTGATTTTTGAGGTGTTCTTTCATTACAGAGAACCCCTTTCAAACTAGGATTAGGAAACACTTGTCAGATATACCGCATTACCAATACAGTAATGTCTCTGTGGCATCTCTGCACTTTCAAGAAGTACACAAGGGGGATGTTTCTTCTTTCATAATTCAAGGCTTAGAGCGGGGAAGTTCTCCAGTGAAAGGAAGAGACTACAAGAAAAAACTGCTCAGCTGAGTATTCTTTTGGATGTTTGAGCTGGGCAGTTGCACTCTATGGGGCATGACCCGGAGATAAGATTTAATATTGCAATATTGATTTGAGAAAAAGAAGAAGTTGATGATGATGAATAGAGATGAGCGAATCGAAGCTGACATAGTGGAATTTGTTACGAACTTCAGGAGAAATTCAATTTGTGGTAACGAACAGCAATTTTTCCTAAAATGGTGGCTAAAATGGCGGCTACACTTGTAAGGACATGGGGCAAGGAACTCTGGGAAGGCAGGATGACCCATAATGCCATGCATGCAGCCAATCAGCAGCCAGCCCTGTGATGTCACAGCCCTCTAACTACGGAGGCCATCTTGGATTCAGACATTTTTAAACATTCTGGACAGACGTGAGAGGGCTAGGCTACCCTCAACCTATCCCTGACCTCCTCCTGACTGTATGAGCCACCCCCGATGGTAGGGCAGCTCATAATCTCGAACATGGGCCCTACAGATCCTATCCAATTATTCCACGACACCGAGGAACCGGAGTCTCCAACAGGCCTAGCAACCAGAGGAGGATGAAAGCAGCCAGCTGCGGAGGACACGACAGGTAAGTGTCCTCAGGCAGAAAACACCACTGCCAACAGGAACAACATGGACTACCTGACACAGCTGCAAACAGGAACTCGAGCCATCCATGCCGTTACCACTGGATCCTGGTAATGCGCCTAGGCCCAAACACACACACCAGACAGAGCCCAGCACAAGCACCAAATACAGAATCTAGAAGAAAGCACCTTGGACCACCATGCGGGAAGAACCATGGCGGCACCAGGCAGCGCTGCTTGTAGTTCCCCCTCCGGGAAACTCCAGACACCCCCTCTCCGGAGGTGTCTGGCAATCATGCTGACCTGAAACACCAAACTAGCCAGACATGAAACACCAAACCAGATATAACAACACCAAACATAAACCCACACCAAAGTGAGGTAGGGTAAATGAAACAGACATAAAGGGGTGGCATCAAAAGACATCAGGTGACATGATTTCCCATAAGGTGGCCCTCAAGGACTGGGCATATGGAATAGCACCGTTCCTCAAGACACTGAAGACAAACTGACCTCAGGCTCACTACTCCAGAAAAATAAGAGCCATGAGGCCACACTCAGCAACACCTTGCTCACCTCTTAACCCCGTGCTTACCAGAATGGGAAGGAAGACTGCCTTAAAGGGTAAGTGCCTCTGCATGCAACAACAACAACACGTTGCCACCGGTTACAAGCATGAGTAGCCAATGTGTCACAGCAAACATCACCAAGCCGGGACATACTACCCAGCCAAGATCTGGAGGAGACATCCGCCGTCTACTCCGCTAGGCAGGCAAGTAGTGATGAGGAGAGTGGCGTGGGAGGTGGTGTTGCAAGTGGTCAGGCTCCTTAACTAGAGACCATTGAGGAGGACATCACTGATGTGCACTAATTGATGATGATTAAGCCGATCGCACTTGGGAGCCGGGTGCAGAAGGGGCTTCATCATCATCAGGAGAAGAGGGTGGCAGCTTGTCTGTGAGGCATCCGCTAAGCCAGAAAGCTGGTATCATGGCTGGGAGTCAGCAGGGTGGCAGCACTGCGAGGTCGGGAGCCAAATGTGCCCGGGGAAGGCCACCTGCTTTGCAGCAGCCTACCTGCCTGGAAAGTAGTAGTGCAGGGGTTCACGGAGACAGCGGCGGTAGCAGGTAGCAGACAGTGCAGACTGTTGGGGTAAAATCACCTATTCGGTGGTGTGGCAGTTTTTTGTTAAGCCGCCGGAGGAGGTGAACGTGGCCATATGTAAAATCTGTGGGCAGAAGGTGAAGAGTGGCCAGGGTGCCAATGTTGGCACTATGGCCTTGCGTCAACATATGCAGCGTCGCCATACAGTGACCTGGGAGAACCACGGCTCTGATGTGGTGGTCCAGCCTGCCGCAACAACCGCTGCATCACCCAGTGGCACGTACCCGGTTTCAGGCAGTCAAGGCTCCACCACCTCAGCCGAAGTGAGCTGTCTGTCATTCCCATCTTCTGCTGCTCCAGATGCTCCTGCTCCTTCTCCTAATGCTCGTCAGTCATTCCATCAGCAATCGATCACCGAAGCGATTGCCAAGAGACAGCAGTATATGTGCAATCATCCAACGGCGCAGAAGCTGAATGTGCTCCTGTCCAAGTTGCTGGTGCTGCAGTTCCTCCCTTTCCAATTGGTGGACTCTGCACCTTTCAGAGAACTGATGGCTTGTGCGGAGCCGAGGTAGAGAGTCCCAAGCCGTAATTTCTTTGCGAAAAATGCAGTAACAGCCCTGCACAAATATGTAGAACAGAAGGTAGGTCAGTCCTTGAGCCTGTTTGTGTCTGCCAAAGTGCACAGCAGTGCCGACGTGTCGAGCTGTAACTACGGTCAGGGACAATACATGTCCCTTATAGCCCCCTGGGTGAATGTGGTTCCTGCACAGCCACACCAGCATCTTGGCCAGGTCACGCTGCTTCCGAGACCTCCACATTGTCAAGTTTTTGGTCCTGTGACAATGTCCACCTCTGCCTCCTCATTCTCCACCATGTCCTCAGCCTCCACTGCAGGGACAAATTACAGTGCCCCTCCAGCATACCACATTTGAAGCACACGGCAATGTCACGCTGTTCTGCACCTGGTTTACCTTGGCAAACGGACTCACACAGGGGAGGAACTGCTCCGTGTGATTCATCAAGAAATCGAATCCTGGCTTTCTTCGCGACAACTGAAAATCGGAACCATGGTGACCGACAACGGGAAGAACATTGTGTCGGCGCTGCATCAAGGAAGGCTGAGCCATGAGCCCTGCATGGCACACATGTTCAATCTGGTTGTCAAGTGGTTCCTGAAGTTTCCACCCATCTGCAAGACATCCTAAAAATGGCCAGGAAACTTTACATCCACTTCAGCCACTCCTACACCACAAAGCACGCCCTCCTTGAGCTTCAGCGGCAGAACAGCATCCAACATAGGCTGATATGCGATGGTTCCACCCATTGAAATTCCACCCTCCATATGTTGGACCAACTATAAGAACAGAGAAAAGCCATCAACAATTTCTTGATGATCCAAGCGGATAGGAGTACCCCCCTGTGTAACTTTGATAACAGCCAGTGGCAGCTCATGCGTGACACCTGCCGTTTGCTCAGGCCCTTTGTGGACGCCACTTTATTTGTCAATCGCCAGGACTACGTAATGAACGACATCATTCCACTGCTTCATGTCCTGGAAGAGATGATGGTAACAATGGCTGGTCAGGGGACTGTAGACATGGCGCCTAGATCACACGGCCATGTGAGCCCTGTGGGGCTGAACTGGAAGAGGAGGAGGAGGTTGAGCAGGAGGATATTGGATCACAGGCAGTGAAATGTGCAGGGAAATGGGTGGTTTTTCTACTCAGTTGACTGGAGAGGAGGAGCAGGAGCAGCCAGAGGAGCTACATGGCCATAAGGAAGACGAGACAGAGGATCCAGACACACTATGGCAGTTTGCAGTGGAGATGGAGGCAGGGAGTCCCTCTGAGTCACTTGCACAAATGGCCCGATGCATGCTCACTTGCTTGCGTAGTGACAGCCAAATTGTCACCATTCTACTGTTGGACCTTGTTGGTCCCTCGCTACCAGTTCAAAATGGGGGGCTGTTTTACACCCACTGAGAGGGAGGACAAATGTAATTACTACAGAGACATCCTATGTAGTCAGTTGGCCACTGCTTATCTGCGCCAACCTCTTGCAGTTCTGACTGGGGGGGCCCTCTGCACTCACATTCCACTGCCATGGCTGCTGGGGAGGGGTGGGATGGCAGGAGCAGCACCAGCTTCATCAGCAGCAGCCTGGGTCTACAGTCACCGATAATCAGCTTTCTTCATCCGCATAGTGAAGAAACTACTCACCAGCAGCAGCAGGTAGAACTGGAGCAGGACCTGAACCAGCAGGTGGTGGCATACTTGGAAATCAGCCAAACTGGGCAGCCAAACTGGATTTGTGGCCGCAACTGGCCGAGTTTGCCCTGGAAAAGCTGTACTGTCCAGCCATTAGTGTGGCATCAGAGCGGGTGTTTAGTGCGGAGGGGGGATATAGTTACCCCTAGGAGAACTCGCCTGTCCACCCAAAATGTTGAGAGACTGACCTTTGTCAAGATGAAGCAGGCCTGGAACAGCCAGGATTTCCACCCACTAATGCCTGATGCATCTGATTAGATCATCCATGCCGCCTCACCCAAACATTGACAAAAGAGACTGGTTTCTTCTGGCTACCTGCCTCAGCTACTACTCTGATGCTGCACCCACCTGATGCCACACATCTAATGCCAAGTGCTCCTACTTTCACCTACCTTCGTCAGCAGGTACTGGCATTGCCAACCCACCTCCGCACTCGGGTCACTTTGTGGTCTCCTGATGCTGCTGCTGCCTTCTCCACACTATGTCACCTTGCCACTCTGTGGTCTCCTCCTGATGCTGCTGCTGTCGCCACCTCCATACTCTGGTGGAGCCACTGACTTTGTTATATATTTACCCCATTTCACCCTACAGTTGAGCTCCCAACTTAGGCAATAATATATATTTGGAGCTGTATGGACGACAAGTGCAAACGTATAGCTAAGTATACATTTGATGAACTAGAATAGATAATACCACCAATAATTTACCCAAATCTATAATTGATCTTTTTAAAAAAAAAATAGAAATACATTTTTTAAACAGTTAAGGTAGAAATGGGAGATAAAATCGCGGAACCAGTATTTACAGAATGACATTACACCAATGTTATAATTACTTAACAAAGATCCAGCACAAGATCTTTTAAATGATGAATTTAATAAAGAATGGGGCACAATCTCGCACCTTGATACTGATGATAGTGAAAAGACGAACACAGATTCTAGATGAAACTATGAGTAAAATTGCCATCTTAAAGGAGAATATAGACAAATTTCCGAATAACGATATAGTCACAAAGTGGCAATAAAGAATCTGCAAAGGGCTGGACTCAGTAGAAAGAGAAATAATAAGTAAAAAAACAAAACGATTGAAACAAAATAGACAAACTAAACCAAAGCCAGTACTGATTCACCTTATTCCAGCACCAACACTAGAAAAAAATCACAAGAAGTGAATCAAGCAAAGAAAATATAAAAATCACAATCACTACAATGTTACAACCATCAAATAGATTTGAAACCCTAGATACTCAAAATTTTTTAGACCAAACCCCCCCCACCACAGATCAAGGTTGAGACAAGCACATTCACCAACTCCAGAGAGGAGATACGCACAAACCCAATCACTATTACACAAATACAACTTAAGGCAACATCACTACGATCAGAAAACCAACATAGAGAGGAGAACGACACCAACATACAATCACAACCAGTATAACCGTCTGAACAATCACAACGCAAGATCACCAATCAAATCACGAACATACAACAATGGAAAAAGATACAGAGAGGAAGAGACAAACACAAGAAGGAATCCATACAATCATCACAAGACACGCCAATAACCAATAATATAGTAGTAAATCTGAGCCAAGTAAAATTGACAAACACACAAACATCATTACTCAATAAAGGTTTGACATTTTCGCCAGGAGCACACTTGACAAATTTTTGACTTATATAGGAATTCAAAAATTCATTAGAAAAAAATATGTCTAAAAACATTTTATTAAAAATCCAATAATAATGGATGACATAAACCCTATCAAATATGAACATACAGATTTGAAAAAATAGTCCAACAAATATCCGAGACAGGAAATTTGCCAAGAAATAGCCACATTTAGGAAAAAGCAGAAACAGATATAAGAAAATATATAGTTGTAGAGAGAAATAAATGCGGCACTCACCTCTGTCATTCAAAACTTCAATGCTACATGAATGTAGGGTAGGCAGACTGGGGAGCGGACTTGCCTGTCACTGAAGGTCGGCGACCTTCAGTGAAAGGTACCTATTGGGGTGTTCTAGACGAATTACAGCAGTGCCGCCGACTTCTCTCTTTCCGATTTTGTGCATTCCATTAAGAAAATTTAAAACCAATAGAACAAAAAATAACCTAACAAAAAAGGAAATGGAAGCCATCAAACAACTCCAAACATCTTATAATATCACAATCAGACCAGCAGATAAGGGAGGGGTGATTGTTATTTTAGACACTGAACAATGCGAACAAGAATGTAAGAGACAATTAACAGATAGATCCTCTTACAATATATTAAAACAAGACTAGTGATGAGCGAGCACCAAAGTGTTCGGGTGTTCGGGTACTCAGTCTGAACACATAGCGATATTCATGCGCTCGGCTGAGCACCCGAGTATAATGGAAGTCAATGGGAGACAACCAGGCACTACCTGCTCGGATGAAGGGAGGGTGCCTGGTCCATTCGAAAAGGTCACAAAGTGACAGAAACACCACCGGAATGGATCTGGAACAGTATGGGTACCATGTCTGAGTGCATCTTGGACTCCAATGTCGCTGCTGGGAACCATATTGTCCCAGTTGTCCGCCATTTTTACATAGCGTCAAAATCGCTCAAAAATTCCCGCCCTCTCAAAAAAATAAAGACATTTAGGTAAAATTGTTAGGAAACATTCTTTCCTGGATATTCAATTGTATATACAGTGCAAATGCTGGCAAAAATTACAAGGACGAAGCACTCCGATACAGCCTGTATATCACATAAAGGAGGGCCTTATTCACATGGTGCTAATATTGTTCAGGTACACTGCTACACTCATAAAGCCTATGCACTAAGTGAAAGGGCTGGCAAAGATTACAATAATACGTCACTTCAATACATCCTTTATTACACATAAAGGAGGGCATTATACACACCCTTGAAAAATTATCATTGATGGTCTGCTGGTGACCCTCAAAAACATTTGGAGCAAGGGCCTGCTGGTTACCCTCTAAAACATTATAGCTGAGGGCCTGAAGGTGAGCGGACCCTATAAAAAAAATTGTAGTGAGGGCCTGAAGGTGAGCGAACTCCATAAAACATTGCAGTGATGGCCTACAGGTGAGCAGACCGTATAAAACATTAAAGGAGAGGGCCTGAAGCTGAGCGAACCCCATAAAACGTTGCAGGGATGGCCTACAGGTGAGCAGACCGTATAAAACATTAGAGGTGAGGGCTTGAAGCCTAGCGAATCCCATAAAACATTGCAGGGATGACCTGCAGGTGAGCAGAGCGTATAAAACATTAGAGGTGAGGGCCTGAAGCCGAGCAAACCCCATAAAACATTGCAGTAATGGCCTACAAGTGAGCAGACCGTATAAAACATTGGAGATGAGGGCCTCAAGCCGAGCAAACCCCATAAAACATTGCAGTGATGCCTACATGTGAGCAGACCATATAAAACATTAGAGGTGAGGGCCTGAAGCCGAGCGAACTCTACAAAACATTGTAGTGAGGTGCGGGCATATATATTCTGTATGGAAGAGAAGGTGGAGGAGGAGGCCGATGAGAAATCAAGATATAAATATATACCCTTTTTTTGCGGTGAAAAGGGTGCATCTGAATCTTGTGGATTGAGTACATTATAAAGCATACATTTAAATTGCCTTTTTGTTCCTCAGCTTTCCTCTGGTGGAGTGGAGAAGTCAAGGGCAATCCAGGCCTTGTTCATTTTTATCTGAGTCAGCCTGTCAGCATTGTTAGTGGACAAGCGGATACGTTTATCTGTTATAATGCCACCAGCAGCACTAAATACACGCTCAGACAATATGATGGCAGCAGGCTAGCACCTCCAAAGCGTAGAGCGCAAGTTCGTGCCACGTGTCCAGCTTGAAGACTCAGTAGGCGTTAGGCACTGAGGGATCATTTAGGATGCTGACACGGTCTGCAATGTATTCCTTCACCATCTTTCAAAAACGTTTCCCTCCTTATAGCACTAGGCCGCGCTTCAGGGTGAGGTTGCTGGCGTGGTGTCATGAAAGTGTCCCATGCCTTGGAAAGTGTTGCCCTGCCTCTGTTGGAACTACTGTGTGTTCCCCTTGTCTCCCTTCCTCGGTTGCCTAAGGAAGTACGGAGTCTGGCAGCAGCATTGTCAGATGGAAAAATTTGGAGCAATCTGTCAACAAGTACCTTTTGGTATTGAACGGTTTTACTCGTCCTCTCCACCACAGGAATGAGAGATGAGAAGTTTTCTTTGTAGCGGGGGTCGAGAAGGGTGAACACCCAGTAAATCTGTGTTACCTAAAATGCGTATAACGTGAGGGTCGCGGGAAAGGCAGATTAACATGAAGTCAGCCATGTGTGCCAGAGTACCAACGGGCAAGATGTCGATTTCAACTTTAGGATGACTCTCCATACCCTCATCCTCCTCCTGCTCCTCCTCTTCTTGTGCCCATCCACGCTGAACAGATGGAATTAAAGTTCCATGGGTACTAGCCTCTGTAGCAGAGGCAAGTGTCTCCTGCTCCTCCTCCTCTTCATGGCCCAATTCACGCTGAGAAGACGAACTGGGGGAGGTCTGGCTATCACCCTGTGTCATCTCCTCCCCCATTACCTCATCTGCCACATTCAAAGCATCCTTCTTAATTGCCAGTAACATAGCTGCTGGTGGAGACCCTGATGGACGTGGGTAGCACCTGTGCCATCCCAGGGTACGACTCACTCCCGGCCTCCATAACATTCACCCAGTGTGCGGTCAGGGAACTGTAGCGTCCCTGGCCACCAGCACTTGTCCATGTGTCCATATTCAGATGGACCTTCCCAGTAAGTGCGTTGGTCTGGGCATGGATGATGTTCTGGGACACATACTGGTGTAAGGCGGGCACGGCACACCGTGAAAATAGTGGCGGCTGGGGACTGGGTACCGAGGGACAGCCGTTGATATCAGTCTGCAGAAGGCCTCAGTGTCTACAAGCCTAAATGGCAACATTTCAAGTGCCAGTAATTTCGAAAGTTGCGCATTTAGTGCTATTATGCCTGTGGGTGTGTGGGTGGGTATTTGCGCTTGCTTTCAGATGCCTGTGTTAACGACATTTTGATGCTGCGCTGGAAAAGTGAAGTGAATGTTGTTGCTGACGGTTCATGCGAAGGTCCAGGTGAAGGGCAAGGGTCATCCGAGCCTGCACCTTAAAAAGGGAATTGGCCAGCAATGCGTAACACAGGGGAAAAGGAGGCAGTGGTGGGACCCGCAGACCCAGAATATGGACCTAGGCATTCTGCCCACTTATTAGGGTGCTTGGATGCCATGTGGCAGATCATGATGGTGGTGGTGAGGTTGCTAGTGCTCACGCCCGGCTCATTTTGGTATGGCACAGGTTGCAAACTACCACTCTTTTGTCATCTGCACTTTCCTAAAAAAAAGCACCATAGTGTGGAATACCTACCCCTTGGCAAGGTAGATTTACGCATGGGAATGCTCGGTGTAACGGTTGCAGGCTTGTTTGGTGTGGGCTGACTTCTCCCTTTTGCAACCCCACTGCCACTTCCAGACTGTTACGGTGTTGCGGATCCCTCCCCCTCTGTACTGCTGTCCTCACTCGGCTTTTCACCTTCCCATGTTGGGTCAGTGACCTCATCTTTCACCACCTCCTTTTCCACTTCCACACTCTGCTCATCCTCCTGGCTTGACCTAACTACCACCTCAGTGATTGGCAACTGTGCCTCATCATCATCCACTTCGTGAACGAATGATTGCTGTTCACCACTGTCATCTTCTTGAGACAGTGAAGGCTCAAGAGGTTGGGAATCAGGGCACAATTTCTCAGGTACCTCTTCATGCATGCTTGACGAGAGAGCCAAACCAAGTACTGGCGATGAAAAGAGGTCATGTGAATATCCAAGTGTGGGATCACTTGTTTGGCCAGACACGACATGGTGGGAGGAAGGAGGATCAGAGTGATGATTCAGTTGACCAGACTCTTGGCTACAGAGACTGGATCTCGTGGAAGAGAGGGTGGTGCTTAACCGACTGGAAGCATTACATTCTGCAATTCAACCGACCAACTGTTTGCACTGGTCTGACTTGTACAGTGTTGTTCTGCGCCGCCCAGCTAAGTTGGACATGAAGCTGGGTAAGGTGTTTTTTTTTTGTTTTGTTTTTTTGTTTTTTTCTGGTGCACTGGCAGCAGGCACAGTTTCATTGCGCACATGGCCACGGCCTCTGTTTGCACGATCAGCATCACGCCCAGTGCCACGGCCTCTGCTTGCACCATTAGCATCATGCCCAGGGCCACGGCCTCTGCTTGCACCATCAGCATTATGCCCAGGGCCACAGCCTCTGCTTGCACCATCAGCATCACGCCCAGAGCCATGGCCTCTGCTTGCACCATCAGCATCACACCCACTTCCCCCTCCCTTTGGGCTCGCCTTCTTTATATTAATGGTTTTGTCTGTAGATGTGGCGCAGATTGTTTAACTGTCCGCTAAAGACACAGTATTGTGATGCAGGACAGTACTGGATACAGAAAAATACAGATTTCCTGCACTACACTAGGCCAGAGATAATGTCATTTTGACCATACACACTCTATTGTCTTCCAGTAAGGTACTGGATACAGAAAAATAAAGATTTTTGGCACTACACTAGGCCAGGGATAATGTAATTTTTACAATACACACTGTATTGGCTTGCTGTAATGTACCGGATACAGAAAAGTACAGATTTTCGGCACTACACTAGACCAGAGATAATGTAATTTTGACAATACACACTCTATTGGCTTCAAGTAAAGTACTGGATACAAAAAAAACACAGATTTTCGGCACTACAATAGGCCAGAGATAATGTAATTTTGACAATACACACTGTATTCGGATGTAGTTCTATATTGGATACAAATTTGTCCCAAATAAAATGTATTCTCTGCAGGAACACTGTATATACGGTTGCGGCCTAAACGCACACACAGATGTGGCCAAAACTAGTTAATTATGGCCAAAATATAAATCACTCTCTGCTGGAGAAATTAATATAACAGTTGCGGATTGAACGCACACACAGATGTGGCACAAGTTAGGTAATTTCCCCAGAAAAAATAGTTTCTCTGATGTTGCAGTGTATATCTCAGTACCCGGCACACTGTAGTGAATAAGCCCCTTTTTATAATGTCTGCCCAACAAACTGCTTTATGATGGTGCAGTGTAAATCTCAGTACCAGGCACACTGTAGTGAATAAGCCCCTTTTTATAATGTCTGCCCAACACACTGCTTTATAATGGTGTATTGTAGATGTCACTAATCTGAAATCTTTCTGTCTTTTAGAAGTTAAAAAAGCAATTTTCAAGCCCTGCACTGTCTGTCCCTTCCTGGTGACGCCTGTCCCTGATAGTGCTGAAGCGAACCCTTCTTAAAAAAAAAAAAGGTGCTGCACTGCTGTCAAACACACACTGTAGTCCTTAAATGGACTGTTAGGTCTTTCAATAAGGTTTTTAGAGTAAAATCAGTAAGTTTAGAGCAAAACGTTATTTGTCCCGGCCTACTGTCTGCTCTTCCTGACGCTGCATGAGCTGAGCGCCGGACCTCAGCTCCTATCTGAGATGGTATCACGTGTTCCGGCCAGCCAATCAGTGTAAGACTTACAGCTAACATGGCTATGGCCTTACACTGAGGGTAATTACTTACCTGGACCTTGATTGGCTGCTTAAAAGGCACCAAACGTGCGGGGAGGAGACTCGAGCAATGTGACAAATACACGTGGTGCTCGACCAAGCATGCTCGCTCATCACTAAGCAAGACCCAACTGAAAAATGTCATAAGGAACTGGTAAATTGTTGCAATAATGGACACAAAAAGGGTATCCTCCTGGAACAAGAAAATAAATATCTAGTTGAAACACAAAAGTGATTACCTATCTTTTATTGTATACCCAGAATTCACAAAGACTACAATAACCCAACTGGTAGACTAATAATATCTGGTATTGGCTCCATATCTTCCAACTTATCATAGTACATTGATAAAATACTACAACCAGCAGTAAGACAAATCCCTTCATATATAAAAGACACAACTGACATTATTTCAAGACAACTAGATCATAGGTACTATGGATGTAAATTCACTATATACAATTATTGAACATAACCAGGGAATAGATGCCCTAAAAAAACTACTTGTTTCTAATAACACATTACATGATGATCAGATTAGTTTCATACTGTAAGGTGTCCAATATATACTAACCCACAATTATTTTTTATTTGACTCTAGATTTGCCCCCAGCTATGCTAATCTTTTCATGGCCCAATGGGAGGAAGACATCATCCGTCACAAACTGGAGACAAGTCTGGTACTATGGAGAAGATACATTGATGATGTCATATTTATTTAGCAAGATACAAAAGAGAATCTTAACACCTTCATACGAGACATATACATTAATGACAGAAACCTTCGGTTTACTACAAACATCAGCAGAACGCAGGTGGAATTTTTGGATCTAACCATCAATATAAAAGAACATAAACTAATATGTAGGATTTATTATAAATCAGTAATGAAAAATAGTTACATTCTATATACAAGTTGTCATCTCCCAAGATGGTTCCTAAATATTCCCACCAGCCAATTTAGAAGGATTAAACGCAACTGCACTAATAACGATCGATTTGAACGGGAGGCAACAAAATTAAAACAAGAATTTCTGGTAAAACATTATCCCATTCAACCATTAGATACCTCTTTAAATAAAGTCACGGCCATGGATAGGAATGACTTCTTTACACCTACTGAAAGATCACTTAAAAAGGATGATAACCTTAGAATGATTCTACCTTTCATGTTCAATACAAAAAGATAGAGAAAATAGTAAACAACCACTGGCATCACCTCCTGAGAGATAAAATCATTGGACCTACACTAACCAGCACCCCACAAATTATATATACTAAAGCCACAAATTTAGGTCTGAAGGTAGCACCAACAATCAAGAAAAAAAAAATAAAAAAAATCCATCCAATTGGCTAACATTAAAAGGTTTCTAAAGGTGCGGTAAATGTAATAATTGCAAAACAATGACCTTCCCAAAGAAAACAGTAGAAGTACAGTCAACACATAACTTATTCCATTTTGGAATAAAAGACAGCCTCACTTGCGGCTCAACAGACGTTATCTATATATTAGAGTGTCCATGTCATAAGAAATATGTGGGACGAACTAAGCGACCCTTCAAAAAAAGACTATCAGAACATAACATATAGCAAACATCAACACTGACTTTGAATCCCATTCCATCTCTAAACACTACAAGGATTATCATAACAGTGACCCTTCAGATCCCATATTTGCAGCTATTGAAAAAATAAAAAGACCCTGGAGATGACGTAACCACATTGCCAATATATCCAGGATAGAATCAAAAAGAATTTTCAAATTTAATACCTTAATTCCAGCAGGATTAAATGCAGAAATTGAAATTTTCGGTTTCTTGTAGAATTAAGATGGTTGCCAATCTGGGACGGGACATCGAGGTAAGGCTGTCTACCGGCACCTCGATCTCCCCTCTTGGGTAGGCTCCCATCCACTCATTCTTTAGTCATCCATCCACCAACCAACATTCACCTGAAATAGATACAAGAAAAACAAATACAACCAATAAAGAACAATTACAATTAGGTTAATATCACCCAAGCGAATAAACATAAAATACCAATTACTGGCTTCTTGTGCAACTGGGCCGACTGCGTGGTCGGGGACGGGAGGTCGAGGTCCGGCTGCTTACCAGCACCTCGATCTCCCCTCCTAGACAGGCCCCCGTCCCCTATTTTTTAATACACACCTGAAATAGACAAAAAATTAAAATAAGGCTACATGCACACGACCGTTGCCTGCCTCCGCGTCCGATTCCTCCTTGAAATTTTGCGTCCGTCAAAAAAAACGGATGACGGACCGTTTTTTTTTGACGGATCCGATTTTTATGGCAGATCCATTGTAAAAATGCCTATCCTTGTCCGCAAACTTGAAAAAAGTAGGACATGCACTATTTTTTTGATGGAATGAAAACACGGATCACGGATGCGGAACCAAAACGGTTGACCATCCGCATTTTTTGACGGACCCATTGAAATGAATGGGGAAGCATCCTATCCGTGAAAAAAAATGGAACGGACGCGGAAACAAACAACGGTCGTGTGCATGGGGCCTAAAAAAACATAGTCCTAAATTGAATAGAAAATAATGAGGGTAACACATTGAATAAATAAAAACAATGACACGATAAGTAATACTAAAGCCACAGTACACATCTATAATATACTGAAATATTGTATTAAAGACGCATTACAAATGCAGTCATGTTCTAGATAAGCATTCATTTGACGCCCAATGAACTTTGACTACCAATAATTATATACCATCTACACCTATATATAAAGAAAATGGGAAAGATTTACAGTAGGAGGATTACTGTATACTATAGAAAGAATATTAACACAGTTTGGACAATACATCTATGAGGGAAGAATAGTTGCAACATATCCTCCCTTTTATACTATATACTTCTTGTTAGAGTTGGGTGCGAATATTCGAATTTCGAATTTTAATCGCGAATATCGCCACTTTGAGGATTCACAAAGATTTAGAATATAGTGCTATATATTCGTATTTGCGAATATTCTAGTTTTTTTTTTCATCTGAACCCATGATCCCTCCCTGCTTCTTGCTTGTGGGCCAATGAGAAGGCAGCAATATCTTTGTCTGAGCTTAGCAACATCCCTAGCAACCAATAGGAAAGTTTCCTACCCCTTACTATATAAGAACCTCCCCAGCAAGCAGCTTTTTTGCAGTTCTGAGAGACAGCAGTGTCATTGCTGTGCTCTGTGCTTTGCTGTGTCATTACATTAGATAGTTAGTTAGCTTATATATATAATACAGATAGTTAGTTGGAGATAGTCAGTGCAGGTTAGATGGTGATATAGTGTATCTGATAGGTTCCAGTGCAGGGTGTTAGGTAGTGTGAAAGGTTCTGCTGTCCATACATACATGCTACAGACATAGTTCTGTGATGTCACAAGTTCACAACAATACTTAGTGCACCAATCAGTAATATGTAGTCAGACCTGCTAAAATGTGAAGTTGCACTTATTGCGCCAAAATATGTGCATCATTAATTGCCGATTTACCCAATCGCAAATATATTGGAGCACTCTATCTTCATATAAAGCTATTATAATGTTCTGCCGTGCCAACTATTTTCTCCACTCTCAGGAGACTTCAAGCAGCTTGAAAAATGTAGCAAAAGGGACCTACGCCTGTATTGCCCACGCAATACAGCGCATATTACATTGTCGATTTTCACAGTCAAGAAAATAATCACAAATTTGCTAATTTATGAGGAATATTCGCCCAAATATTCGCGAAATATTGCAAATTCGAATATTACCCCTGCCGCTTATCACTACTTCTTGTATACCATTTCCAACACTCCCCTCTTCTCTATTTTCTTTTTTCTATTAACCCCTTAAGGACGAAGGGCGTACACGCCCTTCGTCCGCACTTTAAAGATGGCGCCCGCACGGAGCGGGCGCATGAGCTGCGGGTAAACACTTGATTCATCAAGCTGACACCCGCAGCTCATGTCCGCGACCGGCAGCGATGCCGATCGCGGACATTTAACCCCTCAGATGCCGTGGTCAATCCTGACCATGGCATCTGATCGCGCAAAAACCGAAAGTTTCACTTTCGGTTTTTGCTCAGGCTCCCCTGATGGCCACAAGGGGGAGCCGGAGCATGCATGTAGTACCCTAGGTTTCTGTGAATGAAACCTAGGTTACTACACAGTATTCCTATGGAGCCTATGACTGTAATAGGCTCCATAGGAAATATGCGATTTTCTCATATATTCCAATGCTATTGCATTGGAATATATGAGAATAGCAATCTGATGATTGCATCTTATAGTTCCCTATGGGAACTATAAGAAAGTGGTAAAAAAAAAAAAAAAAGTTTAAAAATAAAAATTAAATAAAAAAATATAAAAATTCTAATCACCCCCTTTCCCAAAATGAAAATAAAATAAATAAAAAAATTACACATAATGGGTGTCGCAATGTGCGAAACGCCCATACTATAATAATATTAAAAAATATTCACCATACGGTAAACATAAAACGGAAAGAAAGCGTCCAAATGGCTAATTCGCCATTTTTGGACGCTTCATTTCCTAAAAAAATGAATAAAAAGTGATCAAAACATCATACGCACCCCATAATGGTATCAATTAAAAGTTCAGATTGCCCCACAAAAATGAGCCCCTACACTGCTCCGTACGCATAATTACAAAAAGTTATAGGGGTCAAAACATGGCGACAAAAAATAAAATAAAAAAATTCCCAATTTTAATTTTTTTTTCACTATCAAAACGCAAGAAAAACTTTACATATTAGGTATTGCCGGATTCGTACTGACCTGAAGAATAAAATTAACCAGTCAGTTTTATCGCAAATCGAACGTTGTAATTTAAAAACCCGTAAAACTGTGGTGAAATTGCTTTTTTTTTGCAATTTCACCCCATTTGGAATTTTTTTCCCGTTTCCCACTACATCACATGCAAAAATAAATGGTAGCGTTAAAAAGTACAACTTGTCCCGCAAAAAATAAGCCGTCATATGGCTATGTGAGCGGAAATATAAAAATGTTATGGCTTTTGGAAGGCAGGGAGCGCAAAACAAAAATGCAAAAATCCCAAACCCCCGGTCCTTAAGGGGTTAAGCTGCATACACACACTACAAATGCACTATTAACGCCAGTGCGCTATTTTACAAGCACATTTATATACTTTCATTTGTTCCCTTTGTTGTATACAATATTCGCAGATTAAGTCCATTCTTTACCATTCTTTTTTTATATTTTTTATATACATCCTTTTATCATATTTTTTTACTACCACCCTTTTCTTTAGTTGATCAAGCATTTTTATCGTTATGTGCTATATTTCTTAGAATTAAGGGGGATGCTGTACATCCACATGTTTTATGTGTACATTTATGTATTCTCCAATAAATTTACAGTTGTACAGTAAAGTGACCATTACTAGTCCATACAGCGCCAGATAGCTCAGTGCCCCTCAAACCAAGTCTACTTTGCTACTAATCTTCTTCTCGACACCAGAGTCACGGGGAGAGCACTGATAGCACCCTAGCTTCCTAGGCTGGTGGAGTCACTGGCTTTGTTATATATTACACATCCAGACTCTGTCATTGTGCCACTCGGTGGCCTTCTTATACTACTGCCACCTCCACACTCTGTCATTGTGCCACTCGGTGGCCTTCTCCTGATGCTGCTATTGCTGCAGCCACCTCCATACTCTGTCATTGAGCCACTCGGTGGCCATCTCCTGATGCTGCTACTGCTGCTGCCGCCAATTCCAGACTCTGTCATTGTGCCACTTGGTGGCCTCCTTATACTGCTGCCACCTCTAGACACTGTCATTGTGCCACTCGGTGGCCATCTTCTGATGCTGCCTCTGCTGCCGCCACATCAAGACTGTCATTGAGCCACTCGGTGGCCTTCTCCTAATGTTGCTACTACTACTACTGCTGCCGCCACCTTCCGACTATGTCATTGTGTCCCTCGGTGGCCTTCTCCTGATGCTGCCACCTCCACACTCTGTCATTGCGCCACTCGGTGGCCTCCTCATACTGCGGCCAACTCCAGACTCTGTCATTGTGCCACTCGGTGGCCTCCACATACTGATGTCACCTCCACACTCTGTCATTGCGCCACTCGGTGGCCTCCTCATACTGCGTCCAACTCGAGACTCTGTCATTGTGCCACGCGGTGGCCTCCACATACTGATGTCACCTCCACACTCTGTCATTGTGCCACTCGGTGGCCTCCTCATGCTGCTGCCACCTCCAGTCTCTGTCATTGTGCCACTTGTGGCCTTCTCCTTATGCTGCTACTGCTGCTGCCGCCACCTCCAGATTCTGTGATTGTGCCAATCGGTGGCCTCCTCATACTGCTGCCAACTCCATACTCTGTCATTGGGCCACTCGGTGGCCTCCTCATACTGCTGCCAACTCCAGACTCTGCCATTGTACCAGCTCGGCTGCGCCACCTTCCTGACTATGTCATTGTGTCCCCTCGGTGGCCCTTCTCCTGCATTGCTGCCACCTCCACACTCCTGTCCATTCGCCACTCGGTGTACCTCCTCCTTGCTGCGGCCGGCTCCAGACTCTGTCATTGTGCCACTCGGTGGCCTCCACATACTGATGTCACCTCCACACTCTGTCATTGCGCCACTCGGTGGCCTCCTCATACTGCGTCCAACTCGAGACTCTGTCATTGTGCCACGCGGTGGCCTCCACATACTGATGTCACCTCCACACTCTGTCATTGTGCCACTCGGTGGCCTCCTCATGCTGCTGCCACCTCCAGTCTCTGTCATTGTGCCACTTGTGGCCTTCTCCTTATGCTGCTACTGCTGCTGCCGCCACCTCCAGATTCTGTGATTGTGCCAATCGGTGGCCTCCTCATACTGCTGCCAACTCCATACTCTGTCATTGGGCCACTCGGTGGCCTCCTCATACTGCTGCCAACTCCAGACTCTGCCATTGTACCACTCGGTGGCCTTCTCCTGATGCTGCTACTGCTTCTGCCGCCACCTCCCGACTCTGTCATTGTGCCGCTCTGTGGCCTCCTGATGCTGCCGCCACCTCCACACTGTCATTGTGCAACTCTGTGGCCTCCTCCTGATGCTGCCGCCACCTCCAGAATCTGTCATTGTGCTGCTCTGTGGCCTCCTGATGCTGCCGCCACTTCCACACTGTCATTGGGCCACTCTGTGGTCTCCTCATGCTGTTCCCACCCTTCCCACTTCATGACTGGGCCACTATTTTGCCATTCGGCCTGGCTGACATTATCATTTATTTGACCTTTCTTCTGATCTGTCAGAAGGAAGAAAAATTGAGGCGCACAACGGATCATGGCTGTGTAGCAGCTGTAAGGCTTGTTAGGTCCCATCAGAATTGGCTTATGATTTGGTAGCCAAAAGCAGGAGTGGGTACAAAACACAGTATAACACGAATATTCTAAAACACGTATATATAGCACTATAGGATATAGTGCAATATATTCATTCTTTTGAATATTTATCATTTTTTCAAATTTAATGTGAACAGTCATTGGCCCAAAAGCAACTTAAGCAGGGAGGAATCATGACTTCAGATGGAAAAAAATAACGAATATTCTAAGAAATGAAAATATAACACTATATTCTATGGGGCTATATATTCTGGTGTTAGAATATTCGGATTACGCAAATATTACATTGCTGATTTTTCACATAAGAGAAAAAAAAATGATATAATGAAGAATATTCTAATTCACTACAGACTACAATATTGCAGCCTTCTCACATTGGCCCACAAGCAAGAAGCAGGTAGGTATACTAGGTAATGGGTTCAGATGAAAAAATAAAACAAAAAAAAAAATACGAATATTAGTTTATGCGACTATATCTCACTATATTCGAAATATTCGTGAATTTTCGATGTGCCAATATTCAACATAAAAATTCTAAATTCGAATATTCGCGCTCAACATTAGTTAACACAAACTTACTGCTGACACCCTCTCCACTCTGTTGAGGCGCTCTACTTGTATAGGCGTCTAATAGAACTGGGTCTGTAGACATCTATGTGGATGAGGGTGTAAAAAGAGTGCACTTTTATCTTGACGCTAACATCGACCGGTAAGGCTGAGTTAATACTTTAGTTATTTGGTCAGTTTTGGCCACGTGACTGCCCAAATAAGGGAAGTGTGCAGTGATTCTAAGAGCGATGCCTGTCATCTGCATGTCATACTGACTCACAGTATTATTTCACTACCACAGCACGCTCCCTATGTGTGTTACTGTAAGGCACAGTGTTCTACACCCTTACAAAGGCTCTCTGCAGCCCGGAAATAGCCTTTTATTAACAAGATTCGCTGCAAATAAATTCATATCGAAGCAAATTTTCTGGAAAATTCGGCGAACAAGCTAAATTTATTTATTTTTTTAATTGCTAATCTCGAATGATGATGATGATAAACATACCGTACTGCTTGGAGATGCGGGTTGGCTGCCACAAAGAGGAACAGGAAAAGGACATACTTGTTCTGATTGGAAATACTGACCAGTTGTATTTTCACAAAGGATCTGGCCATGTCGCCTCATGTGCAACAATAGACCTCTGGTACCTTTAATTGTTTTTGAATGGCCACGGTTTAATTTAATCCTACACATCTTGCACACCCATGTGGTTTTGTGTGCTTGCCTTGTGGAGAAAAATCGCTATACGGGAATTGCTTGCACAGAACTACAGACAACCAAGCTGGGCTTAGCTATGGCACCTTTTGGGCCTAACCCACAGAGTCAAGGTCATCACTTGAAGAAGACGTGGTTCTGGCTGTGCTGTGGGATGTACGTGGCCTCTACTCTTTATGGCAGCTGCCACCACCCTGCTCCACTGATGTTGCCTCCTCCTCAGCACTCCAATCCAGCTCTCAGGTCCTGTCCTCATATCTGCTTTTAACAGATATGAGATATCATGATGGGCTGCTGGCCCCCCTCCTCTGCTCTATGTTTTTCCCAATTGCCGCTGTTGCTGCCCCTACCACCAATGCCATGGCTAAAGGGGCCACTATTACCACCACCATCAACACAGGTATACATATAGTCACCATCTTTCTCCCCAACAACTCCTCAGGGCAGCCCAAAGGGTGATTGCTCTCACACAAGTCATCAACAGGAAAACTCTTTTAACTATCTGCCTTGGGGCGTGGTGTGGTTTTCTTGCGACTTCTTTTCGGAAAAAGGAAGGCGTCCCTCTAGGAATGGGTAGTGAAGACTCAGAGGCCATCACCGAAAGCCTTTTCTAGGGCTGCAAGGAGGAGAAGCAGGCGGAACGCTGTGACCCCTGGCTCCATGGCACAGTGTCAAACTCTGAAGTCACCTTCAGGTCATCCTGCTGCGACTGAGAGGAGGAGTGAATCATCCAATCTACAATCTCATCCTTTTTCTCCTCAACTATGGTATAATGTTGCACCTTTCTGAAGCCAGCAGGGACAACTATGCCCTACCACTACTACTACGTCTGGCCAGATAGTTGGTGCTCTAGTTCTGGGCCTTTCGTTTGGAACCATTCCATAGCACAGACATTTTTGGGCTTTGGGGGGGGGGGGATGTTCAACTTAATTAAGTAGCATATATACTAGAAATACACGAACGTTAATTTTTGATTAAAGAGTAACTACCCTTTTTTAAAAAAATTATATGTCATAGGTACATATCACAAGTGTTTGACGGAGGTCCCAGGTCTGAGACCCCCATCAATCGTTAGAGCAAGGGGTCAGAAGCACTCAGCCGAGCGCAGCTTCTCCTCGCTGCTGACCGCGCGACTGTAGAAGAACTCATAGACTTTCTATTGAGTTGGTCTACAGCAGGGATGCTCAACCTGCGGCCCTCCAGCTGTTGGAAAACTACAACTCCCAGCATGCCTACAGCAGGGCATGGTGGGATTTGTAGTTTTACAACAGCTGGATTGCCACAGGTTGAGCATCCCTGGTCTACAGTCTCGCACTCAGCAACGAGGAGAAGATGCGCTCATCTGACCCCTCATTCTAACGATTAGTGGGGTCTCAGACCACATATATATGCTGATTTAATAAAATTTAACAATCCAAAAAAAGAATTAAAACTCCAACCGTGTGGAAACTGAATATACGTAAATGGATGAATTGAAGCTTGAAACTAAATTTCACCATAATACTCACTGGTAGATTGCACTGATAGATTGCTGCCACACCTTGTGTACTGTTGCAGTAATAAAAAAAATAATAATAATAATAATAATATATATATATATATATATATATATATATATATATATATATATACTGCTTAAGTACCGTTAATTGAACACCCACAAAAAAAAATGTGTGACCATGTGGAAACTGAATATATGTAAACGTAAAATTGAGGCTAGACACTCAACTTCTCATTAATACACACTGCTAGGTTGCTGCTATACCTTGTGTCTTGTAGTAAATATATATATATATATATATATATATATATATATATAAATATACTGGTTTAATTGAATTTAGCAATCCCCCAAAAAATTTAAATAACAACCATGTGGAATCTGCATATACAGAAATGGACAACTGAAGCTTGACACTAACTCTCACACTAATACACACTGGTAGATTCTGCCACACCATTAGTATCACTGAGGTAATCATGTATATATGCAGCATAATTAAACTGAAAATATTTGTTTCAGGTAGCTGCTTTTGAGGTGTTCCTAAACTTCTGATAGCAGACACAGTCAACCACAGGTCCTGTCTTCTCTTTCCCTGTTTTTCAGCTGCACTGCTTTTCTCTGTTGTACACAACACACAGAATTCTTCTGTTGAATCCTAGCCTTTTCCTTCACTATCCTTGGCAATAAGCTTGATTGATTTCTGACTATCCCTGATTTTTTTTTTCACTCTCCCTGACTCTCTTAGATCGTTTTCCGGGCAGACACTTTAACACCCAACCACATTCGTTCACAACCGAACACAAAATGACATTCTGCTCGTTCTAGTAGGGCACCTTCCTGCCTGCTACACCACTGATTGGCTCATCCAGGCTAACAGACAGCCTGGGAGCCAATCAGGGCAAGCCACCCCCTTCCCCCCATTTCCTCTCAGGGTCATGTGAGAACCCTCCTTTTTCCTCTCTATTGCTTTTTTCCCTCCAGCATGTTCACTAAAATGGTGCCAAGCACTGTTTTAGTGGATTAATCCGAAACAAAACCAAAAATATTTGTCTGCTGTATTGGTTCGCGCATCTTTAGTTTCCACTGAAGGGATGAAATACAATGCGGCCCCCAATAACCATTCCAGCAAAATATGCCCTTCAAAAGCCATATAGCACTCTTTCCCTTCTGAGCCCTGCAGTATGCCTATACAGCAGTGTATGACCACATATGGGGTATTGCCATATTCAGGAGAAAATGCATAACAAATTTTGTATTTTTTTTCCTTTTACCCCTTGTAAAAATGAAAAATGTGTGGATTATGCAACATTTTATTGGAAAAAAATAAGAAATTTTTCATTTTCACATTGCAAAAAATATCTTTAACTTCAACAGGACAAACAACATTGGCTTTTATAATTATAATCTCCAGTTATTATCACAAAAATGTTCAAAGAGGACCACGTCAAGATGAATGTTATTTGTCAGAACACAGTGCCCTTGACTGAAGTGTTTTCCTGTAAATATGTATATTGAACAATTGAATTCAACCATCTGTGAAACGTTATATGTTCTGAAAGTCATTTGTTATAAAGAGAAAAAGAAAAAAATGGACCAACAATATCAGTTGTGGATGCAAGAAATAAGAATTGTAAAATTCCTACAATATGTAAATTCTATTAGGGTGTTCTAATTGGTGACACATATCTGATTAATGTGACAGAGAAAAGCAATGCTAGAGTTCATATTCGATCCGGTCAGGATGCTTGATATTTATATCTATCATTGAACTGTCAATCATTGCTTTATCTTCTGCATTTTCTCCCAGACCACTAAGCACTTCTGGATAGATATTAGCTTTAGTGATGAGCGGCAGCTTTAGTGATATCGCGAATATTTTGGTGAATATTTGTCATACATTCGCAAATTCGCGATTATTTTCTTGATCGCGAAAATCAGCAATGTAATAAGCGCGTATTGCGCTCGCAATACAGACCTGGGTCACTTTTGCTACATTTTATAAGCTGCTAGAAGTTTCCTGAGACTGGAGAAAATGGTTGGCATGGCAGAACATTACAATAGCTTTACATGCAGATAGAGTGCTGCAAAATATTCCCGATTTTGAAAGTCAGCAATTAATGATGTGCATATTTTTGGGCAATACGTGCTACTTCACATTTTAGCAGGTCTGACTACATATTAGTGATTGGTGCACTAAGTATTGCTGTGAACTCGTGACATCACAGCACTATGATTGTATGAATGTATGTAGCATACATACATATATACATATATACATACAGTATATGCTACTATGTATGTAGCATGTATGTGGACAGCAGAACATATTACACTACCTTACACCCTGCACAGCTACACTATATCACAATCTATCCTACACTGATTATCTCCCACTAACTATCTGTATTATATATATAAGCTATCTAATGTAATGTGACACAGGAAAGCAGAGAGCACAGCAATGACACTGCTGTCTCTCTCTCAGAACTGTAATAAACTGTAGAAAATGGCTTTGGGGAGGTTCTTATATACTAAAGGGGTAGGAAACTTTCCTATTGGTTGCTAAGGATGTTGCTTAGCTCAGAAAAAGGCATTGCAGGGAGGTTACTTATAAAATAAAAACTAGTAGAATATTCGAAAATATGAATATATATCACTATATTCTAAATATTCGCCAATTCTCGAAGTTGCGATATATACGATTAAAATTCGTGATTCGAATATTCGCGCCCAACACTAGTAGCTGAGGCATGTAGTCAGAAGAAACCGGTCTCTTGTATCAAAGTGTTGGTGTGGCACCACAGATGATCTAGTCTGATGCATCAGGAATTGGTGGTTGAAAATCATGGCTGATCCACGCCTGATTCATCTTGACAAAGGTCAGTCTCTCCACATTTTAGATGGAGAGGCAAGTTCTCCTTGGGGTAACTATGGCCCCCGCTGCACTAAACACCCGCTCTGGTGCCACACTACTGGCCGGGCAGGACAGCTTTTCCAGGATCTGGCCACAGATCAAGTTTGGCTACCCAGTAGTCCAGCGGATCTTCAATGTGGGGTGGCAGGGTGCTGTCCAAGTATGGCACCATCTGCTGGTTCAGGTCCTGCTCCAGGTCTACCTGCTGCTGGTGAGTAGTTTCTTCACTAGGCGGGTAAAGAAAGCTACTCATCAGCGACTGTAGACTCAGGCTGCTGCTGATGGAGCTAGTACTGCTGCTGCCACCCTACCGCTCCCCAGCAGCTATGGCAGTGGAACGTGAGCGCAGAGCCCCCCCCCCCCCCCCGGTCAGACATGCGAGATGATGGACGATGGCACAGATAGGCAGCGGCCCACTGACTGCATAGGATGTCTCTGTAGAAGTTCAGTTTGTCCTCCCTCTCGGTGAGTGTAAAAAAGGCCCCCATTCTGGACTGGTAGCGAGGGTCAAACAAGGTGGAAAACCAGAGGTCATCCCTCTGCCGAATGGTGAAAATTCGGCTGTCACTACGCAAGCAAGTGAGAATGCATACCATTTTTAACATAATAATCCCCTAAATCCTGTTTCCACCCATAATCGATCTATTATTCGACTAATAGGGCATCCTTTATCTTTCATTTTAATAAATCCAATCTCTAATATGCTAAAGATATCCTACTGATCGGAGCCTTCAAAGTCTCTACTTAAGTATTTATTAAGGGTATTCTTTCCAGACATTAGCCATTGTATTTGTGACGCTAAGAAGTAGATGTTAAAGTAGGGGACTGATAGGCCCCCATCCTTATTTGCCAACCACAAATACTTTTCCTGCCCCATATTAAGTAATCCAACACTCGCTCAAGATGTCGAAACGAGCGCTCATCAATCCATACTGGACACGCTGATATAACATACAAAATTTGGGTGAGCAATATCATTTTAATAAGGGCTATTCTATCAGCCTGGTTCCAAAACAATTTGTTCCAGATGTTTATTTTACTCTTGCATCTAACCACTAAAGGGGTAACATTTAAGTCAGTAAAATCCAATATATTTGCACTCATCCTTATTCCAAGGTAAACAAAGTTATCTGTAGGTTCCAGAACCCTAATGTCTTGGGGGATTTGGTGATGAATCCTATCTATTGGAAGCAAAACCGATTTGGTCCAGTTGATCTTATAGCCTGATATTTTCCCAAAACTATTATTTTCGCCCATCAAATGAGAAAATTGAGATCTAACATCATCCAGAAAAATAAGAATGTCATCTGCATACATACAAACCTTGTCCTGGGAGCCCTTTATTCCAAATCTTTTTATATCCTCATCCCTCCTAATCTTGCAAGCTAATGGTTCAATAATTATTGCAAACAACAAGGGTGAAAGAGGACACCCTTGTCGAGTCCCCCGATGTAACTGAACGAGGTCCGACCATATTCCATTTATGTTTATTATGGCGATTGAGGATTGATATAGAAGTTGTACTCATCTAGTAAAATCATGGCCGAGATTAAATCTGTGCATAACCCTCCACAAGTAGTCCCACACCACCCTGTCAAATGGCTTTTCAGCGTCAAGTGACAGGATGGAGCGGGACCCACCACTGCCAGCCTGCATATTAAGAAAGGCCTGTCGTATATTCGATTGAACCAACCTCTTCGGGATAAATCCAGTTTGGTCACTATGGATTAACCTGTCAATGACCCTCTTTAGTCGATTGGCAAGGACTTTTGCACAAATTTTATAATCAGTATTCAACAAGGAGATCGGGCGATAATCACCTATCTCCTTGTCGTCCTTGTCCTTTTTTAGTATCAAGGTTATGACTGCTTTCCATAAGGACGGAGGGAGCATCCCGCAGTGATACGAGTGGTTCAGTACCTGAAGCAGCATAGGTAACAGCGTATCACCAAACTGTCTATATATCTCAAAAGGTAGGCCATCGACACCAGGAGAGGTGACTCGGAGGGACTCCCTGCCTCCATCTCCACTGCATACTGCCACGATGTGTTCAGGTCCTCTGTCTCGTCTTCCTCATCGCCCTGTAGCTCCTCTGGCTGCTCCTGCTCCTCCTGTGCTGTCAATTGAGTAGAAAAACTGTCCATTTGGCTACACATTGCCTATGCTCCATTGTCCTCTTTCCCCTCCTACTCCTCTTCCAGTTCAGCCACCACAGGGCTCATGTTGGGGGATATCATTCAAGGAGGGGGTGTTTTGCAGTGTACGAGTGGCTGAAGTGCATGCAAAGTTTCCTGGCCATTCTTAGGATGTCTTGTAGATGGGTGGATAACTTCAAGAACTGCTTGACAACCAGATTGAATACGTGTGCCATGCAGGGCGCATGGCTCAGCCTTCCTTGACGCATCGCCAACACCATGTTCTTCCCGTTGTTGGTCAGCATGGTTTCAATTTTCAGTTGTCGCGGAGAAAGCCAGGATTCAATTTCTTGATCCATCACATGGAGCAGTTCCTCCACTGTGTGACTCCATTCGCCAAGGCAAACCAGGTGCCTTGGCGAATGGAGGCTGAGTACATGGTGGAGGATGAGGAGGCTGAGGCGGAAATTGTCACAGGACCAACAGTGTGAGAACGTGGAAGCGGCGTGACCTGTCCAAGTTGCTGGTGTGGCTGTGCAAGAACCACATTCACCCCGTCGGCCGTAAAGGACATGTATTTTCCCTGACCATAGTTACAGCTTCACACGTCGGCGCTACAGTGCACTTTGGCAAACAATGACAGGCTCAAGGACTGGCCTACCTTCTGTTCTACATGTGTGTGCAGGGTTGGTGCGGCCTTTTTCGCAAAGAAATGATGGCTTAGGACTTTCCATCTCAGCTCGGCACAAGCCGTCAGTTCTCTGAAAGGTGCAGAATCCACCACTTAGAAAGATTGGGGCTGAAGCCCCATAAACTTTTGACAGGACCATGTTCAGCTACTGCGCCGTTGGATGCGCGCACGCATACTGTTGTCTATTTGCAATTGCTTCGGGGATCGATTGCTGACGAAAGGACTGACGAGGAGGAGGAGCAGGAGCATCAGGACCAGCAGATGATGGGAAGGACAGACAGCTCCCTTCAGCTGAGATGGTGGAGCCTTGACTGCCTGAAATCGGCTGCGTGCCACTGGGTGATGCAGCGGTTGCTGCGGCAGGCTGGACCACCACATTGGAGCCACGGTTCTCACAGTCCTCTTTATGGTGACGCTGTATATGTTGACGCAGGGCTGTGGTGCCAAAATTAGCACCCTGACCACGCTTCACCTTCTGCCCACAGATTCTACATATGGCCATGTTGACTTCCTCCGGCAGCTTCACAAAAAACTGCCACACCGCCGAGTTCCTGATTTTCCTCCCAACACTATTCACTGACTGACTGCTACGGCCGCTGCTTCCGTGAACCTGTGCACCTCTACTTTCCGGGCAAGTAAGCTGCCTCAAAGCAGGTGGTCTACCCCGAGCCTGTTTGGCTCCTGACCTTCCACTGCTGCCACCCTGCTGACTCCCGGGCATGCTAATGACTTGCTGGCTCATCCGCTGCCTGCTGGGCAAGCTGCCACCCTCTTCTTCGAAGCCCCTTCTTCACCTGGCTCCCAAGTGCGATCTGCTTCATCATCATCGAGAAGTGTCTGCACATCACTGATGTCCTCCTCAACGGCCTCTGCAACCACTCTGCGACCACTCGCAACACAAGCTCCCATGCCACTCTCCTCATCACTACTTGCCCGCCTAGCATAGGAAGCGGCGGATGTCTCCTCCACATCTTGGCTGGACAGTAGCTGCTGACTGTCCTTTAATAGCTCTTCCTCGCTGAAAAGTGAAACTGATCCCACTGCATGTATCACTTCTCATGGTGAGGGAACAGAAAAGGCCAGAGGCAGGTTGAGGACAGGTGAGAGAACGGGGCCTGCTAAGGGTTGAGTCTGACGAACCCACCGACTTTTGGCTGGGGGTGTCTGATATGGATGACCGAGTTAACCAATCAAGAACTGCTGGGTTGCTGGTCAAAAATAGTGTTGGGCGCGAATATTTGAATTGCGAATTTTAATCGCAAATATCGCAAATTCGAGAATTCGCGAATATTTATAATATAGTGATATATATTTGTATTTTCGAATATTTAAAAAAAAATTTCATCAGTAACCTCCCTTTTTGCTTGTGGCGCAATGAGAAGGCTGCAGTGTCTTTTCTGAGCTTAGCAACATCCTTAGCAACCAATAGGAAAGTTGCCTACCCCTTACTATATAAGAACATCCCCACAGCCATTTTCTACAGTTTATTACAGTTCTGAGAGAGACTGCAGTGTTATCACATTAGATAGTTAGTTAGTTAGTTTATATATATAATACAGATATTTAGTAGGAGATAGTCAGTGTAGGTTAGATAGTTATTTAGTGTAGCTAGGTTCTGCTGTCCATACATACATGCTACATACATAGTGCTGTATGTAAGTAAGTATATATGTATACATACATACATAGTGCTGTGATTAGAGATGAGCAAATCGAAGATGACGAAGTCGAATTCGTTCTGAATTTTATAAAAATTTGATTCTGAACGAATGCGAATTTCCTCGCGCTTCCTGGTAACAAATTGCATTATTTATTTCCTACAATGGCGTCTAAAATGGCGGCTACACATGTGAGGACATAGGGCAAGGGACTCTGGGAAGGCGTCATATGCCATGCATCAGCCCGGCAGCCAGCCCGGTGATGTCCCAGTACTATAAATACGGCGGCAATCTTAGATGCTGGCATACACCATCGTGCATTGTTCAGGGACAGATGGCGCTAGGGAGAGTGAAAGAAACACTAATTTCTAAACAAAAAAAAAGGAAAGAAATCGTTTCACAGACAGGGAGGGAGAGACGTTTGTAGATGCTAGTAGGGAGAGTAATCGGAATTTCCTCATTGTGAAAACCAGCGATTTACAAGTGCAGGGAAAGGACAGTGAGTGTAATTATTTCACAGCCAGGGATAGATGTGTGCAGATGCCAGGGAGAGTAATAGTAAATTCCTCAATGTGAAAAAAAGCGATTTACTAGTGCAGTGAAACGTTACATGGGGATCAAGACAGTCTCATAATACCAGTCTCTGTCATTCCAGCAATTAGTTATTGGGGTGCAAGTGCTATGTTGAGAAGCCTTTAGTGGCTTTTTATATGATGAAAAGATAAATATATACACAGGTCACTTTTGTTGTTAACTGCGCTAATATCATTTAGTGGCCAATTTCAATACAACACAAGAAATATATAAGCAGGTCGCTTTTGTTGTTTTTTATACTAAAATCATTTGCAGTAATTTCTGTTGAAAGCGTATAGTGGCTTTATTTCTGTGATACAAGAAAAAATATATACCCACTGCACTCTTGCGATAATTCTGTTGAAAGCTTATTGTGGCCTTATTTCTGTAATACAAGAAAAATATATACCGACTGCACTGTAGCGATAATTTCTAGTGAGAGCTTATAGTGGCCTTATTTCTGTAATACAAGAAAAATATATACCTACTGCACTCTTGCGATAATTTCTGCTGAAAGCTTATAGTGGCCTTATTTCTGTAATACAAGAAAGATATATACCCACTTCACTCTTGCAATAATTTCTGGTGAAAGCGTATAGTGGCCCTATTTCTGTAATACCAGAAAAATATATACCCACTGCACTCTTGCGATAATTTCTGGTGAAAGCGTATAGTGGCCTTATTTCTGTAATACCAGAAAAATATATACCTACTGCACTCTTGCGATAATTTCTGGTGAAAGCTTATAGTGGCCTTATTTCTGTAATACAAGAAAGATATATACCCACTTCACTCTTGCAATAATTTCTGGTGAAAGCTTATAGTGGCCTTATTTCTGTAAAACCAGAAAAATATATACCCACTGCACTCTTGCGATAATTTCTGGTGAAAGGGAGGTCCCCGAAACACCTTTTGCGTCCATTTGCACACTTCTATGCAAGGATATCACAGCTGATCAACACCAAGATTTCTCTCCAACTTGAGATTGAACTTTAGAAATTCAAATAAACCGCTGGAGCGCTCCAAGCATCTACTGGGACTATTACACCCTATCAGGCATCGACCTAAATCCCGCGAGATTTGCCCTGGGTCACATGACACGCCGACATACTGAACACCATACAGCGTGCACGCTGGTGAGCAACTATGGAGACACTGAGCCTGAATTCCAAGTACATAAGAAGACCGGTATGTATCTGATCTGAGCCTTGAGAAGGTAAGACCAGTAACATTATACCATCCGGCCCTATTTCCTGCGGAAGAAGGATTGACAGGTACTACAAGTGATTCAACCATCTAAGGTGATAAATATTTATACTTACAGCCCACTACCAAAGGCAATACTATTTACTCACCTATTTATGTTGTGACATTGTGAGTGGAATAATTCAAACGATCCAGTAACACCATCATAGCCTCCTCAAACATGCATGTGATGGAACTTTGAACCATATGGGATTTTGTATTCACCGGATTTACTGCCAACTTCTGCCGTAATACAATTTGCTGCTAATTACTGGGTCATCTATTGGACCTACTACTAACTGTTGTGCTATACCGGACTTACTGTTCATTGTTCCTATATCAATTCTATGTATTGGATTCCTGCCAATTAAGCCATTCTTATCTTCAAAGATTAGATCCATGTTTATCGCTGTCTCAGTATTTTCACACAGTGGACCTGCTATTAATTGGTTGTTCATCATTGGTTTGGACAACATTTGATGCACTTGTTATATGTCGTTATACTTAGCTCCGCAGGTGCATTTTTAAATTTTATTTTTTAATATTTATTTTATTGTATACCTTTTACCAATAAATGTTGTTCAAGAGTGAATAACATCTATAGATTACACACGTTGGAGTGCCAGTCTGACCTATATATACATTTTTACTTTGACTTCTGCAAGGGTGAATCAGTTCCAGTACTAGAGCACCCAATTTCCTATTGGATTGTTAGTGAGCCATTCTCTACCAATTACTGTTTTCCCGAATGCGTATAGTAGCCTTATTTCTGTAATACAAGAAAAATATATACCCACTGCACTCTTGCGATAATTTCTGGTGAAAGCTTATAGTGGCCTTATTTCTTTAATACAAGAAAAATATATACCCACTGCACGGTAGCGATAATTTCTGGTGAAAGCTTAAAGTGGCTTTATTTCTGTAATTTAAGAAAAATATATACCCACTGCACCGTTGCGATAATTTCTGGTGAAAGCTTATAGTGGCTTTATTTCTGTAATACAAGAAAAATATATACCCACGGCACCGTTGCTATAATTTCTGGTGAAAGCTTATAGTGGCCTTATTTCTGTAATACCAGAAAAATATATACCCACTTCACTCTTGCAGTAAATTCTGTTGAAAGCGTATATTGGCATTTTTCCCTAATACAAGAAAAATATATACACACTGCTCTGTTGCAGTAATTTCTGGTGAAAGCTCATAGTGGCCTTGTTTGACAAAAAAAAACATAATATATACACACTGATCTGTTGCAGTAATTTCTGTCGCAAGCACATAGTGGCCTTGTTTCACAAAAAAAAAGCGTAATATATACACACTGGTCTGTTGCAGTAATTTCTGGTTAAAGCGCACAGTGGCCTTGTTTCAGTAAAAAAAGGGTAATATATACACACTGCTCTGTTGCAGTAATTTCTGGTGAGTGTATTGGCCTACTTCAGTTTAACAAGAAATATATTTTCTCCCGTCACTTCAGCAGTTATTTCATACACAGCGTTGACATTTGTTGTTATTTTTGGTTTAAACCATTTATTGCCAGCTCATTACAATAACAGAAAAATATACGCAGTTCACATTTTGGTGTTGTTAGCGATAAAAGGGTTTATTGCCAATTTGCCATTTGTAATAAACAAAAGCAAAAAATATACGCAGTTAACTTTTGCTGTTGTTTACACTGAAATCATATATTAGA
This sequence comes from Bufotes viridis, assembly GCA_033119425.1. Classification (NCBI taxonomy): domain Eukaryota; kingdom Metazoa; phylum Chordata; class Amphibia; order Anura; family Bufonidae; genus Bufotes; species Bufotes viridis. Next base: position 43,283,271 of record CM065596.1, on the reverse strand, counting down.
CTTTTTAGTCGAATATGAGAAATATATATGCAGGTCATGTTTGTTTTGATTTCCGCTATGATAATTTAGTGGCCTATTTCAGTCCAAAACGAGAAATATATAGACATTTCACGTTAATTTGTATTTGTGCTGAAAGTGGTTAGTGGCCTATTTCTGTCAAAAATGAGATATTCTGGGCTTTTATTTATTTTTTATTTGCTTTTAATTATATTAGTTCAGCAAAAAGTATGTCAGACTGAGAAGTGCCACGCCAAGCACAGAAGAGTTGCAGAGGCCTAAATGTTTCTGGCGCAGGCAGAGGTTGCAGCAGATTAAGGGGGCGTGGCAGCAGGAGTCGCATTGAGAGGCCTGAGCTCCCAGTGTCATCTACTGGTAATGTCTTGACCAGCAACCCAGCGGTTATTGATTGGTTAACTCGGTATTCCAGTTCATCCCAAGTGACATCGGACACCCACTGCCAAGAGTCGTTGGGTTCATCAGACACAACCTTTGGTTGGCATGGCCCGGGACAAGGCCCTGTGCCCTCACCTGTCCTCAAACTGCCTCTGTCCTTTGCTGTTCCCCCAGCCATAAAAGTACTATCTGCTGTGGCCTCAGCTCTACTATTGAGCGAGGACGACCTACTCGAGGACATTCAGCAGCTACTGGCCAGCCAAGATTTGTTGGAAACATCCGCCGCTTCCCCCGTTGGTCGGGCATGTAGTTATGAGGAGAGTGGTGTGGGAGGTGGTGTGGTGAGCGGTGAGGCTTCTGACCCATAGAGCATTGAGCAGGACACTAGTGACTTGCAGACACTACTCGATGATGATGAAGCCGATCGCACTTGGGAGCCGGGTGAAGAAGGGGCTTCATTATCATTGGGAGAAGATGGTGGCAGCTTGCCCATAAGGCAGCGACTGAGCCAGCAGGGTGGCAGCGTGGCAGTGAGTCGGCAGGGTGGCAGCAGTGGGAGGTCGGCAGCAAAACGGGCCCAGGGAATACCACCCGCTTCGCAGCAGCCTAGCTGCCTGGAAAGGAGTGGTGCACGGGGTCAAACAAGCAGCGGAACTAGCAGTCAGTCAGTGCGGAGTGTTGGGGGGAAAATCATCTACTCTGCGGTGTGGCAGAATGTGGGCAGAAGGTTAGGCATGGCCAGGAGGCCAAGGTTGACACCACTGCCCTGCGACAACATATGCAGCCACACCACAAAGTGGCCTGGGAGAATTGGGGACCTGATGTGGTGCTCCAGCCTGCCGCAGCAACCGCTGAATCACCTAGAGGCATGCACCCCATTGCAGGCAGTCAAGGCTACACCGGCTCAGCAAAAGGGAGCTGTCTGTCTGCTGGTCCTGAAGCTCCTGCTGCTCCTCCTCCTCCTTCTACTCCTCGTCAGTCATTCTGGCAGCAATTAATCTCTGAAGCAATTGCCAAGAGACAGCAGTATGCATGCACGCATCCAACAGCGCAGAAGCTGAACGTGCTCCTGTCCAAGTTGCTGATGCTGAAGTCCCTTCCTTTCCAAGTGGTGGACTCTGCACCTTTTAGAGAACTGATGGCTTGTGCCAAGCCGAGGTGCAGAGTCCCACGCCGTCATTTCTTTTCCCAAAGGGCAGTACCAGCCCTGCACATGTATGTAGACAGACAGACTGTAACAGAAGGTGTGCCAGTCCTTGAGCCTGTCGGTGTCTGTCAAAGTGCATGGTAGCGCCGACGTGTGGAGCTGTAACTATGGTCATGGACAATACATGTCCTTTACGGCCCACTGGGTCAATGTGGTTCCTGCACGGCCACACCAGCAACTTGGCCAGGTGACGCCGCTTCCGCCTTCATGTTGTCACACCGTTGGTCCTGCGACAATGTCCGCCTCTGCCTCTTCATCCTCCACCATGTCCTCAGCCTTCACTGCTGGGGCTAGTCACAGTGCCCCGCGGGCACGGTGGTGTCACGCGCTTCTGCGTTTGACTGGGCGAATTGAGTCACACAGGGGAGGAACTGCTGGCTTTCTCTGGGCCAACTGAAAATTGAAACCATGGTGAGTGACCGACAATGGGAAGAACATGTTGTCAGCGCTGCGTTAAGGAGGGCTGAGCCATGAACCCTGCATGGCACAAGTGTTCAATCTGGTTGTCAAGCGGTTCCTGAAGACTTTCACAAATCTGCAAGACATCCTAAAAATGGCCAGAAAACTTTGCATGCACTTCAGCCACTCATACACCGCAAAGCACATCCTCCTTGAGCTGCAGCAGCATCCCCCAAAATAGGCTGATATGCGACGTTTCCACCCATTGGAATTCCACTCTCCATATGTTGGACTGACTGTACGAACAGAGAGAGGCCATCAACGATTTCTTGATGATTCAAGCAGATAGGAGTACTCCTCTGTGTAACTTTGATGTCAGCAAGTGGAGGCTCATGTGTGACACCTGCCGTTTGTTCTGGCTCTTTGAGGTGGCCACATTATTTGTCAGTCGCCAGGACTACGAGATGAACAACGTCATTGCACTGCTTCATGTCCTTGAACAGATGCTGGTGAATATGGCTTGTCAGGGGGCTGGAGACATGGCGCCTAGATCTCATGGCCACGTGAGCCCTGTGGGACCTGAACTGGAAGAGGAGGAGGAGGAGGGGTAGGAGGACATTTTTGCACAGGCAATATGTAGCCAGATGAGTGTTTTTTCTACTGCAGTGACAGGAGAAGAGAAGCAGGAGCAGCCAGAGGAGCAAGAGGGTGATGAGGAAGATGAGACAGAGGACCCAGACACACCGTGGCAGTATGCAGTGGAGATGGATGCAGGGAATCGATCAGAGTCATTTGCAAAAATGACCCGCTGCATGCTCACTTGTTTGCATAATGACAGCCGAATTGTCACCATTCGGCAGAGGGATGACTTCTGGCTTTCCACCATGTTGGATCCTCGCTACCGATCCAAAATGGGGGCCTTTTTTACACCCAAAATGAAGTACTACAGAGACATCCTATGTAGGAAGTTGGCCTCTGCCTATCTGAGCCATCGTTCATCCTCTCGCAGGTCTGACCAGGGGGGCCCTCTGTGCTCACAGTCCACTGCCATGGCTGCTGGGGAGGGATGCGATGGCAGGAACAGTAGCAGCTCCATCAGCAGCAGCCTTAGTCTAGAGTCCATGATGAGCAGCTTTCTTCACCCGCATAGTTAAGTAACTACTCACCAGTAGCAGCAGGTAGACCTGGAGCAGGACCTGAACCAGCAGGTGGCAAAATACTTGGACAGCACCCTGCCACCACACATTGAAGATCCGCTGGACTACTGGGCAGCCAAACTGGATTTGTGGCCATAACTGGCTGAGTTTGCCCTTGAAAAGCTTCTCTGCCCGGCCAGTTGTGTGGCATCAGAGCGGGTGTTTAGTGTGGCAGGGGCCATAGTTACCCCAAGAAAACTCGCGTATCCCACCAAAATGTGGAGAGACTTACTTTTGTCAAGATGAATCAGGCGTGGATCAGCCACGATTTCAACCCACCGATGCCTGATGCATCAGATTAGATCATCCATCTCCACAAGATGTCTCCTTGCCAATCTGTGTTATCATGCTGCTGCTGCTGTTGCTGCCATCTACACACTATGTCACCTTGTCAATCTGTGTTATCGTGCTGCTGCCATCTCCACACTGTCACCATGCCAATCTGCGTTATCATGCTGCTGCAATCTCCACACTATGTCTTCTTGCCACTTTGTGGCAACCTCATGCTGCCATCTCCACACTATGTCACCTTGCCAATCTGTGGTATAATTCTGCTGCTGCTGCTTCTGCTTAAAGGTCTTAGTCCGATCACCCGCCACACAATCTATTTTAGGTTTTGGAACCAATGAACCAAACTTGCTTTTGAGGGCTGCATTAATCTGCAGGTTACTGTCGTACAGGTCTACAGATAACTTGTGATCTGCATCTTTCTCAACAATCTGTGCCCTCAGTCACCTTGCCACTTTGTGGCCTCCTCATGCTGCCATCTTTACACTATGTCTCCCTACCACTTTGTGGCCTACTCATGCTGCCATCTTTACACTATGTCTCCTTGCCACGTTGTGACCTACTCATGCTGCCACCTACACACTATGTCTTATTGCCAATCTGTGTTATCATGCTGCTGCTGCTGTTGCTACCATCTACACACTATGTCTCCTTGCCAATCTGTGTTATCATGCTGCTGCCATCTCCACACTATTTCTCCATGCCACTTTGATGCCTCCTCATGCTGCCATCTCCACACAATGGCACCTTGCCAATCTGTGGTATCATGCTGCTGCTGCTGCTTGAACGTCTTGGACTGATCACCTGCCACACGATCTAATTTAGGTTTTGGAACTGAAAAAAACCCAACTTGCATTATAGGGCTTCATTAATCTGCAGATTACTGTCTTACATCTCTACAGATAACTTTCCATCTGCATCTTTCTCAAAAATCTTTGCTCTCAGTCTTTGATCCACACTATGTCTTCTTGCCAATCTGTGTTATCATGCTGCTGCTGTTGCTGCCATCTACACACTATGTCACCTTGCCAATCTGTGTAATCATGCTGCTGCTATCTTCACACTATGTCTCCATGCCAATCTGTTTTATCATGCTGCTGCCATCTCCACACTATGTCCCCTTGCCACTTTGTGGCCTCCTCATGCTGACACCTCCACACTATGTCACCTTGCCTATCTGTGGTATCATGCTGCTGCTGCTTGAAGGTCCTGGACTGATCACCTGCCACACAATCTAATTTAGGTTTTGGAACCGATAAACCCAACTTGCTTTTGAGGGCTGCATTAATCTGCAGGTTACCATCGTACAGCTCAACAGATAACTTTCCATCTGCATCTTTCTTAACAATCTGCGCCCTTAGTCTTTGATCCACACTATGTCACTTGGCACTTTGAGGCCTCCTCATGCTGCCATCTTTACACTTTGTCGCCTTGCCACTTTGTGGTCTACTGATGCTGCCATCTACACACTATGTCTCCTTGCCAATCTGTGTAATCATGCTGCTGCCATCTACACACTATGTCTCCTTGCCAATCTGTGTTATCATGCTGCTGCTATCTCCACACTATTTCACCATGCCAATCTGTGTTATCATGCTGCTGCCATCTCCACATCTCCACACTATGTCTCCTTGCCACTTTGATGCCTCCTCATGCTGCCATCTCTACACTGCGACACCTTGCCAATCTGTGGTATCATGCTTCTGCTGCTGCTTTAATGTCTTGGACTGATCACCTGACACACAATCTAATTTAGGTTTTGGAACTGAAAAAACCCAACTTGCATTTGAGAGCTGCATTAACCTGCAGGTTACCATCTTACATCTCTACAGATAACTTTCCATCTGCATCTTTCTCAAAAATGTTTGCCCTCAGTCTTTGATCCACACTATATCACCTTGTCATTTTGTGTCCTACTCATGCTGACATCTCCACACTATGTCTCCTTGCCAATCTGTGTTATCATGCTCCTGGTGTTGCTGCCATCTACACACTATGCCTCCTTGCCAATCTGTGTAATCATGCTGCTGCTATATACACACTATGTCACCTTGCCTATCTGTGGTATCATGCTGCTGCTGCTGCTGCTTGAAAGTATTGGACTGATCACCCACCACAGGATCTATTTTAGGTTTTGGAACTGAAAGAAACCCAACTTGCTTTTGAGGACTGCATTAATCTGCAGGTTACCGTCTTATAGCTCTAACAGAAAACTTTCCAACTGCATCTTTCTCAACAATCTGTGCTCTCAGTCTTTGATCTACACTATGTCACCATGCCACTTTGCGGCCTACTCATGCCGCCACCTCCACCCTATGTCACCTTGCCACTTTGTGGTCTACTCATGCTGCCATCTCCACACTATGTCTCCTTGCCAATCTGTGTTATCATGCTGCTGCTGTTGCTGCCATCTCCACACTATGTCTCCTTGACAATCTGTTGTATCATGCTGCTGCTTGAAGGTCTTGGAATGATCACCTGCCACACAATCTATTTTAGGTTTTGGAACTGAAAAAACCCAACTTGCATTTGAGAGCTGCATTAACCTGCAGGTTACCGTCTTACATCTCTACAGATAACTTTCTATCTGCATCTTTCTCAAAAATGTTTGCCCTCAGTCTTTGATCCACACTATATCACCTTGTCATTTTGTGGCCTACTCATGCTGACATCTCCACACTATGTCTCCTTGCCAATCTGTGTAATCATGCTGCTGCTATATACACACTATGTCACCTTGCCTATCTGTGGTATCATGCTGCTACTGCTGCTTGAAGAACTTGGACTGATCACCCGCCACACGATCTAATTTAGGTTTTGGAACCAATAAACCCAACTTGCTTTTGAGGGCTGCATTAATCTGCAGGTTACTGTCGTACAGCTCTACAGATAACTTTCCAGCTGCATCTTTTTAAACAATCTGTGCCCACAGTCTTTTGTCCACACTATGTCACCTTGCCACTCTTTGACCTCCTCATGCTGCCGCCACCTCCAGACTCTGTCATTTTGCCTCTCTGTAGCCTTCTTGACGCTAACATGGACTTGTAAGACTGAGTTAATAATTGAGTTATTTGGTCAGCTTTGGCCCAGTGACTGCCCAAGTAAGTGAAGGGTGCAGTGATTCTAATAGCGACGCCTGTCATCTGCGTGTCATCCTCACTTACAGTATTATTTCACTACCCCAGCACACTTCCTATGCTTGTTAATGCAAGGCAAAGTGTTCAACACCCCTATAAAGGCTCTCTATTAGCCCAGAAATAGACAGTTTTTAACGTGATTTGCCGTGAATATATTCGTATCGAAGCAAATTTTTTTAGAAAATTCCGTGAAACGGTTGCATCGAATTTTTTAGAAATTCGCTCATCTCTAGCTTTGATGTCACATGTTCACAACAATACCTAGTGCACCAATCACTAATATGTAGTCAGACCTGTTTAAATGTGAAGTTGCATGTATTGCGCCAAAATATTTGCATCATTATTGCCGATTTGCGCAATCATGAATATATTGGAGCACTCTATCCGCAGATAAAGCTTTTGTAATGTTCTGCCATGCCAACCATTTTCTCCAGTCTCATTAAACTCCGATCAGTTTGAAAAATGTAGCTATAGTAACCCATTGCGCATTCATTACATTGCCGATGTTCGCAATCTAGAAAATAATATCGAATTCGCTACTATATGATAAATATTCTATCAAATATTTGCAAAATATCGCAAATTTGAATACTACCCCTGCCGCTCATCACTAGTCAAGAAACGACTGCTACATGACACCGGGAGCTCAAGTATCTAGCTGCGACTACTGCTGCCATGACCCCTTACTCTGCTGCGATCTCTGCTTGCACCAGAAACATTTAAGCCTCTGCCACTCCTCTGTGCATGGCCTAGCACTTCTCTGTCTGACATACTTGTAGCTGAACTAAACAAATTAAACGGAAATTAAAACACCCCTAAAAGCGACGAATATATTTTTCTTTTTGTACTTAAATAGGCCACAAAACACTTTCACCACAATTAACTGCGGAAATGCACAGAATATATTTTTCTTGTTGTACGAAAATACTACCCTATACGTTTTGACCAGAAAAAACTCAAAGAGTGAAGTGTGTATATAATTATTTAGTAGTACTGAAATACGCCCCTATACGCTTTGACCAGAAAAAAGTTAGAGGGTGAAATGCATATAAATACTTCTGGAAGTACTAAAAAATGCCACTATATGATTTCACCAGAAATAACTGCAGCAGTGAACTGAGAATATACATTTCTTGTTGGACTGAATTAGGCCACTATACTGTCACGGAGGAGAAAACACCACGCCGACAACCAGGGTGGAAGGGAATAGCCACTAGGTCTTGTAAGGAAATTGGACCCTTCGCTAGGTACCCCTGGTACCGGACTCCAGTGGTCAGCTTGGGTTAAGTCTTACTAGTACCAGGAGAGATATTTCTCAGTAGCAAACAAATGACAGACACACACACACAGGTATTACTGAGAAATACTCTAACTTTATTGAGGGTGGGATAACATATATATAGCAAGGGGGAGGGGGGAATCAACAACCAATAAGATGAAGACGCACGTACTATATAATAAGTTACTCTTACAATGAAATTGACCTTTGCTACATTTCTTAGAAGTGAGGAACAAGATGAAAATAACGGGATATCGCCAGAACATCCACAGCTCAGTGTTAACCCTTCAATCCCCTCTTAGAACCATTTAATTTATATATAATATGGTTCTTTTTCTTCTTTTCTCTATAAGTCGCCAAGTATTCCCGATACCGCTCTGCGGAAGGGGCATCTGAATCGGAGGGTAAAGCCTCATAAAAGGACATATTGGTCATGCCCGTAATAAGCATTTTCTTTACACAGGGTATGACACACAAAGCAATTACAGCTATCATTATAATAGCAATAAAAACCATGAGGCCTATTTGCACAATTGCCCGTTTCTAGTTACTAAACCATCCAAAGTAGTTCATGGATTGTTCAATCCTGAATTTTGTTTTAATTCACCTGACAAGTCTTCTAGTTTTTGTATGGCTACTGTCACCCTACCATTTGGACCAGTATTATTGGGGATGAAAGTGCAACATGAGGTGGGATCAACCAGCACCTTACACACACCACCTTTTTCTGCCAGTATCATGTCTAGCACCATCCTATTCTGGAATGTCATAATAGAATCCGCCTGCAATTGATCCGCTACCCCTTATAAAGCATCTCTTGTATAGTTAACAAACCTTTGTTGATTATAGTAGATATAATGAATCCAATCTCCATTTTTATTTACAGTGATAATAGGGATGATGGATTCAAAACCAGCGTCTACTTGATCCCAGGCCTTGAATTCACCGGGGACCCATCTTGGGACCCCTATAGCATCTATGTACACATGTGGGTCAAAGCTCGATTTAAGTGTCCGTTTTGCCCTTAAGTTTACCTTTTCCTTGAGGTATTCCGACTTTTCAAAGATATGCATGTTCATGATAGCTTTGGCTAAGGCACATTCCCCTTGCCAATTTCCTTCTAATCTGGATCTTTTCTTTCTATCTCCACATATCCAGTACACATCAGCAATTGAGAACACCTGATTTGAGTTAGTGATTGATTGGTAGTACTATAATTGACACAATACCCTTTAGTAAAATTTCCCAGCTGTCTACCTGTGTTTCCACCTGTGTACCATTTCCTGGATATGTGTGTATACCAACCCCAGGGTGAGGGGTATTTGCTACAAGAGGGTATTTCTGTTTTTAATAAGATCATTAGTGGCCCCATAGTCAGAATGGACCATCTGTGTCATTTCCCAGAATTAAGGGAGTGCATCCTGGTGGAGGTCAGAGCTGTCTGCTCCCGTTAGTACCTCACTTTGTCCATTTTTGAGGTCAGGGCTGTCTGCCCCCGTTATTACCTCCTTTTGGGGCGCCTCTTTTACCAACTTCACTCTGGTGGCCTGTATCCAGGTGGATGTTTCCTCTGTGAGAACTGCTGTATGGGTCACAGCTACCACGGTGGTGGGAGGTTCGTAGGTGATGTCCCTTTGAGCTTTTCCTTTCTTTAGGTTTTTCACTAGAACTCTGTCTCCAACTTGAAAAGGGTGAGTTGGTTCCTGTGGAAGAAAAGGAGAATTACAAGCAACTTTTTCTTCAGTTTCACTTAGGACCTTTATTAGTTTGGTAACATACTCTTCTCTGATGAGATCCATATCCCCTTCCTGCACTACCAGTTGGTGCTTAGCCCAAGGGGTGGGGAATGGCCTACCCATGAGTATCTCAAATGGTGACATCCCTAGTTTCTTATTAGGTGTCATCCTTATCTCAGCTAGCACTATTGGTAATACTTCTTTCCATTTTTTAAATGTGCCACCTGTTGCTTTTCTCAATTTATCTTTGAGGTGAAGGCCGGCCCCTGGTCAGATTCAATCACCAGTGGGCAGCCCCATCTTGGAATGATGTTCTGTGTGAGTATCCTTGCTACTGTTTTTGCATCTTATGAGTTTGTAGGGTAGACCTGTGGCCATCTTGAAAACATGTCAACTATGACCAAGGCGTATTCCTGTTTCCCTTTCTGCCTAGGTATGTGTGTAAAATCTACCTGCAAATGTGGGAAAGGAGTGGTGGGGTAGTCAAGATGTTGGTGTGGGACTTTGACATTGTTGTTTGGATTGTTCCTCAAACATGTGATGCATCTCCTTAGATTGTCTGAAACTAACTCTTTGATACCCGTAATATAAAAGTTTTGTATTAGCAGCATGTATGTTGTTTGAATGCTGTTATGTCCTACTCCGTGGAAATATGCAATGAACAGAGGAGCACTGTGTTGTGGTATACATGGTTTCCCCTCTTTGCAGATTAATCCAGTCCTAAGATTCTTCTGCAAAATTGTATAACACCAATCAGCCTTTTCATCTTCATCCACAGCTCAAGGCCTCAGACGCATAGCTTACAGTGTTAACCCTTCAGGCCTCAACGCTAGGGAAGGGAAAGGGTCACCACCTAGAGCACCCTACTCCTGGTCCTGACTTCTAACCATATGGGCACCCCTTAAACATAGAAATGCCCATACACAGGAACCTAGAAGCCCTGGAGACCCTAAGGAGCCCTAAAGATATTGGCAGGGCTGAGACAACCCGTTCCTTCTAAGATGAAGGAACAAGCGTCTCCCTGAGGCCTAGTAACAACAACTAAGGGGAAAAGACAAAACACAAACAAGCGAGACACTTAGCTTCTGTTGTAGAAGGATGAGCAGGGAGAACCAAACTCCAGCTCTTTCCAAAACCAAATGAAGCAATCTACCGCATAGTCAGAAGGGTGGGGTCAGACTATAAAGAGTAGAAGTGATGACCACTGAGCAACAGCTGAGACAAGGGAAGTGGTCATTAACCCTATCAACACAGAATCAAGAGAAATCAAGGAGGCTGTTAAATTCCTGCTCCTCCACGCTCAGCCAGTCTCCTTGATCTCCTGACATCAGTCACCTGAGGAACCGTGACATATACGCTTTGACCAGGAAAAAGAGTGAAGAGTGAACTGCTTATATACCATATTTTTTGCCCTATAAGAAGCACTTTTTCCCCCAAAAAGTGGGGGGAAAATAGTGCTGCATCTTATGGGGCGAATGCAGCAAACATTGATACACCGCCGCGTTGCTAAAGAGCGCAGCTGACGTGTGTATCAATGAGGAGGGGCTGTGGGCGGCATCTTGCTTGCTAATGACAGCGGGGCCCGGTGCAATAACTGTATTCTACTACACCGGGCCCACTGTAGTAATGTACCAGTAGTTACAGGCGATGTTTAAAATTACACTATAATCTTTATGCTGCCAGTATTACCCTACCTAGTATAATGTAAGATCGCAAGCAGGACTAGAGTCAGGAGGCCAGGCAAGCGGGAGGTGGCAGCGTAACCTCACGCGCCTGATTATACTGTAATTTTAGACATCGCCTGTAACTACCGGTACATTACTACAGCAGGCCCGGTGTAGTAGAATACAGTTACTGCACCGGGCCCTGCTGTCATTAGCAAGCACGATTCTGCCCACAGCCCCTGTATTGGGGTCATCACACCCACTGTTATGGGGGTGGATCTGTGGATGACACATAGCATAAGATGCTATGTGTCATCCACAGGTTCCCCCCATAGCAGTGTCATCCCCAGATGCCCCCATACAGTGCCATCCACAGATTCCCCCATACAGTGCCATCCACAGATTCCCCCATACAGTGCCATCCCCAGATGCCCCCAAACAGTGCCATCCACAGATGCCCCCATACAGTGTCATCCCAAGATGCCACCATAAGATTGCCATCCCCAGCTCCCCCACATAACAGTGCATCATCCCCAGATGCCCCCATACAGTGCCATCCCCAGATGCCCCCATACAGTGCCATCCCCAGATGACCCCATAACAGTGCCATCCCCAGCTCCCCCACATAACAGTGTTTGGTTCAAACAGTTTTGGTTCAAAATATTTTTTTTCATATTTTCCTCCTCAAAAACCTAGGTGCGTCTTATGGGCAGGTGCGTCTTATAGGGCGAAAAATACGGTATATTTCTTGCAGTACTGAAATACGCCCCTATACACTTTCACCAGAAATAACTGCAGCAGTGAACTGAGCATATATATTTCTTGTTGGACTGAATTAGGCCACTATATACTTTGACGAGAAAAAAATTAATGAGTGAACTGCGTATATATATTTCTTGAACTACTGAAATACGACCCTTTACGCTTTCAATAGAAATCACTGCAGCAGTGCACTAAGAATATATATTTCTTGTTTCACTGAAATTGCCCACTATACTCTTTGACCAGAAAAACAATTAAAGATTGAAGTGCGTATATTTATTTCTTAAAGTATTGAAATACGCCTCTATATGCTTTCACCAGAAATAACTGGAGCAGTGAACTGAGAATATATATTTCTTGTTGAACTGAGCTAGACCACTATACGCTTTGACCAGAAAGAAATTAAAGAGTGAACTGCGTATATATATTTCTTGAACTACTGAAATACGACCCTATATGCTTTCAACAGAAATCACTGCAGCAGTGAACTGAGAATATATATTTCTTGTTGCACTGAAATTGGCTACTATATGCTTTGACCACAAAAAAATTAAAGAGTAAAGTGCTTATATATATTTCTTGAACTACTGAAATACACCACTATACGCTTTCAACAGAAATCACTGCAACAGTGAACTGAGAATATATATTTCTTGTTGCACTTAAATTGGCCACTATACACTTTGACCAGAAAAAAATTAAAGAGTGAACTGCGTATATCAACCCTATATGCAGGTGCACATTGCTATGGCGAGATACACATACAAATGCAAAAACAAAAATGCAATGGCACTCTGCAACCAGCACTCTACCCTGCCTCCATGCTGGATGTTGAATGAGGCATTAGTGTACATTTTGGCCAAAGCGTAATAAGCCACTCACCATGTCAAGGTCGTCTCTATGAGTGGTCCCTAACACTAGTTCCTACCTGTTATGGGCCATGACAGCCACACAAAATCCAGTGAGTGCAGGTGCAGCATGTATGCCAGGTACACTCTGCTTGTAACCCCGTCTGGTGCCATAACAGCTTCAATCAGATCCAGGGATGCAAGTACCAACATGCATGCTGAGCCCACTATATACTTCTCCTGGAGCCAAATGGCTACTGGTAGGCGCTATAAAAGCAGACTCAGTTTTATACTGACTTTAAAACCAGCCTCCAGGGCAGACTAACTAGTCAGGTGTGCACGACTGCATGGAGATCACCACGCCTCCAATATATACTACAAAGAAAAAAAGGTGGGGGGTTCAGTCAGCACAACCCTATATGCAGGTGCACATTTCTATGCTCAAATACACATACAAACACAAAAACAAAATGCAATGGCACTCTACAACTAGCACTCTGTCCTTGCGTATTGAATTTTTCCTGAAATTCTAAAAAAATTCCACTTCGTCAGATTCAATTTGCTCATCTCTAATCTGAGACTAAAGTCATGGTTACACTATGGTGCACTATCTCTTTCTTTGATCTTAGCCCTATTTGTAATTATCTTACCATTTGAGATGATTGCCATGTTTCTAGAATTTGTTTCCTAATTTTATTTGAGGAAGCTGTAAAGAAAAAGGTTCAATATTTTGGAAACAAATTTTGTGCACATACATGTATTTATTTTGTAATATTTTATATCCGTTTGAATGGTTCTGTGAATCAAGTTGTGGACCTTTCCACTTGGGAAGATGTAGAGCTCTATATGGCTGCCTAAGATGCATTGTCATTTTTATTTTTTTTGTGAGAATTTAACTCCAGATAGTTACATATTGCATACCCAGGATGCAATCTTTTGATAAGTCATAAAGTTTAGGTTGCCATTAGTGATGAGCGAGCATGCTCGACCGAATATCTGTTCGTCTCAAGCATCGCTATGCTCGGCACATGGCGGTACTCTATATAGCACCCGATGACTCATGTTCAGCTCAGACGTAGACAAGGAGTGCAGAACGTAGGAAGGGAAAGACAATGTAGGGAGCGATTTTCACAGTTTTTATTCAGAGAACGCTTTTCCAAGACCCAAAAGTCCTTTTAAGGACTACTGTGTGTGTGTTTTAGAGCAGCAATCTATTTACCTCCTGCAGTCTCAGGGACAGTGCTTCGGAAGGGACAGATGCAGTGAGAGACATTTGCTGTTTTTACTACCAAAAGCTTTTCAACGACCCCAAAAGTCCTTTTAAGGACTACTGTGTGTGTTTGACAGCAGCAAGATATTTTTATTTTATACCTATTAGTGACATATACTGTACATCATCCGCAGACTGTGTCTTTAATAATCTGGGCAACATATAATGTCCATAATCTGTAGTGTTCTGTAATCAATACTGTAGAACATTTGCAAACAGTTTCTGTATTACAAATTTCAATAATCTGGGCCACACCAAGTGTCCATAATCTGTGGTGTTATGTAACCAATACCGTAGAACATCTGCAAACAGTTTCTGTATTACAAATTCCAATAATCTGGGCCACATCTAGTGTCCATAATCTGTAGTGTTCTTTAACCAGTACTGTAGAACATCTGCAAACAGTGTCTGTATTACAAATTCCAATAATCTGGGCCACATCTAGTGTCCATAATCTGTAGTGTTCTTTAACCAATACTGTAGAACATCTGCAAACAGTTTCTGTATTACAAATTCCAATAATCTGGGCCTAATATAGTGTCCATAATTTGTGGTGTTCTGTAACCAATGCTGTAGAACATCCGCAAACAGTTTCTGTATTATAAAATTCCAATAATCTGGGCCACATCTAGTGTCCATAATCTGTGGGTGGTGTTCTTTTACCAATACTGTAAAACATCTGCAAACAGTTTTTGTATTACAAATTCCAATAATCTGGACCTAATATAGGGTCCATATTCTGTGGGTTTCTGTGACATATACTGTCCTGCATCAGAAAACTGTGTCTTTAGCGGACAGTAAAACAATCTGCTCCACATCTAATGACAAAACCATTAATATGAAGAAGGAGAGCACTAAGGGACGGGGATGTGGGCATGATGCTAATGGAGCACGCAGAGGCTGTTGCCCTGGGCGCAATAAAACTGTGCCTGCTGCCAGTGCACCATGAAAAAGAAAAATATCCACTATACCCAGCTTCATGTCCAAATTAGCTGGGCAGCACGGGACAACACTGTCCAAGTCGGACCAGTGCGAACAGTTGGTCGGTTGGATTGCTGAAGATAATGCTTCCAGTCGGTTAAGCCCCACCCTCTTGTCCAGTCTCTGTAGCCAAAAGTCTGGTCAACCGAATCCTCACTCTGATCATCCTCCACCACGGAGAGGCTTGCCAAACAAGGGATCCCACACTCGGATATTCCGAGGAGCTCTTTCCAGCTCCACTATTAGATTTGGCCCTCATGCGCAGCATAGCTACAAAAAACACTGCAGAGCCTCACCTAAGAGTCTCAACACAGCAATCCGAAGTGCAAAGCTCCCTGGGAAACAGGAATATGCAAAATAAATGTGGAGCCCCAGTTACGGGTCTACAACACAATGAAAGCCAGATATCCCTCAAAGGAAGGAAAAACAAGCAAAGGGGTGTCTCCATTACAGAGATCACCAAATCCACCATATTAAGTGGCCCCTATGTCAAGATCCCGCTTTTACAAGCTTTAAGGATGTGACGGGGAAAACCTAAGCCAGTTATCCATCCACAGACAGCTGTTTCGAGGTGTTGCCCCTCATCAGTGCGGAGTAGGATTCTGGCTAACCAGGAGCAATGCCTCGGAGACTACTCAAACACAACAATAGCAGATCTCAGGGAGACCAGCTACAAAAAACACTGCAGAGCCTCACCTAAGAGTCTCAACACAGCAATCCGAAGTGCAAAGCTCCCTGGGAAACAGGAATATGCAAAATAAATGTGGAGCCCCAGTTACGGGTCTACAACACAATGAAAGCCAGATATCCCTCAAAGGAAGGAAAAACAAGCAAAGGGGTGTCTCCATTACAGAGATCACCAAATCCACCATATTAAGTGGCCCCTATGTCAAGATCCCGCTTTTTACAAGCTTTAAGGATGTGACGGGGAAAACCTAAGCCAGTTATCCATCCACAGACAGCTGTTTCGAGGTGTTGCCCCTCATCAGTGCGGAGTAGGATTCTGGCTAACCGGGAGCAATGCCTCGGAGACTACTCAAACACAACAATAGCAGATCTCAGGGAGACCAGCTACAAAAAACACTGCAGAGCCTCACCTAAGAGTCTCAACACAGCAATCCGAAGTGCAAAGCTCCCTGGGAAACAGGAATATGCAAAATAAATGTGGAGCCCCAGTTACGGGTCTACAACACAATGAAAGCCAGATATCCCTCAAAGGAAGGAAAAACAAGCAAAGGGGTGTCTCCATTACAGAGATCACCAAATCCACCATATTAAGTGGCCCCTATGTCAAGATCCCGCTTTTACAAGCTTTAAGGATGTGACGGGAAAACCTAAGCCAGTTATCCATCCACAGACAGCTGTTTCGAGGTGTTGCCCCTCATCAGTGCGGAGTAGGATTCTGGCTAACCGGGAGCAATGCCTCGGAGACTACTCAAACACAACAATAGCAGATCTCAGGGAGACCAGCTACAAAAAACACTGCAGAGCCTCACCTAAGAGTCTCAACACAGCAATCCGAAGTGCAAAGCTCCCTGGGAAACAGGAATATGCAAAATAAATGTGGAGCCCCAGTTACGGGTCTACAACACAATGAAAGCCAGATATCCCTCAAAGGAAGGAAAAACAAGCAAAGGGGTGTCTCCATTACAGAGATCACCAAATCCACCATATTAAGTGGCCCCTATGTCAAGATCCCGCTTTTTACAAGCTTTAAGGATGTGACGGGAAAACCTAAGCCAGTTATCCATCCACAGACAGCTGTTTCGGGGTGTTGCCCCTCATCAGTGCGGAGTAGGATTCTGGCTAACCGGGAGCAATGCCTCGGAGACTACTCAAACACAACAATAGCAGATCTCAGGGAGACCAGCTACAAAAAACACTGCAGAGCCTCACCTAAGAGTCTCAACACAGCAATCCGAAGTGCAAAGCTCCCTGGGAAACAGGAATATGCAAAATAAATGTGGAGCCCCAGTTACGGGTCTACAACACAATGAAAGCCAGATATCCCTCAAAGGAAGGAAAAACAAGCAAGGGGTGTCTCCATTACAGAGATCACCAAATCCACCATATTAAGTGGCCCCTATGTCAAGATCCCGCTTTTACAAGCTTTAAGGATGTGACGGGGAAAACCTAAGCCAGTTATCCATCCACAGACAGCTGTTTCGAGGTGTTGCCCCTCATCAGTGCGGAGTAGGATTCTGGCTAACCGGGAGCAATGCCTCGGAGACTACTCAAACACAACAATAGCAGATCTCAGGGAGACCAGCTACAAAAAACACTGCAGAGCCTCACCTAAGAGTCTCAACACAGCAATCCGAAGTGCAAAGCTCCTGGGAAACAGGAATATGCAAAATAAATGTGGAGCCCCAGTTACGGGTCTACAACACAATGAAAGCCAGATATCCCTCAAAGGAAGGAAAAACAAGCAAGGGGTGTCTCCATTACAGAGATCACCAAATCCACCATATTAAGTGGCCCCTATGTCAAGATCCCGCTTTTTACAAGCTTTAAGGATGTGACGGGGAAAACCTAAGCCAGTTATCCATCCACAGACAGCTGTTTCGGGGTGTTGCCCCTCATCAGTGCGGAGTAGGATTCTGGCTAACCGGGAGCAATGCCTCGGAGACTACTCAAACACAACAATAGCAGATCTCAGGGAGACCAGCTACAAAAAACACTGCAGAGCCTCACCTAAGAGTCTCAACACAGCAATCCGAAGTGCAAAGCTCCCTGGGAAACAGGAATATGCAAAATAAATGTGGAGCCCCAGTTACGGGTCTACAACACAATGAAAGCCAGATATCCCTCAAAGGAAGGAAAAACAAGCAAAGGGGTGTCTCCATTACAGAGATCACCAAATCCACCATATTAAGTGGCCCCTATGTCAAGATCCCGCTTTTTACAAGCTTTAAGGATGTGACGGGAAAACCTAAGCCAGTTATCCATCCACAGACAGCTGTTTCGAGGTGTTGCCCCTCATCAGTGCGGAGTAGGATTCTGGCTAACCGGGAGCAATGCCTCGGAGACTACTCAAACACAACAATAGCAGATCTCAGGGAGACCAGCTACAAAAAACACTGCAGAGCCTCACCTAAGAGTCTCAACACAGCAATCCGAGTGCAAAGCTCCCTGGGAAACAGGAATATGCTATGCACTCGGAATGCTGTGTTGAGCTCTGAGGCGCAGGTTACGGGTCTCCGAACTGCTAGTGTATTTATAGTCTCAGGCATTATCCGGTTGCCAGAATCTACTCGCACTGATGAGGGCAACACCGAACACCGTCCGTGGATGGATAACTGGCTAAGTTCCACGTCACATCAGCCTAAAGCTATGTAAAAGCGGGATCTTGACATAGGAGCCACTTAATATGAGTGGATTTGGTGATCTCTGTAATGGAGACACCCCTTAGCCTGTTTTCCTTCCTCTGAGGGATATCTGGCTTTCATTGTGTTGTAGACCCGTGAACAGCTCCACATTTACGTTGCAATTCCTGTTTCCCAGGAGCTATGCACTCGGATTACTGTGCTGAGACTCTAGGTGAGGCCTGCAGATACTTTCTGCAGCTAGTACAACCTGCGAGTCTGCCTTGTGTGTTTGAGTAGTCTCTGAGGCATTGCTCCCGGTTAGCAGAATCCTACTCGCACTGAAGGACAACAGCCCCGAGCAGCTGTCTGTGAATGCAATAACTGGCTTAGGTTTTCCCGTCACATCCTTAAAGCTTGTAGAATGAGGATCTTGACATGGAGACTACTATGTGGTGGATTTGAGTGACTCTGTCATGGAGAGCAGCCCTTGCCTGCTGTCCTTCCGCTGAGGACATCATAGGCTCAGTGTTGACACGTAGCCAGCAGCTCAGGCTCCACAATTTCGCATATTGCTGTTTCACAGGAGCTCTGCACTTCGGATTGCTGTGTTGAGACTCTTAGGTGAGGCTCTGCAGTGTGTTTTGTAGCTGGTCTCCCTGAGATCTGCTATTGTTGTGTTTGAGTAGTCTCCGAGGCATTGCTCCCGGTTAGCCAGAATCCTACTCCGCACTGATGAGGGCAACACCTCGAAACAGCTGTCTGTGGATGGATAACTGGCTTAGGTTTTCCGTCACATCCTAAAGCTTGTAAAAAGCGGGATCTTGACATAGGAGCCACTAATATGGTGGATTTGGTGATCTCTGCAATGGAGACACCCCTTGCTTGTTTTTCCTTCCCTTTGAGGGATATCTGGCTTTCATTGTGTTGTAGACCCGTAACTGGGGCTCCACATTTATTTTGCATATTCCTGTTTCCCAGGGAGCTTTGCACTTCGGATTGCTGTGTTGAGACTCTTAGGTGAGGCTCTGCAGTGTTTTTGTAGCTGGTCTCCCTGAGATCTGCTATTGTTGTGTTTGAGTAGTCTCCGAGGCATTGCTCCTGGTTAGCCAGAATCCTACTCCGCACTGATGAGGGCAACACCCCGAAACAGCTGTCTGTGGATGGATAACTGGCTTAGGTTTTCCCGTCACATCCTTAAAGCTTGTAAAAAAGCGGGATCTTGACATAGGGGCCACTTAATATGGTGGATTTGGTGATCTCTGTAATGGAGACACCCCTTTGCTTGTTTTTCCTTCCTTTGAGGGATATCTGGCTTTCATTGTGTTGTAGACCCGTAACTGGGGCTCCACATTTATTTTGCATATTCCTGTTTCCCAGGGAGCTTTGCACTTCGGATTGCTGTGTTGAGACTCTTAGGTGAGGCTCTGCAGTGTTTTTTGTAGCTGGTCTCCCTGAGATCTGCTATTGTTGTGTTAGAGTCTGGAAGAGGCAGTGGGGTTGCAAAAGGGAGAAGTCGGCCCACACCAAACAGGACAGACCTGCAACCGTTACACTGAGCACTCCCATGCGTAAATCTACCTTGCCAAGGGTTAGGTATTCCACAGTATGGCGCTTTTTTGAATAAAGTGCAGATGACAAAAGAGTCGTAGTTTGCAACCTGTGCCGTACCAAAATGAGCCGGGGCGTGAACACTAGCAACCTCACCACCACTAGCATGATCCGCAACATGGCATCCAAGCACCCTAATAAGTGGGCTGAAAGCCTGGTCCACAATCTGGGTCTGCGGGTAACATCACTGCCTCCTCTTCCCCTGTGTTATGCACTGATGGCCAATCCCCTGTCGAAGGCACAGGCCCAGATGCCCCTCGCCCAGCACCTGGACCTTCGCATGAAGCGTCAGCAACAACATCCACTTCCCTGTCCCAGCGCAGTGTCCAAATGTCGATAACACAGGCATTTGAATGCAAGCACAAATACCCACCCACCCAAGGCCATAGCACTAAATTTGCAACTTTAGAAATTACTGGCCCTTTAAATGTTGCCATCTAGTCTTTTTGGACACTGAGGCCTTCCGCAGCCTGATGTCGGTGGCCGCCCCTTGTGTGCAGTCCCCAGCTGCCACTATTTTTCACGGTGTGCCGTGCCCGCCTTACCCCAGCATGTGTCCCAGACCATCACCCGTGCCCTGACCAACGCATTTACTGGGAAGGTCCACTTCTACCAGGACACATGGACAAATGCTGGTGGCCAGGACGCTACATTTCCCTGACCACACTGGGTGAATGTTGTGGATTCCGGGAGTGAGTTATACCCTGGGATGGCAAAGGTGCTACCCAGGCCCAGGATTGCGAGACCTACGTCCATCAGGGTCTCTGCCAGCAGCTATATTACTGGCTCCAACCCCACTTCTCCTCTGCCACTCGGCCTCCTCCACTTTCACCTCCAGCAGCAGTCAGCCATCAGTCGCTAGCTGGAAGCAGTGTAGCACTGCTGTGGGTAAGCGTCAATTGGCCGTGCTGAATCTGATCTGCTTAGAGAACAAACCGCACACCGCCACCAGAGCTGTTGCAGGGTATAAGGGACCAGGCTGAGCTGTAGCTCTCGCCACTCAACCTACAACCAGGCATGGTTGTGTCTGACAATGGCCGTGACTTGGTGGTGGCTTCGGAGCTCAGGCAACTTCACACATATTCCATGCCTAGCTCGCGTAATAAACTTAGTGGTTCAGTGGTTTATCAAAACCTACTCCAATTTGCAAGAGCTACTAGTGAAGAGCCGCCGCTGTGTCGCCATTTCCATAAGTCGTCACAGCTTCAGCCAGTCTGTTAGCGCTGCAGCAGTGCTTAGCGGCTTCAGTTGCACGACTGTTGTGCGGCGTGAGCACGCGCTGAACTCTAGGGTTTGTGATCAGTGGGTGGTCTTCTTTGTGAGCAGCAGAGGGCGGTCTTGGAATACCAGCTGCAAAATGGTTGTAGCCTTTCGAGTCAGCTGACACGATTCACAAGCGAAGAGTGGGCATTGATGTCAGACCTATGTAGGTTTTAAAAAGCTTTCATGAATCCACGCGGATGGTTAGTGGCGATAGCGCTATTAGCGTAACCATCCCAATGCTGTGTCTACTCAAGCGATCGCTGCTCACAATTAAGGAGGGCCGCTCTGAATGTGGCAGATGAGGAAATGGGAGAGGACATTGCACAGGGTGATAGCCAGACCACCCACAGTTCGTCTTCTCAGCGCGATTTGGATTATGAAGAGGAGGAGGAGCTGGAGACGAGTTGCCTCTGCTACAGAGAGGTAGTACCCATGGAACTTTAATTCCATCTGTTCAGCGTGGATGGGCAGAGAGGAGAAGAGTATGAAGAGATGGAGACTCATCTTGATGTCGAGCATCGACCTCTTGCCCTGTTCGTAGTGGCGCTTTTTTGAATAAAGTGCAGATGACAAAAGAGTCGTAGTTTGCAACCTGTGCCGTACCAAAATGAGCCGGGGCGTGAACACTAGCAACCTCACCACCACTAGCATGATCCGCAACATGGCATCCAAGCACCCTAATAAGTGGGCTGAAAGCCTGGTCCACAATCTGGGTCTGCGGGTAACATCACTGCCTCCTCTTCCCCTGTGTTATGCACTGATGGCCAATCCCCTGTCGAAGGCACAGGCCCAGATGCCCCTCGCCCAGCACCTGGACCTTCGCATGAAGCGTCAGCAACAACATCCACTTCCCTGTCCCAGCGCAGTGTCCAAATGTCGATAACACAGGCATTTGAATGCAAGCACAAATACCCACCCACCCAAGGCCATAGCACTAAATTTGCAACTTTAGAAATTACTGGCCCTTTAAATGTTGCCATCTAGTCTTTTGGACACTGAGGCCTTCCGCAGCCTGATGTCGGTGGCCGCCCCTTTGTGTGCAGTCCCCAGCTGCCACTATTTTTCACGGTGTGCCGTGCCCGCCTTACCCCAGCATGTGTCCCAGACCATCACCGTGCCCTGACCAACGCATTTACTGGGAAGGTCCACTTCACCACAGACACATGGACAAATGCTGGTGGCCAGGGACGCTACATTTCCCTGACCACACACTGGGTGAATGTTGTGGATTCCGGGGGTGAGTTATACCCTGGGATGGCAAAGGTGCTACCCAGGCCCAGGATTGCGAGACCTACGTCCATCAGGGTCTCTGCCAGCAGCTATATTACTGGCTCCAACCCCCACTTCTCCTCTGCCACCCCGGCCTCCTCCACTTTCACCTCCAGCAGCAGTCAGCCATCAGTCGCTAGCTGGAAGCAGTGTAGCACTGCTGTGGGTAAGCGTCAATTGGCCGTGCTGAATCTGATCTGCTTAGGGAACAAACCGCACACCGCCACAGAGCTGTTGCAGGGTATAAGGGACCAGGCTGAGCTGTAGCTCTCGCCACTCAACCTACAACCAGGCATGGTTGTGTCTGACAATGGCCGTGACTTGGTGGTGGCTTCGGAGCTCGGCAACTTCACACATATTCCATGCCTAGCTCACGTAATAAACTTAGTGGTTCAGTGGTTTATCAAAACCTACTCCAATTTGCAAGAGCTACTAGTGAAGAGCCGCCGCGTGTGTCGCCATTTCCATAAGTCGTCCACAGCTTCAGCCAGTCTGTTAACGCTGCAGCAGTGCTTGCGGCTTCCAGTTACCGACTGTTGTGCGACGTGAGCACGCGCTGGAACTCTAGGGTTTGTGATCAGTGGGTGGTCTTCTTTGTGAGCAGCAGAGGGCAGTTTTGGAATACCAGCTGCAAAATGGTTGTCGCCTTTCGAGTCAACTGACACGATTCACAAGCGAAGAGTGGGCATTGATGTCAGACCTATGTAAGGTTTTAAAAAACTTTCATGAATCCACACGGATGGTTAGTGGCGATAACGCTATTATTAGCGTAACCATCCCAATGCTGTGTCTACTCAAACGATCGCTGCTCACAATTAAGGAGGACGCTCTGAATGTGGCAGATGAGGAAATGGGAGAGGACATTGCACAGGGTGATAGCCAGACCACCCACAGTTCGTCTTCTCAGCGCGATTTGGATTATGAAGAGGAGGAGGAGCTGGAGACAGTTGCCTCTGCTACAGAGGGTAGTACCCATGGAACTTTAATTCCATCTGTTCAGCGTGGATGGGCAGAAGAGGAGGAAGAGTATGAAGAGATGGAGACTCATCTTGATGTCGACATCGACCTCTTGCCTGTTCGTAGTCTGGCACGCATGGCTGACTTCATTTTAGGCTGCCTTTCCCGCAACCCTCGCGTTATACGCATTTTAGTTAACACGGATTACTGGGTGCTTACCCTTCTCGACCCCCGCAACAAAGAGAACTTCTCATCTCTCATTCCTAGGGTGGAGAGGACGAGTAAAATGGTGCAATACCAGAAGGTACTTGTTGAGAGATTGCTCAAAAATTTTCCATCTGACAACGTGGCCGGGAGAGTCTGTAATTCCTTAGGCAACCGAGGAAGGGAGACAAGGGGAACACACAGCAGTTCCATCAAAGGCAGGGCAACACTCTCCAAGGCATGGGACACTTTCATGACACCCTGCCAGTAACCTCACCCTGAATTTCGGCCTAGTGCTACAAGAAGGGGAAAGTTTTGGAAGATGGTGAAGGAATACATAGCAGACCGTCTCAGCGTCCTAAATGATCCCTCAGTGCCTTACAAGCTGGACACGTGGCACGAACTTGCGCTCTTTGCCTTGGAGGTGCTGGCCTGCCCTGCCGCCAGCGTTTTGTCTGAGCGTGTATTTAGTGCAGAAGTGTAGACTAAAAAATGCATCATTATTGAAAAAAACGCATCAGAACCGCAATAGAACCGCATATATATATTTTTACATTTTATTTTTTTTGACTGTCATATCATAATTGTTGTATCTTGTAATATGCACATGCATCTCCTTTTAGTCCTTACTGTCTTTGATTTTATTTCATTTAATAGCACTCCATTCCAGTATATTCCACTCCTGGTTGTGTCCATGTTTTATGTTTAACCGATATTGGGTTTATAAACAGGTAAAGATCCTCATTTGGGTCACCACTAAGGAAGGGGGCAGTTGTATACCCCAAAACGCGTTTTAAGAGACCCATCCTGACATGTCAGTTTGAGATTCCCTGCACCAACCAGGACTTATATCTTGTGCTATTTTTTATACACCACTGGATGTTTGCTCTATTGGACCTATTTCCTCTATATCAAACCCATTTTGGTCGTGGATACTAGGATCACTCCGATCATGTGACACATCACATGACCAGCCAGCATTTCCTGCCTTCGTTTGGTCTGGTTTTCGTTTGGGCCCGTAACAGCAGGACATTCCATCTACTGTCAGAACGGGACAGGTAACAAGTGGTGTCAGTCTAACATAGCCATGGGACGCTTCGGCGTGTGGGTTACATTGCCGCACCACACTTTCCGAAATCTGTTTGGATTTAATTACTGCTGTGGGTCCCTTTGGCTGGTAGGCTGCTTTAGTACTAATGTGTACATCCATGGTGTTTTATATGTATTGGCTTGTTTAAAGTTCCATTGGACTTCATCCACCGTTTCCAGGACATTTTATCACTTTCAAAGGGATTTACCCACAAGCGCCAGCTTTTTACATATATTGAGCAGATTTTTATGATTTAGTTCCCCTCCCAACTGGAGTTTTATTTTTTGTTGCTATTTATTAATCCTGTAAGAGGTTTTATATTGCATTGTATTATTTTGGCTTTTATTAAATGTTTTATTTATATCTATGACATCCATTCCTTATGCCCGTATGCGAGTGGTCGAACTATATAACCTTCTGATTATTTTTATTTCTTGTTCACAAGATGGGTCAATCAGTTTTTGTAGCACCACTGCATGATTTAGGCTGGGTGAGCCTCAATATCTTTAAGGTTGAATCTTGTTTACTCCTCCTCATCCAGATTGTATTCCCTCCACTCTAATTTTTTTCATAGGGTCTGCTCAACTACATGCCCTCAACTTAAATTTTTTTATAGGGTCAGCTGAACAGCATGCTATTGCATATAATGTTTTAGAGCGTCAGCTGAACAGCATGCACTCGCATATAATGTTTTAGAGCGCCAGCTCACCAGCAAGCCCTCGCTCCTAATGTTTTAGAGGGTCACCAGCAGGCCTTTGCTCCAATGTTTTTTAGGGTCACCAGCAGGCCACCAATCATAATTTTTCAAGGGTGTGTATGATGCCCTCCTTTATGTGTAGTAAAGGGTGTATTGTAGTGCTGGTTCCTTGTAATTTTTGGCAGCACTTTCACTTAGTGCATACAGTTGTGTTCAAAATTATTCAACCCCCAATGCTGTAAAGGGTTTTAGGGAATTTAGTGTACATTTGTAATTGTGTTCAGAATGAAATCTTACAAGGATGTTTTAAAGAACCAAATGCAACTAAAATGACATCAATTGTTTTTGTAATACAGTATAAATTGTTTTTTTTGTGATTTATTCATTGACACAATTATTCAACCCCTTAAAGACTACCACTCTTAACAACAGAGGTTCATTCAAGTGTTTTCGATCAGGTATTGAAAACACCTGTGGATGTCAAGGAGCAGCAATCAAGCATAATAAGCACCAATTAGGCAGATTTAAAATGACTGTGATACTCAGCTCCTTCTAGACATTTACTGGTGTGTTTACAAACATGGTGAAGTCAAGAGAATGGTCCAGGAAGACAAGAGAAGAGGTGATTTCTCTTCACAGGAAGGGCAATTGCCAAAAGAAGATTGCAAAGATGTTAAACATACCAAGAGACACCATAGAAAGCATCATTCACAAATTCAAGGCAAAGGGCACTGTTGAAACGCTACCTGGTCGTGGCAGAAAGAAGATGCTGACTTCGACTGCTGTGCGCTACCTGAAGCGCAAAGTGTTGAAAAGTCCCCGTGTGACTGCTGAGGAACTGAAAAAAGATTTGTCAGATGTGGGTACTGAAGTTTCAGCTCAGACAATAAGGCGCACACTGCGTAATGAAGGCCTCCATGCCAGAACTCCCAGGCGCACCCCCTTGCTGTCTCCAAAGAATAAGAAAAGTCGACTGCAGTATGCCAAAAGTTATGTGGACAAACCACAAAAGTTTTGGGATAGTGTTCTGTGGACTGATGAAACAAAATTAGAACTGTTTGGGCCCATGGATCATCGCTATGTTTGGAGGAGGAAGAACAAGGCCTATGAAGAAAAGAACACCATGCCTACTGTGAAGCATGGCGGGGGGTCAATCATGCTTTGGGGCTGTTTTGCTTCTACAGGTACAGGAAAGCTTCAGCGTGTGCAAGGTACCATGACTTCTCTTCAGTACCAGGAGATATTGGATGAAAATGTGATGCAGTCCGTCACAAACCTGATGCTTGGAAGACGTTGGACCTTTCAACAGGACAATGATCCCAAGCATACCTCCAAGTCCACTAGAGCATGGTTGCAGATTAAAGGCTGGAACATTTTGAAGTGGCCATCGCAGTCACCAGACTTAAATCCGATTGAGAACCTCTGGTGGGACTTAAAGAAAGCAGTTGCAGCACGCAAGCCTAAGAATGTGACTGAACTGGAGGCTTTTGCCCATGAAGAATGGGCGAAGATACCCGTAGATCGTTGCAAGACACTTGTGTCAAGCTATGCTTCACGTTTAAAAGCTGTTATAACTGGAAAAGGATGTTGTACTAAGTAGTAAGATTGAATGTCACTTGGGGGTTGAATGAAACTGATAATGATGTGAGCACAGAAAAGACATTTGTGGTTATTCCTTTATAAATGTTATGTTATATTTGTCTGACTTACAAGTGCCTCTTTGATTTAATTGTAAACAAGATGACTAAAATGATCAAAATCAATGTCAAACCGGCCAAAACACTCAACTTCAGTGGGGGTTGAATAATTTTGAACACAACTGTAGACTTTATGAGTGTAGGAGTCCCACTACCTAAACAATTGTACCACAATATTAATGAGGCCCCCATTTATGTGATATACAGGCTGTTTCGGAGTGCTTCTTGCTTGTCATTTTTGCCAGCACCTGCACTTTATCCACAATTGAATATACAGGAAATAATGTTTCCAAAACATTTTTCTTGTGAAATTCATTTTTTTGGGGGGGTTTTGTGCGTATTTTTGTCAGTCTGTAAAAGTGGCGTACAACTCGG
Organism: Bufotes viridis; assembly: GCA_033119425.1. Classification (NCBI taxonomy): domain Eukaryota; kingdom Metazoa; phylum Chordata; class Amphibia; order Anura; family Bufonidae; genus Bufotes; species Bufotes viridis. The sequence goes on along the minus strand of CM065596.1, from coordinate 43,255,643 downwards.
ACAACACAGTTCCCAGCAGCGACCGGAGAGTCCAAGATGCATCCAGACATTGTTCCCACGCTGTTCCAGATCCAGTTTGGTGGTGTTTCTGTCACTTTCTGACCTTTTCCAATGGACCAGGCACCCTCCCCTCTTCAGAGCAGGGGGTGCCTGGTTGTCTCCCATTGATTTCTATTATATTCGGGTACTCGGCCAAGCACACGAATATAGCAAGGTGTTTGGGCCGAACAACCGAATAGTTTGGTGCCTGCTCATCACTAGTTGCCATGCTCTAACAGTTTCCATCTGTTTTAACAAAAACAGTAAGAAACCTTTATGATTAATTTTCTGGGACAATATAAAAAAATTCCATGCATGTTTACACAGAAATATTTTGTAATATAATTTTATTATACTAGGAAAAAATGTGCTTCACAAAGGTGGAGTCGCACTTACCATTTTATCCAAAAACAATAAAATATTTTTAATCTTTTTTTTTTACAAACATAGTTTTGTCTTTCTATTTTCCAGTTAAGTGTCAGCCAAATGTCTCTCACAATGCAAAATGCTAACATACATAAAGGTAATAAATTTACACATCACATTTGAGTCCCTGAAACATTCAATAAAAATTTAACATGATGGAATATGATCGCAAAAAATCCTCAAATGATATAAATAATGATTGAAAGCCTTTTTATTTTGAAGTGTGTACTCTTACTCTAAGTGCTCTAGCAGACTGCCTAGAAAATTCAATTGTTTCATTTAAAAAAAAAAAAGTTTGCTGCCTAAAATAATATAAAATCTTAATGTTTCAATAGAAGCATGTGGTATTGCATTTCTTACTGGGTGCCAAATGCTGACAAAAAAATCTAATTTAACTAAAGCATTTCCTAATTTTGTCTAGGAAAGGAAAGTGAATAAAAAATGATACAGATTTCTATCACTACTTCTCCTTACAGCATAGTGACAGAAAGCAAGTGAATATTGACCATGTAGTGTCATTAGAACAAAATCAGCTATCATGACAAAATAATACATCTTGTTGCAGAATATAATTGATACCAGCTCAAATAGCAGATTAAAGCAAAACAAAAATGACACAGAATTTTATGAATGAATAATATAAACAAATCTAGAATAAAAAAGTGGACGTTATATGCAAAATAGTAAAATAGGCATTACGACATAAGCCATTATGCAGCCATTATGACTTATAAAAGTGGTTGTTCAGTGGGGCAAAGTTTTTTTTAGAAAGGTCTCATAGTAGTTTAAAAAAAATCAAAAAATAAAAGAATCAGTACTCACCTCACTAATTCCCCACCATTTCCGTCCAGATTACCACATCCCTACTAGTCTCCACAGGATGGTCCAATCTTGAAATACCCGCTCAGTCAATTAATGGCCACAGCAGTGACTAGCCTCAGCCAATCATTGCCTAAGCAGCCATATCATATGTGTCAAGAAAGTACACGGAGGCGAGACCTATGGGGACATGGTAAGCACTGAAACAGAAGCAATAGGGATCAGTGAGGTGACTATCGATTCTTTTATTTATTAATCCAAAAATGTTTTTCTCACTGGACATGCCAATTTAGTAATATTTAAATCAGTAAATAACTTGGAATAGCACTCCTAATTTTTGTGTTCTGAGGTTCCACTGAAAGGGTTCTTCAACCATGTAAGTAAATCTATTGAATTCAGGGCACAATAAATATGTGTTAGAATGCGATAGTCTTTGGGAATAATTTACTAAGACTGGCATTTTTTGATTGTTCTCCACATCCACATTATCGCTATTGTATGTAGGATGGTTATTGTGGCACTTGTAGTCCGTTGCTGGCATCTTCCATTGTATGCATTTTTTGCTGTTGATTGCCCCTAGCAACGGACTACAAGTGCAGGATGTGCTCCCCTAGATACATGCACATCTGCATATGGGTTGAGCATATCCTGCTTGTTAAACACCACACCACGTTTTCTAATGGATTGTATAATATGTTTTGAGGTGTATAAACTCCGATTTAAATGTGCCTGCTTTTCATCTATAGGCTACATTCAGGTGCACCTGTGAGGCTCTGGGCCATATCAGCCGGTCTCGGGTGGGGCTCACAGGCACCTCCCACCTCCCATTGCAAGCATGGTTACATGCAGGAGGTCACTAGTGAGCTGTCTGTGAGTCAGGCCTTACGCTCCCGTAATGCCCAACGGCTCCTGGTATCGCCCATACGGCTCAGGTAGGTTGAGTGGTAGGGCCTTGGGCTACTTGAGGGACCTTGCCGTGGTGTCCGAGCTTAAGACATGTCCTCCTAGTAGGATATGTCGAACTAACCCCTCAATTTTATCAGTGTGAGGGTTTAGTATTGCCGCAGAGTGCACTTGCTTTTGCTATGGTTACGGTCTTAATAAAGCCCTGCACTTGCGGTGGATCTGCCAAAGTTATGTAGAGGTGCTGTTTTAGACGCCAGTCTAAATAAATGACACAAAGACTATCACAATCTAACTGGTCCCTTTCCCCACAATCTGCGACTTCTCCCCACTCATGCCAGGTCTAAAAGAGTAGGTGTGGCCAAAGATATGTAGAGGCTGGCACCTCTGCACAACTTCAGCCCTGTACTGGCGAAGGATCCGCCAAAGATTATTGAGCAAATGCTGATCAAATGAAGGCGGATGCTCCACAGGCAGGATACGTTTTTTCTTGGTAATTGTTTTGACAGATCAGAGAATGGGGAAAATAAATCAGCGACGTCAACACAAACTTAATGCTGACACCATCTCCAATCTGTAGGGGGCTCTACTTGTATAAGCATTTAATAGAACAGGTTCTGTAGACATCTATGTGGAATCAGCTGACAAGAATGTAAAAGGAGTGCGCTTCTTCTTGATGCTAACATCTACCTGTAAGGCTGAGTTGATACTTCAGTTATTTGGTCAGTTTTGCCCCTTGAGTGCACAAATAAGTGAAGTATGCCGGGATTCTAAGAGCGACCCCTGGATGTCATACTGACTTACAGTATTATTTCACTACCACAGCAGACTCCCTATGCATGTTACTGCAAGGCACAGTGTTCTACACCCCTATAAAGGCCCTCTACATCCTGGAAATAGACGTTTTTAACATGATTCCCCGCAAATAAATTCACTCATCTCTAATTAATAGCCCACAACATCTTGATATCAAAAACCCAAAAAACTTGCGGAATTGAAGATTTTTTTCAATTTAACCCCACAAAGAATTTTTCCCATTTTGAAATGAAAGACATGGTACATTAAATGTTGCCCTTAAATAGTACAACTTATCCCCCCCCAAATATGGCTATAATGGGAGGGAAAAAAATCAAAAATGTGAAAAAAAAATAGGCCCCATACTATATGCTCTGAAAACAATACAAATAATGAAGAACTATCAAAAACGAGATAAATATAAAAATGCACACATTAATGGGGTCATTTATCAAACTGGTGTACAGTAGAACTGGCTTATTTGCCCATAGCAACCAATGAGATTCTACTTTTCATTTTTGAGAGCTCCTTTGATAAATGAACAGTAGACTCTGATTGGTTGCTATGGGCAACTAAGCCAGCTCTACTTTACACCAGTTCGATAAATGAACCCATACAATTGTAAATGTCATTGTTCTGCCAGGTTATTTTTTAACACTACAGACATGAATCAGTTTAAAAAAATTATTTCCATATTTTAAGTGTAAAATCAAAAACTATACAAATATACACTACTAATCGGATGGTATTTTGCTTTAAACTTGTATTACAGTTAATACCAGATGGGCCGAACATGGTGGATGGATCAAATATGGTCACTGGATTATTGCCAAAGGGATATGAGCCTGAAAACTAATAACTCCCATATAATATGTTAGCAAGACAGGGGCTGTTGCTGGCATGGGGTTTGGCTGGTTAGTAGGGATGAGCGAACCCGAATTTCGTGACACGGACCCGAACCCGAACATTTGCGTAAAAGTTCGGGTTCGTTGTTCGGCGATTTCTATGGCGCATTTTGAAAGCCTGCAAAGTAGCCAATCACCAAGCGTCATACTACTTGCCCCAAGAGGCTATCACAGCAATGCCTACTACAGCTCTGAATCATTCAACTTCTGCTAGTTAATTGCTCACTGTTTTCAGGCTGCCCAGAGCATTTTTCTGTCACTTTTTTCTGGGGTGATCGGCAGCCATTTTGTGGTGCGCCAGCACAAGCTGCCAACAAGTCCATTAATCAATCAATAGTAGGGTTTTTTTTTTTTTTTTTTTGCTATATCCTACATCATGGGCTTGGCTGTGCTTATTGTCACCACTAGAAATTCAGGAGAGAATTTTCTATATTTTATTGAGAGGTGAAATTCACTTAAAAAAATAGCAATCCCCTAAATCTGGTGTTCCAGCTGTGGCTAGCCAAGTGTAATACTGTCTGGCAAAGAATATATATTTTTTTTCTGGGGTGAAATTCAATTACCAAAACAGCAATACTCTAAATCAGTGGTTTATGCTGTGGCAAGACAAGTTTTATAGTGTCCGTCAAAGGATAGCTTTTGTTCTGGGGTGAAATTCAGTTGCAAAAATAGAAATAATGTAAATCTAGTGTTCCAGCTGTGACTGGACAAGTTTCATAGTGTCCGTCAAAGAATATATTATTTTCTGGGGTTAAAATCAGTTGCAAAAATAGAAATACCGTAAATCTGGTGTTCCAGCTGTGACTGGACAAGTTTCATAGTGTCTGTCAAATGATATATTATTTTCTGGGGTGAAATTCAGTTGCAAAAATAGAAATACCGTAAATCTGGTGTTCCAGCTGTGACTGGACAAGTTTCATAGTGTCCGTCAAAGGATATATTTTTTTCTGGGGTGAAATTCAATTGCCAAAATAGCAATACCCAAAATCTGGTGTTCTAGCTGTTGCAGTCCAAGTGTAAATCTGTCCGTAAAAGGGTATATTACACTCAGCGTGAATCTCCAAGTGTATTTCTTTCCGTTAAAGGGTATATTACAGTAAGTGTTAAAATACAGCATAATTCTCCACATTTGCACACGCGGTTTTGCATCTCTAAGTGTATTTCTTTCCGTTAAAGGGTATATACAAAGTGTTAAAATACAAGTGTTGAAAGCATAATCCTATATTTTTTTTCTCACGTTACTGTGCTTCTCCAAGTGTAAATCTGTCCGTAAAAGGATACCTTTCATCCAGAGCCTAAATACTAGGCCTACAATTGATATTCCCCTAAATCTGTGGTTACTGCTGTGCCTGGATTAGTGTAATACGGTACATAAATAGATAGCCAGATAGTGTTAGGTGCCTGTAAAAAAAGGCCTGAATTTAAATTCAATACATTGGGCCAAATAATTTTTTTCTTATTGTGGTGAACGGTAACAATGAGGAAAACATCTAGTTAGGGACGCGGACGCGGACATGGTTGCCGTGTTGTTAGTGGACCCTCTGGTGCTGGGAGAGGACGTAGCCACACGTCCTATTGAACCAACTAACAGCCGCCACCAAGAGAGTTCGCCTGCTACTGGCCACCGCCACCAGGGACTGAGCACCCCAAAGGCAGCTTCCCCCTCCTCTTCTTCCACCTGCTAATCTACACACCTTCACCACCAACTTTAGCACAGCCTGGGGTAAACGTCAGCAGGCCTTTCTGAAGCTCATATGTTTGGGGGACAGGCCCCACACCGCGCAGGAGTTGTGGCGGGTTATTGAACAACAGACCGACAAGTGGTTGCTGCCGGTGGGCCTTTAGCCTGGCCTGGTGGTGTGCGATAATGGGCGAAATCTCGTCGCAGCTCTGGGACTTGCCGGTTTGACGCACATCCCTTGCCTGGTGCATGTGCTGAATTTGGTGGTGCAGAAGTTCATTCACAACTACCCCGACATGTCAGAGCTGCTGCATAAAGTGCAGGCCGTCTGTGCGCGCTTCCGGCGTTCATATCGTGCCGCTGCTTGCCAGTCTGCGCTACAGCGTAACTTAGGCCTTCCCGCTCACCGCCTCATATGCGATGTGTCCACCAGGTGGAACTCCACCTTGCACATGCTGGAGAGACTGTGCGAGCAGCAGCAGGCCACAGTGGAGTTTCAGCTGCAGCACGCACGGGTCAGTCACACTGTGGAACAGCACCACTTCACCACCAATGACTGGGCCTCCATACGAGACCTGTGTGCCCTTTTGTGCTGTTTCCAGTACTCCACCAACATGGCAGGTGGCGATGACGCCGTTATCAGCGTTACAATACCACTTTTATGTCTCCTTGAGAAAACACTTAGGGCGATGATGGAAGAGGAGGTGGCCCAGGAGGAGGAGGAGGAGGAGGCGGGGTCATTTTTAGCACTTTCAGGCCAGTCTCTTTGAAGTGGCTCAGAGGAAGTTTTTTTTGCAAAAGCAGAGGTCAGGTACAAATGTGGCCAGCCAGGGCCCACTACTGGAGGACGAGAATGGTGAGGAGGAGGTGGAGGAGAATGGGGATGAAGCAGGTTCACAGCGGGATTGCACCCAACGCAGCTCGGGCCAATCACTGGTGCTTGGCTTCGGGGAAACGGAGGATGATGATGATATGCCTCCCACAGATGACATCTTGTCCATACCTCTGGGCAGCCTGGCACACATGAGCGCCTACATGCTGCAGTGCCTGCACAACGACAGCAGAGTTGCCCACATTTTACGTGTGCGGACTACTGGGTTGCCACCTTGCTGGATCCCCGGTACAAAAACAATGTGCCCATCTTACTTCCTGCACTGGAGCGTGATAGGAAGATGCGCGAGTACAAGCGCACGCTGGTAGATGCACTCTTGAGAGCATTCCCAAATGTCACAGGGGAAAAAGTGGAAGCCCAAGGTAATGGCAGAGGAGGAGCAAGAGGCCGCCAACGCAGCTGTGTCACGGCCAGCTCCTCTGAGGGCAGGGTTAGCAAGGCAGAGATACAGAAAAGTTTTGTCACCACGCCACAGCTAACTGCACCACCACCTGATATGAAACGTGTTAGCAGGAGGCAGCATTTCACTAACATGGTGGAACAGTACGTGTGCACACCCCTCCACATACTGACTGATGGTTTGGCTCAATTCAACTTCTGGGTCCCCAAATTGTCCACATTGCCAGAGCTTGCCTTTTATGCCTTGTAGGTGCTGCGTTTTTTTTGAACGTGTATTCAGCACGGCAGGTGGCGTCATTACTGACAAACGCAGCCGTCTGTCCACAGCCAACGTGGACAAGCTGCCGTTCATAAAAATTAACCATACACGGATCCCACAGGACCTGTCCATCCCTTGTGCAGAATAAACATTTATAACTACCTCCCCTTAACCATATATTCTTGTACTCCAGGGCACTTCTTTATTGAATCCTCATTTTTTTATTTTACCATTATTTTGCGGGGCAAACCAAAGTTGAATGAACCGAAATATCTGAAAATGGCCTTTTCTATTGGTGGGTGACATGAAGCCTTATTCTCTACTTTGGGACCTCTCTCCTCTGTCTGGGTGCTGCGGCCTAAATAACTAAAAGTGGCCTTCTCCGTTGGTGGGTGACATGATGCCTCTTTTGCTGCTATGGGACCTCTCTCCTCTGTCTGGGTGTCAGGGGCCTAACTTTCACATACTTACTTGCGGTCTTGGTGGCAGACATTTAACTCTTTTTACTGTCTAATGACCGCCCCATTGTCTGGGTGTCAGGGGCCTATATGTCGTTTAATCATTTGTTGTCTTGGTGGGAGATATTAAACTCTTTTTACTGTCTAATGACCGCACCATTGTCTGGGTGTCAGGGGCCCAAATTTCACGTACTTGCTTGCTGTCTTGGTGGCAGACATTTAACACTTTTTACTGTCTAATGTCCGCTCCATTGTCTGGGTGTCAGGGGCCTATATGTCGTTCAATAATTTGTTGTCTTGGGGAGAGATATTAAACTCTTTTTACTGTCATGACCGCCCCATTGTCTGGGTGTCAGGGGCCTAAATTTCACATACTTGCTTGCTGTCTTGGTGGCAGACATTTAACACTTTTTACTGTCAAATGACCGCCCCATTGTCTGGGTGTCAGGGGCCTATATGTCGTTTAATAATTTGTTGTCTTGGTGGGAGATATTAAACTCTTTTTACTGTCTAATGACCGCCCCATTGTCTGGGTGTCAGGGGCCTAACTTTAACGTACTTGCTTGCTGACTTGGTGGCAGACATTTAACACTTTTTATTGTCTAATGTCCGCCCCATTGTCTGGGTGTCAGGGGCCTATATGTCGTTTAATTATTTGTTGTCTTGGTGGGAGATATTAAACTGTTATTCCTGTCATGACCGCCCCATTGTCTGGGTGCCAGGGGCCTAAATTTCACGTACTTGCTTGCTGTCTTGGTGGCAGACATTTAACACTTTTTACTGTCTAATGACCGCCCCATTGTCTGGGTGTCAGGGGCCTATATGTCGTTTAATTATTTGTTGTCTTGGTGGAAGATATTAAACTCTTTTTACTGTCATGACCGCCCCATTGTCTGGGTGTCAGGGGCCTAAATTTCACATACTTGCTTGCTGTCTTGGTGGCAGACATTTAACACTTTTTACTGTCTAATGACCGCCCCATTGTCTGGGTGTCAGGGACCTATATGTCGTTTAATAATTTGTTGTCTTGGTGGGAGATATTAAACTCTTTTTACTGTCTAATGACCGCCCCATTGTCTGGGTGTCAGGGGCCTAAATTTAACGTACTTGCTTGCTGACTTGGTGGCAGACATTTAACACTTTTTATTGTCTAATGTCCGCCCCATTGTCTGGGTGTCAGGGGCCTATATGTCGTTTAATTATTTGTTGTCTTGGTGGGAGATATTAAACTGTTATTCCTGTCATGACCGCCCCATTGTCTGGGTGTCAGGGGCCTAAATTTCACGTACTTGCTTGCTGTCTTGGTGGCAGACATTTAACACTTTTTACTGTCTAATGACCACCCCATTGTCTGGGTGTCAGGGGCCTATATGTCGTTTAATCATTTGGTGTCTTGGTGGGAGAAATTAAACTCTTTAGTCTGTCATGACCGCCCCATTGTCTGGGTGTCAGGGGCCTAAATTTCACGTACTTGCTTGCTGTCTTGGTGGCAGACATTAAACTCTTTTTACTGTCAAATGACCTCTCCTCTTTCTGGGTGTCAGAGGCCTACATAAATGATAATGGCCTGTTCCATTGCAGGTTGACCTGAGGCCTGTGTTGATGTTATGGGACCGTTCTCCTCTTCGCGGGTTCCATGGCCCTGAGTCTGTGAATGAGGCCTGTGGCACTGCAGGCAGACATGAATCCTTTTTGGCTGTGATGAGAACTTCAACTCCCATAGCATTCCCACCTGATGCCACCCTAACCACCTATTCCACCTCCTCCTCCTCCAAGTTGCCAATTGATATTGTTTAATTTTTAGTTATTTTATTTTAAGTCATTTCCCTATCCACATTTGTTTGCATGGGATTTACCTACATTTTCCTGCCCTTTTCAGCCCTCTAGCCCTTTCCTGGGCTATTTTACAGCCTTTTTAGTGCCCAAAAGTGTGGGTCCCCATTGACTTCAATGGGGTTCGGGGTGAAGTTTGGGTTGACTTCTGATCCCGAACCCGAACATTTTCGGGAAGTTCGTCCGAACTTCTCAAACCCGAACATCCAGGTGTTGGCTCAACTCTACTGGTTAGATATGTGGCACAACATGATTAACTACAAATGTGTCAGTAGTTCAACAAGATGCAGATAACTGTCTTTTAATATTGAGGCACAGTAATTCTATATCTAAACTAACAGATTAACTGGAATTGTGGCAGCTAGTGAATAAGATGCACATGGTAATTGCACTTAATCTGCACTATCGCTGCAGTATCCCTATTCTCTCCCTACAGTATTGAAAAAATCTTCCTACGATCTCCCTACACTGTCCCTGCACTGTTTTTGCACTCTCCCTATCCAATATTCTACAATTAAAAGCTTTCTGCAACACTATCCTTAGTGCATAAGAGCCGTATCATGCTTTTTAAAGGGCTGTGACATCACAGGGGATGTCTATCTGCTGATTGGCTAGCTGCATACCATTATGGGTCATATCGCGTTCCCGGGCTTCTTACTTTCACTTCAAAACACATGCAGCAGACATTTTAGAAAAATTCTCATTCATTACAATGAAGTGTGAGGAAATTTGGCTTTTTGTCGAATTAAGTTTTCCTAAACTTTGGATCGAATTCCCCTTCGAATGCTTCGATTTGCTCAACACTATATTCTATATAAAGCCTAAAGACAAACTGGCAAAGTATAAAATGCTCGTTTCCAGAGGCCTTTGTTGGGCAAACTAGTAAAGTATAAAATTCTCCTTTCCAGAGGTAAGAGCTCAGCGACAACTCTATAAATTCACACGCTATAAAATCACGCCATACAGCTACAGGGCCATAACACAAGTGAGGACAATACTGGTCTCTTTCCCTTGTTTTTTAGTAAAAATGTATAGTTTATTGAGAACATTTGCATTTCTTCTACGCAGGGGAAAGTGCCAAACTATAAAGTGCTCTTGTGTGAGAAAGACAATTAAGTGCAAACAAAATGGCATTCTAGCCTTCCTTGTGGCAACATATGAGGATAATACTGGACTCTTTCGCTTGTTTTTCAGTAAGAGAGTTCTGTTCTTCTGCTATTTTATAATAAGTTTATTTTAGTTTGTTTCTTTCTTTCATGTTTTTACTTCAATAATGGCTTTTTAACATTTGATACTTGTTAACATTTTGTACTTTGCCTAAAGAGTACCCATCATTCTGAATATTGTCTAGACCCGCAGTCCCCAATTGACGGGCTGCGGCCCAGGACCGTTCCCTGAAAGATTGTTTGCCGAGCAGCGGCAATTAGGGTGGCCAGATGCCCCACTCTGCACAACTCTCTCTCTGATTGGAGGCTTAATATAAATTCAGAACGTCTATTAGTCTCTGCAGCTGTCAATCACAATTGAATGCCTTCACCCCTTCAATTCACAAAAGCCTAAAGGCCTGCGCCGCTCTGAGCTCCTCCCACCAGCTGAAACAGAGTACGTTCTTCAGACCAGCATTAGCAACTGTCACTGAGACGCCGCTCACTCCCGCATCACGTGGACATCCCGCCTCTTATATTAACTGTGATATGGTAAGTCACATGGTCCGGTATCTGCTATGAAAGCCATTGTATCCATGGAAATGAAGATGCCAAGAGTACGCGTGTCGCCCGTAGTAATCAGTCATGTGAGCTGCGGCAGTATAGAGAGATGCTATCCTCAGGGTCACACCTGAGCGGGAAGGTCTCTGTGGGGAGGGTAGTGTGGAGGTCTCTGTGGGGAGTATTGTGTGGAGGCCTCTGCAGGGGGTATAGTGTGGAGGTCTCTGTGGGGAGTATAGTGTGGAGGTCTCTGTGGGGGGTATAGTGTGGAGGTCTCTGGGGTTAATAACTACTGTGTAGGGGGGAATACTCAAAGGGGTTACTGTGAAGTGGACACCGCTGAAAGGGTGAAATAAATACTGTGAAGACTGCTGAAGGGGTTAATAACTACTGTGAATGTGGGATGTCAGCACTGACCAGCACCTTCTAAGCCCCGTCCACCCCCTAAGCCCCACCCCAGAACATCCCACCCCACCCCACCCGATCCCTGGTAAAATTGTCTTGCATGAAATTGGTCCTTGGTGTAAAAAAGGTTGGGGACCACTGGTCTAGACGTTATAAACAAGGCCTAGGCAACATATATAAAAACTGAAATAACACATTTCATACTTTGCTTAAATACTTGCATTCTTTAGAGCATTCTGTCACAAAATTGTCTTGCGACCTACAAAGGTAAGCACTGAACAATAGGAATTGTCACCAGTCAAGCACTTTATTAGACGTCACACATGAAGATGCAGGTAAAGCTACAGCTATTCCAAGTTCCAATATTGAAGCAAATCAAGGAGGAGAGAATGCCACAGCTTTTTCTCAGATCTCCCAACATACTACTTCCCTCTAAGTCCCAGAGATATCCAGAAATAAACACATCCACTCCTCCCCTTTCTGCAGTATCACTAGCAGGGGGAAGGGGTTTACTACCCCCGCGGAGAGGAATACTTTGAAGCACGGACAGACCACCAAGACCCCTGTAAAAGTCTAGAGTGCCCAAACCTAACATTTTCAGAGGTTTACAGAGGTTACCACCATACTTTATCCTAATACAACACACACTGACTAATAAAAGAAGCACATTGACCAGCTATATACAAGTTCAAAGGAACACAGTCCACTGTGACACATACAATGCTCGCATTTCATACATTGCGTGTAACATATATTTTTTGTGACAAAAATTTCTGTTAAAAGGTTGCTTTACTTTGTTTTGCTATTTTTATTTAGCAATTTTTTATTTTAAATAATTTTTGAAAAGAATATATATTTTTTTCATAATACAACCGCAACCACATTTTCTTTTAGGGGAACTTGGTTCCATAATCGAAGTTTATGCCCCTGTCGCTGCAATTTAGGACAAACTAGGGGACTTCACTCGCTTGTCTGTGGGATTTAAATTAGTTAATAAGTTTTCCCCAGGTGCCAGGGGATGCGGTCGACCTAAAGAATCACCTTAGAACCCTAGAAGAGGTTTGCTGGTTAAACAATTGTCTGCCGGGCGGCGCCCAACGGGCCAATTTTACTAGATGTCCATTGTGGATCTAGACACCCTCCTTTAGCCATTAATTTTAATATGTCCAATCACAAGTATTTATTTAAGCAACCAATCAGAAACATGATGGTATTAAAAAATTACACGTAGACACACACACAGGCATATATCATGAACATGAGTCATCTATCTGCAAAAGTCCCCCTGTCTGTATATATCACATTCTGCCAAGTGGTTCTCTATTTGTGGTATCCATCCACCTTCCTTTAATAAATCAAGTGATGGTGACTCATATTTCTCAATCATAGAATTTAGACAGAAAATTGAGATTTTGACAATTTAAGTACAATAAGCACTATTCATGTTCATTAATCACTTAATTTCTTTCACACCCCTTTCACACGAGTGAGTCCAACGCATCGGACCAGCAGCGTGTGTCAAGGAGAGCACCCGTCCTGAACTCATGAGCACTGCTGGGGTCGCATAGCATTATCTTAATTTATGATTCTATGTTACCCTTACAGTTCTAGCATGTATTGGATAACACTGACATATTGCTGTCAGTGTTATCCGTCCAATACATTCCAGAACTGTAAGGGTTACACTGCATCATAAATCAATATAATGCTACGTGACCCCGGAAGTGCTGGGAGATCAGTGCGGATCTTGACACTCTCTAGTCTGAAAGGGTCCTTAGCTGATCTCTAGGACCAGTACAGGAAGAGCAAGATGACTGAACCCTATAAACTCATTCTATAGCTGTACTGTAGACATCCTGATGTGATCCATTGACTTTATCATATTAGGAATTTGTGTACAATTTTATAGACAATATGCTTTATAGTACAATCCTTTTGTCATGAATTGAAGTGTTATGTCTTGTTTTCCTGCCTTTTTCCACTTATGTATAATGCAATCTACCATCACACAGTAATCTACAGGTCACAGCCCTATCACAGAACTGAAGTTTTTAATTTTCCACCCATGAATGTTCAATCTCTATTCACAAGATTATTTACAAAACCAAACACTGAAATCATAAAAGAACGATAATTGTGCTTGGTGTATTGGTCAAGGCTGAGTGGCTGTATTCTTTTTTTTATGTACAGATACAATAGTTTGGAAAGGGTCACATGAATCTAAAATAAAATGCTAAAGTATTACAAGTTAACAAATGTATCATACATTTTTAACAAAATAACTCAATGTTCCTCACTGTGTGCACACTTAAATGGATAACAGCAATACAAAGTGAAACTGGCCAAAACACTAATTTGAGTAAATGATGGAAGAAAATAAATAGTTAGTAAATGTGCTAATTTTATAATTTGTATGGGTCTTCAATATATTGTCCAACTCATCTCAACTTTATTAAAAGGTCATATGGTTAAGAGTACAATATAACCCTATCATGATAAAAGTTTGGTTAGAGTGCCCCATGGGAGGTCCAGGTAACATAGCTGTAGTACAGATGTCAATAAGCCATGTTACAGCTGTCTACAACCAGCTTTAAAGGGGGTGTCCTCTATGACAGGATTTATGTTAAAATAATCAGAGATCTTATACTACCCATTTAATCGGCCGCTGCATCCAGCGCCACTGCTTCTATCCTAACCACTGATCATTGTTTACTTGGCTGCAGCAGTGACAACTGTGTACCCTGCCTGACCACTGAGTTCCATGAGTGGACTCTGCAGGGTTTACTGCTAAGTCACTGTTGCAGCCATGTGGACACAGAACAAGCACAGGGGAATGGCTGCAGGATGTAGCGGAGGATTAAATGGAGTGTTATTTATTACTTTAACGCAGATTCTGGGTTTGGGGGAGTTTTTCAAAATTACTTTTCTCAACCCACTTGTTTATATTTTCATCACTGTTTTCCAATAACACAGACACAAATACAGACCTATAGTACAGACACTTTGACTCTTTAATTGAAGACTTTAATTGAAGACTAAATTATGTGCACAAACAGATGTCTAAAATATTGGTACTGGTCTGTAGTCAATCTGAATAGCATATACCCTAGAAGAGCATTTCTCTACACTTGGGAAAAGCCCAAGGAGGGACATCATCACCGTAGCATAATTTTTTTACACTAAGCCACTCAGGCCAATGCCCAACTACGCCCAAACCGACCCAGTCCCTTTGGGGCCCCCACACAGTAGTCATGTCCCATCTGTGCCCCTACATAGTAGTTATACCTCATTAGTGCCCTCACACACAATAGAATACCCCTTTAGTGCCCTTACACATGACTAAATGACCCATTTCTGTCCCCAACACAGCAGAATGCCCCCTTAGGGCCCTCACACACAGTAGAAAGCATCTTTAGTGACCTCTCACACAGCAGAATGACCCCTCACAATAGTGCTTTCCTGCTGCCCCCTTAGTGCCCCCCTTACAACAGCGAAGCCTGTACTATTAATACAATTTAAAAAATAAAATAAAACTTACCTATCTCTGTTCGCAGTTAATGACGCACATTCTGCTCTCCCCCACAGCCGATGCGATGAAGTGACACCATTGTGCCTGTTATGCTGTACACAAAAATGCACAGTCTAGATAATGATCATCATTAGAGATGAGCGAACAATTGGTAGTTCGGGTTCGGGAAGTTCAGCCGAACTTCCCGAAAATGTTTGGGTTCGGGATCCGAACTCGACCCGAACTTTATCCCAAACCCTAAAAAGGCTGTAAAATAGTCCAGGAACGGGCTAGAGGGCTGCCAAAGGCAGCAAAATGTAGGGAAATCCCCTGCAAACAAATGTGGATAGGGAAATGAATTAAAAAAAAATTAAATAAATAAAATTTAACCAATATCAATTGGAGAGAGGTCCCACTGAAAGGAATCATGCGTCATATCACCCAACACTGGAGAAGGCCACTTTCAGTTATTTTGGCCCCAGCACCCAGACAGAGGAGAGAGGTCCCACAGCAAGGAATCATGCGTCATATCACCCACCACCGGAGAAGGCCACTTTCAGTTATTTCGGACCCAGAACCCAGACAGAGGAGAGAGGTCCCACAGCAAGGAAACATGCGTCATATCACCCAACACTGGAGAAGGCCACTTTCAGTTATTTAGGCCAACACCCAGATAGAGGAGAGAGGTCCCACAGCAAGGAATCATACATCATATCCCCCACCACTGGAGAAGGCCACTTTCAGTTATTTCAGCCCAGCACCCAGACAGAGGAGAGAGGTCCCACAGCAAGGAATCATGCGTCATATCACCCACCACTGGAGAAGGCCACTTTCAGTTATTTCGGCCCAGCACCCAGACCGAGGATACAGGTCCCACAGCAAGGAATCATGCGTCATATCACCCACCACCGGAGAAGGCCACTTTCAGTTATTTCGGCCCCAGCACCCAGACAGAAGAGAGTGGTCAAACAGCAAGGAATCATGAGTCATATCACCCACCACTGGAGAAGGCCACTTTCAGTTATTTAGGCCAGGCACCCAGACCGAGGAGAGAGGTCCCACAGCAAGGAATCATGCGTCATATCACCCACCACTGGAGAAGGCCACTTTCAGTTATTTAGGCCAGGCACCCAGACCGAGGAGAGAGGTCCACAGCAAGGAATCATGCGTCATATCACCCACCACCGGAGAAGGCCACTTTCAGTTATTTCGGCCCCACCACCCAGACAGAGGAGAGATTCATTCAACTTTGGGTTGCACCGCAAGATCATGGTAAAGTTAAAAAAATGAGGATTCAATAAAGAAGTGCCCCGGAGTACAAGAATACATGGTTGAGGGGGAGGCAGTTATAATTGTCTATTCTGCACAAGGGAGGCACAGGTCCTGTTGGATCCATGCCTGGTTTTATTTTTATGAACGTCAGCTTGTCCACGTTGGCTGTGGACAGGCGGCTGCATTTGTCAGTAATGACGCCCCCTGCCGTGCTGAATACACGTTCAGACAAAACGCTGGCCGAAGGGCAGGCCAGCACCTCCAAGGCATAAAATGCTAACTCTGGCCACGTGGACAATTTGGAGACCCAGAAGTTGAATGGGGCCGAACCATCAGTCAGTACGTGGAGGGGTGTGCAAACGTACTGTTCAACCATGTTAGTGAAATGCTGCCTCCTTCTAACACGTTCCGTATCAGGTGGTGGTGCAGTTAGCTGTGGCGTGGAGACAAAACTTTTCCACATTTCTGCCATGCTAACCCTGCCCTCAGAGGAGCTGGCCATGACACAGCTGCGTTGGCGACCTCTTGCTCCTCCTCTGCCTTCGCCTTGGGCTTGAGCTGTTCTCCTGTGACATTTGGGAATGCTCTCAGGAGCGCCTCTACCAGCGTGCGCTTGTACTCGCGCATCTTCCTATCACGCTCCAGTGCAGGAAGTAAGGTGGGCACATTGTCTTTGTACCGGGGATCCAGCAGGTTGGCAACCCAGTAGTCCGCACAGGTTAAAATGTGGGCAACTCTGTTGTCGTTGCCCAGACACTGCAGCATGTAGTCGCTCATGTGTGCCAGGCTCCCCAGAGGTAAGGACAAGCTGTCCTCTGTTGGAGGCGTATCGTCATCGTCCTCCGTATCCCCCCAGCCACGCACCATGGGCCACGTAAAGGGCCTGAGCTTTGTTGGGTGCCACCCCGCTGTGAACCTGCTTCATCCTCATCCTCCTCCACCTCCTCCTCCTCGTCCTCCAGTAGTGGGCCCTGGCTGGCCACATTTGTACCTGGCCTCTGCTGTTGCAAAAAACCTCCCTCTCAGCCACTTCTAACAGACTGGCCTGAAAGTGCTAAAAATGACCCCTCATCCTCCACATAGAAGTGGTATTGTAACGCTGATAACGTGATCATCGCCACTGGCCATGTTGGTGGAGTACTCGAAACAGCGCAACAGGGCACACAGGTCTCGCATGGAGGCCCAATCATTGGTGGTGAAGTGGTGCTGTTCCACAGTGCGACTGACGCGTGCGTGCTGCAGCTGAAACTCCACTATGGCCTGCTGCTGCTCGCACAGTCTCTCCAGCATATGCAAGGTGGAGTTCCAGCTGGTGGGCACGTCGCATATGAGGCGGTGAGCGGGAAGGCTGAAGTTCCGCTGTAGCGCAGACAGGCGAGCAGCGGCAAGATGTGAACGCTGGAAGCGCGCAAAGACGGCCCTCACTTTATGCAGCAGCTCTGACATGTCGGGGTAGTTGTGAATGAACTTCTGCACCACCAAATTCAGCACATGCGCCAGGAAAGGGATGTGCGTCAAACCGGCTAGTCCCAGAGCTGCGACGAGATTTCGTCCATTATCGCACACCACCAGGCCGAGCTTGAGGCCCACCGGCAGCAACCACTTGTCGGTCTGTTGTTCAATACCCCGCCACAACTCCTGCGCGGTGTGGGGCCTGTCCCCCAAACATATGAGTTTCAGAATGGCCTGCTGACGTTTACCCCCGGCTGTGCTGAAGTTGGTGGTGAAGGTGTGTGGCTGACTGGATGAGCTGGTGGAAGCAGAGGAGGAGGAAGCCGAGTAGGAGGAGGAGGCTACAGGAAGCAAAGAATGATGCCCTGCGATCCTTGGCGGCGGAAGGACGTCCGCCAAGGAACTCTCCGCCTGGGGCCCAGCCGCTACTACATTTACCCAGTGTGCAGTTAGGGAGATATAGCGTCCCTGACCGTGCTTACTGGTCCACGTATCTGTGGTTAGGTGGACCTTACCACAGGTGGCGTTGCGCAGTGCACACTTGATTTTATCGGTTACTTGGTTTTGCAGGGAAGGCACGGCTGTCTTGGAGAAGTAGTGGCGTCTGGGAACAACATACTGTGGGACAGCCATGGACATCAGCTGTTTGAAGCTGTCTGTGTCCACCAGCCTGAATGACAGCATTTCAAAGGCCAGTAGTTTAGAAATGCTGGCATTCAGGCCCAGGGCTCGAGGGTGGCTAGGTGGGAATTTACGCTTTCTCTCCAAGGTTTGTGAGATGGAGAGCTGAACGCTGCCGTGTGACATGGTGGATATGCTTGGTGACGCAGGTGGTGGTGTCGGTGGCACATCCTCTGTTTGGTGGGCGGCAGGTGCCAACATTCCTCCCGAGGCGGAGGAAGAGGCCGAGGCAGCAGCAGAAGAGGGAGCAGGGGGAGCCAGAGTGAGTTCCTTGCTTTAAAAGTGTTTACTCCACTGCAGTTCATGCTTTGCATGTAGATGCCTGGTCATGCAGGTTGTGCTAAGGTTCATAACGTTAATGCCTCGCTTCAGGTTCAGATGGCACAGCGTGCAAACCACTCGGGTCTTGTTGTCAGCACATTGTTTAAAGAAGTGCCATGCCAGGGAACTCCTTGAAGCTGCCTTTGGGGTGCTCGGTCCCTGGTGGCGGTGGCCAGTAGCAGGCGAACTCTCTTGGCGGCTGCTGGTCTGCTTTTGCCCCCTGCTCCCTCTTTTGCTACGCTGTTGGCTCTGTCTCACCACTGCCTCTTCCTCTGAACTATGAAAAACTGTGGCACGACCTTCATTTCATGTGGGGTCTAGGACCTCATCGTCCCCTGCATCGTCTTCCACACAGTCTTCCTCCCTGAACTCCTGTTCGGTCTGCACACTGCAGAAAGACGCAGCAGTTGGCACCTGTGTTTCGTCATCATCAGAGACGTGCGGACTCCGATGAGGTGGTATTCCCATGTCCTCATCATCAGGAAACATCAGTGGTTGTGCATCAGTGCATTCTATGTCTTCCACCACTGGGGAAGGGCTAGGTGGATTCTTTTGGGAAACCCTGCCAGCAGAGTCTTCAAACAGCATAAGAGACTGCTGCATAACTTGAGGCTCAGACAGTTTCCCTGATATGCATGGGGGTGATGTGACAGATTGATGGGCTTGGTTTTCAGGTGCCACCGGTGCGCTTTCTGCGGAAGACTGGGTGGGAGATAATGTTGTGAACGTGCTGGATCCACTGTCGGCCACCCAATTGACTAGCGCCTGTACCTGCTCAGGCCTTACCATCCTTAGAACGGCATTGGGCCCCACCAAATATCGCTGTAAATTCTGGCGGGTACTGGAACCTGAGGTAGTTGGTTCACTAGGACGTGTGGCTGTGGCTGAGGCCACATCCTCTCCCAGCACCAGAGGGTACTCTAACACCACCACGACCGCGTCCGCGTCCCTTACTAGATGTTTTCCTCATTGTTACCGTTCACCAAGCACCACAATAAGGAAAAAAATATTTGGCCCAATGTATTGATTTCAAATTCAGGCCTTTTTTTACAGGCACCTAACACTATCTGCCTATTTATTTATGTAGCGTATTACACTAATCCAGGCACAACAGTAACCACTGATTTAGGGTAATATCTCTTTTAGGGCTAGTATTTAGGCCCTGAATGAAAGGTATCCTTTTATGGACAGATTTACACTTGGCCTGCAACAGCTCAAACACCAGATTCAGGGTATTGCTGTTTTGGCAATTGAATTTCACCCCAGAACAAAATATATGTTTTTGCAGACACTATGAATCTTGGCCAGCCACAGCTGAAACCATTGATTTATGGTATTGCTATTTTGGCAATTGAATTTCACCCCAGAACAAAATATATGTTTTTGCGGTCACTATGAAACTTGGCCTGCAACAGCTGGGACACCAGATTCAGGGTATTGCTATTTTGGCAATTGAATTTCACTCCAGAACAAAATATATGTTTTTGCGGACACTATGAAACTTGGCCTGCAACAGCTGGGACACCAGATTCAGGGTATTGCTATTTTGGCAATTGAATTTCACCCCAGAACAAAACATATGTTTTTGCGGACACTATGAAACTTGGCCTGCAACAGCTGGGACACCAGATTCGGGGTATTGCTATTTTGGCAATTGAATTTCACCCCCCAACAAAATATATGTTTTGGCGGACACTGTGAATCTTGGCCAGCAACAGCTGAAACCAATGATTTATGGTATTGCTATTTTGGCAATTGAATTTCACCCCAGAACAAAATATATGTTTTTGCAGACACTATGAAACTTGGCCTGCAACAGCTGGGACACCAGATTCAGGGTATTGCTATTTTGGCAATTGAATTTCACCCCAGAACAAAATATATGTTTTTGCGGACACTATGAAACTTGGCCAGCCACAGCTGAAACCACTGATTTATGGTATTGCTATTTTGGCAATTGAATTTCACCACAGAAAATAATCTATCCTTTGCCAGACAGCAGACAGTATTATACTTGGCTAGTCAAAGCTGGAACACCAGATTTAGTGGATTGGTATTTGGGCAATTGTATTTAACCTTAATTAAATATAGAAATTGCTATGCTGAGTTTCTAGGGGTGACAATTAGCACAGCCAAGCCCCTGATGTAGGATATAGCAAAAAAAAAAAACAACTAGTATTGATGGATTGATGGACTTGGTGGCAGCTTGTTCTGGTGCACCACAAGTCAAAAAATGGTTGCTGATCACCCCAGAAAATAAGTGACAGAAAAACGCTCTGTGCAGCCTAAAAACCAGTGAGCAAGTAACAAGCAGAAGTTCAATCATTCACAGCTGTAGATCGATCACTTCATTAGGTGCTGTTGCTGACTTTTCCCTGCCTAATCTCGCCCTCACAGAAGCTGCGTCCTCTCCCTACACTAATCAGAGCAGTGTGACGTGCGGCGCTACGTGACTCCAGCTTAAATAGAGGCTGGGTCACATGCTGCACTTGGTTAATCACAGCCATGCCATTAGTAGGCATGGCTGTGATGGGCTCTTAGGGCAAGAAGTAAAACGCTAGCTGATTAGCTGCTGTGCAGCCCATCAGAAAGCTGGAAGTAATCGCCAAACAGCGAACCCGAACCCGAACTTTTTTAAAATGTTCAGGTTCGGGTCCGTGTCCCGGACACCCCAAAATTCTCGAACTGTTCTCTCAACACTAATCATCATCATCTCCTGGCCTCTGTACTTTCTTTCCCAGCAAGTGCAATTACATCACTTCATCACTTCTGGTGCTGGGGAATGTGCAGCCTTGGAAATGGTATGGGTAAATCAGTAAGCTGACGTCTCCCTACTTCACAATTGCATTGAACTATATCTTCATCCGAGACAGTTAAACGTGGGATATACCTGAGCCTTCCCTGGACAATCAGGGAAAGCTAACACTGTCCTGCCAGATCCAGGACAGTACGAGGTACAAAACAGATGATAAGTGCAATAATGGATATAGCTTATAATACTGTATATGTTGTAATTGTTCTACTTTCACATGTAATTTATTTGTATTTATTAATCTGGGTTCTTACAGAAGTCTTTATTGTTAGTGTTGATCATGAATTTTCGAATTGCGAATTTTAATCGTGAATGTCGGCACTTCTAAAATTCGCGAATATTTAGAATATCGCAAAATATATTCGCAATTGCGAATATTCGTTTTTATGCAAATTTTTTATATGCAAATTTTCGCAAGCAAGAAAATAATGTCAACATTTGCATAAAATGTGCATAAAAATTGCAAATGCAAATGCATGCAAATTTGTATGCGAATTTTCGCAATCAAGAAAATAATGACTGGAGATTACGAATTTTTGAATATATGGCGAATATTCGGCCAAATATTCGCAAAATATCGCGAATTCGAATATTGCCCCTGCTGCTCATCACTATTTATTGTCATAAACGTACTTGTCTGGACTCTAGCAGCGAGATCTCCAACTTTGGAGCAACTGTGCCAGGAGAGACATGTTGCTAAGCCACACACCCTGGAAACTCAACAGTGTCCTTAGTAACAGGATGCAATGCTCTTTCTCCCCACAGCGGGTGTGTGCTGGAAGAGACTAGCATGGGCTGATTGCTCAGCTAATCTGTTCCTGTGTGCTAGTGTTCTGACTAATGGGGTGCTGAGACTTATGACCTATCGGGTTCTGATCCTGGGACTCTATGATCTAATTAAATCCTTCCCTGGCCTTATACTAGTGCCAGTAATAGTCTCTGACTCACTAGCTGTGTTCCAAGTTCCTGGTTGTGTATTTTGGATTACTAGTGTTTTGACCCCGGATTGTCCTTTTGACCACTCTCTGTCTAACACATTGGTACTGAGTTTCCCATCTGGTTCTGATTTCAGCTTGGCTAGTTGACTACTCTCTGTCTCTCGATTTTGTATGGTTTTGTCTTCCTGCTTCTGTCCCATTTCTGAACAACTCTGTGTCTTGTTTTTGTCCCTTGGTGTTGTTCGTCTTACACCTTAGCAGAGTTTACTTGCCTTAGCAAGTTTACGTGCCCTAACTCTTCCCTCCCCCCTTGCTCCAGAGGCAACAGAGTGGCTAGATCCAAATTATTGCATCTGTAGACATTTCAGGCATCATATAAATACTCTCTGTCAATAAAAGCACATTATATTAATCAAAATAAAGTGGATGATCATACATTAACACAATATTATTCCTGATAGGCACTAATTTTGATGAATAGATTGATGGAAAAAATTACAATAGCTAGACTTCTGCGATAGAAAAGCCAAGATGGGTGGTGGTAAAAGGGAGCCTGAGCCAATAAGGTGTGTGGGTTGGGGTGTTAAAACTTGTGGCTTCATTGACAGCACATAGGTCATGTACTATCCGATACTGGTGGGTTTGTTCTCATAGAAACATAGAAACATAGAAACATAGAATGTGTCGGCAGATAAGAACCATTTGGCCCATCTAGTCTGCCCAATATGCTGAATACTATGGATAGCCCCAGGCCCTATCTTATATGAAGGATGGCCTTATGCCTATCCCATGCATGCTTAAACTCCTTCACTGTATTTGCAGCTACCACTTCTGCGCTACCACTTCTGCGCTGGAATCTTCTGTATCTCACTTTTCTTTCTCACAGGGTACAAAAGAAGGGGATACAATCTCCATTTTATTTTTATTTTTCAAAAAGTCTCAGACCATTTGAGATATGGCATCTGACAGTGCCATACTCAAGAGATACTTCCAGGGAAGTACACCAGTTTTCATTTCCACTTCCACTGGAGGAACTCGGAGCTTGCTAAAATCCATGGGTTGCTTTGCCCACAATTGTCCCAGCATTCCTGCAAGCAGGCCTTCCTTCTCATCTTCTGGGAGTACTAACACAAACATGGACCAGCGAGTTTCATCACTAACGGCCAATAAACAAAGTTCCTGGTCATTGAGGTCACCTGTGAATTTCACAGCACCATCCTTCTGATATGAGATGCTGGCATGTACTTTTGTAAACAAGTCTGCACCTAGGAGGCAACAGGGGAAGTTACAAATGGCCAGCAACCGGGCAAGCACTTCTTGGGTAAGGGCAAATCTAACATGGATGGGTTCTGTTAAAAGGGGAGTGTACTACTTTTCCATCCACTTCTATCCAAGGACTGGTGTCTTTGGGGATTAAGTCAAGGGAGGACATATTCATCTTGACTGCTCCAGTATCAATAAAAACGGGACTACTTCTCCCGAATGAGGGATATCATTGGGGCCGGACTGGAATCTGCTAAATGTTTAAAAGCGCAGCCGATACTGGAGGTACTGGATTTCCTGTTTCCTAATCTTGGTCTAACTTCCCCCCTCATCTGTGTCATCCTTATGACAAAAAACATGGGTGTCTGCGGGGATGGACAGTGATCCAGGCATGGTCAACACAGAATACAATCTTCTCGGGTGGTGCGGACGAGGAGTACCACACACAGCACAACTCTCTCTCCCATCTGGATTCTGGCTCCCGCAGACTCTGCAGGTCCGTCTCCCAGGACCATTATAGGGTGGCAGACTTTTTTCCTTTCTCTGTTCAGGAGGTGGTTTAACCATATCATGATAACACTCCTAACGATACTTTCTTCACTACTCACAGACTTCTACCTGTCCTGTGAGTTTGTTATCTTTCAGCACCCTTTATTTTCCCTACATGCTTTTTTTCCTCACTACTCTGCATTCAGTGTACCATCGGAGATCAGGGGGGCATATCTTCACCTTTCATTAGCTCGCTGATGTTTTTTTTTTCTCTGCCTGTCTATATTATTCACTACTTCTGCAGCAGCTTATCTCAAGGTCAGCATTCTTAGGCAACAATGAAAGACAGACAGAACAGAATCTGTTCGGGCTTAAAGCTACAGTTCACCACGGTTGGGACCATCTCCATCACAATTCCCTCCTTTTGCGATTCTAGCAACTGGGCAGGAGTGGTCTTCACTTGACTTTACTTGAAAAAAAAAATACATGTAAGTTAAGGAATCTCATCTGAATAAAACAATTAAACAATACTACCGGTCATAACTAATCATAGGTATATGTGTATCTCTCACTCACTGACTCAAGTGACTACTCCTTGTGGTGCTACTTGGGCTGCTGGTATTTATGCGTATTGTTTTGTGCACAGTAGCCATATCAGGAAGAATACCAGTAACTAAGATGGCCGCTGAGCAGGGAAATTCCCTCAGTTAAATGGCCGCCGTGCCGGAAGTTACAGGAGTTAAGATGGCTGCCAGACTGGACTCTGGATTAGTTAAGATCGCCAACAGAGCGGAAATCACGAAGTAGGAGGTGCCATCTTGTGTGATAACCGGATACAAAAAGGTGGGGCTAGAGTGTGGTTTTGGCACTCACATACTTAACAGATCCACCCCTCTAGACTGGAGGGGGCTGATGTGGTGGGGGATGTGTCTCCGCAACTTAACCCTTACTTCGTAGAACTGACTTCGCTCACTGTAAACTTGGCTGCGTGACCTTCCTCTACTAGTCAGTTTCCTAGTTGGCAACACACAAGGTCAGATTTCTGGTCCACACAGATATAATATTCAATGCCGAACAGACATATAGAACACTTTCTCATACTTTTACACCCAAGTCTTTGAACTTATTAACAAACCAAATACCAATAGCACACACACGCTCAGTACCTCACATACCTGGACTTTTGATTACACTTCGGCTGGCAGACAGCGTCCTCGCTACTCATTATCACACATTCCAAAGTCATGATGTCACTCGCCGCTGCACAATATACAGCCCCCGGTTTCTCCCTCTGTTCTGAACTGACTTCGCCATATTCACCGGGCAACAGAGACACGCAGGGTACTCAGATACACGCATAGACAAAATAAAATACTTCCTCAGCGCTGGAATGCATCATCACTCAACTTTCCACAATGCTTCACATGTTTACTACTTGAATTTACATTAATTTACTCATTTGAACACAACCAAGACAGAAGCAGGCATCTCCTTTGTCTAGTCGTTCCCAGGATTCGGGTCTGGCTCAAAGGCACTTCAACACCTCAACTCCTACCTTCTTCTCACTCCCAAGCAGGCTCACTCCTGTGCAGGTTATTAACTGTGAATTCCCTGGCTACCACATCTGGTCCGCCAGTCCAGGACTAACCCTCCGCCACTCCAGGAAGATAATTTATAGTCCTCTCGGGACTCCCCAGTGCCACACCCTCCCTCCTGGGATAAATCAGTGGCCCTTAATTTGTGACCCCCCATGGCTACCCTGTCCCGGAGCACCCCGGAGCTACACCCTCCCTTTTGGGATAAATCAGTAGCTCCTAATGCGGCTTCGCCCCCCTGCCAGGGGAAATCTCTTGCTCTGCTTAACCGTTAACTGTGGAGGTGCCTGACACGAACTACACACAGACATAACACAAAACCACAGTAGAGCAAACTCAAACTTTCCTTCTAAAAGGGTCTAGGGCCACACAGGATTTGCTGTTAACCGAAGTTGCTACCCATAATGCAATGATGCAACACCAATAGCAGAACAGATTAACACAGCAGAGTGGAGTGCAGGAAGAGGCAGATGAGATAAAACAGATTTTCTCACCTGATTTGAGTCTGCAGGCCTCCTCTTCAAGCGCTGTCCAGCATGCTCTGGGAACCCCCAAACTTTGGCTACTGACACTACTTCTCCTGTGGTCCGCGTTCGGGCACCAACTGTTAAAGATGCCCTCAATCAGGGCTTATTATGTTTGCTCTACTGCTCCAAATTAGTGGTAAGCCAAGGCTTTTACGTGCATGGAGAAAATAACAGTGACACACATTGGGGTCAAAGTAATTTCTAATTTATTACAGAAAGTACAGCAGTTTATATAGACATCAGAGAGGCATTCCCTCTGAGGCATGTGGCATTGTTACATTGGCTGGAATATAATAATATGAAGAGATAACACTTGGCATCTGCGCAGTGTGCATTGTTTTACTAACTCTGGTATGTAAACATCTAGTTGGAGGCCATCTTGTAATGGAGTCTATACTAACAGCAGAGAAGCATATATGACGTAGCAAGGGGGTGTGGTTTATTTGGTAGGATGGAACCTTCATGCTCTGGAGGAGATAAGATGTTGTCTGAGAGCTGGAGTACATTGGCAGCTTTCTTAGCTGAATCTAAGAATGATGTGCACATCTCTATCAGGAATGTCAACCAGTTGTGGACTTGCTACTTAGAGCTTGCACTGCAAGTAGGAAGGGAAAGCTGTCAAGGTTCTAGTTAGGGCTCACTGCCTTCTGACATTACATTTATCCTTTCAGTCAGTGACTTTTGTGAAGTCCAGCTTACGACAGTCAGTGTTTTTTTTTACACCTAATTTTGAGCTAAAATTTTCTAAATTATTTTTTCACTCAAAAAGTTAATTAGCATTTTTGTGTTGTTTAGTTTTCTTTGTAAAAATGCATGTGCAGTGTTAAGGAATATAGTGTATGGTGTATCGGGGAAGCATTTGGGCAGTGCTTGGTATACTTCAGCTAAATGTCCTATGGTGTATATTTTTGGTGTATATATTTATTTTTAATTATAACATATTTTATGCGCAAGGATATATTAATAAAAGTGGCTCACCCGCTTGTTGACGTTGGATTGGTGCACTATTCTATATGGTTCACCCTGCCACTGTTTGATTCAATAGTGTGTAAAGAGATAATAGGCACTCAACATTTAGAACCACTGTGAGGATTAAAATATATGACTTGATTAGACAAAAAATGTAAGATATAATAAGAATAAATAAAAATGAAAAATAAAAAAATATAGAATTGAAATAAAGTGTGTCTTCAAATGTCTAAAATGCACATATCTATAATTAACAATATTTGAGAGGTTTGATCGACCACTCTATGGTAAAGTCTTGAACGGTTCAGCGTGTTTAATCCCCTGTATGTTCTATTATTGTGTTTTGTAAGTATAGATAAAATAAGATAATCAATTTAGTAGCCACTTTTTGTACTATAAAAGATCATGTATTCCTTACATTGGATTATACCTGGCTGAATCGTTTTCCTTTCATTGACTTACACATGAATATTCTTAATACTGCTAACAACAAATCTATAAAACAGTAATGCGGTTCCTTTGGTCTTCTTATACGTATTAATTATATCTGTCCAATGTAGTATTTGTGTATCCCATTGGAATTCATAGAGGTCCTTAGGTATCGCACTATATCACACGGTATCGCCATAGGTCCTATAAATGCTGGTAATTCGCTGGGACTGAATACAAAACAATAATGCAGTTAGTTTGGTCTCCCAATAAATTATATGCAATAATTATGTCTATCCAAAGTTGTATTTATGTGTTACATTGAGCTTCATAGTTGTCCTTAAGTATCGCAATGTATCACATAGTATTACAATAGGTTCTGTAGATAGTACAATAGTTAAATAGAAATAAATATCATTCCAATTGTTCAATCACTGTTTTCCCTATTGTCCGATTGCTGATGACGGTCAATATACAGATGGATAGTCACGGCATCAGATACTCACTGTTTGTAATGGATTAGTGGAGATGAATGCCGGCCGTGGCATCCCACACGGTGCTCGGCACTTTGTATCTTACTTCCTTACTCTTGTCCTTATGGTGAGTATTACTGTCTTCAGCTGCACCGTGCTACACGTAATTGATATCGGCGTCCCACGTGTTTAGTAAGTTTGACTTGCTTGCTGTCTGTGTTCTTACAGTGGGATCGGCGTCTTTTAAATGGTGAAGCCTTTCCACATTTCGGCCATGCTAACCTGCTGCCTTCTGAGGTGATGGTGGTGCCTCAGCTGCGTTGGCAACTTCTTCTTCCTCCTCTGCCTTCGCCTTGTGCTTCCACTGAGGCCCCGGTTTCAGGTGGAAATGCCAGCAGCAGCGTATCTACCAGCGTGCGCGTGTAGTCGCGCATCTTCCAATCACACTCCAGTGAGGGAATTAAGGACAGCACGTTGTCTTTGTAATGTGGATACAGCAGGGTGGCCACCCAGTAATCAGCACTGGTTAGAATGTGGTCAACTCGGCTGTCATTGCACAGGCACTGCAGCATGTAGTCGCTCATGTGTGCCAGGCTGACTAGAATCAACGACAAGCTGTCCTCTATGGGATGTGTATCGTCTTTGTCCTCTGTATCCCCCCAGCCACGCGCCATTGATGCCCATAAGCAGCTTTGGGTGCCAACTTGCTGTGAATACAGTTCCTCCTCAACATCATCCACCTCATCCTGCAGAACTGTGCCCTGGCTGGACAGTTGTGTACTTGGAATATGTTGGTGCAGGAATCCAAGCCACTTGTGAATTACTGGCCTGATAACCGTGGAAATAATACCTCTTCCTCCTCCTCTTCCTCCTATGCCACATCCTCTTCCATCATTGCCCAAAACGTTTTTTCAAGGAGACATAGAAGTGGGATAGTAATGCTGATCACGGCATCATCAGCACTAGTCATGTTGGGGGAGTACTCGAGACAGCGCAACATGGCACACAGGTCTCGCATGGAGGCCAACTCAATGGTGGTGAAGTGGTGCTGTTCTGCAGAGCGACTCATCCGTGCATGCTGCAGCTGAAACTCCACTAGCGCCGCCTGCTGCTTGCACAGTCTCTCCAGCATGTGCAAAGTGGAGTTCCACCTTGTGGGCACGTCGCATATGAGGCGGTGAGAGGGAAGGCCGAAGTTACGCTGCAGCGCAGACAGGCGAGCAGCAGCAGGGTGAGAACGCCGAAAGCGCGCACAGACGGCCCGCACTTTCTGCAGCAGCTCTGACATATTGGGGTAGATTTTCAGGACTTTCTGCACCACCAAATTCAGCACATGTGCCAGGCAAGGGATGTGCATCAAACCTGCTAGGCCCAGAGCTGCTACGAGATTTCTCCCATTATCGCACACCACCAGGCTCAGGCTTGAGGCTCAGTGGCACCATCCACTCAGCATTCTGTTGTTCTATGCCCGTCCACAGCCCCTGCGCAGTGTGGGTTTTTTCCCACAAACAGATGAGTTTCAAAACAGCCTGCTGTCATTTCCCCCTCGCTGTGCTGAAGTTTGTGGCGAAGGTGTTACGCTGAGCGGATAAGGAGGTGGTAGAGGAGGAATCGGAGTAGGAGGAGGAGGCAAAAGGAGGCAAAGAGAAATGCCCTGCAATCCTCGGTGGCGGAAGGACATGCGTCAAACTGCTATGCGCCTCAGGCCCATCCACCACTGCATTTACCCAGTGTGCTGTTAGGGAGATGTAATGTCCCTGCCTGTGCTTACTGGTCCACGTACAGGTTGTTATGTGGACCTTGCCACAGATGGTGTTGCGCAGTGCATACCTGATTTTGTCCGCCACTTAGTTGTGCAGGGAAGGGGTGCCTCACTTGGAAAATTATTGGTGGCTGGGAACCACATACTGTGGGGCAGCCACCGCCATAAGGTTTTTAAAAGTGTCAGTGGCCACCAGACTGAATGACAGCATTTCAAAGGCCAAGAATTTTGAAAAGCTGGCATTCAAGGCCAGGGATGGTGTGAGGGTAGGTGGGTACTTCCTCTTTCTCTCCAGTGTTTGGGAGATGGACAGCTGAACACTGTTATGAGACATTGTGGAGATGCTTGGTGATGGAGGTGGTGGCGTTGCTACCACATTCCCTGTTTGCGTGGTGCCAGGTGCCACTGTCACCCCAGAGGTAGTGGAAGAGGCCGAGACTGCAGCAGAAGAGGGAGCAGGAGGAGCCTGAGACCTTTCTTGGTTTTTGAGGTGTTTACTTCACTGCAGCTCGTGCTTTGCATTTAGATACCTGATCATGCAGGTTGTGCTCAGGTTTAGAATGTTTATGCTTCAGGCTCTGATTGCACAGCGTGTCTTGTCGTCAGCACATTGTCTGAAGACCTGCCACGACAGGAAACTCCTTGGAGCTGGCTTTGGTGTGCTCGGTCCCTGGGTGCAGTGGGCAGTAGTGTTGAGCGCGAATATTCGAACAGCAATTTTTTTTTATAAATTTCGGCACTTTGCTAATTCACAAATATTTAGAATATAGTGCTATATATTCGTAAAAACGAATATTTTTTTAATTTTTTTTTAAATCTGAACCCAAGATACCATTAACGAAGATAGAGAATATAGCCGGTTCAAAGTTTCATTCGTTGTACGCGAATATTACATTATATAATATTCGCGTACTGCGAATGAAACTTTGAATGGGCTATAGCTTTCCTATTGGATGGCTTGCTAGAATTAAGGAAGATAGAGAACATAGCGCTATATTCGTATTTGATATCTTCGTTAATTTTAGCAAGCGAACTAAACTTACCTATACACAGCTCTAAGTTGGATGCGCAATGCGAGAATATTAAGTAGTATTAGTTGCATTGCGCGTCCAACTTATAGCGGGGTATATGCAACTTACTTTACTATTGTTTGTACGGGAAGAATTAACGAATATGACGAATACGAATATAGCGCTAGAGTCTCCATATTCGATAATTCTAGCAAGACAACCCAATAGGAAAGTTGACTGTACCCAGCTCTAAGTTGGATGCGCAATGCAAAAATATTACTTTACCTATTTTTTTGCAATAAAGAGAATACTGACTCATTATTCTATTTATCGCCAAAAATAGGTAAACTTAGAGCTTGGTACAGTCAACTTTCCTATTGAGTTGTCTTGCTAGAATTAACAAATATAGAGAATATAGCGCTATATTCGTATTCGTTATATTCGTTAATTCTACCTACCCAAACAATAAGTAAGTTGCATATACCCCGCTCTAAGTTAGATGCGCAATGCGAGTAATATTTTTTAATATTCTCGCATTGCACATCCAACTTAGCGCTGTGTATAGGCAAGTTTACTTGGCTTGCTAGAATTAACAAAGATAATGAACACAAATTTAGCACTATGTTCTCTATCTTCGTTAATTCTAGCAAGTCAACAAATAGGAAAGTTATACCACGTTCAAAGTTTCATTTGCAGTACGCGAATATTAACTTATGTAATATTCTCATACTGCGAATGAAACTTTGAACGGGGTATAACTTTCCTATTGGTTTGCTTGCTAGAATTAACGAAGATAGAGAATAATAATATAGCGCTATATTGGTTATCTTCGTTAATTCTAGATAGGCAACCTAATAGGAAAGTTGCCTTTATACCCCGTTCAAAGTTTAATTCGCAATGCGTGATTAATTAAATCACATATTATTCGAGATAAATAGAATGATGACGAATATTCGATTTCGACGAATATATGACGAATATTCAATTGAATATTCGCGAAATATCATGAAATCGAATATGGCACCTCCCGCTCATCACTAGTGGGCATTAGCAGGCATACTGTCTAGGGGACAGCCGCTCGGCTTTTGCACCCTGCTCCCTCTTTTGCTGTGCTGGTGGCTCTGTGCTACCTCCACCTCTTCCTCGGAACTGCACACGTCACTCGCATGACCTTGATTCCATGTGGGGTCCAGGACCTCATCCTCCTCCACATAATATTCCACCCACTCTTCACCCCTGCCCTCCTTGTCGCTCTGCACACTGCAGAAAGCCACAGCAGTTGGCACCTGTGTTTTTTCATCATCAGAGACGTGCTGCGGTGGTCTTCCCATGTTCTCATCCTGAAAATAAGTGGTTTGGCATCGGTGAATTCAATCTCTTCCATTTCTGGGGTAGGGCTATGTGGATGGTCCACGGATGCCCTGCCAGCATAGTCATCAAAAAGCATAAGAGACTGCTGCATAACTTGGGGCTCAGACTGCTTGCCTGATTTGCGAAAGGGTGAGGTGAAAGACAGATGCCCATGGTCTGCAGGTGCCAACTCTGAGCTTTCAGCAGTGGAGCAGATGGGAGACAATGTGAAGGAACTGGAGGTACTGTCAGCCACCCAATCTACTATCGCCTGTACGTTTTCTGGCCTCATCATTCATAGAGCGGCATTAGAGCCTACAAAATAAGGCTGAACACTCTGTCACCTACGAGCACCTGAGGAAGGTGTTTTATTTGTGATGTAGCTGGCACAGATCGTCCATGTCCTCTCCCTGCAACAGGAGCTCCTCCACCACCAGCAGCACCATGACCAGGGCCACGTCCCTTGTTTGACGCTCTCCTCATTCTTTGCGTACACCCACCAAACTAACAGGCGTATTTGCAAAATTTATTTCCCAGTCAGGTATGCAGTGCAGGTTTACTTTGAAAGAAAAAAGGGGTATAGATCACCCAACAATCTACACACCGCCGAATTTACAGAATATATTTTTTTCTGTCGGGTATGCAGTGCAGGGGTAGTTTGAAAGAAAAAAGGGGTACAGATCACCCAGCCATCTAAACGCAGAATTTACAGAATATATTTCTCTGTCAGGTATGCAGTGCAGCAGGAACACACCCTCCAAGCCACTTGTGAATTACCGTGGAAATGTTCACCGACAATCTAAGAGCTGGATTTACAGATTTTCTTTCACTGTCAGAAATGCAGCGCAGGCCCCAAAGGTACTTTCTAGCTACAAAAAAAAAAATAGTGATTTTTTTTCAAACAGAATGTTACAAATGGATTTAATGATTATATTTCACTATCACAAATGCAGTTCAGGCCGCAAAGGTACTTTCTGGCAAAAAAAATAAATAAAATTTCCACCCACAATGAAACAGATGGATTTACTGATTTTCTTTCTCTATCACAAATGCAGTGCAGGCCGCAAAGGTACTTTATGGCAAAAAAAAAAGTGATTTTTTTTTTCCACCCACAATGTCCCAGTATTATTTACTGATTATATTTTAATATCACAAATGCAGTGTAGGCCGTAAAGGTACTTTCTAGCAAAAAAAATTGTGATCTTTTCACCCACAAATTCACAGTTGTATTTACTGATTATATTTCACTATCAGAAATGCAGCACAGACCGCAAAGATACTTTCTGGCAAAAAATAAAAAAGAAGATTTTTTTCACCTACAATTAAACAGATGGATTTGCTGATTTTCTTTAACTATCACAAATGCAGTGCAGGTAGCAAAGGTACTTTTTTAGCAAAAAAAGGAGATTTTTTTCACCAACAATGTCACAGATGGACTTAATGTTTATATTTCACTATCACAAATGCAGCACAGGCCGCAAAGGTACTTTCTGCCAAAAAAAGATGATTTTTTTCACCCACAATGAAACAGATGGATTTACGGATTTTCTTTTACTATCACAAATGCAGCACAGTCCTCAAACGTACTTTTTAGCAAAAAAAAATAAAAAATTTGTCCCTCCAGAATCTAACAGATGGATTTACTGAATTGATTACACTGTCACATATGCATGCAGCATAGGGGTACTTTACAGAAAAAAATGTGAATATGTCACCCCTGGGTCTCTGAACTTACAGACGGATTACTATAATATTTTCCCTTCCCCTGGCACATATGCAGTGCAGGTGCCCTTAAAAAATAGGTATATGTCACCCACTGAACTACAAGAACAAGATTAAATTATTGTGCCTGGCACATATGCAGGTGCAAATCCACTGCACATGCTCAAAATAGCTGCCGACACCCACCTAACTAACAGACGGATTAAAACTTATTTTTCTGTGTCACTGGGCTCAGGGCAGGGTACAAAAATGACAAAAAAAATCACTGTAGATCGCAGACTTAACACCAAGCTCTGATATTAGATACTTCCCTAATCTCTCCCTCACAGCAGCGGCATCCTATCCCTAAACTAGTAAGAGCTGACGTGATGTGCAGCACTACGTGACTCCAGCTTATATAGAGGCTGGGTCACATGCTGCACTGGCCAATCACAGCCATGCCATTTGTAGGCATGGCTGTGATGGCTTCTAAGGGCATACATCTTAAATGCTTGTTTAGTCTTATGACCATATTTTTCGCTTTATAGGATGCACTTTTTTACGCCAAAAGTAGGGGACAATTGGCAGTAAGTCTTATAAAGCGAATGCTGCCATTTTTACTCTGGAGATGCTGATACATTGCCGGCCGCTATGCTGTATCAGCGGGGAGGGAGGAAGGGCTGGAGGCTGGCAACTGGTGTTGGAATTGCGGTAGGGCCCGATGCATTCACTGTACTCTATTACACTGGGCTCCGCTCACAGAAGTCTTTATATGTAAAGTAAATATGTAGCGCAATCCTCTATAGTACTCACTATCAAACTACCATAGCAGGCAGGCTGTTCAGCAGCGTAACATAACTCCCTCCGTCACTCGGTAAGTGACGTTATGCTGCAGGCCACCCTGCCTGCTACGGTAGATTGATAGTGAGTACGTACTACAGAGGATTGCGCTACTGCAGAGGATTGCGATACTTTAACAAAGCTCCCATGACTACAGTTTACATATAAAGACTGCTGTGAACGGGGCCCGTTGTAATAGAGGACAGTGACTGCACGGGGCCCCGCTGGGATTCCAACACCAGTTGCCGGCCTCCACCCCCTGTATTGGGGGTCACTATTTACACAGGGACACTGTTATGGGGGGATCTGTGGATGACACATATATACGGGAGCATAAGATGCTATATATGTGTCATCCACAGGTCCCCCATAACAGTGTCATCCACAGATCCCCCCATAGCAGTGTCATCCACAGATGCCCCATAACAGTGTCATCCACAGATCCCCCATAACAGTATCATCAACAGATATCCCCATAACAGTGTCATCCAAAAGATGCCCCCATAAAAGTGCGTCATCCACAGATGCCCCCATAACAGTGCATCATCCACAGATCCCCATCACAGTGTCATCCACAGATCCCCATAACAGTGTGGTCCACAGATCCCCCATAAAAGTGCGTCATCCACGGATCCCCCATAACAGTGTCATCCACAGATCCCCCCATAACAGTGTCATCCACAGATACCCCCATAACAGTGTCATCCACAGATATCCCTATAACAGTGTCATTCACAGATGCCCACATTACAGTGCCTCATCCACAGATCCCTATAACAGTGCATCATCCACAGATCCCCTTCATAACAGTGTAATCCACAGACCCCCCATATTAGTGTAATCCAGAGACCATCATTAGTTTAAAACCCACCAGAAGCACACCTTTTTGTTCAATTTTTTTTTCTTATTCTCCTACTCAAAAGCCTAGGTGCGTTTTTTCATAAGGTGCGTCTTATAAAATGAAAAATACAGTATATCTTACATTTTTGTCTATTAAAGTCATATATTTTAATCCTCATAGTGGTTCTAAATAACGAGTGCCTATTATCTCTTTACATAACATATTTTATATTGTGTTATTTTATGTAATGTTTTTTGTCAAAATATATCAAACTCCTTTATGTTTTCCTTGAATTTTGAACACCTTTATATTTGAGAACATTTCTCCTATTTACTTAAAACGTTTTACTAAACATCTAAATGCTCATATGTGTTTATGTTATCAACCCAATGAATGAGCTTATTAAAACAGTCATAATTTACAATTAAAACAAAGACAGTTACATTTTCAAAGACTCTCACTATCTTT
Source organism: Bufotes viridis (assembly GCA_033119425.1). Classification (NCBI taxonomy): domain Eukaryota; kingdom Metazoa; phylum Chordata; class Amphibia; order Anura; family Bufonidae; genus Bufotes; species Bufotes viridis. The sequence continues at coordinate 43,219,422 of CM065596.1, read as the reverse complement.
TCTTAATCTTTTCCCTGACTCAGAATATGCATTTTTAGATTAAAGCTTTAAAGTTGCTAATTATGTTCTTAGAATTAACAATTATTTCTATACCCTTTTACTACCTTCTTCTGGCAACAAAAAATGTCAGCACTGATTTAATTTTTTGTTATTATAGGATTAAAAGAAGTTTTGAAAATGCAATTAAATGTGCCCTATAGCTATAGTAACTTTCCTAGCTAGATTCTAATTTCTCTGCTAAAACAACAGTATAAATTGAAATTATACACACTTTCTGGAGCAAGTTTTGTAATCAGTCATTACATCTGTGCTCATACAAACAAGCTATAGGGTTAGTATTAAGAAAAAGCAGAGTTACTAAATGGATTTTTTAGCTCTGTACATACAAAAGAAGAGAAATGAGCTGATATCTGTGGTGCTGGGGCTGTTAGTACATCCAGTAATTTGCTCAATTGGCTAACTGTAGATATGGTCCAAGACAAGTTAAATAAGGTAAATGTGAACAAGGCTCCGGGTCCAGATGGACTACACCCAAGAGTGCTTAAATAGCTCAGTTCAGTCATTGCTGTGCCCCTGTTTATAATTTTTAAAGATGTTTTAGGTACTGGTACAGTGCCAAGTGATTTGCGCAAGTTAAATGTGATGCCCATATTCAAAAAAGGATCAAGGTCCTCCACAGGTAATTATAGACCAGTTAGTTTAACTTCTGTTGTGGGGAAAATGTTTGAAGGACTCTTAAGGGACTATATACAGGAGTATGTGACTGTAAATAATATAATAAGTGATAACCAACATGGGTTCACCAAAGACAGAAGCTGTCAGACTAACCTGATTTGTTTTTATGAAGAGGTGAGTAGTAGCCTGGACAGAGGGGCTGCTGGATTTTGCAAATGCTTTTGATACTGTCCCTCATAGATGTTCAAGAGGTAAAGTAAGGTCTATAGACTTGAAAAGTATAGTTTGTAATTGGATTGAAAACTGTCTGAAAGACCATGTCCAGAGAGTTGTGGTCAATAATTCCTATTCAGAATGGTCCCATGTTATTAGTGGTGTACCCCAAGGTTCAGTGCTGGGCCCTCTATCATTTAATTTATTTACTAATGATATTGAGGATGGGATTAATAGCACCATTTCTATTTTTGCAGATGACACTAAGCTATGTAGTAATGTACAGTCTATGGAAGATGTCCATAAACTACAAGCTGACCTGAACATTGGGCATCAACTTGGCAAATGAGGTTTAATGTGGATACATGTAAAGTTATGCATCTTAGTAGTGATAATCTCTGTGTTTCATATGTCCTAGGTGATGTAACTTTGGGAGAGTCACTTATAGAGAAAGATTTGGGTGTCCTTGTAGATAATAGATTAAATAACAGCATACAATATCAATCAGCTGCTTCTAAGACCACCAGGATATTGTCATACATTAAACGAGGCATGGAATCGCGGGGCAGGGATGTAATATTACCACTTTACAAAGCATTGGTGCGGCCTCATCTGGAATATGCAGTTCAGTTCTGGGCACTAGTCCATAGAAAGGACGCACTGCAGCTGGAAAAAGTACAAAGGAGAGCAACTAAAATGATAAGTGGCATGGAGGGTCTTAGTTATGAAGAAATATTAAAAGAATTGAATTTATTTAGTCTTGAACAGAGACGTCTAAGGGGGGACATGATTAACCTATACAAATATCTAAATGGGCCATACAAAAAATGCGGTGAAAAACTGTTCCATGTAAAATGCCCTCAAAAGACAAGAGGGCACTGCCTCCAACTGGAGAAGAAAAAGTTTAGTCTCTCAAAGCTTCTTTACTGTAAGAACTGTGAATCTGTGGAATAGACATCCTCAGGATGTGGTCCCAGCAAGAACAGTGGACAGTTTTAAAAAGTGTCTAGATGAATTCTTAAAAGTAAACAACATTAATGCTTATAAAAACTTGTAGAAATCTGTGTCTCACTTCCTTCTGGCATTCGCGTCCCCACATATCCCTTTTTTTAAACTTGATAGACTTTTTTTAACCGTATCAACTATGAAACTATATAACAATGTTATTGTGATATTGATGAAGTTGTATTGATAGAACTTTTAAACTCTTCAATGGAAAAAAGTACCCATTATGGTGTCAATTGTGCTTTAGAATAAATTATGTTCGGTGTATTTGAGTAAAGCACATATGGTTAATGAGACTGAGCAAATTGCTAAAACTTTTGATATTTAAAGTCAGCATAGAATTTACAGGTTTGAAAAGTAAAAGTAGTTAAATGTATACTCTGTACAGTTTACGTTGGGGCATAATATTGCATAATGAATTGAAGCAATAGTCCATAATTTCCAATGAGACAGATGTGAATTTTTTCAGACTTTGCTTTACTTTGGATGTTGGTTATTTTCAGTACTTGCAGTCACATCATGAAAAACACATCTAATGATATTTTAGGTATTAATTATATACAGTATATACAGATACTGCGCAGTAATTCATTTTCAGTTTTTTTTGCCTACTGCCACTGATGATCCTTGGTTTCATTTCTGAAAAAGCCACTACTGCTTTTGGCCTACTAAAACAGCGCACCTAACACTCCTCCACTCAGGGCGCTCTGTTTTAGGCAGGGTTTGGAGGGACATTGTTGGTCTATGAATTAATAGAGAATTGCAATATAACCACCTTGTGCTCATGTGAATAGGGATCCAGAACAGTCTAGCTGGTTAGGCAGTCCATAGATGCCAAAACATCACAGTGTCAGGGGTCAAGTGATCCCCAAATAGCCGAGCCACCGATATCTCACAACTGAGAGTTAGTGATGTCGCGAACTTCCGCAAATGTTCGCGAACCAGGCGAACCGCCATAGACTTCAATAGCCAGGCGAATTTTAAAACCCACAAAGACTCTTTCTGGCCACAATAGTGATGGAAAAGTTGTTTCAAGGGGACTAACACCTGGACTGTGGCATACCGGAGGGGGATCCATGGCAAAACTCCCATGGAAAATTAGTGGACGCAGAGTCGGGTTTTAATCCATAAAGGGTATAAATCACCTAACATTCCTAAATTGTTTGGAATAACGTGCTTTAAAACATCCAGTGTGTGCATACGATCAGGTATGATGTTGTATTGATCAGGTAGTGTAAGGGTTACGCCCACTTTACAGACATTGACAGACCAAACTCCCCTTTTAATGCAACGCAAACAACCGCAAACAGTCCATTTGCACAACCGCAAACTCCCCATTTGCACAAGGTTGGATACCAAGCTAGCCATATCCCGGTGATGTCATTGAAGGTTTATTCCTCCACCCAGCCACGTACAACACCAAGAGTCCCCGAAAGGTGAATTGAATTGATTTTTCGAACAGCGAGATGGTTAAAAAAACGCTGGCTCCCTCCCCTTTGTTTTAATCCATGGTCACTGCGTCTACGCCGTGCAATTTACTGTCACACCCAATATGAGTGGTATTTTCTGTAGTACTATTCTCATCAGTTTAATCGCTCTAACATCCCCAATCTGGGGTCCATTTATTGAATTGATTTTTCGAACGGGAAGATGGTTAAAAAAAATGCTGGCTCCCTCCCCTTTGTTCTAATCCACGGTCACTGCGTCTGCGCCATGCAATTTACTGTCACACCCCATATGAGTGGAATTTTCTGTAGTACTATTCTCATCAGTTTAATCCCTGTTACCTCCCATATCAGGGATTGCCTTTTTTGAACAAAAAAATTAGGCCGGGTACCTTCGACTGCCTTCACAGTGACAGACCAAACTCTCATACACCAAACTGCATTGATTTTAGGAACCGGGAGATGGAAAAAGCAGCTTGGTCGGTCCTCTTACTCCCAAATTGGGGCACTGCGCATGCACAGAGCAATGTGCTGTGACACCCTTTATGAGTGGTGTCTTAACTAGTACTATTCCTATCAGTTTAATCCCTGTTATGTACCCTATCCGGGGACGTGTGTCGAATTGATTAACCATTGTCGAATTAACGAACCATTACGACATCATAAAATAATTTAGTTCTGAGCAATGTACTTGCTTTGTATTGGAATTGATGTGGATTTTTTTAATTGTCTGCATTATTTCTAATAAACTATTAAGAGACTTTATTATGAATTTTTATTCTATGTATTAAAAACCCATACAACTTAAAAAAAAAAGGTAAATTAATGTTTTTTCTATGAAATGTTATCCAGCCATCCGATCGCTTTTGGTCTGACCATGAAGCAACGGCCTTATCATCTGTGGTGTGGCAACATTGCCAAGACACTCATAGAGGTGATGATTGCTTCATTGTGATACCACAACAAGTAACGATCACGAAGGGGAATTGACACTTGTATGTGCCTTTTTAGTTTTGTTTTGTTTTTGCAGCCACAGTGCTGCACCATAGGAAAGAAAAATTAGGCATGTACACATGCCTGAAAAATAATGGCATTGTCGCAGCCGCAGTTGTAGCAGCGGCCGGAAAAATTGTTGTTTTCCAGGCAGAAAAGGGACTAAATCATTGCGGCTTAAACCCTAGTTGGTGGCGGATAATTCACGAAAGTCATCCGGTATGCAGACATTAAATACAGCAGCGTGGGGACCATTTTGAGGCCAAGGCATGTCATCAGGCCTTTTGTTAGTCAAACGTATCCCCCACTGTCAGTCCCTTCAGGATCCATGCCGCATTCATCTTTATGAAGGTGAGGTAATCAACACTTTTTTGACCGAGGCGACTTCTCTTGTCAGTGACAATGCCTCCTGCTGCACTGAAGGTCCTTTCTGACAGGACACTTGAAGTGGGGCAGGCCAGAAGTTCTATCGCAAAGTGGGATAGCTCAGGCCACAGGTCAAGCCTGCACACCCAGTAGTGAAGGGGTTCATCGCTCTTCAGAGTGTCGATATCTGCTGTTAAGGCAAGGTAGTCTGCTACCTGTCGGTTGAGTCGTTCTCTAAGGCTGGATCCCAAAAGGCTGTGGCGATTTGTAGGACTGAAAAAACTCTGCATGTCCTCCATCAACAACACATCTGTAAATCGTCCAGTCCTTGCCGCCGTGGTAGGAGGAGTATTACATTCACCTCTTCCCCTGTTAGATTCCCATTGTGCTGTGACATCCCCCTTATAAGCTGTGTAAAGCATATTTTTTAGTTTGGTTTTGAACTGCTGCATCCTTTCCGACTTTCAGTAATTTGGTAACATTTCTGCCACTTTCTGCTTATACCGGGAGTCTAGTAGCGTGGCCACCCAGTACAGCTCGTTCTCCTTCATCCTTTTTATACGAGGGTCCCTCAACAGACATAACAGCATGAAAGACCCCATTTGCACAAGGTTGGATGCAGAGCTACTCATTTCCTGTTCCTCGTCCTCACTGATATCATTCACGGTCTGTTCTTCCCCCCAGCCACGTACAACACCATGGGTCCCAGATAGGTTAAAACAACGAGCACCCTGGGGTGCCTACTCTGGTTGGTCTTCCTCCTCCTCAAAGCCACATTCCTCCTCTGACACCTCTTCTTCATACTCCTCTTCCAGCATTGCCGCAGGTCCGGCAAGCGATGATGACAAGGCTGTTTCTGGTGGTGATGGTGACAACAACTCTTCCTCTTCACGCTCATCTACAGCCTGATCCAGCACTCTTCACAGGGCACGCTCCAGGAAGAAAACAAATAGGATGAGGTCGCTGATGGTGCCTTCGGTGCGACTGACTAGGTTTGTCACCTCCTCAAAAGGACGCATGAGCCTACAGGCATTGCACATGAGCGTCCAGTAACGTGGCAAAAAAATTCCCAGCTCCGCAGAGGCTGTCCTAGCACCCCAGTTATACAAATACTCGTTGACGGCTTTTTCTTGTTGGAGCAGGCGGTCGAACATTAGGAGTGTTGAATTCCAACGTGTCGGGCTGTCACAAATCAAGCGCCACACTGGCATGTTGTTTCACCGCTGAATATCGTAAAAGTGCGCCAGGGCCATGTAGGAATGCCTGAAATGGCCACACACCTTCCTGGCCAGCTTGAGAACGTCCTGTAAGCTTGGGTACTTAGACACAAAGCGTTGTACGATGAGTTTCAACACATGTGCCATGCACGGCACATGTGACAACTTGCCCAAATTCAATGCCGAAAACAAATTTGTTCCATGGTGCGGGGTCAGCCACTGATCCACCTGTGTGTTCAGGGCAGACAGGAGTGCTTGTCCTGTGTGGCTCTCTGCTTTCAGGCAAGTCAACCCCAAGACAGCGTGACACTGTCGTATCCGGGATGTGGAATAGCCCCTGGGGAGCTGGGGGGATTCAGTTGATGTGCAGCCAGACGCCGCAGCAGAAGAAGACTCAGCCGAGGAGGATATCAAAGATAATGGACTAGGAGGAGTAGAGGAGGTGGCAGTAGGCCTGCCTGCAAGTCGTGGCGGTGTCACCAACTCCGCTGCAGAGCCACGCATTCCATGCTTGTCAGCCGTCAGCAGGTTGACCCAATGCGCAGTGTATGTGATATACCTGCCCTGACCATGCTTTGCAGACCAGGTATCAGTGGTCAGATATACCCTTGCCCCAACACTGTATGCCAAAGATGCCATGACTTCCTTTTCAATAACATAGTAGAGGTTTGGGCTTGCCTTTTTTGAAAAAAAAATTCGTCCGGGTACCTTCCACTGTGGTGTCCCAATAGCGAGAAATTTTTTGAAGGCCTCAGACTCCACCAGCTGGTATGGTAAAAGCTGGCGGGGTAAGAGTTCAGTCAAGCCAGCTGTCAGTTGCCGGGCAAGGGGGTGACTCTGTGACATTGGCTTCTTACGCTCAAACATTTTCTTAACAGACACCTGACTGTGGGCAGATGAGCAGGAACTACTGAAGTTGAGAGGCGGAGTGGCGGTTGGTTGAGAGGGGGCAGGAAGGACAGCAGTGGTTGACAGTGCTGAGGATTCTGGACCAGGAGGAGCATGGTGGCTTTGAGTTTGTGTGCCGCTTGTACTCATGTGTTGATCCCATAGGCGTTTGTGATGTGAGATCATGTGCCTTCGCAAAGCAGTTGTACCGAGGTGGGTGTTGGACTTCCCACGACTCAGTTTCTTTTAGCACAGGTTGCAAATGGCATTGCTGTTATCAGAGGCAGACACACAACAGAAATGCCACACTGCTGAGCTTTGCAATGACGGCATTCTGGTGGTGGCAACAGCATGTGTTGACTGGCGTGCTGTCTGGCTGACCCCGGGTGCCCATACATGCTGTCTGACTGTGCCACCAACTCCTTGCGACGACCTCCCCCTGCTTCCAGCTCGTCTCCTCCTTCTCTCTGTCTCCCCTTCTGAACTTTCCCCCTCTTCTTCGAGCAGGCACCCACGTGGCATCCATGGACACATCGTCATCATCAACCACTTCACTTGTATCTAACACCTCAGCAAAGAAAGCAGCAGCGGGTACAACATCATCATCATCATCATCATCATCACACTGTACGTCCATGTGTGTAATCCTGCATGACTGAGACATATCCCTGTAATCTACATCATCTGGCAATAATGGGTGCGCATCGCTAATTGCATCCAACTGATGTGTAAATAACTACTCTGACGAATCAAGTGAAGCGGCTGTGGTGGCTGTGGTGGTAGTGGTGGTAGTAGTGGTGGTGGCGGCGGGCGGGAGCGTGGTAACTTGAGAGCAGGTGACCGAAGCTGAGCTGGAGGAGGATGGTGCGTAAAGGTTCTTAGCGGAAGCTGTTGAAGATTGGGTGTCCAGTCTAAGCCAGTCAACTATGTCCTCAGAATTTTTGAAGTTCAGGGTACATGGCCTCTTAACACTAGGCATTATTCCAGGGACAGTGGAAATCACAGCACCACAACCACGACGGCCTCTGCAGGGTGGCCTGCCTCTGCCTGTAATTTTTTTTTAGATAAGTGGTAATACGCGTGCTAGGTACTGTGCCACCGGGTATGAGTGGTGGGCACCGGCAGTGGGCCAACTACAGTCAGTGGAAGTGGGCCTGACACACACCGGCAGCAAGCAAGCAACTAAAATTACACTAAAGTATAAAAATTAAATGTCTTATTTATCGGCAAGCTACTGTGCCACCCGGTATGAGTGGTTGGCACTGTCAGTGGGCACACTACATGTCTGTGGAAGTCGGCCTGACACACACTGGCAGCAGGCAAGCAACTGAAATTACACTAAAGTGTAAAAATTAAATGCCATATTTATCGGCAAGCTACTGTGCCTCCCGGTATGAGTGGTTGGCACTGGCAGTGGGCACACTACAGTCTGTGGAAGTCGGCCTGACACACACTGGCAGCAGGCAAGCAACTGAAATTACACTAAAGTGTAAAAATTAAATGCCTTATTTATTGGTAAGCTACTGTGCCTCCCGGTATGAGTGGTTGGCACTGGCAGTGGGCACACTACAGTCTGTGGAAGTCGGCCTGACACACACTGGCAGCAGGCAAGCAACTGAAATTAGACTAATGTGTAAAAATGAAATGCCTTATTTATCGGCAAGCTACTGTGCCACCCGGTATGAGTGATGGTCACTGGCAGTGGGCACACTAGAGTCAGTGGAAGTGGGCCTGACACACACTGGCATCAGGCAAGCAACTGAAATCACACTAAGGTGTAAAAATTAAATGCCTATTTTTGATTCAAAGTCCTGTGCCACACGGGATGAGTGGTGGGCACTGGCAGTGGGCACACTACAGTCAGTGGAAGCGGGCCTGACACACACTGGCAGCAGACAAGCAACTGAAATTACACTAAAGTGTAAAAATTAAATGCCTTTTTTTGATGCAAAGTCCTGTGCCACACGGGATGAGTGGTGGGCACTGGCAGTGGGCACACTACAGTCTGTGGGCCTGCAGCTCCTCACACACGGGCAGGCCAGGCAACTGCTATATATATATGGGGGGAAAAAAAAGCAGACTAATGTAGCAGCCCTAAAAATGGCTTTTTGGGGTGCTGTCAGGACGCTGTCCTTACAGCAGAGATCAGATGAGTCTTTCAGGACTGGAGTGGACACTGAATACACTAGCCTAGCTATCGATTTCCCAATTAAATCTGCAGCAGCTACACTGTCCCTCCTCTCACTAAGACTGCAGCTTCCGAATGAATCTAAAATGGATGCTGTTCAGGAGATGGGAGGGTCTGGGAGGGAGGGTATGCTGCTGATTGGCTGGAATGTGTCTGCTGACTGTGAGGTACAGGGTCAAAGATTGCTCAATGATGATGCATAGGGGGCAGACCGAACATCGCATGTGTTCGTCTGCTGCGGCGAAAGCGAACAAGCTATGTTCGCCGGGAACTGTTCGCAGGCGGATAGTTCGGGCCATCTCTACTGAGAGAAGTAGTTTGAATATGAGAAATGTAGATGGGCCTGCCTGTGTATAGATAGTTAGTGCAATAATATCTTTGCCACAGAAACATTTTTATATATTGACAACTAACAGGCAGAGCCTGATGAACACGAATGTGTGGGCTTGTGAATAAAAGCTTATAAAATAGTAGGATGAAACTGATCCTTACACTTTTAAGGTGGCTGAACTGGTCACAGCAGTGACAAGTAGGGTGACAATTAAGTACAGGTCACAATAACAGTGTGGTGGTGTGTGTTTAGGTATATCCCATTGTGGCAGTCCTAGGCTACTGCCGGTATAAGCAAAACTGATAATTTATTATTATTTGAGTGTTCTACCAATAATTAAACACACCAGACAACAACAATATTTAAGTCAGCACCTTTATTTTACAGCTATTGACGTCCAAACTCCTGATAATTTTAATCTATCCCTGTAAGTTTTTGTATTTTTAATATATGTCTAATAAAGTTTACAGTTGTTAGGACCCCTACAGGGATTTTTGTCGGTCATTTTGATCGAATTGTATATCGGGTTATGACTATTTTGATCACGTCTTATACCATTTTTTGACAGGCAAGATTTGCAAACATTGCAATTCCATTATTGTTGTTCTTTTTTTTTTTATGGCGTTCACTATGCAGGATACATATCATGATCGTTTTTGAGATCAGGTCATTACGGACGTGGCAATAGCAAACATGTGTAGTGTTTTGTTTTTGTTTTTTTCATTTTTAACCAATTATAAATGTGTGGATACAGGAAAAAGCTATGTTGTGTATATAATGCTGTTTTTATGGTATTGTTTGAAAGCCTTAAATGCCAGCTTTTAAAGAAGATATAAGCAACTAAAGCAGCCCTTCCATTCTTAAGTCTGGTTTGTGGTATTGAGCGAATCAAAGTTACCAAAGATGAAAAATTTGATGAATCATAAATCTGAATTTCCTTGCACTTCCTGGTAACAAATCAGATTTTTTTCACATGTTACAAAGTAAAAGTAAGAATGCTGGGAACGAGGGATCGCCTATAATGCTGTGCAGCCAGCCAATCAGCAGATTGTCAGCCCCTGTGATGTCACAGCCCTATAAAAAGCCTCATCCTGCCTGGTCTCTGCAGTTTTCTACTGAACTGAGCATAGGGACAGATGTGACAAGTGCTAGGGAAAGCATTTTACAGAGCTTTTAATAGTATAATCTAGGATAGGGGCAGTGAAGGAAGCTTGTAGGGAGAGTTTTCAGACACTGTAGACACTAAATCTCGATATAAAAAGACGGCTGATTATAAGTAGGTATCTATTTTTTAACCAATCAAAGTGAGCGTTGGATTATAATTAGTCGGGTTTTGGTGAGGATTATTTTACCTCCTGATGAAGCGAAGTGCGAAACGCGCGTCAAGGGTTCTTGCTCTACTGGTGCTGGTATGTTATTCACGCTTTATAGCGGTTTATGATTGTGTGTATTTCATGGTTATGTGACCTTCATTTTTTAGGTTAACCTTGACCTCTAGCCCTACTGTTGGCTAATTACTTAGCTCTTATTCATTTGCATGGAGGCTATCTAGCATCAGTGGTTGGTTTCTGGGTCTGTTCCTGCGGTTCTCTATTGCACAAATCTTGTGTATATTTGTCATTTATTTGTTAATAAACATTTATATTTTTGTACAATTTTTGGTTGTGCCTTTTTCTGCTCTTTTGGGGCGTTTGTAGGGTATAGTGTTTGTTCGTTGGCACAACCGCGGATAAGATACATTGGGCAATTTGTAGGTGTAAGTGTAGACACTTAAAGCTGCACTTACAGTGCAGTTTGCATCAATCCCATGTGAAGGGCACAGAGCTATCTAATTAATTGGAGCCCACCTTGTTTAATAGATAAGCCATTCTATTATGCCTTTATTCATAAAATGGGGTGAATAAGCTGTATAATGTAACTGTTATTGGAGTGTCCACCTTGTTTAATAGATAAACAGTTCTATAATGCCTTGACTTTCAAATTGGAGTTAATCACCTGTCTTGTTCTACTATTATTGGGGTGTCCACATTAACATTGAATAACTTATTTTACATATACAGATATTGTTACAGTACATCATGTCCAACAGACAGTTGCCAAGGCCCTCCAAAGGAACGGGCAATGTCAAAAATATTGCTGGTTTCAGCAAAAGTAGCAGCTGAAGAAGGAGGGGAATGGTAGCAGCAGCAGGAACAGGCCAGAGCCGCCACTGTCATCCAGCGCTTCAAAAGAGAAGACACGGATTTGCTGCAAGAACAGAAAAAGGTGCAACATAGGGTAAGTACATCCTGGGCAATCTGCCAATAGCAAGAAAATCCAAAGTGGAGGCTCACCTTGTGGAGTTGTGCTAAAGATAGGCACAACTCTATTGTAGGCTTGTAGAAGTTGTAATATGGGATTCCAGATATGCTGCCGCAGATTAAATACTTTTACAGGAGGAGCCTAATCTATCAGAGGGATAATGTGTCTAAAGGAGGTTTGATGCTTGGTGCAAAAAAAAACTGTGTCACACGGATGATGGATATATCTTCTTTATTATAAATGAGTCAGCATATTTGATAATGCATTTCGGGGATACTCAGGTCCCTTTCATCAGGTTAGCAAGCCTAACCTAATGAAGGGGACCTGTCTATCCCCGAAATGCGTTGTTTCTTTTATGCAAACTCATTTACAATAAAGAAGTATTCATCATTCGTGTGACGCAGTTTTATTGGAGCCAAGCAGCAAACCTCCTTTAACCACATTGTCATCAGGCAGTCTTGTTTTTATGACCAATCCCGATGTCCGGGAATGGTTGACTAGGTCTTCAACATCATCTCAACTGACATCAGACACCCACAGCCAAGAGACGGAGGGTTTCTCTGACACAACATTCACTTTGCATGGCCCAGGAACATACTCTGTACCCTCATATGTTCTGAACTGCCTCTTTACTTTGCTGTTACTTCTGCCAGGCAAGTAGTGTATGCCGCTGTCTCTGTTCCGATTTTCAGTAAAAAGGATATTATTGAGGACAGTTTGCAGCTCATGACCAGCCCAGATTTGGAGAAAAGATCCGCGGTTTCCTCCTGTAGGCGTGAGTATGTAGCTACAATGACAGTAGCATGGGAACAGGTGTTGCCAGTGTTCAGGGATGCAGCCATGGTGGCATACTTGTGATAGAGATGTGGCCATCATTCTTTGAATAAGCTAAGGAAGCTCCCATATAATCCAGCTCTCGAAAAACACCTTATCTTCTCCAGAGCATGAAGGTTCCATCCTACTGAAGGGAACATGCCTCCTTGTTATGTCATATATGCTTTTCTGCTGTTAGTAAAGACTCCATTACAACATGGTGCTTACAGCTAGATATTTACATAGTTCACATACCAGAGTTAGTTAAAAAAAATGCGCAGTGTTCAGATGTCAAGTGTTATCTCTTTTCATGTTTTTATATTCTAGCCCATGTAAAAATGCCACATGCCTCAGGGGGAATGTCCTTCTGATGTCTTTATAACCCGCTGTACTTCCTGTAATAAATGAGAATTTGCTTTGACTCCAGTGTGTGTGTCACTGTTATTTTCTTCCGTGCACGTAAAACCCTTGGGTTACTAATAATTTGGAGCAGTAGAGCAAACATGATCAGCCCTGATTGTGGGCATCTTTTACACTTGGACTGCACCCTGCCACCCCAGATACAAGATTCCCTGGACTACTGGGCAGCCAAACTTGATTTGTGGCCACAACTGGCTGAGTTTGCCCTGGGCAAGATTTCCTGCCCAGCCAGTAGTGTGGCATAAAAGCGGATGTTTAGTGTGGCAGGAGGCATAGTTAACCCAAAGAAAACTCAGGTTTCAGCATTAAATGTTGACAGATTAACCTTTCTAAAAATAAATCAGGCATGGATAAGCAATGATTTTTACACACTGGTGCCTGATGCATGACACTAGAGCATTTTGGCACTTATTTTCTGGCTGCAGTTTGCTGCCACAACAGAACATTGGGAAAAATGGCCCATTACTTCTGGTCACATGCTTCAGACACTATTCTGATGCTGCAACCTGCCTGACTCCACACATCTGCTGCCTCTTCTGAAATCTTCTTCTACTGCCACCCACTATCTTGTGCTGTTACTGCCACTGTTGTTGCCCCCACATCCCCACTATTTAACTGGTCCATGGTGTTGACTCCTCATGCTGTTGCCACACTCCCCATTCTGAGATTAGGCCACTGTGTTGACTCCTCATGCTGTTGCCACCCTCACCACTCTGTGACTAGACTATTATGTTGACTTCTCATGTTGTTTCCACCATCCCCACTCTGTGACTAGGCCACTATGTTACACAGAAACACAGAGGGGGGGTCATTCAGCACGTCCCTGTATGCAGGTGCACGTAGCTATGGCAAAATACACAAACACAGAAATGTAACAGCACTCAAAGTCCGTTAGTGTACATTTTGATCAAAAAGTAATAAGCCACTCACCACGCCAAGGCCGCCTCTATGAGTGGTCCTAACGCTAAATCCTACCTGTTATGGGCCATGACAGCCACATAAAATCAGGGAGTGCGGGCCCAGCATGCATACTAGTATCCACCGTGCTTATTAAACCCTTTTAGTGCCATAACAGCCTCCATTAAATCCAGGGATGCAGGTACCAACATGCATGCTGAGCCCACTGTGTACTCTTCCTGGAGCCAGATGGCTATTAGTAGGTATTATAAATGCAAGTTCAGTTTTATACTTACTCTGATTAAAACCAGCCTCTCGGGCAGACAAACTAGTCAGGTGTGCACGATTGAAAGGAGGCCGCCACACCTCTAGCATATACTACACAGAAACACAAGGGGGGGTCAGTCAGCACATCACTGTATGCAGGTGCACGTAGCTATAGCAAAATACACAAACACAGAAATGCAACAGCACTCTGCAACGAGCACTCTGCCCTGCCTCTATGCTAGAAGCTATCAGAGGTCGTTAGTGTAGATTTTGATCAAAAAGTAATAAGCCACTCACCACGCCAAGGCCGCCTCTATGAGTGGTCCTAACGCTAAATCCTACCTGTTATGGGCCATGACAGCCACAGAAAATCAGGGAGTGCGGGCCCAGCATGCATGCTAGGATCCACCGTGCTTATTAACCCCTTTTTGTGCCATACCAGCCTCGATTAAATCCAGGGATGCAGGTACTAACATGCATGCTGAGCCCACTGTGTACTCTTCCTGGAGCAAGATGGCTATTAGTAGGAATTATGTATGCAAGTTCAGTTTTATACTTACTCTGATTAAAACCAGCCTCTAGGGCAGACAAACTAGTCAGGTGTGCACAAATGAAAGGGCAGAGTGCTGGTTACAGAGTGCTGTTGCATTTCTGTGTTTAGGCCACTATGTTGACTCTTCATGCTGTTGCCACCCTCATCACTGATTACTGTGATGGGGCCACTCATTTTTACCTGTTTGGCCTTGTTGACATCACCGTTTATTTAATCCTTCTTCTGATCTGTGTGAAGAACAGAAAAATGAAAAACACAATGGATTCTGCATTTGGAGCATAAATATGGCCTATATAACAGTCAGTATTTTGCATCAGAATTTGATCATGACTTGGAAGCCAAAAGCAGAAGAGGGTCCAAAACAAAGAAGACATGCAAATATTCAGGTAAAACTAGTATTTGAGCTTGTCACCGTTTGGTGAGCTTGTCAGTGGACGATCATGAGGTGCATAAACACAACCCGGTACTGGATGCAACCAAGTTTATTGAGAGACAACGCGTTTCGGGGTCTCAGCGTCCCCTTTATCAAGTCTACAAAGAATCATATAATAATAATAATAATAATAATAATAATAATAATAATAGTGATAAAAAGGATTTGACATAAAACATGGATTAAAAAATAAATTATAAATTAAAATGCACATAAAATTGATAGTAGTAGTAACACAATCGGCATAAGAGTCACTGGTCTTATATATAGCATTATATATAGAACGAGCATAGGTTTCCTAAAAACCATTTTTAACCATATTGGGGGTGGTGGTTTAATATGGGCTGTGCTGTATATATACATGAGTATGTATGTTAATAACGGCTTTGCAGTGTTGAGTTTTGTATGTCGGTTAGCACATGTCGTCCAAAAGATGGCTTTATAGTATGACGGATTGTAGAGTGTATTTAAAGGAGGAGTCTATTGGTTTGCCTGTGGCGTCCCGTTCAGGGTGTGAAGGGGGGGCATCCGCTGCCTGGTTTCTTATGTGCGCTATCGATGCCTGGATAAATAGTATAGGGCAATTTGAGGAAAGTAAATAACAAAGAAAAAATAAATGAGTAAATAAATAAATGAATAAATGCAAGGAGGTTGGTAAGTTGAAGCAAATTGCTACACTTTGTAAATATTGCTGTGCCAGGACACTCTGAATCCAAGCAGGTATACCGCTACTGTGGGGGGTATATTTACCTTTGTGCAGGGGTGGTTGGGTATCGTCTGGCTGGAGCATGTCGCTCTGGTGCTGCACGTGGCGGTGAGGGCGCGCAGGCATTAGTATTTGCGCGCGCTCTCCCTCTATTAGTAGGCTCAGAGACTGGGGGCGGGGTTAGACATCGCTGTGTATCGGCCGCTGTCAGTGAGCGCTGCCGCCGGCGTGTGTGTAGAAGGCGGGTGTTGGGTCAAGGGGGTGACCGGGATGGAGGGGATAGGGAGGGGGAGGGGAAACGGGTGATGGGGATGTATATAGGAGGAATGGGTACAACATTGCTTCCTGCTCGAGTCTGTACTAAATGTTGGACGGGGCACTGGGTGATAAAGAAGGATGATCGGTGGATGAAATTGACCTAGTGCTATAACTGCTGTAAAGTGTCGGGTAGAATTGTAAGATGTGGTGAGGAGTGGGGCTTGGTAATCACATAGTGTGGAGGAGGGGGAAGGGGGGCCACTGATATGGGGCTGGACACAAGAGTGATGTGGGTACAGAGAAGAGGATGGGGATGGGTGGTATGTGTGGTGATTTTGGGCTGTCGAGATAGATTGGGGCGTTGGTTAGTGTAATTAGGATGATGGTAGGTGTCTACTCAGTATATAGTGAATGGTAGATGTACATATAATATATATATTAAATTTGGAATACGTACATAAAATGATTATAATTATATATATTGTGGGGAGTCGCTCTGGTAGACAGCGGTGCGGGTGCAGTTTAGAGGCAAAACAAGGAGTCCAGATGGTGCATCAAACAGTGTTTTATTCACACTTGCACGCCACAAATGAAAAGCAGTCTCTTGGTGACAGTTCACACACAACGGAAATACTGTGGCAAAACAAAAACAGGCCAACACAGGGTCCAGTCACCTTGGGTGGTTTAGGTGCGGGTTCACACCTAGCAGTCGGCTCAGCCGCAGGCGATTCCACCTTCAGGTCGCAGGGAAACACCACCTTGCTGAGCTCCTTCCTCCAGGACAGAGAATTCCTCAACCCTGTTTGCAGGCTCCAGGATAATCACACCCCCAGACACAGCTGCTGGCTGCGTTATATACCCAGCCCAAAACATGGACTGGACCGTGGGGAGCAGCCACCCACCCTACTCTTTAGCTGCTCCCAGTAAGAGCCGGCCCGGATCGGCTTTGCAGCCATGCTATTTAACAGAGCAGCACTAGCTGCTGCAGACCAAAAACCCGGCTCTTACCTCACCGAGGCCAGCAACCTCGGTGACACGTACCTGCTATCAACTACAACACCTTGCACCCTCTTACACCCCCTTTGTTCAACCCTGAGGGGTGAACACACGTGAGGCAGTGGACGCGGGATAGGGCATCTGCGTTGCCCTGCAAGCGGCCTGCCCTGTGTTCCACGGAGAATTTGAAATTCTGAAGAGATAGGAACCACCTGGTGACCCGAGCATTCCTCTCCTTGGCCTGACTCATCCATTTGAGGGGGAATGGTCGGTCACCAGACAGAACCTCCTCCCTAACAAGTAGTAGCGGAGAGATTCGAGTGCCCACTTGATAGCCAGGCACTCCCTCTCCACTATACTATATCTGGACTCGGCGGGATTGAGCTTACGGCTCAGGAAGACAACGGGATGTTCTTCCCCGTTGACCTCCTGAGACAGTACCGCACCGAGGCCTACCTCCGAGGCGTCGGTCTGTACGACAAACTCCTTGTTGAAGTCGGGTGTCACCAAAACCGGGGACCCACACAGGGCCGACTTCAACGCGGCGAAAGCCTCCTCCGCCTTTTCACTCCAGCTAACCCTCCCAGACTTTCGCCCCTTCAACAGGTCTGTCAACGGCGCTGCTATTGTGGCAAAGTGGGGCACAAACCTCATGTAGTAACCTACAATCCCCAGGAACGACTTTACCTGCCTGGTGGTGACCGGTCGGGGCCAGTTATGAATGGCCTCTACCTTGGTTACCTGAGGTTTGATGACTCCCTGCCCAATTACATATCCCAGATATTTTGTCTCCTCTAACCCTATGGAGCACTTCTTTGGGTTAGCGGTCAGTCCGGCTTTCCTCAGGGCATCCACTACCGCCTGCACCTTGGGTAAATGGCTTTCCCAGTCGGTGCTGTGGATGACTACATCATCTAAGTAGGCCGAGGCGTACCGACGATGTGGTCGCAGCACTATGTCCATTAACCTTTGGAAAGTGGCGGGGGCGCCATGCAGGCCAAAGGGTAACACCTTGTAGTGATACAGGCCCTGCGGGGTAACAAATGCGGTTTTTCCTTAGCCGACTCCGTTAAGGGTACCTGCCAGTACCCTTTAGTGAGGTCCAGCACAGAAAAATAACGGGCTTGCCCTAAACTTTCAACCAGCTCGTCTACTCGGGGCATGGGATACGCGTCAAACTTGGACACTTCATTTAATTTGCGAAAATCGTTGCAGAACCGCAACGTCCCATCCGGCTTGGGTATCAGGACTATGGGACTGGCCCACTCACTTTTCGACTCCTCAATGACATCGAGCTTCAACATTACTTGCACTTCCTCCGCGATGGCCCGTCGCCGAGCCTCGGGTACCCGGTATGGTTTTAACCGGATCTTGGCCTGAGGCTCAGTGACGATGTCATGTTGGATGAGAGACGTGCGGCCAGGGAGGTCCGAGAACACATCCGTGTTCCGACTGATGAACTCCCTGACTTCCTGAACGTGTTTGGAAGACAGGCTGTCTGCAATTTTTACCGTGGTTACTGCTTCACAGGCCTCGACCTGTGGGGCTGGACCCTTTTCACCTAGAAGCCCTGGCCGGGGGCTGTGGTCGTCGGCCGTGTCCCTATCTTTCCACGGCTTAAGTAAATTCACGTGGTACACCTGCTCCGGCTTGCGCCGCCTGGCTGGTGTACTTTGTAATTTACTTCCCTACCTTCTCGATCACCTCATAGGGGCCCTGCCACCTAGCTAGGAATTTGCTGTCAAGGGTGGATACCAGAACCAACACTCGATCTCCCGGATTGAAGCCCCGTACCCGAGCCTGACGATTATACACCCTACTCTGGGCTTGTTGTGCTGCCTCCATATGCTCCCGGACCAGCGGCAACACCCTTTCTATCCGTTCCTGCATCTGGGTGACATACTCAATGACACTTTTGTGGGGGACAGGCTGTTGTTCCCATGCTTCCTTGGCGATATCCAACAGGCCCCGAGGGTGTCTGCCATAAAGCAGTTCGAAGGGCGAGAACCCAGTAGAGGCCTGGGGTACCTCTCGCACTGCGAACATGAGATAGGGCAGAAGCAGGTCCCAGTCCTTCCCATCTCTAGACACCACCCTCTTTAACATATTTTTAGAGTTTGGTTAAACCTCTCAACAAGACCGTCTGTTTGCGGATGGTAAACGGACGTCCGTAACTGCTTTATACGCAACAATTTACACAGTTCCCTCATTACTTTGGACATAAAAGGGGTCCCTTGGTCTGTCAGAACCTCTTTTGGCAGGCCCACACGGGAAAACATCTCCATTAACTCTTTGGCAATGAGCTTAGCTGAGGTATGTCGCAGAGGCACCGCCTCGGGATACCGAGTGGCATAGTCGAGAACTACCAGAATGTGTTGGTGGCCCCTGGCAGACTTTGGTACAGGCCCAATTAAATCCATAGCGATTCGCTCGAACGGTACTTCAATAATTGGCAGAGGTACCAGAGGACTACGGAAATGTGGCTGGGGGCTAGTTATCTGACAGGTCGGACAGGACTTACAATAATTCTCTACCTCCTTGAACACACTGGGCCAATAAAACCGCTGCAGTATGCGGTCCTGGGTTTTCTGCCACCCCAGGTGTCCCCAAGAACATGTTGGTGGGCAAGCTCCATGACAAGCTTGCGATACGCTGTGGGCACCACCAACTGTTCTACAGGTTCACCTCGGATTTGGTTCACCCGATACAACATATCCTGCAGAACAATAAATTGTGGGAACATTAATTCAGCCCCTGGTTTCTGGGGTTTACCATCAATTTCCAGCACATTCTCCCAGGCCCTGGTTAGGGTTTGGTCCCGGTGTTGTGCGGTCCCAAAATTTTCCCCGGAGACATTGAGGTCTGCCAACTCAGGCCCGGTGGCAAGTCCTCCGTGTCTCCCACCATTACACTCAGTGGGGTTGTCTCCCCCACTACCGCTGCAGCAGTGGTCACCCCTACCGCTGGCACTTCAGACTCGGGATCCCAGGGTTCTGGCCTTCCAGCGGTATCAGGCCACTCTGCTAGGGTCACCCCTGTCTCGGGTCCCTCAGATACCTTTATTGCCGGCCACAGCGCCGGAAAACCGGGGAAGTCCCTCCCAAGTATTAGTTCGTGTGGGAGTGTAGTAGCGACAGCCACCTCGTGGGTCCACCTACCAGCCGCTGTGGACAAAGTCACTAGTGCAGTGGGATAGTCTTTCAGGTCTCCGTGGATGCACAGGACCCCGACTTTACGGCCAGTATACTCCGCAGGCCGTACCAGGGCAGCCCTTACCAGGGAGACTAAACTCCCGGAGTCCAGCAGAGCCACCGCCAGCGAATCTCCCACCTCTACCTGACACAGGTGGTTATGGTCTTGTACCTCACGGGTGCCAGTTGCGCACAGCTTCCGTGCATACAAGGAGTGGCGACCCCGTAGTTCACCTCCATCAGCTCATCCCGACGCGGACAGTCGGCCCTGATGTGGCCTGGCTCCTGACACCTCCAGCATACCACGGGAGGCGGGCTCGCAGGGGGTATATTCCGTGCAGGCCGCTCTGTCGCCGGACGTTGGAACTGGGGCAGAGGCCTCCGGGGTTTAACTGACCCCTTCCCAGCAAGACTCTCCTGCAGGTTTCTGGTGGCCTCGTACCGCTCCACCAGGTCGACCATCTCCAGGGCATTGGTGGGCGATACCTGGCCGATCCAGTGCTGGAGAGGGTAAGGCAAAGCCCTCCAGAAGACATCGGCTAACAGACGGTCGAGCATAGCAGTGGGAGTCAGTATGTCTGGCTGCAGCCATTTTTGCAACCGTTGTAGCAAGTCATAGTATTGTGGCCGGGCGGGTTCAGCCGGGTTAAACTCCCACTGATGCACCCGCTGGGCCCGGACCAAAACATTCACCCCCAGTCTTGCCAGGATCTCACCTTTCACAGTCGGGTAGTCAGCTGCTTGGTCACCTGGGAGGTCAAAAATACTTGCTGCGGTCCAGACGCCAGGAACGGAGCGATGACCTCTGCCCACTGTTCTCGGGGTAATTTCTCCCTCACGGCCACCTTCTCGAACACCGCCAGATAGGTCTCAACATCATCCGAGGGGTCATCTTAGGGATCGCGGTACGGACAGCTTTCCGGGCATCGTGGACGCGGTGGGACGCTCCTGCCGCTTGCAACGCCATCACGTGCTGTAGCAGTAGCTGGTTGGTCTCCCGCTGCTGCACGTTAGCCTCTATGAGGGCTTTCACAGCCGCCTCCATTTTGTCGGGGATCACAGGCTGCAACTTTGCCGGCTTAATATAGGACATTCACTTTTGCCCAGCAAAAACAAAGTTCGGCGTTCACGCCAGCCTCACTGCGCATGCCCGCATCCTCCACCAAATGTGGGAGTCGCTCTGGTAGACAGCGGTGCGGGTGCAGTTTAGAGGCAAAACAAGGAGTCCAGATGGTGCATCAAACAGTGTTTTATTCACACTTGCACGCCACAAATGAAAAGCAGTCTCTTGGTGACAGTTCACACACAACGGAAATACTGTGGCAAAACAAAAACAGGCCAACACAGGGTCCAGTCACCTTGGGTGGTTTAGGTGCGGGTTCACACCTAGCAGTCGGCTCAGCCGCAGGCGATTCCACCTTCAGGTCGCAGGGAAACACCACCTTGCTGAGCTCCTTCCTCCAGGACAGAGAATTCCTCAACCCTGTTTGCAGGCTCCAGGATAATCACACCCCCAGACACAGCTGCTGGCTGCGTTATATACCCAGCCCAAAACATGGACTGGACCGTGGGGAGCAGCCACCCACCCTACTCTTTAGCTGCTCCCAGTAAGAGCCGGCCCGGATCGGCTTTGCAGCCATGCTATTTAACAGAGCAGCACTAGCTGCTGCAGACCAAAAACCCCGGCTCTTACCTCACCGAGGCCAGCAACCTCGGTGACACGTACCTGCTATCAACTACAACACCTTGCACCCTCTTACAATATATACTATTATATATATATGTAATATATGGGTGAGTCAAAGGTGAATAATTCGTGTATACTCTGAGCTCCTACAAGAACACAAGGGACATATAGATTACACAAAATTTGACCGGCTGACCACCAGCAGATTGTCACAACATGAACGAGAAATAATTGAGAAGAAAACCTCCAAACTAAACAGGGACAGAACAGATTTTAACACGGACAACATCCAGTTCTGGCTGAACAAAAATAAAAACAAAATCAGTAATGAAAACAACAAACAGAGTCAAGGAAAGACCAACAAAACCTCCCCTGGCCATGAACCACCCACTAACAAATATAGACACACTGGTCAGCCTACACATGGCCACCCTCAGCCTAATATGGGACCCTCTCATATACATCAAGCTAAACCCCAAAATGTACAGCCCAAAATACAACAATACACTAGATCCTATACCCACAAACAACTCCCTCTGCTTCCCTCCACCCTCCCAACCGTATCAGCACACGCAATCACCAAACCACCAAATACACCTATCACCATAGCGCAATTTACACCCAAACCCAACACCCTCTCAAACAGACTACATACCCCCTCTCCGCCAAACCAGGGCCATAAAAGCACTACAAACCAACCACACTCATTCTCGTTCCAGCCAAAATCCCACAGTGGCACCCCCGTATTTTTTACCCCCCCCCCCCTCCATACCACCCAGAGAAGGCCAACAATCTCCGTCATTGCTCAATCTGCCCCAGGGTTGCCCACTCAACCTTCCCCCCACTGTTTTTCATTCTGCCCAGACTCTCAACCCGAATGAAACCTCCAAAATTGAGGACTCTCTCTTGACAACGTGTAACTTTAGCATCATCGAGGACTCCCCAACATCCCCAGACCACACTGCCCCTGAGTTTGTGTCTTTTTTACCGCTTCCGGGGACCCTGACCCCACAAGCAACCTATGTTTTGAAACAACCCTCAGGGACAAGCTCAATCATAACCGATTTTTTCAAACCAATGATGGGGTCCACCCAAACAAGCAGAAAAAGAAAAAATGTAGAAGAAGCAGAAGAGGAGGAACTAAGAAGAGAAAAAACGGAAGAATCAGAACAAATAAAGAAGACCCCCCAAGGTCTGCAAAGCCCCAAGAGGAACAAAATCACACAGCAGTAAAGATTTTTGATCTCGCAAAATCAAACTTGACTAAAGCACAGTACAACCTCTTAGAAAAGGGACTGTCCTTTTGCCCAGCAGAAAAATTTAATGAATTTCAGTTGTACGTTGATCTGAACAACTTCATCAGAAAAATCACTTTACAAAGACACTTTTCCATTAAAGCGAAACAAATCATCAAGAACCCAGATACAACAGAAGACCCAGGACCCATGGAACCTACATCCACAGCACATACCAACCTTAAACCCAAATCATCCTTCAACCCGACATACCATAAGGGAAACTATATAGACACTTTCTTTTCTCTGGTTTCAAACGAGGTAAGGAATATCAACTACAATGAGAAGACTATATCTAATCTTAGTCATGAAGAAAAGAGAGCGCTAAAAGAACTGAGTGATGACAAAAGCATTGTCATCAGAAGCGCGGACAAAGGAGGAGGAATTGTCATACAAAAAAGAGAAGACTACACCTTGGAAGCATATAAGATCCTAGGCGATCATTCATATTATGAACCATTGTCCTCGAACCCCCTCACAGAAGATGCAAGAACACTTGAAGTAATGTTAAAACAAGCAGAGGAGGATCAAGTTCTCACCAAGAAAGAGAAAGAATTCATAAAAATCAATTTTCCGACTATGGCGATTTTCTACCATCTCCCCAAAGTACACAAAGATACAAATAATCCCCCAGGAAGACCGATTATTTCAGGCATCAACTCCTTAACGAGCAACCTATCACACTATGTGGACATCTTTCTACAGAAGTACGTTATTGGCCTACGTTCCCATCTAAGAGACTCATCCCAACTGATTACACTACTCAAGGACATCCACTGGGAGCCCACATACCTCTGGCTGACTATGGACGTCGCCTCCCTCTATTCCAATATTCCACATGAAGCAGGGATTGACACATCAAACTACTATCTCAATGCGGACGATCACTTGTCCCCCAAACACAGGATTTTCATTAGCGAAGCAATCCGGTTCATCCTAACACACAACGTATTCATGTTTGAAAATAAGATCTACAAACAGCGCAAAGGTACCGCAATGGGTACGCGTTTTGCGCCGAGTTATGCAAACCTTTATATGGGCTGCTTCGAAGAAGAATTCATCTACAACCAACACGAATGGAGTGACAATATCATATTTTACAAACGCTATATTGATGATTTGATCATCATCTGGAAGGGCAGCAATGAGGAAGCAGAATCCTTCACATCCCACTTGAACTCAAATAATTGGAATTTAAGATTCACAACAAAATACCTCTGCAACAATAATAAAGTATCTAGACCTCCTGCTATATAACAACGACGGAACCATCGAAACTAAAACATATTTCAAAAAAGTAGATGGCAACAATTATTTAGATTTCAGAAGTGCACAATACAAAAAATGGAAAAGAAACATACCATTCAGCCAGTTTAAAAGAATACGCCGGAACTGCACAGCATCCACTGACTTCACAGCCCAAAGTGAAATACTAAAATTACGTTTCCATAATAAGAAATATCCAAAGAAGATTGTAAGGGAAGCGTACGAACGTGCGAAGAACCTCACTCAAAATCAGTGTTTAGAGATGAAGACGAAACAGAAGGGACTGGAAGAGACAAAGAACTACAGACCTTCGTTCATCACAACCTACATCCCAAACCATGCCAAACTTAGGAACATCTTATCAAAACATTGGCACATATTGAGAAACGACCCCTACCTCGGACACAGTATCCATCAGAAGCCACGGATTATATTCAGAAGAGCTAGGACACTAAAAAACATACTTGCCCCCAGTAAATTGAAAAGCAAGGAGAACAGGAGAACAAAAACTGATGCGCACCCTGACATTGCAGGCAGCTACAAATGCAGCCACACCTTATGCATGTGCTGCAATAACATTTCCCATCGAACAAAAATGTTCAGAAGTAATGTTACAGGGGAAGAATTTCACATTAAGAGCTTTGTAAACTGTGCATCAACATATGTGGTTTATCTCTTGGAGTGTGAATGCGGGCTACAATACATAGGCCGCACGATACAAACACTAAGAGAACGCCTAAACAAGCACAGGTCAAATATCACAAAGGGTTACTTGAAACAAAGTGTGTCGCGACACTCCCTCTCGGCTCATGAGAAAGATGCCACAAGACTGAAGATCACTCCAATAGAACAGATAGACATCCACTGTTCGGACAGGTTCAGAACACTCCAAAGAAGAGAAATGTTTTGGATCTTTAAACTTTACTCACTCGAACCATATGGACTAAACAAAGCTTTGGAAAGCAAATGCTTTTAGTCTAGTCCATTCTACCTCTGCCCCATTCCCCTCCCCCTTTTTTTTTTTTTTTATTTCCATTAATTTTCACCCTCTCTTATGGCAGCCGACACCCGTTTCAATTCATAAATACACACGCTACCCTATACCCAATCCAATAGATACAACATCTTTAGGTCGGCCGCTGGTTCTCCTTTATCCTCTATCCTTTTCCATCATTTACTTTATACCTAACCACATATCTCTCCATATATATACACAAATTATTCACCTTTGACTCACCCATATATTACATATATATATAATAGTATATATATATATATATATATAATTATAATCATTTTATGTACGTATTCCAAATTTAATATATATATTATATGTACATCTACCATTCACTATATACTGATTAGACACCTACCATCATCCTAATTACACTAACCAACGCCCCAATCTATCTCGACAGCCCAAAATCACCACACATACCACCCATCCCCATCCTCTTCTCTGTACCCACACCACTCTTGAGTCCAGCCCCATATCAGTGGCCCCCCTTCCCCCTCCTCCACACTATGTGATTACCAAGCCCCACTCCTCACCACATCTTACAATTCTACCCGACACTTTACAGCAGTTATAGCACTAGGTCAATTTCATCCACCGATCATCCTTCTTTATCACCCAGTGCCCCGTCCAACATTTAGTACAGACTCGAGCAGGAAGCAATGTTGTACCCATTCCTCCTATATACATCCCCATCACCCGTTTCCCCTCCCCCTCCCTATCCCCTCCATCCCGGTCACCCTCTTGACCCAACACCCGCCTTCTACACACACGCCGGCGGCAGCGCTCACTGACAGCGGCCGGTACACAGCGATGTCTAACCCCGCCCCCAGTCTCTGAGCCTACTTATAGAGGGAGAGCGCGTGCAAATACTAATGCCTGCGCGCCCTCACCGCCACGTGCAGCACCAGAGCGACACGCTCCAGCCAGACGATACCCAACCACCCCTGCACAAAGGTAAATATACCCCCCACAGTAGCGGTATACCTGCTTGGATTTAGAGTGTCCTGGCACAGCAATATTTACAAAGTGTAGCAATTTGCTTCAACTTACCAACCTCCTTGCATTTATTCATTTATTTATTTATTCATTTATTTTTTCTTTGTTATTTACTTTCCTCAAATTGCCCTATACTATTCATCCAGGCATCGATAGCGCACATAAGAAACCAGGCAGCGGATGCCCCCCCTCACACCCAGAACAGGATGCCACAGATAAACCAATAGACTCCTCCTTTAAATACACTCTACAATCCGTCATACTATAAAGCCATCTTTTGGACGACATGTGCTAACCGACATACAAAACTCAACACTACAAAGCCCTTATTAACATACATACTCATGTATATATACAGCACAGCCCATATTAAACCACCACCCCCAATATGGTTAAAAATGGTTTTTAGGAAACCTATGCTCGTTCTATATATAATGCTATATATAAGACCAGTGACTCTTATGCCGATTGTGTTACTACTACTATCAATTTTATGTGCATTTTAATTTATAATTTATTTTTTAATCCATGTTTTATGTCAAATCCTTTTTATCACTATTATTATTATTATTATTATTACTATTATATGATTCTTTGTAGACTTGATAAAGGGGACGCTAAGACCCCGAAACGAGTTGTCTCTCAATAAACTTGGTTGCATCCAGTACTGGGTTGTGTTTATGCGCCTCATGATCGTACACTGACAAGCTCACCAAACGGTGACAAGCTCAAATACTAGTTTTACCAGTCTCCCCAGTGGTGAATCGGCCATCGCCCAAAGGATATACAGACGTATCTGGCAGCACCAACCCGTCATCTGCACACTCCCTTCAAACCCCACCCCCCTCTCTCCAACACAGTTGCACCCAACCTTGGTGCAACTGGCACAGGTGAGTAAACGTACTCTACCTGTCTCTGAAGATAAAGGGGTTCTCCTCAAACTTACTTACCCTATGAGCACCTTTCTCATCCTCTGGCCATAAAAATAATGCAAATATTCAGATCAGGTGTCAGTTCTGTTTTGGACCCACTTCTCTTGTTTTTTGGCTTTACCATCATGATCAATTACTGACCAAATACTGACCGTGTGAAGGCGGATGCTCAAAAGACAGGATCCATTTTATGGGGGAATCAGAAGAAGAGAAAAATAAACAGTGACGTCAACACAAACTTACTGCTGACACCCTCTCGACTCTGTCATGGGCCCACTACTTGCATCAGTGAGTAACAGAAACAGATTCTGTAAAAATCTATGTGGAATCAGCAGAAGGTGTAAAAGGAGAACACTCTTTCACTCTATGTTAAAATCTTGGGCCACTGCACAACTAAGTACAATATACCTGATGCTAATATTGACTTGTAAGGCTGAGTTCAGACTTCAGTTATTTGGTCAGTTTTTGACTTGTAACTTACCAATTAATTGCAGTGTAAATTGAGTCTTAGGCCTCATGCTCACGCGGACTCATTCACTTCAATGGGGCCGCAAAAGATGCGGACATCACTCTGTGTGCTGTCCGCATCCGTTGCTCCGTTCCGCCTCCGCAAAAAAAATAGAGCATGTCCTATTCTTGTCCATTTTGCAGACAAGAATAGGCATTTCTATAATCGGCCGCGTTCCGTTCCGCTAATTGCAGAACAGAACACGGAGCAGCTTCCGTGTTTTGCGGATCCGCGGTTTGCGGACCGCAAAACACCAACGGTCGTGTGCATGTAGCCTAAGAGTGACGTCTGAATTGCCTGCCATACTGATGCACAGTAACAGTTTCACTACCACAACGGACTAGCTATGCATGTTTATGCGCTGCACAGAGATATACACCAAGATCCACTCTTCATGGTGGATTAATTAGGATCAAATAAAAAATGTTAATACTTTCCTTGTTTCTACTGTTTATTTTGGACTCTTGGAACAGCAAAGCTTGGAAGCTATTTGTCAGCAGAATAAAAGTGGTTTTACTGGATATGAAATAAAGACACAAAGTATACATAGGTATGTTTAGAATGCTTTGCAATCTTTTGTGGGGCAATGCTGTTATATTTTGGAAAATGAGGTGATAGACTCCCTTTAATGTTACACATAAATATGTCTTTAACAAATGCCCTGCTCACTAGCTACAAAAGCTAAGAAGAAATGCACTTGTTTTACACTAGTGCTAGTGAG
This sequence comes from Bufotes viridis, assembly GCA_033119425.1. Lineage (NCBI taxonomy): Eukaryota > Metazoa > Chordata > Amphibia > Anura > Bufonidae > Bufotes > Bufotes viridis. The sequence goes on along the minus strand of CM065596.1, from coordinate 43,190,843 downwards.
CTATATCCCTGATAGAAACAGTTTTTGAACCCCCCCCCCCCCTTTGAAAATACAACTCCCAGAATGCTCCATTCACTTCTATTGAAGTTAGAAGAACTGCTGAGAATGTTTGCATGCTGGGAATTGTAGTTTTGCAGCAGCTGGAGTGCTGAGGATTGCTGATCCCTACCATAGGGTGCTCTTTGTACATTAGAATATATTTTGTTTTCTCATGGAATAAAAAGCCCAATATTTAATATTGTAAAATCTTTTATACGTGAAGTAAGACAAAAATCAACCTTTTAAATAGTTTTCTATTTACATTGGGAATTCAATTAAATAACCAAATTGATTGATTGCAAAAGTTTTATTAAAATAGCATTAATATGACCACTATAATGGGTGCAAATAGTGTATGACTATATTTAGTCTATTTGTTCATTTGTTTAACATTATTTGAAACGTATTTTTATTTATATATGCTTTTAATATAAATAAATGTAAAGAATATTGCAAATAAAGTTAACTAAGTTTCATTCTGTCTTAGCTGGTGTCAAATGCCAAATATTTGCAATTTGTTTTGCTATTATTCTTCTTCAAAACTGACTTGTATTCTAAAAAGGACCTACATTTGATATTTACATACTGTACTGAGCAGGCACATTTGTTGGAGCCACCTCTATATAATACTAGGACTGTAATTATACAAATTATACAACAATGTGCAGTACCCACTTTAATTAAAATAAAAAATAATAATTTAGAAGCATACCTCGTTTGCCCAGTTAGATGTAATCTTTGTAACAAGTCTTCTAACATTGTATTAACATAAAAATGACTGGCTTAAATCAAGATTATTGTGCATGTACACAGAAATTAAAAATAGTATGTGCCAGAAATGTGTAAAATAGAGCATTTTGTATTTGTTTTAAGCATACTGAGATTGGTTGACATAAATTGAAAAGGTTTCATGCACTTTTTGAAAGTGATTGAGTGGCTATTTTTTAGGACACTTATGAAGAGCATCATTTTGCTTGAAGGTTCATCATGTCAGATGTCAGAGATTCTAAGCAATTAAACCCATCTTCTTTAGACAAGCCACCTACTGTGTCACTGAAGAATATGTAATAAAGTACAAGGGTTGGAATAAAATCCTTTAAAAAAAACACTTCTGTCTCTTTGAGGTGTATTTCTTTCTTTTTTTTTATAGGTATGCATAGTACATTTTCTGTGTAATCTTTTGTATTCTCATTTGATGTTTTTGACGTTATAAGCTTTTCTTATTCTAATTATTGTACCTAAATTATTTTCATCTTTGGAAAAAATAATAATAATACACTTATTTTTAATTTTTTTGTCTGTCCAAATTACTATTACTTTTATATGCAATTATCATAATTATTATTTTTCCTGAAATGAAAATTGTATATTATACAGTGTGAATACTTATCAATAATTATGTAAATTCTGATAAATTATGTATTGTATAGCATGCTGCAATTACTTACTATGATATGAGTAATACAATTAATTGCATGGACAATTAAAGTCTTCTCAGAAATCCTTGATCGTTTGAAAAAAACTTGATCACACTATCTTTTTTTTCAATTATTTTTACATATTTAATAATTTATACCCTTTTGATGCAGATGTTTCATTTGTTGTGCTCACTTTGGTTGCTAGGTAGCTTTTCATAAAGAAATGTAACATTGTTTTTCCAAATAACTAGGATAGACAAAGCTTTGTTTTGTACTTCCATAATACTTGAGCAATATTTGGTCTTGGTTAAAAATTCTATATAAAACTGAATAGACAAAGATATACTTCTACTTTGCCTACTTATTGTTTGATCTTGAACAGAAATTCAGTATAGAAGACCATGAGGAAAAATGTAAATAAATACTACAAATAAATCTATATGATTTACAAAAATAGAAAAACATATTTACTAGCTAGAATTCCTGAAACAGCAAACACTATTTTTTAAGATAATTGAGCATGGAAATTAATGAAAACCGATTACCTTGCTTTAAGGGGCTGTGCAGTCGATTTATATTGATGACCTATCACGATAGGTCATCAATATCAGATCCTTGGAGGTCTAACTCCCAGTGCTTCCGTAAAAATGCTGCTTCCTTTTTTAGAGATTACACTTGTCTCATTTGTAGCGGCGGTGCAGTAAAATTATTCAATCATCCTATTCAAGTGAATAGGACAGGCAACTATAATTACACCATCTCTACAAAAGAGACAATGAGAAGAGTAATCTTGAAGAAGAAGCAGCCCTCACATGCATTTCATCTTCATTCAAACAGCTTATCGTCTGGGGTGCTGGAAATGGGACCAACACAGATCTGATGAGATGACCTATCCTAATAGGTCATCAATATAAACCCACTGCACAACAAAAGAGCTTTTGCCTTTCAACTGCTAACCCTGCACCAGCAACATAGGAAACAAAAATTGTCATCCTATTGTGTTTGCTTTAGTATCCATTGGGAAAACTATAATGTTTCAAGACATTGAATATGGATAGTCAAGTAAAAACAAACACCAAAAAGTAAAATGTGTTAAAGATAAAATTCTGAGTTAAATGAGGTCATTTTCTTATAATACATTACCTTTAAGAAGCTGGAGCTCATAAGAGCACAGTTTTATTTTTTTCATATGCCACTAGGTGTATATTATGCAATTAAATATGCCTGGTATATATCAATTTGAAGGATAGCAGCAACGACTTTACTTGCACTATACCTCCTGTATAACGTTTATGCATCCTAAATATCAGTGACAATAATTCAGTGTAATTTTTTATTAGCTGGTGGTGACAGCGACATTACTTGCGCTATACCTCCTGTATAACGTTTGTGCATCCTATATATCAATTTGAAGGAACTAAGAAGCTTTAGGTGCTGTACAGTTTTCAGTCCTTGACTATAACTTGCAGATAGTGTAGTCTATTAGTATCTAATACATAAGATATAGCATTGTAATAGTAAAGATGAGGTGCAATACTAGAGACAGTGCAGAGTATCAATTGCACCCTCACCCTGGTGTTTATTTGTAGATTTGCAATGACTTCTACCTTCTATGTTCCATTATTACTGTCCTACAGTATCTTCCTTTCAAATTGTAATAGAAAGGGCATATGTTAGGTATAAAAGTGAACACCAGATAGGCATGAACACCAGTCTTCAGCTCTACCTGGTCCACTGTATTTATTTCCATTTTCCTATAAGTTGGCTTGCATTTCACATTGACTGCTTCCTAGTAGTGTTGGGCGAGCATGCTCGGCTGAACACCAGTTAGGCTCAAGCATCGCGATGCTCGGCACATCGTGGTGTGTGGCCCGAATACCGTGTGTGCTCGAGTACGATGCTCGAGTCTACTCCCCGCTACACAGCCAATAAACATTGGGGGTAAGTACTGCCATTCACTTTAATGCCATAGCCATGTTGGCAGCTGGCATTACAGTGATTGGCTGGCCGGAACGCGTCATTGGGTGATATATAGCACCCGATGACACTTGTTCAGCTCAGTCTTAGTCAGGGAGAGCCGGAGAGTAGAAGGGAGAGATAGTGTAGGGAGTGAAATAGGAATATTTTAGTTTTTATACTTGTTATAGACCCAAAAGTCCCTTTAAGAACTATTGTGTGTGGCAGCAATATATATTTTTAACGCAACCTGCACTAAATTGCTAAAACTTGTTAGAAAGTCCAAAAGTCCTTTTAAGGACTATACAATAGTTGTATCTGGCAGCAATATATATTTTGTGCAACCTGCACTAAATAGTTTGCAATTGTTTGTCCGCTGCAGACAGCGACAGTATCTGCACTACATCTCCTGTCTAACGTGTGCACAACCTAAAAATATCTGTGACATCCAGTGTACTTTTTCCGTAGATGGTGTCCGCCGCGGACAGTTACATTACCTGCGCTAGATCTACTGTATAACGTTTTCGTATCCGAAATATCAGTGACATTCAGTCTAATTTTTTTGCTGCTGGTGGCAGCGACATTACCTGCGCCACATCTCCAGTATAATATTAGCTCATCCGAAATATCAGTGACATTCAGTGTAATTTTTTTATTAGCCGGTGGTGACAGCGACATTACTTGCGCTATTCTAGAGATGCCGTGAACATAAAATTTTCTGTTCGCGAATTTTAAAACCCACAGGGACTCTTTCTGGCCACAATAGTGATGGAAAAGTTGTTTCAAGGGGACTAACACCTGGACTGTGTCATGCCGGAGGGGGATCCATGGCAAAACTTCCATGGAAAATTGCGTAGTTGACGCAGAGTCGGGTTTTAATCCATAAAGGGCATAAATCACCTAACATTCCTAAATTGTTTGGAATGACGTGCTTTAAAACATCCAGTGTGTGGTTACGATCAGGTATGATGTTGTATCGATCAGGTAGTATAAGGGTTATGCCCGCTTCACAGTGACAGACCAAACTCTGACAGACCAAACTCCCCATTTAACCTACCGCAAACAACCGCAAACAGTCCATTTGCACAACCGCAAACTCCCCATTTACACAAGTTGGATACCAAGCTAGTTATGTCCCGTTCCTTGTCCTCACTGATGTCATTGAAAGTCTCTTCCTCCACCCAGCCACGTACAACATCAAGGGTCCCCGAAAGGTGACAACAAGTCCCCTGGGACGCCTGCTGTGGTTGGTTTTCCACCTCCTCAAAGCCACCTTCCTCCTCTGACTCCTCTTCTTCAGACTCCTCTCTCTGCGTTGCCGCAGGTCCAGCAATCGGCGACAACAAGGCTGCTTCTGGTTGTGATGGTGACCTCGAGTCTTCCTCTTCATGCTCATCTACGGCTTGATCTAGCACTCTTCACAGGGCACGCTCCAGAAAAAATGCATATGGGATGAGGTTGATGATGTTGCCTTGGGTTTGACTGATCAGGTTTGTCACCTCCACGAAAGGACGCATAAGCCTACAGACATTGTGCATGAGCGTTCAGTAACGCGGCCAAAAAATACCTAGCTCCGCAGAGGCTGTCCTCTTTTTTTTTTAATTAAAAAAATCTGTTCTTACCAGTTTAATCTCTGTTTTGTCCCCTATCAGGGGCCGGTGTATGGAATAGATTTTAGGAACCGGGAGATGGAAAAAGATGGTTGGTTGGTCCTCTTCCAATTTGGGGCACTGCATGTGCGCCGTGCAATGTACTGTGCCACCCTATATGAGTGGTGTGTTAAGTAGTACTATTTCTATCAGTTTAATCCCTGTTACGTTCCCTATCAGGGGACGTGTATCGAATAGATTTTAGGAGCTGGGAGATGGAAAAGGATGATTGGTCGGTCCTCTTTCTTCCAATTTGTGGCACTGCGCGTGTGCCGCGCAATGTACTGTGCCACCAACACAAATAGTGTGAAAGACTATTCTTACCATTTTAATCTTTGTTAAGTCCCCTATCAGGGGACGTGTATTGATTTGAATCCTTGCATGGAGAGATAGAAAAAAAAGCTTGCTCTGTCCGCTTCCTTCTAATTTTGGGCACTTGCAATGGAATTTGCCACCAATGCAACTAGTGTTAACTAAGTACTATTCCTATCAGTTTAATCTCAGTTTTGTCCCTTATCAGGGCCAGGGCCGGTGTAGTGAATAGATTTTTGTGAACCAGGAGTTGGAAAAAGACCCATGCTCGGTCCGCTTCCTTTGAATTCTAGGTCACTGCGCGTGCGCCGTGCAATGTACTGTGACACCCTATATGAGTGGTGGGCAGTGAACACAGTACAGTCTGTGGGCCTGACACACACTGGCAGGCATTAACTGCAATTATATTAAAGGGTAAAAATTAAATGACTTTTTTATCTGCAAGGTAATGTGCCACCCTATATGAGTGGTGTGCACACAGTACAGTATGTGGGCCTGCGGCCTGTCCCACATGGGCAGGCAACTGCAATATATATATATATATATATAGAAAAATAAATAAAAGCAGACTGATGTACCAGCCCTAAAAAAGGCTTTTTGGGGTGCTGTCAGGACACTGTCCTTACAGCAGATGGCCCCTTTCACACAAGCGAGTTTTCCGCACAGATGCAATGCGTGATGTTAATGCATAGCATCCGCACTAAATCCTGAGTCATTCATTTCAATGGGTCTGTGTAGATGAGTGTTTTTTTTTCACGCATCACTTGTGGGTTGCGTGAAAATCGCAGCATGTTCTATATTCTGCGTTTTTCACGCATTCACTTATATGGGGCTGCGTGAAAAACGCATTGCATCTGCAAGCAAGTGCGGGTACATTGCGTTTTTCACTGATGGTTGCTAGGAGATGTTGTTTGTAAACTTTCAGTTTTTTATCAAGCGCGTGAAAAACGCATTGCATCCGCAAGCAAGTGCGGGTGCATTGCGTTTTCACTGATGGTTGCTAGGAGATGTTGTTTGTAAACCTTCAGTTTTTTATCACGCGCGTGAAAAACACATCAAAACACATTGCACCCGCGCGGAAAAAACTGAACAACTGAACGCATTCGCAGGCAAAACTGAATGGCTTTGCCTGTGAAATCGCACTGTTTTCACTGAACGTATCCGCAACGCATCCGGACCTAAGGCCCCATTTACACATCCGAAATTTTTGTCTGCATCCATTCCGCAATTCTGGGGCCGGATGTGATGCGGAGAGCACACTATCCGCAAAAGATGGAGCATGTCCTATTCTTGTCCGCAGCCTGCGGACAAGAATAGGCATCTCTATGGGGAGTGCCAGCATGGTGTGTTGCGGATCTGCAATTTGCGGATCCGCAACACACCACAGACGTTTGATTGGGGCCTAATCCGGACACGCTGGTGTGAAAGAGGCTGATGAGTCCTTGAGGACTGGAGTGGACATAGACCACTGGCCTAGCTAACGCTTTCCCTATTAATTCAGTAGCAGCAGCAGCACTCTCCCTGCTCTAACTAACACTGCAGCTTCAGAATGAATCTAAGATGGATGCTGTCCTTGCTTTTTAAAAGGAGGTGGGAGGGTCTGGGAGGGAGGGTATGTGGATTGGCTGGAATGTGTCTGCTGACTGTGAGGTACAGGGTCAAAGTTTGCTCAACGATAAAGTATAGGGGGCGAATCGAAAATCGCATATGTTCGCCCGCCACGGCGAATGTGAACATGCGATGTTCGCCAGAAACTGTTCGCAGTTGAATAGTTCAGGACATCTCTACTTGCAAGCACATATAGACCTTTTCATATGCGCAAGGCGAGCAGTAAGGGACGGGGAAGTGGCTGTGCTGCTGATGGTGCACGCAGAGGACGTGGCTCTGGGAGCACAAGAAACACACTCTTCCACGATACCTTACTTCATGTATCAGTTTTCAGGGTGGTGCAGGACACCATTCTTGAAGTCAGACCAGTGCGACCAGGTGGTCAGTTGGATTGCAGCAGATAATGCTTTCAGTCGGTTAAGCACCACCCTGTCTTCCACAAAGTCCAGTTTCAGGAGCCAAGAGTCTGCTCAACAGAATCCTCACCCTGATACTCCTTCCGCCCACCATGGAGAATCTTTGCAAACAGGTGATCCCACACTCGGATATTCTGAGGAGCTCTTTTCATTGCTATTTCTTAATTTGGGCTTTTTGACAAGCCCGCTTGAAGAGAGACATGAGGAGATCTTGTGCGCTGTCATCCACAGTCAGAAGAAGATGAAGGTGGGGAATGGTAATTAGTGTTTCCCGAGGTGGGTGATGATGATGAGACACAGTTACCAATAAGTCAGCGCAATTAGTGTCTCAAGAGGTTCATAATGAGGATGAGACACAGTTGTCAATAACTGAGGTTGTTGTTAGGTCAACAAGTCAGGAGGATGACCAGAATGAGGAAGTGGAAGATAAGGTGGTGGACGATAAATTCATTGACCCAACCTGGGAAGGTGGCAAGCTGAGCGAAGACAGCAGTGCAGAGGGAGGGATCCGCAGCACCGCAACAGGGTGGAAGAGGCATTGGAGTGGCAAAAAGGGAGAAGACGGGCTACACCAAACAGGCCCACGACTGTTCCCCAGAGCACCCCATTGCGTAAATCTCACGGCACACTGGGTGAACGTTGTGGAGGCCAGGAGCAAGTCGTATACTGGGATGGCACAGGTGTTACCGACGTCAAGAATTGCAGGCCCTACTTCCATCAAGGTTTGCACCGCCACCTACATTAGTGGCTGCAACCCCCCCCCCTTCTCCTCCTTAGCCTCCTCCTCCACTTCCACCGCTGAATTATCATCTTGCAGCACCAATCAGGCTTAAGTCATTAGCTTGAAGCAGTGTTGCACTGCAGTGAGGAAGCGACAATGGGCCCTGCTTAAACTGATCTGCTTAGTTGAGAAACAGCACAGCGCCACAGAGCTATGGCAGGGGATAAGAGAACAGACTGAGCTGTGGCTCTCGCCACTCAACCTTTAACCAGGCATGGTTGTGTCTAATATTGGCCGTAAATTGGTGGCGGCTTTGGAGCTTGGCAAGCTCACACACATATCATGCCTAGCCCACATGTTCAACCTAGTGGTTCAGTGGTTTCTCAAAACCTACCCCAATTTGCCTGAGCTACTGACGGACGCTTTGCGTGGGGAAATAGAAATGGGGGGAGACAGTAAACAGGGTAATAGCCAGATCACCCTCAGTTCATCTTCTCAGGGCAAATTCGATGATGAGGAGGAGGAGGAGCAGGAGACGGTGGCCTCCACTACAGAGGGTAGTACCCATGGAAGTTTTATTCCATCTGTTCAGCGATGGGTAGAAGAGGATGAGGAGATAAAGAGTCATCCTCCTGATGAGGACAGTGAAGTCTTGTCTGTTGGGACTCTGGCACACATGGCTGACTTTAAGTTAGGCTGCCTTTCCCGTGACCCTCGCGTCGTACGCACTGTGGCCAACACCGATTAGTGGCTGTTCACCCTTCTCGACCCCTGCTACAAAGAGAACTTCTTATCTCGCAATACTGTGGTGGAGAGGACAAGCAAAATGGTGCAATACCAGAAGGTCCTTGTGGAAAAATTGCTCCAAAAATTTCCAGCTGACAACGCTGGCTGCAGAGTTCATAGTTTCTTTGGCCAACCGAGGAGGGTAGACGAGGGGAACACACAGCAGTTCCAACAGAGGCAGGGCAACACTCTCCAAAGCCTGGCACAGTTTTATGACACCCCGCCAGCACCCTCAACTTGATGCACGGCCTACTATCACAAGGAGGGAAACATTTTGGAAGATGGTGAAGGAATACATAGCAGACCGTGTCAGCGTCCTCAGTGATCCCTATGTGCCTTACAACTATTGGGTGTCCAAGCTGGACATGTGGCACAAACTGGTGCTCTACGCATTTGAGGTGCTGGCCTGCCCCACCTCCAGCATTTTGTCAGAGCGTGTATTTAGTGCTGTTGGGGGGATAATAACTGATAAGCGCATCCACCTGTCAACTGAAACTGCTGACCGGTTGACTTTTATAAAAATGAACAAGGCCTGGATTGCCCCTGACTTCTCTACTCTACCAGAGGAAAGCCGCTGAACATAAAGGCACTCTAAATGTTTCTCTTATGTTGTATTGAATACACTGTATTCCCATGCACCCCTTCCACCACTAAAAAGGGTATATGGTTCAATCTCCCTTTTCTCATCCTCCTCCTCCATCATATCAACATGCTTATTAGGCTGTCCTCGCTCCTAATGTTTTAGAGAGTTAGCTCAGCAGCGGGCCCTCATCCATAATGTTTTTGAGGGTCACAGCATGCCCTCACCCATAATGTTTTTAACAGCTTCAGGACCTTGGACGAGATAGCTCATCCTAACTTGCAGGTACTTCACGCATTAGGACAAGATATCTCGTCCTGCAGTTATACTGTCACTGTGAGCAAACACACAAATGATAAGAACTGAGCTACTTCTAATTATCCTTCTCTAGTGCTGAGGAGATGAAACATGTGGATTAGCCTGCCCTTCCTCTTCAGCTGCACAGTTAACCTCTTTAGTACTCCTCACACATCCATAGCCCTTCCTTAGTGCTATGTTTGAGGAGCTGTGTGACCAGTGAATGTCATTTACAAAATGATCCAAACATGAAGTAGACATATGGGAAATGTAAAGTAAACTATTTTAGGCGGTATTACTATCTTTTTTATAAGCAGAGAAAAAGAAACTTTAAAAATTGCAAATTTTTCAAAATTTTTGGTAAATTTGGTGTTTTTTTAAAATAAATAAAAATAAAATATTTTGATTTAAATTTACCACTGTCATGAAGTACTATATGTGATGAGAAAATAATCTCAGAATGGCTTGGATAATTAAAAGCGTTCCAAAGTTATTACCATATAAAGTGACATGTGTCAGATTTGCAAAAACTGGCCAGGTCCTTAAGTCAAAAAATGGCAAGGTCCTTAAGGTGTTAAGGGTCACCAACAGGCCCTCAACCATAATGTTTTTGAGGGTCACCATTAGACCCCTGCCCAAAATGTTTTTGAGGGTCACCAGCAGGCCCTTGTTTATAATGTTTTAGAGGGTCACCAGCAGGCCCTCACCCCTAATGTTTTAGATGGTCAGATCATCAGCAGGCACTCGCCCCTAATGTTTTAGAGGGTCAGCTCAGCAGCAGACCATCACCCCTAATTTTTTTAATGGTCAGCTCTGCAGCAGGCCCTTGCCCATAATGTTTTAGATTGTGAGCTCAGAAGCAGGCCCAAACCACTAATGTTTTAGATGGTCAGCTCGGCAGCAGGCCCTCACCCTTAATGTTTTAGATGTTCAGATCAGCAGCAGGCCCTCGTCCCTAATGTTTTAGAGGGTCATCAGCAGGCTATCAATCATAATTTCAAGTGTGTGTATGAAGCCCTCCTTTATGTGTAATAAAGGGTGTATTGGAGTCTACAGGTTGTATCGGAGTGCCTCTTCCTTGTAATTTTTGACAGCACTTTATATACAAGTAAATTTTCGTCTAAAAGCGATTTTATCTTCGGTTTTGTGCGTATTATTGTCAGTCTGTAAAATTAGAGTACTACTCGGACAACATCGTTCCCAGCAGCGACCTGGGAGTCCAAGATGCATCCAGACATCCTTCCCATGCTGTTCCCGAACCATTTCAGTGATGTTTCCATCAATTTCTGACCTTCTCCTGTGAACCAGACACACTCCCCACTTCAGAGCAGGGGGTGCCTGGTTTAATGCTCGGGCTCTCCCATTGACTTCCATTGTGCTTGGGTGCTCGGCAGAGCACCCGAGCATCCTGAGGTGTTCTACTCGAGCACCCGAGCCTAGTTCCTAGGCCTCATTCATTCCAGGCATCCATGTAACTAGGTTATGTGTGTTGAAAATAGTTTTTACCAAGGGCCTGGCAAAGCATGTTCCAGATTGAAACCTATTTCCAGCATCAATAGAACATCCCATATATGGTTAATTTTTTTTTCCGTAGCAGCTTTGGTTTAACAGCAATTACTGTGAAAGACGTAACTAGATTGAGGAAATGAGATTGACATATGTTATCCCTCCCTTCACACCCTAAACTGATCCTTGGTTTGTAATCTATCATAGATCTATCTGATCACCCCTGTGTATACTTAACTTTGGTTTTGCACAGATCTTCTACTTCAGCAAATATCAGTATTACAAATGGCACATGGTTGTGAGACGGCCAAGCTACTCTTGTGACTACAAAAGAATGACAAAGCAAATTAAGTTTTAAACTGAAGTGGAAATAGGCTGGGATGACCGTGCCTGAAGTTGGCTTATGTGGATAGTTCCATGGCATACATTTTAGGCCCAGCCATTTTTTTTTTAATTTGGCAGGGGTTAGTTAGTCACTAAACATTAAGTTTAGAGTTGAGGTACATTCACACAATAAATATTAACTATGGCTGGTAATTATAATAATTTATATAAAAAAATCAATAATGTTAAATCATTTCCATAGACAGCAAATATTGACATTGGTAACAGAGACTTTGATTATGTTATGTTAAAGTTTCTCTGCTTTTAAGCAATTTTATTTGTCTTTTTATTAGCTATAAGACATCATAGTTCATTACTTTATTAGAGCTGAAAATTCTAATAGTGTAAAAGAGGAAGAAAGTTGCTGAAACCAAGTTCTTTGCCACTCACATGTATTACATTAGATGATTTAGTATTGGCTTTGGGCCCAGAACATTACAAAATTGTGGAAAAACTTGGATACAAAAATAATTTGCCTTCATTTTGACAAATGTACTTTTCATATAATATATTGAGTTAAAAATCTTGTCTTTTTACGAATGTTCTACATTTTGTGAGCATTTTACTGAAAATCGTTTTTGCCAAACCTACTTTTCTGTTTATCTAATTATCTATCTATATTTTCAAATGGAAGAGAGAAAAGTTTCAGGTTCTTGCCAAACATGCCGAGAATAACATGACTCATTGCCTTTGTCCTAACTTAGCTTCCTGTTGAAGAAAAAGTTATATGACGTTATTGTTCATGAATATAATGATAAAATAGACAGAACTGACAGATTATATAAATGGAATAACTAATGACTACAGATAATCAAATTTCCTTAAAACAATTCTTTTGTCCAATTCAACTGAATAGGTCAAGAAATACGATTTGAGCACAAATTAATTCTACTCAACTCGAAAGTGCTTTAAACGCTATGTACACCTTTGGGGGTATTTTTCTATTATTGAATTGCACTTATTTTGAGCTAAAAATCATTTTTTCAATTGGTCTTTATTAACAATATGGAATACTTTTTTGTGTACAGAGCTGACATACTAACTGCCTGTGGATTTTTTGTCTTTTCTTTCATTTGACGAGGAGACAGACTTCTTATGTCTGCTCTCTTACACTATAAACACTCATTAAAGCTCAAAATGGGATATCTTTAAAAGCATCCTAAAATCTCATTGTGAGAGGTACATACCGTATGGGAATAAAAGGTTAAGGAACAAAAAGAAACCAATGTGGATAAATAGAACTGTAAAGAAATCAATAAATAACAAAAAGAAAGCATATAAATGACTAAAACAGGAGGGTAGCGAGGAAGCACTGAAAAACTATAAGGAACAAAATAGAGACCGAGAGATTAATTGCCAATGAGAGTAAAAGTACCCCTAAAATGTTCCTCAATTATATAAATGTTAAAAGTATAAATCTGAAGGTGTCGGCCCATTAAAGAGTAATAAGGGGGAGTTGTAGAGAGCAACGAGGAGAAAGCAAAGCTGTAAAATATTTTTTTCTACAATGTATTCATTGAGAAATATAAACTGTCAGATAAAATGCTGAGTGTAAAAACAAATTCCCCATTAAAAGTGCCCTGTCTGACCCAGGAAGAAGTACAACAGCGACTTAAAAAGATTAAAATAGACAAATCACCAGGACCGGATGGCATACACCCCCATATCCTAAGGGAATTAAGTAATGTCATAGCCAGACCAATATTTATGATATTTGTGAACTCTATACTGACAAGGAATGTTCCACAGGATTGGTGCATAGCAAAAGTCTTGCCAAAATTCTAAAAGGGTCCAAAAACAGAGCCCGGAAACTATAGGTCGGTAAGTTTAACATCTGTTGTGGTAAACTGTTTGAAGGTTTTCTGAGAGATGCTATCTTAGAGGATCTCAACAGAAATAAGCAAATAACACAATGTCAACATGGCTTCATGAGGGATCGGTCATGCCAAACTAATTTAATCAGCTTCTATGAGGAGGTAAGTTCTAGACTTGACAGCGGTGAATCAATGGATGTCGTATATCTGGACTTCTCCAAAGCATTTGACACTATACCACATAAAAGGTTATTATATAAAATGAGGATGCTCGGACTGGGAGAAAATGTCTGTATGTGGGTAAGTAACTGGGTGAGTGATGGAAAACAGAGGGCAGTTATTAACTGTACACACTCAGATTGGGTCACTGTCACTAATGGGGTACCTCAGGGGTCAGTATTGGGCCCTATTTTTTTCAATATATTTATTAATTATCTTGTAGAAGGCTTGCATAGTAAAATATCAATTTTTACAGATGACACTAAACTGTGTAAAGTAATTAACACTGAAGAGGACAATATACTGCTACAGAGGTATCTGGATAGATTGGAGGCTTGGGCAGATAGGTGGCAGATGAGGATTAGCACTGACAAATGTAAAGTTATGCACATGGGAAGGAATAATGCAAGTCACCCGTACATACTAAATGATAAAACACCAGGTAACACTGACATGGAAAAGGATCTAGGAATTTTAATAAACAGCAAACTAAGCTGGAAAAAACCAGTGTCAGGCCGCTGCTGCCAAGGCCAATAAGATAATGGGTTGCATCAAAAGGGGCATAGACGCCCGTTATGAGAACATAGTCCTATTTCTTTACAAATCGCTAGTCAGACCACACATGGAGTACTGTGTACAGTTCTGGGCTCCTGTGAACAAGGCAGACATAGCAGAGGAGGGCAACTAAAGTATTAACTGGAATGGGGGCAACTACAGTACCCTGAAAGATTATCAAAATTAGGGTTATTCCCTTTAGAAAAAAGACTACTGAGGGGAGATCTAATTACTATGTTAAAATATATCATGGGACAGTACAGAGATCTATCCCACCATCTATTTATCCCCAGGACTGTGACTGTGACGAGAGGACATCCTCTGCGTCTGGAGGAAAGAAGGTTTGTTCACAAACATAGAAAAGGATTATTTACGGTAAGAGCAGTAAGACTATGGAACTCTCTGCCTATGGAGATGGTGAGGGTGAGTACAATAAAGGAATTTAAGAGGGGCCTGGATGTATGTATGGAGTATAATAATATTACAGGCTATAGCTACTAGAGATGGGTCGTTGATCCAGGGAGTTATTTTGATTGCCTGATTGGAGTCGGGAAGGAATTTTTTATTCCCCTTAAGTGGGGAAAATTGGCCTCTACTTCACAGGATTTTTTTTTGCCTTCCTCTGGATCAACTTGCAGGATGACAGGCCGAACTGGATAGACAAATGTCTGTTTTTGGCCTTATGTACTGTTACTATGTTAATCCTTATCTTACTGATAAGAATGTGGCTTAAATAAGTGTTTATGACCTCTTAGTAGTCTATAGAAGAGGGTTATTTGATGAGCGGTGTTCTGTTAGAAAACCTTACCTCGTCAGATTCCCTTACCCGGTGTGACTTCCGGGGGTATGAGCCTCCGCGCAAGCGTACTACCACGGGTGCGTTTAAGGGAAAATTACAGGGAGAATCAGCCACCAACTGCGCATGCAAGCGAGAACACGCGGCAATGTAAGCCAGCACACCGCACGTGTGCAGTGTGAGGGTAATGAGATTTCACAAGATAAAAGAGCATCAGATCTCCTTACCACTTAGGGCGCACGCGTGGTGTCCTCGACTCAGGCTGTGCTGGCTTACATTGCCGCGTGTCCTCACGTGCATGCGCAGTTGGTGGCCGATTTTCACTGTAATTTTCCCTTAAGCGCACCTGTGGTAGTGTGCTTGCGATGAGGTGCACATCCCCTCCGCACCCGTGGTACTGTGCTTGCGCGGAGGCGCACACCCCCAGAAGTCACGTGGGGTAAGGGAATCTGACAAGGTAAGGTTTTCTGACAGAACACTGGCACAAAGTGAAAGTACCAATCACACAGTTAGAAAAACTTTGTGACTGAACAGCTCAATATTTTTAATAAAGGACAATTTAAAATATTATTTTTAGCCAAAAATAAGGTAAATGCAATCATAAAAAAGATTGACTCCAAAGGTGTACATAGCCTTTAAGCACCTGGAAAATCTCTCTAGATGTAAAAATGCATCTACTTTAAATCTGTATCAGGTTATGTGAGACTTTAACTTCCTTGTAAGGACCGAGAATTATCATCCAAGGTATTAGAGGTCATGGACCCCTTGTCAACTATTATAGTAGTTATGCGATTTTTTTTTTTATACAAAGAGTCATATAACTGACCTAACCTGATGTAACTGATCTGAGCTGTAGGCTGTCAGTTACTGCTCCAATGCCTGAATGGTCTATCTAACTCTGCCTTCACAGTTTTCTGAAGGGTACATTGAGATATGTTGTTTACATCTCATGGCATTGACATCTCTACGCTGAAGATATCTTCACATTCTAGATCCCTTCATATTTAATACTTGCATAATTTTTTTTTTAACTCTTGCTCAAACTTGTTGCCAAGACATTTTCATGTGAATGTACATGCCAACATGCTGACACTATAATGTTAAACAATATAGATGACTTACAATGATTTATGAAATAATATGAAATATATACAATATATAAATGTTTTTATTTGCTTCATTAGTTATATCAACTGGCAAAAAATTTCTAATGGAAAAAAAATTATTATTTATTACGATCTAGATTTATACAAAAAAATATTATACTATTCTTGTAATGCTCTGTAGGTATACATGTAATACAGAGGAAACTAAGGGCCGATTCTAAGTCTTAATCCTTATATTGTAATTCACTGTCTTGTTCCTTCACTATTGAAGTTCAAGCTCATAAAATCCAAACCTTTGCAATGGTTTATCTCTATGTCAAGTCCTTTCTCCACCAGCCTTAATACTATCCATTCTAAATGCAAACAGCATATATGAAATACCCATCCTGATGTTGAGCCTGCAACCACCACTAGTACTCTGTGTTCAATTTTATCTAAGAGCAACTGATAAAGACCAAATGTATCATGATATAATGTGCATTTTGTAAAGCTTCATAAATTTGCTTTAATCCAAGTTGTGACTGAGCATCCAGACTCATCTGAACTGCTCGTTTTACAAGTGTTAGTATTATTAAGGAATCTATCCTATTTGTTTACTGATCTGTGGGGTCAGATTTTATGCTACATCATATACTTATATTTATACAGGTATCCAAAAGTATGCATCATTAGTTTATGAAGGATCAAATTTAAAATGTGTTCAAAATCTTTCAAGGTTGCAAGATTGTTTAATAAAATATGAGATATATTGTCAATAAACCCAATCTATACTGTTCAGCATTAAGCAACTCCAAGATGGACAAGCTGTAAGGTTATGCAAATTGAGAAAGTAACTGATGTCACTAAGATCTGTAGAGGATCACATTTTTAAGAACTAAACTCCAAATCTGTGGCACGTGAGAAGAGCATAAAAACCAGATTGAAAGCAAAGTTTTTAGCCATAGGAATCCTCAAAAATGGGATCAATTTTTGTGGGGTTATTGTTCAATGCCTCCTGTTTGTCGACATGCTGGTTATTGCCACATGTCACAAACTAAGAGGGGCAGAATCCTTAAACCGAGAGACCTGGGTCTATCACTCTGAAAGGTTACAATGTGCCTAAGTCACAATGTCAGCATTGTTCAACGTTGCATGTCCTGGTGGCTGGGAGAAGAAAAAAGAACTGGAATGACAGCACGAGGTGCACAGAGGCAAATCTTCATTGATGAATCATCTGATTAGAATAATGGTGCATAGAGATCCATTATGTACTGTAAATGAATCTGGATGTCACATCCAAAGCCTAGGGTGGCAAACAGTGTCCACACAAAACATCAGAAGGCGTTTGCACGACATTGGACTATAAGCCAGATATCTAGCTACAGGTATTCTATTGACCTCACCCCACCACTCTCAAAGGCTATCATGGTGCATGGCAAGATGGCAATGGAGGCTGAAATCAAAGTTTATCCTCTAAAGCAATGAGTTCCGCCTTTGTCTTGAATACAATGATAGCCAGTGATTGGTCTGGAGACTTGAGCAATGCCACCATGAAGAGGCCTTCAAAAGAACATCACACCAGTCAGACTGTTTTGTAACTGGAAAACACCAGGCCACAAATGAAAAACTGCATTTCTGTAGATGGGTTAATAAACCTGTACTGTTGTGCCACAGAGAACATATGCATACATAGTAACATAGTATATAAGAACGAAAAAAGACATTTGTCCATCCAGTTCGGCCTGTTTCCTACAAGTTGATCCAGAGGAAGGCAAAAAATTTAAGGGGAAAAAATTCCTTCCCGACTCCAATCAGGCAATCAGAATAACTCCCTGGATCAACGACCCCTCTCTAGTAGCTATAACCTGTAATGTTATTACACTTCAGAAATACATCCAGGCCCCTCTTGAATTCCTTTATTGTACTCACCATCACCACCTCCTCAGGCAGAGAGTTCCATAGTCTCACTGCTCATACCGTGAAGAATCCTTTTCTATGTTTGTGTACAAACCTTCTTTCCTCCAGACGCAGAGGATGTCCCCTCGTCCCAGTCACAGTCCTGGGGATAAATAGATGATGGGAGAGATCTCTGTACTGACCCCTGATATATTTATACACAGAAATTAGATCTCCCCTCAGTCGTCTTTTTTCTAAAGTGAATAACCCTAATTTTGACAACCTTTCAGGGTACTGTAGTTGCCCCATTCCAGTTATTACTTTAGTTGCCCTCGTCTGAACCCTCTCCAGCTCTGCTATGTCTGCCTTATTCACAGGAGCCCAGAACTGTACACAGAACTCCATATGTGGTCTGACTAGTGATTTGTAAAGTGGTAGGACTATGTTCTCATCACGGCCGTCTATGCCCCTTTTGATGCAACCCATTATCTTAATGGCCTTGGCAGTAGCTGCCTGACACTGGTTTTTACAGCTTAGTTTGCTGTTTATTAAAATTCCTAGATCCTTTTCCTTGTCAGTGTTACCGGGTGTTTTACCATTTAGTATGTACGGGTGACTTGCACTATTCCTTCTCATGTGCATAACTTTACATTTATCAGTATTAAACCTCATCTGCCATTTCTCTGCCCAAGCCTCCAATCTATCCAGATCCCTCTGTAGCAGTTTACTGTCCTCTTCAGTGTTAATTACTTTACACAGTTTACTGTCATCTGCAAAATTTTATATTTTACTGTGCAAGCCTTCTACAAGATCATTAATAAATTTATTGAAGAGAATAGGGCCCAATACTGACCCCTGAGGTACTCCTCTAATGACAGTGACGCAATCTGAGTGTGTACCATTAAGAACCACCCTCTGTTTTCTATTACTCAGTCAGTTACTTACCCACAGAGAGACATTTTCTCCCAGTCCGAGCATTCTCATTTTTTACATTAACCTTTTATGATGTACAGTGTCAAATGCTTTGGAAAAGTCCAGATATATGACATCCATTGATTCGCTGCTGTCAAATCTAGAACTTACCTCCTCATAGAAGCTGATTAAATTAGTTTGGCATGACCGATCCCTCATGAAGCCATGCTGATATGGCCTTATTTGCTTATTTTTATTGAGATACTCCAAGATAGCATCTCTTAGAAAACCTTCAAACAGTTTACCAGCAACAGATGTTAAACTTACCGGCCTATAATTCCAGGCTCTGTTTTTGGACCCTTTTTGAATATTGGCACCACATTTGCTATGCGCCAATCCTCTGAAGCATTCCCTGTCAGTATAGAGTCCGTAAATATCTGAAATAAAGGTCTGGCTATGACATCACTTAATTCCATTAGGATACGGGGGTGTATGCCATAGGGTCCTGGCGATTTGTCTATGTTAATCTTTTTAAGTCGCTGTTGTACTTCTTCCTGGGTCAGACAGAGCACTTTTAATGGGGAATTTACTTTTACATTCTGCATTTCATCTGACAGTTTATTTTCCTCAGTGAATATAGTGGAGAAAAAAATATTTAATAGTTTTGCTTTATCCTCGTCGCTCTCTGCAACACCCCCCTCATTGCTGCGTAGAGGGCCGACTCCTTCAGATTTATGTTTTTTACCATTCCAGAACATTTTAGGGTTAGTTTTACTCTTTTCGGCAATTAATCTCTCGGTCTCTAGTTTGGCAGTTTTTATTAGTTTTTTACATATTCTATTTTTTTCCTTATAGTGTATCAGTGCTTCCTATCTCTCCTCCTGTTTTAGTGATTTATATGCTTTCTTTTTTCATTTATTGCTTTCTTTACGGTTCTATTTATCCACATTGTTTTTTTTATTCCTATAAGGTATGTACCTCTCACAATTAGATGTCACAATGCTTTTAAAAATCTCCCATTTTTTGGTTGTATTTGTATTTTTGAGGACTTTGTCCCAGTTAGTTAGGCCTATGGCCGCGCTTAGTTGGCTAAATTTTGCTTTTTTCAAGTTTGGTATTTTTGTTCCTCCCTTTAGAAACTCTCGTTTGAAGATAATTGGAAGGTTATTACTTTATGGTCAGTATATCTATTGGTTAATACTAAGTCCAGTACGTCCCTCCATCTAGTTCGGTCCTGAACCAGTTGGGAAAGGTAATTGTCTTTGGCTATTGCCAGGAACCTGTTTCCTTTATGGGATGTACAGCTGTCAGTTTCCCAGTCTATATCTGAGTAGTTGAAGTCCCCCATAATAACGACTCCATTATGATTTGCCGCCTCATCTATCTCATTTAGTAATAGATTTTCTGTGCACTCTGGTATATTAGGTGGTTTATAATAAACTCCTATTAGTAATTTATTATTGCTTTTGCCTCCATGTATTTCTACCCACAGGGACTCCACATGTTCATGTCGCTCACAGATGTCTTCTCGGATTGTGGGCTTTAGACAGGACTTCACATAAAGGCAAACCCCTCTCCCTCTCCGGTTTTGACGATCCTTTCTAAACAGATTGTAACCTTTTATATTAACTGCCCAATCATAACTATCATCCAGCCATGTCTCAGTTATTCCCACTATGTCATAGTCCTCCTTACAGATCACTAATTCCAGTTCACCAGTCTTGTTAGTCAGGCTTCTGACATTAGTATACATACATTTGAGAGGTTTATGTATATTTTTTACCCTACACCTTTCATTCTGAACTGTTCTAGTCCCCTGTTCCATTCCTCCCCCAGTCACACTACCTCACCCCTGGTCTTTATCTGCACTATCTCCCCTTCCTATAATGTAATTACCCTCCCCCAGTCCCTAGTTTAAACAGTCCTCCAACCTTCTAGCCATCTTTCTCCCCAACACAGCTGCCCCTTCCCTATTGAGGTGCAGCCCGTCCCTACGATAGAGCCTGTAGCCGACAGAGAAGTCGTCCCAGTTCTTCAGGAACTCAAACCCCTCCTTCCTACACCAGTTCTTGAGCCACTTGTTAACCTCCCTAATTTCCCACTGCCTTTCTTGTGTGGCTTGTGGTACAGGCAGTATTTTAGAAAATACTACTTTTGAGGTCCTTGCCCTAAGCTTTTGACCTAAATCCCTGAAATCATTTTTAAGGACTCTCCACCTACCTCTAAATTTGTCATTGGTTCTGATATGGACCATGACAGCTGGATCTTCTCCAGCCCCTCCCAGTAATCTTTCAACCTGATCTGCGATATGTTGAACTCTAGCGCCCGGAAGACAGCACACTGTTCGGCGATCACGATCTTTGTGACAGATCGCCCTATCTGTTCCCCTAATAATGGAGTCTCCCACTACCAGCACCTGTCTGGCCTGCCCTGCTCTCCTGGTCATCTGCTTACTAGAGCTGACATTCCCCTGACTGGCAGAGGAAGTGTCTGGCTGCAGCAGTGCCATCCCTGAACTGACATCCCCCTCATCTGCCAACCGTGCAAACATGTTGGGGTGTGTCAGATCAGGGCTAGCCTCCCTGGCACTCTTCCCTCTACCCCGCTTTCTTACTGTTACCCAGCTAACTACCTCACTCTCCTAAGTCCATTCACTGTCATTCTCCCCCTTATCTGCTCCATAGAGTGCTTGCTCAGTGAGCAGCAAACTCTTTTCCAACACAGAAAAAACTGTTTTAAAATTTTATGGTGAGAAACTGCATTTCTGTAGTTGGGTTAATAATCCCGTACTGTTGTGCCACAGAGCACGTTTGCATACAACGCAGAAAAAATAGTTTTAAAATTTTACGGTGAAAAACTGCATTTCTGTAGTTGGGTTAATAAACCCGTACTGTTGTGCCACAGAGCACGTTTGCATACAACGCAGAAAAAACAGTTTTAAAATTTTACGGTGAAAAACTGCATTTTTGTAGTTGGGTTGATAAACCCGTACTGTTGTGCCACAGAGCACGTTTGCATACAACGCTAAAAAAACTGTTTTATAATTTTTGGGGTGGCATACTGCATTTCTGCAGTTTGTTGCAATGGTTTTGTGCTACATAGTAGATCTGAGGCCTACCCTGTATTTCAGTCATTTTAAGTTACCTGTGGAACTCCTCATTCACATAGTTGGTTGTAAAATCACCGGTTTTGTGGTAGATAGCACATTTGCGGTGTACGCTGCATTTCTGACAGTCAAATTAAACCGTTAATTTGGAAGGGTTTCACCGGGCCATCCACATAGCCTTGCCCCAGAAGTGGAAGACATTGAATGCACTGATGCCCAACCACTTATGTTGCAGGATGATATGGGAAGACTGCCGCAGCACGTCTCGATGATGACGAAATATAGGTGCCAACTGCGACTTTCTGCAGTGTGCAGAGAGATGAGGAGGGCAGGGGTCAAGAATGGGTGGAAGATGAGGTCCTAGACCCCGACTGGACTCAAGTTCATGCTAGTGACAAGTGCAGTTCTGAGGAAGAGGCAGTGGTCGCACAGAGGGAACAGAACAGCAAAAGAGGGAGCAGGCTGTAAAAGCGGAGTGGCTGCCCCTGAGACAGTACGCCTGCTACTGCCCACCGCACCCAGGGACCTAGCACATCAAAGCCAGCTCCAAGGAGTTCATTAGCATGGCAGTTCTTCAGACAATGTCCTGAGGACAAGACACAAGCGGTTTGCATGTTGTGCCATCAGAGGCTGAAGCGAGGCATAAACGTTCTAAACCTGAGCACAACCTGCATGACTAGGCATCTACATGCAAAGCACGAACTGCAGTTAAGTAAACACCTAAAAAACCAAGAAAGGTCTCAGGCTCCTCCTGTTTCCTCTTCTGCTGCTGTCTCTGCCTCTTCCTCCACCTCTAGAGTCACAGTGGTACCTGCCACTCAGAAAACAGAGGATGTCCCACCAACACCACCTCCGTCATCATCACCAAGCATCTCCACCATGTCACAGGCAAGCGTTCAGCTCTCCGTTTCCCAAATAGTGATGAGCGGCAAGGGCAATATTCGAATTTGCGATATTTCGCGAATATTCGTTAGAATATCCGTCATATATTCGTAAATATTTCGTATTCGAGATTATTCTATTGATTGCGAAAAATCAGCAATGTAATATTCGCGTTGCATTATGGAATATAGTGCTATATATTCATTTTTTTTAATATTGGCCTTTTTTTACTATTTGAAGTCATGATTCCTCCCTGTGTAAGTTGCTTTTGGGCCAATGACTGTTCACATTAAACTGGAAAAAATGACGAATATTCTAAAAAACAAATAAATAGCACTATATTTTATAGTGCTTTATATCCGTGTTTTATAATATTCACATTACGCAAATATTACATTGCCGATTTTTCGCATAAGAGGAAATAATTATTTTCGCTTATGCGAAAAAGTCGGCAATGTAATATTCGCGTAATGCGAATATTCTGAATCACGAATATAGAGCACTATAGAATATAGTGCTCTATATTATTTTTTTAGAATATTCGTCATTTTTTCCAATTTAATGTGAACAGTCATTGGCACTAAAGCAACTTAAGCAGGGAGGAATCATGACTTCAGATGGAAAAAAATAATGAATATTTTAAAAAACGAATATTTTAAAAAACGAATATATAGCACTATATTCTATAGTGCTATATATTCAGGTGTTAGAATAGTTGCATTCCGTTAATATTACATTGCCGATTTTTCGCGTAAGAGAACATTTTTTTTATAATGAAGAATATTCTAATTCACTACAGACCACAATATTGCAGCCTTTTCACATTGGCCCATAAGCAAGAAGCAGGTAGGTATACTAGGTGATGGGTTCAGATGAGAGAAAAAAAAAAAAATATTTGAATATTCGCACTCAAAACTATACACTAAATACTGGAGAGAAAAAAAAAAGACCCACCTACCCACCCTCGATCCCTGGTCCTGAATGCTGGGATTTCAAAATTACTGGCCTTTGAAATTCTTAAATTTCGTCTGGTGGAGACTGCTGTTTTAAACAGCTGATGGCGGTGGCTGTCCAACAGTACGTCGTTCCCAGCCGCCACTACTTTTCTAGGCGAGCCGTCACTTTCCTGCACAACCAAGTGGAGGAAAAAATCAAGTGTGCACTGTGCAACGCCATCTGTGGCAAGGTCCACATAACCACAGATACATGGACCAGTAAGCACGGGCAGGGCCGCTATATCTCCCTAACTGCACACTGGGTAAATGTAGTGGCGGCTGGGCCCGAGGCGGATAGCGGTTTGGCGCATGTAATACCACAAATGAGGATTGCAGGGCATTATTCTTTGCCTCTTGTTGCCTCCACCTCCGCTTCCTCCTCTTCTACCACCTCCTCATCCAGTCAGTGAAATACCTTTACCACCAACTTCAGCACAGCCAGGGGTAAACGTCAGCAGGCGGTTTTAGAACTCATGTGATTGGGGGACCAACCCCACACCGCACAGGAGCTGTGGAGGGTCATAGAAGAACAGACCGATGAGTGGTTGCTGCCAGTGAGCCTCAAGCCCGGCCTGTTGGTGTGCGATAATGGGTGATATCTTGTAGCAACTCTGGGACTAGCCAGTTTGACAAACATTCCTTTCCTGGCGCATGTGCTTAATTTTGTGGTGTAGAAATTCCTTAAAAACTACCCAGACATGTCAGAGCTACTGCCGAAAGTGCGGTCCGTCTGTGCGCACTTTCGGCATTCTGTCCCTGCTGCTCGCCTGTCTGCGCTGCAGCGTAACTTTGGCCTTCCCGCTCACTACCTTATATGCGACGTGCCCACCAGGTGGAACTCCACCTTGCATATGGTTGAGAGACCGTGCAAGCAGCAGCAGATGATAGTGGAGTTTCAGCTGCAGCACACACTGGTCAGTCGCTCTGCGGAACAGCGCCACTTCACCACCAATCAGTGGGCCTCCATGCGAGGCCTTGTTGCAGTGTTTCGAGTACTCAACCAACATGGCCAGTGCAGATGACGCCGTTCTTAGCGTTACCACTTCTATGTCTCCTTGAAAAAACACTTAGGGCGATGATGAAAGAGGATGTGGCACAGGAGGAAGAGGGGGCATTTCACAGGGTTTCGGGCCAGTCATTCAGAAGTGGCTTAGAGGGTGGGTTCCTGTGCCAGCAGAGGCCAGGTACACATGTGGCCAACCAGGGCACAGTTCTGGAGAAGGAGGAGGATGAGGTAGAGAAGGAGGAACCGGGTTTACAGCAGGATGGCACCCAACGCAGCTCATGGCCATCACTGGAGCATGGCTGGGGAAATACGGAGGACACAGACGATAGACCACCTACAGTGGACAGCCTATCCTTACCTCTGGGCAGCCTGGCACACATGAGTAACTACATTCTGCAATGCCTGCGCAACGACCGCAGAGTTGTACACATTTTAACTTGTGCTGACTACTGGGTTGCCACTGTGCTGGATCCCCGTTACAAAGACAATGTGCCATCCTTAATTTCCTCAATGGAGCGTGATAGGAAGATGCGTGACTACAAGCGCACGCTGGTAGACGTGCTCCTAAGGGCATTCCCAACTGACACTGGGGGACAAGTGGAAGCACAAGGTTAAGGAGGAGGAGGAAGAGGTCGCCAATGCAGCTGGGTCACGGCCAGCATCTCACAAGGCAGGGTTAGCATGGCCGACATGTGGAAAAGCTTTTTCACTACACCATAGCAACTGGCACCACCAGCTGATATGGAACGTCTTAGCAGGAGGCAGCATTTGAACAACATGGTGGAACAGTACGTGTGCACATGCCGACAAGTACTGACTGATGGTTCTGCCTCATTCAACTTCTGGGTCTCTAAATTGTCCACATGGCCTGAGCTTGCCCTTTATGCCTTGGAGGTGCTGGCCTGCCCTGTAGCCAGTGTATTGTCTGAACGTGTATTTAGCACGGCAGGGGGCATCATTATAAAGAAATGCAGCCGCCTGTCCACAGCCAACGTGGACAAGCTCAAGTTCATTAAAATGAACCAGGCTTGGATCGCACAAGACTTTTCTGTACCTTGTGCAGAATAGACTTTTATACCCTCCTCAACCATACATTCTTGTACTCAAGTGCACTTATTCTTTGATTTCTTTTTTTTATTTTTATTTGTCCCATTAATTTGGGGGCTACCCCAATTTAAAAAACAAAACCAAAACAAGAAAACATTGTTAGCTGGCTACCTCCTCCATCGCCGCTTCCACCTACAACACCACAGTCACCTCCTCCTCAGCCTCCGACTCCACATCCACCTCCTCCTCCAAGTGGCAGGTTAATAATTTTTAATTTGTATTTGTTTTATTTTATTTTAAGCTATTTCCCTATTCACATTTGTTTGCAGAGCACTTGCTGTGCTCTTAAGCACATTTTGCTGCCTTTTGCAGCCCTCTATCCCTTTCCATTACATTTTTAGGGCCATTTTATTGCCCAAAAGTTCAGGTCCCTATTGACTTCAATGGGGTTCGTGGTCAAGTTCGGGTTAAGTTCGGATCCCGAACCCAAACTCGAACTTCCAGGTGTTCGCTCATCTCTAGTAATGACCCTAATTTGCAAGACTGCAGAACTTGACTTTACTAATAGCAGTCACTTTTCCATAATCAATGGATTTTCATACTTACATAACCACAGGACTGGAGAGGAAAATAAATGAGTAGTATGTGGCTGGTCACAAGAAAAGATATAAAAAGCACATATCAACGAATACAGAACAACAAACTCCCTGATAGATTACATCAAACTGGATGAGGATGGTAACGCTTCAAGAAGATGGAGTCCAGCAGTAGAATAGGTGGCAGACTGCAATAGCATACAGGTGGTACTGGTGAGCAATAATTATTAGAGTTGAGCGAACGCCTGGATGTTCGGGTTCGACGAGTTCGGCCGAACTTTCGAAAAATGTTCGGGTTCGTGATCCGAACTCGACCCGAACTTCATCCCGAACCCGAACCCCATAGAAGTCAATGGGGACCCGAACTTTTGGGCACTAAAAAGGCTGTAAAACACACCCGGAAAGGGCTAGAGGGCTGCAAAAGGCAGCAAAATGTAGTTAAATCCCCTGCAAACAAATGTAGATAGGGAAATGATGAGTTAACATAAAATAAATAAAAATTAAACAATATTAATTGGAGTGAGGTCCCATAGCACAGAATCAGGCTTCAAGTCACCCACCAATGGAGAAGGTCACTTACTATTATTTTGACCACAGCACCCAGACAAAGGAGAGAGGTCCCACAGCAGAGAACCAGGCATCATATCACCCACCACAGGAGTAGGCCACCATTTAGTTACTTTGACCCCTACACCCAGACGGAGGAGAGAGGTTACACAGCAGAGAATCAGGCATCATATCAACCACCACAGGAGAAGCCACCATTTAGTTACTTTGACCCCTGCACCCAGGAAGAGGAGAGAGGCCCCACAGCACATATTCTGGCATCATATCAGCCACCACAGGAGAAGCCACCATTGAGTTACTTTGACCCCTGCACCCAGGAAGAGAAGAGAGGCCCCACAGCACATATTCTGGCATCATATCAGCCACCACAGGAGAAGCCACCATTGAGTTACTTTGACCCCTGCACCCAGGAAGAGGAGAGAGGCCCCACAGCACATATTCTGGCATCATATCAGCCACCACAGGAGAAGCCACCATTGAGTTACTTTGACCCCCGCACCCAGGAAGAGGAGAGAGGCACCACAGCACATATTCTGGCATCATATCACACACCACAGGAGAAGGCCTCTTTCAGTGATTTAGGCCTTTGGACCCAGACAGAGGAGAGAGGCACCACAGCACATATTCTGGCATCATATCAGCCACCACAGGAGAAGCCACCATTAAGTTACTTTGACCCCTGCACCCAGGAAGAGGAGAGAGGCCCCACAGCACATATTCTGGCATCATATCAGCCACCACAGGAGAAGCCACCATTGAGTTACTTTGACCCCTGCACCCAGGAAGAGGAGAGAGGCCCCACAGCACATATTCTGGCATCATACTAACCACCACAGGAGAAGCCACCATTGAGTTACTTTGACCCCGCACCCAGGAAGAGGAGAGAGGCACCACAGCACATATTCTGGCATCATATCAGCCACCACAGGAGAAGCCACCATTGAGTTACTTTGACCCCTGCACCCAGGAAGAGGAGAGAGGCCCCACAGCACATATTCTGGCATCATATCAGCCACCACAGGAGAAGCCACCATTGAGTTACTTTGACCCCTGCACCCAGGAAGAGGAGAGAGGCCCCACAGCACATATTCTGGCATCATATCACCCACCACAGGAGTAGGCCACCATTTAGTTACTTTGACCCCTACACCCAGACGGAGGAGAGAAGTTACACAGCAGAGAATCAGGCATTTAGATCACCCACCACAGGAGTAGGCCCCAATTTAATGGGACCCGGCAACCATGTCAGATGGCACAACCATCAGCTTCATATCAATCAGCACAGGAGAAGGCGACTTTGAAAGACTTTGACCCCTACACCCAGACGGAGGAGAGAGGTTTCACAGCAGAGAATCAGGCATTTAGATCACCCACCACAGGAGTAGGCCCCCATTGAATCAGACCCTGGCAACCATGTCAGATGGCACAACCATCAGCTTTATATCAATCAGCACAGGAGAAGGCGACTTTGAAAGACTTTGACCCCTACACCCAGATGGAGGAGAGAGGTTTCACAGCAGAGAATCAGGCATCATATCAGCCACCACAGGAGAAGCCACCATTGAGTTACTTTGACCCCTGCACCCAGGAAGAGGAGAGAGGCCCCACAGCACATATTCTGGCATCATATCAGCCACCACAGGAGAAGCCACCATTGAGTTACTTTGACCCCTGCACCCAGGAAGAGGAGAGAGGCCCCACAGCTCATATTATGGCATCATATCACCCACCACAGGAGTAGGCCACCATTTAGTTACTTTGAACCCTACACCCAGACGGAGGAGAGAGGTTACACAGCAGAGAATCAGGCATTTAGATCACCCACCACAGGAGTAGGCCCCAATTTAATGGGACCCCGGCAACCATGTCAGATGGCACAACCATCAGCTTCATATCAATCAGCACAGGAGAAGGCGACTTTGAAAGACTTTGACCCCTACACCCAGACGGAGGAGAGAGGTTTCACAGCAGAGAATCAGGCATTTAGATCACCCACCACAGGAGTAGGCCCCCATTGAATCAGACCCTGGCAACCATGTCAGATGGCACAACCATCAGCTTTATATCAATCAGCACAGGAGAAGGCGACTTTGAAAGACTTTGACCCCTACACCCAGATGGAGGAGAGAGGTTTCACAGCAGAGAATCAGGCATCATATCAACCACCACAGGAGAAGCCACCATTTAGTTACTTTGACCCCTGCACCCAGGAAGAGGAGAGAGGCCCCACAGCACATATTCTGGCATCATATCAGCCACCACAGGAGAAGCCACCATTGAGTTACTTTGACCCTGCACCCAGGAAGAGGAGAGGCCCCACAGCACATATTCTGGCATCATACTAACCACCACAGGAGAAGCCACCATTGAGTTACTTTGACCCCTGCACCCAGGAAGAGGAGAGAGGCCCCACAGCACATATTCTGGCATCATATCAGCCACCACAGGAGAAGCCACCATTGAGTTACTTTGACCCCGCACCCAGGAAGAGGAGAGAGGCACCACAGCACATATTCAGGCATCATATCACACACCACAGGAGAAGGCCTCTTTCAGTGATTTAGGCCTTTGGACCCAGACAGAGGAGAGAGGCACCACAGCACATATTCTGGCATCATATCAGCCACCACAGGAGAAGCCACCATTGAGTTACTTTGACCCCTGCACCCAGGAAGAGGAGAGAGGCCCCACAGCACATATTCTGGCATCATACTAACCACCACAGGAGAAGCCACCATTGAGTTACTTTGACCCCCGCACCCAGGAAGAGGAGAGAGGCACCACAGCACATATTCTGGC
Organism: Bufotes viridis; assembly: GCA_033119425.1. Taxonomy (NCBI): domain Eukaryota; kingdom Metazoa; phylum Chordata; class Amphibia; order Anura; family Bufonidae; genus Bufotes; species Bufotes viridis. Next base: position 43,160,896 of record CM065596.1, on the reverse strand, counting down.
ATCATATCAGCCACCACAGGAGAAGCCACCATTGAGTTACTTTGACCCCTGCACCCAGGAAGAGGAGAGAGGCCCCACAGCACATATTCTGGCATCATATCAGCCACCACAGGAGAAGCCACCATTTAGTTACTTTGACCCCTTCACCCAAACAGAGGAGAGAGGTTCCACATCAGAGAATCAGGCATCATATCAACCACCACAGGAGTAGGCCACAATTTAGTTTATTTGACCCCTGCACCCAGGAAGAGGAGAGAGGCCCCACAGCACATATTCTGGCATCATATCACACACCACAGGAGAAGGCCTCTTTCAGTGATTTAGGCCTTTGGACCCAGACAGAGGAGAGAGGTCCCACAGCAGAGAACCAGGCATCATATCACCCACCACAGGAGTAGGCCACCATTTAGTTACTTTGACCCCTACACCCAGACGGAGGAGAGAGGTTACACAGCAGAGAATCAGGCATTTAGATCACCCACCACAGGAGTAGGCCCCAATTTAATGGGACCCCGGCAACCATGTCAGATGGCACAACCATCAGCTTCATATCAATCAGCACAGGAGAAGGCGACTTTGAAAGACTTTGACCCTACACCCAGATGGAGGAGAGAGGTTTCACAGCAGAGAATCAGGCATCATATCAACCACCACAGGAGAAGCCACCATTTAGTTACTTTGACCCTGCACCCAGGAAGAGGAGAGAGGCACCACAGCACATATTCTGGCATCATATCAGCCACCACAGGAGAAGCCACCATTGAGTTACTTTGACCCCTGCACCCAGGAAGAGGAGAGAGGCCCCACAGCACATATTCTGGCATCATATCAGCCACCACAGGAGAAGCCACCATTTAGTTACTTTGACCCCTTCACCCAAACAGAGGAGAGAGGTTCCACATCAGAGAATCAGGCATCATATCAACCACCACAGGAGTAGGCCACAATTTAGTTTATTTGACCCCTGCACCCAGGAAGAGGAGAGAGGCCCCACAGCACATATTCTGGCATCATATCACACACCACAGGAGAAGGCCTCTTTCAGTGATTTAGGCCTTTGGACCCAGACAGAGGAGAGAGGTCAGAGATTAGCTTCATATCCCCCAGCACAGCAGAAGACCGCTTTATTTGACTTAGGCCTCAGCACCCAGACAGAAGACAGAGGTAGCATGGCAGAGGTTATGGCTTCATGTCACCCGTTAGTTTAACCGGCCACTTTCATCTGGTTAGGCCCGGCGCCCAGACAGAGAAGAGTTTCATTCAACTGTGGGTTTCATAAAATTTGTATCAAATAAAGAAGTGGCCCGTAGCACAACAAGACATGTTTTAGGCAGTTAATAAGGACTACTCTGCACAAGGGAGGGACAGGTCCTGTGGGATCCATGCCTGGTTCATCTTTATGAAGGTCAGCTTGTCCACGTTGGCTGTGGACAGGCGGCTGCGCTTGTCAGTAATGGCGCCCCCTGCCGTGCTGAATACGCGTTCAGATAAAACGCTGGCCGCCGGGCAGGAAAGCACCTCCAAGGCATAACATGCTAACTCTGGCCACGTGGACAATTTCGAAACCCAGTAGTTGAATGGGGCCGAACCATCCGTCAGGATGTGGAGAGTGTGCAGACATACTGTTCAACCATGTTAGTGAAATGCTGCCTCCTGCTAACACGTTCCGTATCAGGTGTCGGTGCAGATAGCTGTGGCGTGGAGACAAAACTTTTCCACATTTCTGCCATGCTAACCCTGCCCTCAGATGAGCTGGCCGTGACACAGCTGCGTTGGCGACCTCTTGCCACTCCTCTGCCTTCACCTTCCACCTGTTCCCCTGTGACATGTGGGAATGCTCTCAAGAGCGCCTCTATCAGCGTGCGCTTGTACTCGCGCATCTTACGGTCGCGCTCCAGTTCAGGAATTAAAGTGGGCACATTGTCTTTATACCGGGGATCCAGCAGGGTGGCCACCCAGTAGTCTGCACACGTTAAAATGTGGGCAACTCTGCTGTCGTTGCGCAGGCATTGGAGCATATATTCGCTCATGTGGGCCAGGCTACCCATGGGTAAGGACAAGCTGTCCTCTGTGGGAGGCGTATCGTCATCGTCCACCGTATCCCCCCAGCCACGCACCAGTGATGGGCCTGGGCTGCCACCCCGCTGTGAACTTGCGTCATCCTCGTCCCCCTCCACCTCCTCCTCCTCATCCTCCTCGTCCTCCAGTACAGTGCCTTGGCTGGCGACTTGTGAACCTGTCCTCTGCTGCTTAAACAAACCTCCCTCTGAGCCAATTCGAACAGACTGGCCCGAAAGTGTTAGAAACGAGCCCTCATCCTCCTCCTCCTCCTCCACCTGGGCCACCTCCTCTAACATCATTGCCCTAAGTATTTTCTCAAGGAGACATAGAAGTGGTATTGTAACGCTGATAACAGTGTCATCGCCACTGGCCATGTTGGTGGAGTACTCGAAACAGCGCAGCAGGGCACACAGGTCTCGCATGGAGGCCCAATCATTGGTGGTGAAGTGGTGCTGTTCGGCAGTACGACTGACGCGAGCGTGCTGCAGCTGAAACTCCACTATGGCCTGCTGCTGCTCGCACAGTCTCTCCAGCATGTGCAAGGTGGAGTTCCACCGGGTGGGCACGTCGCATATGAGGCGGTGAGCGGGAAGGCCGAAGTTCCGCTGTAGCGCAGACAGGCAAGCAGCGGCAGGATGTGAGCGGCGGAGCGCGCACAGACGGCCCGCACTTTATGCAGCAGCTCTGACATGTTGGGGTAGTGGTGAATGAACCTCTGCACCACCAAGTTCAGCACATGCGCCAGGCAAGGGATGTGCGTCAAACCGGCTAGTCCCAGAGCTGCCACGAGATTACGCCCATTATCGCATACCACCAGGCCTGGCTTGAGGCCCACCGGCAGAAACCACTCGTCGGTCTGTTGTTCAATACCCCGCCACAACTCCTGCGCGGTGTGGGGCCTGTCCCCCAAACATATGAGTTTCAGAATGGCCTGCTGACGTTTACCCGGGCTGTGCTGAAGTTGGTGGTGAAGGTGTGTGGCTGACCGGATGAGCTGGTGGAAGCAGTGGAGGAGGAAGCCGAGTAGGAGGAGGAGGCTACAGGAGGCAGAGAATGATGCCCTGCGATCCTAGGGGCGGAAGGACGTGCGCCAAGGAACTGTCCGCCGTGGGCCCAGCCGCCACTACATTCATCCAGTGTGCAGTTAGTGAGATATAGCGTCCCTGGCCGTGCTTACTGGTCCACGTATCTGTGGTTAGGTGGACCTTGCCACAAATGGCGTTGCGCAGTGCACACTTGATTTTATCGGACACTTGCATGTGCAGGAAGGCACGGCTGTCTTGGAGAAGTAGTGGCGGCTGGGAACCACATACTGCGGGACAGCCATGGCCATCAGCTGTTTGAAGCTGTCTGTGTCCACCAGCCGGAATGACAGCATTTCAAAAGGCCAGCAGTTTAGAAATGCTGGCGTTCAGGCCAAGGGCTCGAGGGTGACTCGGGGAATTTGCGCTTCCTCTCTAAGGTTTGAGATATTGAGAGCTGAACGCTGCTGTGTGATATAGTGGAGACGCTAGTTGACGGTGGCGGTGGTGGTGGTGTCGGTGGCACATCCTCTGTTTGCTGCTCGGCAGGTGGCAACATTCCTCTCGAGGCGGAAGCCGAGGCAGCAGCGGTAGAGGGAGCAGGGGAGCCTCAGCGAGTGCCTGGTTTTTAAGGTGTGTACCCCACTGCAGTTCATGCTTTGCATGTAGATGCCTGGTCATGCAGGTTGTGCTGAGGTTCAGAACGTTAATGCCTCGCCTCAGGCTCTGATGGCAGAGCGTGCAAGTCACTCGGGTCTTGTCGGTAGGACATTGTTTAAAGAAGTGCCATGCCAGGGAACTCTTTGAAGCTGCCTTTGTGGGGCTGGGTCCCTGTTGGCGATGTCCAGTAGCAGAGGCGAACTCTGGGGCGGCGGCTCGTCTGCTTTGGCCCCCTGCTCCCTCTTTGGCTTCGCTGTTGTCTCGGTCTCACCACTACCTCTTCCTCTGAACTGTGAAAGTCATCGCCACGACCTTCAGTCCATGTGGGGTCTAAGACCTCATCGTCCTCTGCATCGTCTTCCACCCAGTCTCCCTCCCTGACCTCCTCCTGTTCAGTCTGCACACTGCAAAAGACGCGGCAGTGGGCACCTGTGTTTCGTCATCATCAGAGAGTCGGTGACTCTGCTGTGGTGGTATTCCCATGTCCTCTTCATCTGGAGACATAAGTGGTTGTGCGTCAGTGCATGGTATGTCTTCCTCCACTGGGGAAGGGCTAGGTGGACGCCCCTGGGAAACCCTGGAAGCAGAGTCTTCAAACAGAAGAAGAGACTGCTGCATAACTTGTGGCTCAGACCGTTTCCCTGATATGCTTGGGGGTGATGTGACAGACTGATGGGCTTGGTTTTCAGGTGCCACCTGTGCGCTTTCCGCAGAAGACTGGGTGGAAGACCATGTGGTGAGCGTGCTGGAAGCACTGTCGGCCACCCAATCGATTAATGCCTGTACCTGCTCAGGCCTTACCATCCTAAGAGCGGCATTGGGCCCCACGAGATATTGCGGTACATTCTGCCGGCTAGTTGAGGGAGTTCGTTCCCTACTGTGTGCGCCTGGGGCCGAGCGGCCACGTCCTCTACCAGCAACAGAGGCTCCACGGACACCACCACGACCGCGTCCTCGTCCCTTAATAGTATTTTTCTTCATTGTTGCGATTCAACTCGCACCACAATGAAATATATTATTTTTATAAGCAAAATCCCCTCACTGGAATACTTTCAGTCTTTTGACTGTATGGATTACAGATGGAATGACTTGTTATATGTGAGTACCGCTTTCTTTGACAGATTCTAGTATGGGTACATATATGTTTTCCCAACCCCAGCACATTAATTTGCTAATTCCAGATGTATGAAACGCAGGCCTAACTGTATCTAGTATATTGAACGCCAGATAAACTAACTTGGCCTTTTTAAATAAAAAAAAATTCCCTCACTGGAATACTTTCAGTCTTTTGACTGTATGGATTACAGGTGGACTGGTATTAGTAGGGGTGACACAAGCACACCCAAGTCCCTGATGTAGGATTTCTATGGCACAGACCACTATTACAAGTGATTAATGGACGTTGGGAGAGATTGTGCTGCAGCACTAGTCCCAAGATGGCCGCCGCCTATCAGCCCAGTAACATGTGCCACAAAATGGTCTGCACAACCTTTAAAAAAATAGCCTTGGACTGTGCTGCTAAATCGCTATTGGTCTGAATCCCAGGTGTAGATGTCTGACTTGTTTGGAGCTTTGGAATGCACACTGTGGCAGCTTCTGCTGCAGCACTACAAGTCGCAAAATGGCGGCCGGCGGTCAGCCTAGGTACATGTGGATGGAAAAATCACTCTGGCCACTCTAAAAATAGCCAATCCCTATCAAAAAAGCAGCTCAGCTGCAGTTGTTCAGATGAATCACAGGTGGAGGAGAGAAATTTGCTTCCAGTTATTCAATTATCCCTGCCTATTCTCGCCCTAGCATCAGCTGCGTCTATCCCTGTTCTATTCACATCGGGAGTGAGCACGTCCCGACATGCGCACAAGCTTATAAAGAGGCTGAGTCACATGCTGCACTCGGCCAATCACAGCCTTGCCAATAGTAGGCATGGCTGCGATGGCATCTTAGGGCAAGTAGTATGATGCATGTTGATTGGCTGCTTTGCAGCCTTTCAAAATGCGCCTAAATACATGCCGAACGACGAACCCGAACCCGAACTTTTTTGAAAATGTCCGGGTTCGGGTCCGGGTCCCGGACACCCCAAAATTCGGTACGAACCCGAACGATGCTCGAACTGTTCGCTCAACACTAATAATTATACAAACCGGATTCCAAAAAAGTTGGGACACTAAACAGATTGTGAATAAAAACGGAATGCAATGATGTGGAGATGGCAAATGTCAATATTTTATTTGTAATAGAACGTAGATGACAGATCAAACGTTTAATCCGAGTAAATGTATCATTTTAAAGGAAAAATATGTTAATTCAAAATTTCACGGTGTCAACAAATCCCAAAAAAGTTGTAGTAGTAATAAGAGGCTGGAAAAAGTAAATTTGAGCATAACGAAGAGCTGGAAGACCAATTAACACTAATTAGGTCAATTGGCAACATGATTGGGTATAAAAAGAGCTTCTCAGAGTGGCAGTGTCTCTCAGAAGCCAAGATGGGTAGAGGATCACCAATTCAGAAAGGTGTTACCCAGCGAAAAAATTGCAAAGACTTTGCATCTATCATCATCAACTGTGCATAACAGCATCCGAAGATTCAGAGAATCTCGAACAATCTCTGTGCTTAAGGGTCAAGATCGTAAAACCATACTGGATGCCCGTGATCTCCGGGCCCTTAAACGACACTGCACCACAAACAGGAATGCTACTGCAAAGGAAATCACAGAATGGGCTCAGGAATACTTCCAGAAACCATTGTCAGTGAACACAATCCACCGTGCCATCCGCCGTTGCCAGCTGAAACTCTACAGTGCAAAGAAGAAGCCATTTCTAAGCAAGATCCACAAGCTTAGGCGTTTTCACTGGGCCAGGGATCATTTAAAATGGAGTGTGACAAAATGGAAGACTGTTCTGTGGTCAGACGAGTCACGATTCAAAGTTCTTTTTGGAAATCTGGGACGCCATGTCATCCGGACCAAAGAGGACAAGGACAACCCAAGTTGTTATAAACGCTCAGTTCAGAAGCCTGCATCTCTGATGGTATGGGGTTGCATGACTGCGTGTGGCATGGGCAGCTTGCAAGTCTGGAAAGGCACCATCAATGCAGAAAAATATATTCAGGTTCTAGAACAACATATGCTCCCATCCAGACGTCATCTCTTTCAGGGAAGACCCTGCATTTTTCAACAAGATAATGCCAGACCACATTCTGCATCAATCACAACATCATGGCTGCGTAGGAGAAGGATCTGGGTACTGAAATGGCCAGTCTGCAGTCCAGATCTTTCACCTATAGAGAACATTTGGCGCATCATAAAGAGGAAGGTGCAACAAAGAAGGCGCAAGACGATTGAACAGTTAAAGGACTGTATTAGACAAGAATGGGAGAGCATTCCTATTTCTAAACTTAAGAAACTGGTCTCCTCAGTCCCCAGACATCTGTTGAGTGTTGTAAGAAGAAGGGGAGATTCCACACAGTGGTGAAAATGGCCTTGTCCCAACTTTTTGGGGATTTGTTGACACCATGAAATTCTGAATCAACATATTTTCCCCTTAAAATGGTACATTTTCTCAGTTTAAACTTTTGTTCCGTGATTTATGTTCTATTCTGAATAAAATATTAAAAGTTGGCACCTCCACATCATTGCATTCAGATTTTATTCACGATTTGTATAGTGTCCCAACTTTTTTGGAATCCGGTTTGTAGAAGAATAATAGGAATAAAAGTTAGCAGACACTTATCTTAAACTGCTAAGTCCAGTTAGATTGCAAGACAGTCACAAAACCCAAATAACAAGCATAAAGCTGAATCTACAGCAAAAACAGCTACAGTTTTTGCTGTAGGTTTTGCGGCAAATCATTATGAAGTCGTTATTATGGGGGACTGTGGCAGTGGAGCTGCCAGAAGGCCATAGAAAGGCCATTCAAGTGGCGTATCTCACCCAGAGCAAGCTGGGTGAGAGCAAGAAAGGTTGGGAAAATATTTTTTTCCCACTGTCTGCAGCAGTCGGGCTGGTAATGTGGATAATTATCAGCCAGCTGAGGAGCTTGGATTAATCTGGGCTGCGCTCCTCTATCAGGGCTCCCAGTCTGGGAAAGGAGCAGGCTGTGTCAAGACCTGTGGGAGCCAGGACCCTCTAACCCTGTGTGGGGGTAAGCACTGTCGTGTTATGGGGAGCTGGGTGGTAGACCCGGATCCCGCTAGAGAGGGAGTGTATACTGTATAGTCAGTGGCCAGACGGCTAAGGTTTATTTTTATGATTTATTTGTACTGCTGTTGGGACAATAAAGCAATGTTTGGCCCCTAAAGCTGCGGTGGATGACAATCTGTGTGTGAATGATCCCCGAGACCAGAGCTAATTCCTTACATATGGTGTCGGATGCGGGCAGTTGTCCCTGCTAGAGAAGGGCAACAGTCGGTTGCTACGGACAATGACAAGAGAGCAGGTGCTGCTGAATCCTGCTGTTGTGGAGTTAAAGGTGCGGAAGTTTTTTTGTCCAGTGGGGCAGGTGCTGTTCATAAGAGTGTGGACTATTTGGCGGTGGAGCAAGTAAAACTGCAGTAAATTAAAGTGGAATAGTTACTGACAATTTTTCCTGCTACTATGGGTCTCTGAGAAGAATACGTCCGACAGATATGGGCTATGTGGGGAGTCGCTCTGGTAGATAGCGGTGCGGGTGCAGTACCGAGGCAAAACAAGGAGTCCAGAATGTGCAATAAACAGTGTTTTATTCACACTTGCACAACATAAATGAAAAACAGTCTCTTGGTGATAATTCACACATAACAGAAATAATGTGGCCAAACAAAACAGGCCAACACAGGGTTCAGTTACCTGGGAGGTTTAGGTGAGGGTTCACACCTAGCAGTCGGCCCAGCCGCAGGAGATTCCACCTTCAAGTTGCAGGGAAAAACACCACCTGGCTGAGCTCTTTCCTTTCAGCCCAGAGAGCTCCACAACACTAGCAGCAGCTCCAGGACAATCACAGCCCCCAGCTGCTGGTGCTGGCTGAGTTTTTAAACCCAGCCCAAAACCAGGACTGGGTCGTGGGGAGCAGCCACCCACCCTACACTTTAGCTGCTCCCGGTAAGAGCCGGCACGGATCAGCTTTGCAGTCATGCTATTTAAAACTATGTCAGTAGCACTAGCTGCTGCTGACATCAACAAAAACGGCTCTTACCTCACCGAGGCTATGAACCTCGGTGACACATACCTGCCATCCACGACGGCACCCTGCACCTTACCACAGCTATAAAACGGCAAGAAAACTTGGCCAAGGAGCTGGGTTATGGTCCAAAAGAAATGGCGTTGTTTGATGCAGAGCGAGAGGCTCTGGAGGCGCAGTTGCAACTGGCCCTGAGAAAAGGGTTCTCAACGCTGTATAGTCACTGTGCAAAAGTACCAGAGGTCGGTGGTGTGTCGGGAGTTCTGGAGGAAAGGCGAAGGTGTGCCATTGCCAAGGGCAACCGTTGGGAAGATAAAGAGATGGTGAGCGATGCGATTCTCAGGAGTTCCTATATTCCCTGCGACTGTGTGCAAGATTCTAAAGGGTGCGGCTGGAATGTCCTTCCAGAAAAAGTCTTAACTACAGGCCAAGTTGTTTCCGGTAGCAACTGTTGGAGTAAGGAGTCTGCAGGTGATCATGTTACCAGGAATCAAGGGCAGGTCTCCAAAAGCTGGATTTTGGAGGAGGATCTCGGTAGAGATGTCCGTGGGATGCTCTCGTCTCCCGAGACTGCCAAACTTGTGACAACAAAGGGTAAGACTGTTCCTGTTATTAATTATGTGGCAAACCCAGTGATGGTGAGCTGGCGGCAGTTGATACCTGCTGGACTGGTGAGCGATAAATTCCCGAGGCGAGGAACTGTCTTGGAAATGTGTGACATTGGGAAAACTGCTGTGTCTGAACAGGAGGGTAAGCCTGTTGCAGTTGCTCTCTCGCAGGAATCTGCACGGGAGAAACTCAATGTGTTGTCTAAAGTGCCTGTGACCAAGGCTAGATTTGGGATACTGAAAATCAGAGATACCATGCTAGCCTGGGTAAGAGGTAGAATGATGAATGTCTGGGACAATTATGTGAATACTGTGGACTATCCGGTGGTCCTCACGGAGGGTGAGACCATGGTGAGAACAGAGACTGATGGACTGGGTGTTGCAAATAGGCTCATGCATGACGTAATGTGGGGCAATGGAGACACTTCTGTAGAAAGTAATGACGCTCCTACAGAACCTGTACCTGTCCCTTTAAATGAAGGTGTAAGGGAAATGCAGATAGAACGCAATGGTTTAAGTGAAATGACCATTGGGAACAATGGTGCAGACATGGTGCTAAGTGACAGTGCAGAGTTTGTTGAAATGTATAATGATAATGTGGATCTATGTACAAGAAGTGATGAGGATGATGACAGTCCTTTTCCTTTGCAGGCTATGATTGGGGAAGAAGCTCCCCCTGTTGGTAAAAATGTGGATGGTATAAAAATGCTAATTGATATTGAGAGCTCACAACTGAGGGAAACCACTGTGAAAAATGTGCAAGTACATGGGGCAGTCCTAGAGGGTGTACCACACATACTAGAAGTGGATATGCAGTCTCCACAGGTTTTTATGATTAATGAAATGTCCCAGGTGGGGATTAGCTCATCGGTGTCCCACCGAATGACACGAGTAATATATATAACTCATATATAATAATATATATAACTCATGTTCTGTGACCGATAGCAACTCAGAGAGAGAGGCTTCCATGTCGAGGTCTTGCCAAACTAAAGTGGTTACTAGTAGCGACCAGATGACCGTTTTATCTGATGAGACAAGATTTCAGTCGGGTGACGTCAGCCTAGTGTCTGAAGCTCATATCCAGACAGTCTTAGATGACCTGACAGGACAGTACAGCTGCAAACAGGAGGCTGATCTACCTCTCACCACACGGTCCCTAGATACGTTAGAGAAGGGACTAGCTGTCATAACAGAGTCACCGAAGAAAGCTGCAGAAGGATCAAAAAGAGGAGACCCCGGAAAAGATAAGTGAACTAAAGGGTCTACTGCCTGGTGTCCTGGGGAAGGGAAAAGACTCCAGAAAGACACAAAAGTCTATAGTAGACCTCAACAATGGGCTTGAAGAGTCCCTGGGTGGAAATCCCACAAAGTGTCTAAGGATGAATGGTGATACTCCTACAACTGCTGTTACACCAGAACACAGTGAAGAGCAGCTGGAACAGAAGTCCCAAGAGGGGGCCGCTGCTAACAAGCTGGTGCGAAAAACTAAGAAGAAGACCAAGCCCCTCTCCTTGGCTAGAGCCCTTGAAAAAGCGCTTAAGGAGCGAGATGAATTGGAGAGGCTGAACAAGCAACTCAGAGCAGAGATGGAAGATGTCAGGAGCTCAAAAGATGAAGTCTATGAGTTGGAGAGGCCTAAGGCCCCTTTCACATGAGCGAGTTTTCCGCGCGGGTGCAATGCGTGACGTGAACACATAGCATCCGCACTGAATCCTGACCCATTCATTTCAATGGGTCTGTGTACATGAGCGTTTTTTTTCACGCATCACTTGTGCGTTGCGTGAAAATCGCAGCATGTTCTATATTTTGCGTTTTTCACGCATCCCTAGCCCCATAGAAGTGAATGGGGCTGCGAGAAAAACGCATTGCATCCGCAAGCAAGTGCGGATGCGTTGCGTTTTTCACTGATGGTTGCTAGGAGATGTTGTTTGTAAACCTTCAGTTTTTATCACGCGCGTGAAAAACGCATCAAAACGCATTGCACCCGCGCGGAAAAAACTGAACAACTGAACGCAATCGCAGGCAAAACTGAATGGCTTTGCCTGTGAAATCGCACAGTTTTCACTGAACGCATCCGCAACGCATCCGGATCTAATCCGGACACGCTCGTGTGAAAGAGGCCTATGCGTGCTCCTGCGCAGCAGGTGGAAGAAAATGAGATACCTGAAGAGGAAGATCCTATAAAAGATGCCAAGAAGTCAAAGGCCGTTAAGAATGGGTCCGGAGGTGGTGGCACTGTGGTGCCAGCTGAGGCAGAGAAGAAGATGGAAGATGTATCTGCTGAACTAGATAATGGTGCTGAGGTGGATGCAGAAGCCCAGAGACTCATGGCAGTGTGCGGCCAGGACCTGGTCATAAAAAACATTCCCTCTGCTGTCAATGCCTTGCAGAAAGCCAGCAGTCTGCTGGGGAAGAAATACGGGGGGGGCCGACGTCCAGTATGAGGGTCCTGTCTACTCCGATGGGCTGGCTCTCCTGAATCCTGCCCGAAAGGCGAACCATATCCTGGGTGAACCTCTGCAGGGATTGCCAGAAGACGATGAGTCTGGTGAAGACCCTGATGTCCCCGGTGCCTCTAACCTTGATGAGAAAGTGGAGGAGGAGCTAAGAATGCAAGTATATGATTACGTGTCAGAGAAGGATGAGAAGGCTAACAAAGTGGATGAAGACTCCAAAGGAGACTCAAAGGCTGAAGAAGCTAAGGCTGTTGAGTTGTAATGGTAAAAACCCTCAGATGTTTCCCATTGTAGGAGCTTTGACCCTGGAGGGGGCTTAAGTAAGGTGAAAAGTCCTACGGCCTTTATCAGGGGGGGAGGATATGTGGCAGTGGAGCTGCCAGAAGGCCATAGGAAGGCTATTCAAGTGGCGTATCTCACCCAGAGCAAGAAAGGTTGGGAAAATAGTTTTTTTCCCACTGTCTGCAACAGTCGGGCTGGTAATGGGGATAATTATCACCCAGCTGAGGAGCTTGGATTAATCTGGGCTGCGCTCCTCAATCAGGGCTCCCAGTCTGGGAAAGGAGCAGGCTGTGTCAAGACCTCTGGGAGCCAGGACCCTCTAACCCTGTGTGGGGGTAAGCACTGTCGTGTTTTGGGAAGCTGGGTGGTAGACCCGGATCCCGCTAGAGAGAGAGTGTATACTGTATAGTCAGTGGACAGACGGCTGAGGTTTATTTTTATGATTTATTTGTACTGCTGTTGGGAGAATAAAGCAATGTTTGGCCCCTAAAGCTGCGGTGGACGACAATCTGTGATCCCCGAGACCAGAGCTAATCCCTTACAGGGACTTTAACTACCCAGATATAGACTGGGAAACTGAAAGCTGTACATCCCATAAAGGAAACAGGTTGTTGGCAATAGCCAAAGACAATTTCCTTTCCCAACTGGTTGAGGACCCAACTAGAGGGACGGCCATACTGTGCAGGTTGGGGGACACAAAGATACCAAACTTCATAAAAGCTAAATTTAGCCAACTAAGCGAGGCCATAGGCCTAACTAACTGGGACAAAGTCCTCAAAAATAAAAATACAACCACAAAATGGGAGATTTTTAAAAGCCTTGTAACATCTAATTGTGAGAGGTACATACCTTATAGGAATAAAAGGCTAAGAAACAATAAGAAACCAATGTGGATAAATAGAACCGTAAATAAAGCAATAAATGACAAAAAGAAAGCATATAAATCACTAAAACAGGAGGGGAGCCAGGAAGCACCGATAAAAGGAAAAAAATAGAATATGTAAAAAACTAATAAAAAAACAAATAAAAGTGGCCAAACTAGAGACCGAGAGATTAATTGCCAAAGAGAGTAAAACTAACCCAAAAATGTTGTTCAATTATATAAATCGTAAAAAATATAAATCTGAAGGAGTCGGCCCTCTACATAGCAATGACGGGGGTGTTGCAGAGAGCGACGAGGATAAAGCAAAACTATTAAATATTTTTTTCTCCACTATATTCACTGAGGAAAATAAACTGTCAGAAGAAATGTACAATGTAAAAGTAAATTCACCATTAAAAGTGCCTTGTCTGACCCAGGAAGAAGTACAACAGCGGCTTAAAAAGATTAAAATAGACAAATCGCCAGGACCGGATGGCATACACCCCTGTATCCTAAGGGAATAAAGTGACCCCATAGCAAGTAGTGATGAGTGGCAGGGGCAATATTCGAATTCGCGAAATTTTGCGAATATTTGGGCGAATATTCGCCATATATTCGAAAATTCGCTAATTCGTAATCTCCAGTCGATATTTTCTTGATTGCGAAAATTCGCATAAAATTTGCATAAAAATTTGCATAAACTGGTATTTAAAAGGTATCTTTTAAATGCCAGTTTATGCGAATTTTATGCGCATTTATGCGAATTTTTTTTATGCGAATCTTCGCAATCAGAAAATAATGAAATTATTTTCTTGCTTGCGAAAATTTGCATATAAAAAATTCACATAAAAACGAATATTTGCAATTGCGAATATATTTAGCGATATTCTAAATATTCGCAAATTCTCGAAGTGCCGATATTCGCGATTAAAATTCGCAATTAGAAAATTTGTGATCAACACTAATAGCAAGACCTTTATTTCTGATATATACGGACTCTATACTAACAGGGAATGTTCCACAGGATTGGCTCATAGCAAATGTGGTGCCAATATTGAAAAAGGGTCCAACAATAGAGCCTGGAAATTATAGGCCGGCAACAAAGTTCTGTTGTTGGTAAACAGTTTGAAGGGTTTCTAAGAGATGCTATCTTGAAGTATCTCAATAAAAATAAGCAAATAACGCCATATCAGCATGGCTTCATGAGGGATCGGTCATGTCAAACAAATTCAATCAGTTTCTATGAGGAGGTAAGTTCCAGACTTGACCGCGGTGAATCAATGGATGTCGTATATATGGACTTCTCCAAAGCATTTGACACTGTACCACATAAAAGGTTAGTATATAAAATGAGGATGCTCAGACTGGGAGAAAATGTCTGTAAGTGGGTAAGTAATTGGCTGTGTGACAGAAAGCAGAGGGTGATTAGTAACGGTACACACTCAGATTGGGTCACTGTTACTAGTGGGGTACCTCAGGGGTCAGTATTGGGCCCTATTCTCTTCAATATATTTCATAATGATCTTGTAGAAGGCTTGCACAGTAAAATATTGATTTTTGCAGATGACACTAAACTGTGTAAAGTAATTAACACTGAAGAGGACAGTAAACTGCTACAGAGGGATCTGGATATATTCGAGGCTTGGGCAGAGAAATGGCAGATGAGGTTTAACACTGTCGAATGTAAAGTTATGCACATGGGAAGGAATAATGCAAGTCACCTGTACATACTAAATGGTAAAACACCCAGTAACACTGACAAGGAAAAGGATCTAGGAATTTTAATAAACAGCAAACTAAGCTGTAAAAACCAGTGTCAGGCAGCTACTGCCAAGGACAATAAGATAATGGGTTGCATCAAAAGGGGCATAGATGCCCGTGATGAGAACATAATCCTACCGCATTACAAATCACTAGTCAGACCACAAATGGAGTACTGTGTACAGTTCTGGGCTCCTGTGAACGAGGCAGACATACCAGAGCTGAAGAGGGTTCAGAGGAGAGCAACTAAAGTAATAACTGGAATGGGGCAACTACAGTACCCTGAAAGGTTATCAAAATTAGGGTTATTCACTTTAGAAAAAAGACGACTGAGGGGAGATGTAACAACTATGTATAAATATATCAGGGGTCAGTACAGAGATCTCTCCCATCATCTATTTATCCCCAGGACTGTGACAAGGGGACATCCTCTGCATCTGGAGGAAAGAAGGTTTGTACACAAATATAGAAAAGGATTCTTCATGGTAAGAGCAGTGAGACTATGGAACTCTCTGCCTGAGGAGGTGGTGATGGTGAGTACAATAAAGGAATTTAAGAGAGGACTGGATGTATCTCTGGAGTGTAATAATATTACAGGTTATAGCTACTAGAGAGGGGTCGATCCAGGGAGTTATTCTGATTGGAGTCGGGAAGGAATTTTTTCCCCTTAAGTGGGGAAAATTGGCTTCCGCCTCACAGGGTTTTTTTTTGCCTTCCTCTGGATCAACTTGTAGGAAACAGGCCGAACTGGATGGACAAATGTCTTTTTTCGGTCTTATATACTATGTTACTATGTTACTAGTTCAGACAACAATAAGACCATGGGGACAAAAATCCCATTATGCAGTCAAACATAGCCAGTGATTTAGGATTCAGGAGTGTGGAAAACAACTGCACATAGGATTTACTATATCCAGTAAATAGGCACAGCAACTAAATGTATTTATAGGTAATCAAAGGCCCTTCCTAGCAAACACCAGACTAAGTAAGTTGATAACAGAACTAGATTCAGACTTAAGACCGTTAGATAGCAACTGCCTAAAACAAAGTTAATGAGAAGAGGCAAGGGATACATGTTGCTTATAACAAATGCAGAATGAGAATAATGAGTTGTCCTGCTGTAATGTTGGGTATCTTGAGCAGAGCACGGGTCCCACCTACGCCGGTCTTGTGCCATGATGACTGAGGATTCTGTAGTCTCATCCTATATATACCACCATGGTCCTCACAAGGCTACTCTCTTCTATGTAGCATAGCTTTCTCTGCCAGTAGCATGTGTGGGGAGTTGCTCTGGTAGACAGCTGTGCAGGTGCAGTATAGAGGCAAAGGGAGTCCAGGTAGTACAGAAAACAGTGTTTTATTTCACACTTGCACAAACAAAACTCAAAACAGTCACTTAGTGTTACCTCACACACATAGCAAAAATGTGAGGCAAAACAAAAGTCCAAGACGGGATCAAATCACCTGTGTGGTTTAGGTGCGTGTTCGCGCCCGGCTGTCAGCCCAGCCGCAGGAAAGTCCAGCCTCAGGCTTCCAGGCAGACTGCACGCCTCTTTGCAAACTCTTGCTTCCAGCCCTGAGAGCTCCACAGCATTACCAGCAGCTCCAGGACAATCTCTCCCAGCTGCTGGTGCTGGCTGTGTTTTTAAACCTAGCCCAAAACCAGGACTGGGTCATGGGGAGCAACCCAGACCCTACACTTTAGCTGCTCCCGGTAAGAGCCTGCCCGGATCGGCTTTGCAGCCATGCTATCTAGCAATTGTGTCAGTAGCACTACCTGCTGCTGACAGACAAAATGGCTCTTACCTCACTGAGGCTATGAACCTCGGTGACACGTACCTTCCGTCGATGACAGAACCTTGCGCTCTCTTACACATGTTCATAGGCAAAAGCAATTTGAATTTTTTACAGGAAAAACACAGTCAAAATAGTCTGATAACAAATAATAATTTCTAACAGTAGGAGGAGATGTTGCTTGCATGTGACTTTATGCTGGTAGGAATTTACAGGGAATACGTTTGACACTCACTGAAAGACTCTTTCACACTGTTCATAAATACAGTGTCTATCCAGAATTGGCCAGCGCATGCAACATCATCCAGGGTCATGAAACTGTTGCACGGTTCCTACTCTAGACACATTGGGGGAGATTTATCAAACTGGTATAAAGTAGAACTGGCTTAGTTGTCCATAGCAACCAGTCAGATTCCACCTTTCAATTTTCAAAGGAGCTTTGAAAAATGAAAGGTGGAATCTGATTGGTTGCTTTGGGCAACTAAGCCAGTTCCACTTGGCACCAGTTTGATAAATCTCCCCCACTGTCTTTCACTATTGCAGCTTCCTTCCTCCTTCTTAGATATCCCTCTCCTCTACTAGTTAAGTGCCCATTTGCAAGCTCACTACAATTCTGTGTTCTTCCAACTTGCTGGGGTGAGGTTTGATCCAAAGGAGAAAGAAAGACACAAGGGGCAGACATACAAACACGAAACAGGAGGGAGGGCATACAGTGGTGTTGCGCTTTACCTTGTCCTGGGATAATTCTTCAAGAAATTGTAACTTGTGTACTATAAATGTACTGAATGGATTGGATAGAAATTATTGATTGGGGGGTAATTTTATGCAAAAATTTGTGACTTTTCCTCTGGTTACCCTGCACCTAAAAAGCTTCTAAAAACGGACAGAGAGGGGACAGGACATAAAAATGCCCCAAAAATGTATTATTGCTTGCAAAAGACATATATTTTCCTTCCTGGCCAAAATTATTAATGTTTTTTTTTTGTCAGAATAAAATATGGACTAAATTATTGAGTGTTCTGTTCAAACATTAAAAAAAAATCAGTACTCACTGCAAGGATCCCCTGCCACTCCCATACTGATAGAGCCCTGCCGTCCACTGCTATCAGATTCTTTGTCAAGCAATGACATTCTGACATGAGGGCACACGACTTTTACAGCCAATCATTGGTTGCAGAAGGTGACATGCCCTTGTGACAGAATATCATAGGTAGACCTGTATGCACAGAGCTTCTGGGAACTGGACAGCTATGGAAAGACGTGGTAGGGCATCTAGGAGTACCGCTTTAATAAATTTGGTGCTACTCATAATACATTTTGAATAATTAACCTTCCAATTTTCCTAAAGTTGACCTGAATTTCGACCACAGGAAACACAGCAGGTGGTACTAAGAGTAAGAGTAAAATGTAATGTAAATGAAAAGCTAACAGAATTTTTAATAGGTTTCATAGGGGTAGTGGCACAGGCACGGTGCGACCAAGGACAGGTGTTTGTTTGTTTTTCTTTAATGGGGCACCTGTTAGGTGTATTTGGTTTGTTCTAGGCCAGACAACCCCTTTAAACATTAAAGACAGAACATCAGGAAAAGCACTGCCATTGAAATCCATGCTGCAATCAGCTCCCAGTTTTGATAAGCACAATAGATTCACTTTGGCAAATTATTAACAAGAAAAAATCTGTTCCCTTTAAATTTGTTCAGGAAATAAATATGAAGTAATTATAAAATATGTGCATTACACAAGAGCGTTTGTGTGGTTTTTAAATACCTGTTATGGATGTGAAGATAATAGCATGCGTGATTATTATATCATTAGTGTTTATTGCTCACTTTATGGCTGAGTTGTATTTATTCATTTAATATCACCATGAAGGATTTTACACTACAGAGCCGAATGGCTTTACACCGCAGTCTCACTGTGATCGGTAAATTGAACCTGTGTTGCTATGGGCTTAATGCAGAATCATTGAAAGCAAAAAGATTGTAGAAAGAATTTAACTTTTTGTTACCGTCGATTCGTTTGCCATCCAATCAAGGAAAGCAATGTCCATGGCACTAAAATGGCCTCCAGCCCTTGGATGTACTTCACTTATATCGGGGTTAAACATCTAGGTGTAGATGCGACAGCACACCTTATAAAAGATATTATTGAGTAGTATAGACTTTCTGTAATAACCAAACAGTAAAGAATATAGCTTTTTTTTTTTAAAGGTCTTCCCATGGCGGATCTCATGACTCAAAGATGAGACTTGTGCTGCAAGCTAAGTAATAAAATGTAGTGGATACTCTAGGCTAGCTTGTGACAAATCATATCACACTATTATTAAAGAAGGAACTGGAGACCCAGGACTATTATTGATTCTTGACAGAATTTCTTATAAATAAAGAATTGCAATCAGTTTCAGGACTTTTGAAGGTCCAGGTAGAATTGTACTTACTACTGGGAAGACTAAGAAAATAGCAACATTGTATCAAAGGGAAGGTGAAAACCGAGATAAAGCTGCATATTCTGTGTCACATAGGTCAATGTGAACAATCAACAAGTAAGATATAAAAATACAAGGGCCCTGGAAAGGTGCAGATACAGATTACTATTTAAAATGGGCAAAGCTGTTTCCTGACTTCAAGCTATTTGTGCTGTGAACACGTTAGGAGAATGAATCTGTGACCCTTCTGAGCTCTAAGGACACACCTCCATTAGTGTCCGTATTCCTGCATTCAAGAGGCTGGTACAGTCAACTAAAATGACAGCCGTGATAAATATAAAACCACTATCATCACCCAGACTTGAATGTAAAAGCACTTAGTTTTATCCTAAGTAACTCACGGAAAGTTAGGTTTCAAGAACCGATGCATCATCCATCAGTACTTTAGCTTCTGTTGACAAAGTAATTGTACGATATCGAAAATGGAGGTTCAATATGAACTGACATTTTTGAAAGGAGGAATTGTGTGCCTGCACTTACTCATTAAATGCATTTTTCACCCTGGATCTTTCGCTGGGATTTTTTTTCCCCTCTATTTTTTTATGGCACGTATGAATAACTTTATCCAGCGTTCCCTTGACATATTGACTCTGTGCAGAACAGCACCTGTAGTCATTAATATGGAAACTGTATCATTTTACACTTGAAAACCATTTCGTACAATTATATGTTCCCAAAGAGAAATTATGTTTAGATCAAACAAGGGTAAAAGGGATCGTCAAATGAAAGATAGTAATGCTCGGAGGATCTAGATAATTACTGTTATATCGTGTACTGGATGAAGTTTGTGTTTCAAGACAGCAACTTTTAAAAGCAAAAAATAAAATAAAATAAAGTCTTACATTTCTTAGAAACGGCCAGGATATTGTATGTTATTTACAGGATTTTGGGACTGGGATCAATACTCGTTTCACACAACTGTACAAAAACACTATTATAATAAGGCAGGAAATTACTAGTCATCGAAGGCTTTGAACACTACATTGATGATTGACAGTGTTAGGATTGTATTTATTATTTTTATTTATTCTGCTTTATTTTTATTTTCAGCAACTCATAGAACCACCCATGGCACACACACGATTTCTATTTCCTTTAGCCTACCCAGCATACGAAAGCCTCCAGGGTGAGATAAATTAATTAAAAGGCAAAATCCCGTTGTGAGTTTGGTTGGATGTTATGATTTTATTTGAGTTATCATGGCAAGTTTCCAAGTTCAGTCACTGCTGGGGAATGCAGTGTAGCAGAAAAAAAGAAACATAACATTATCCATACAGAAAAAAAAAGTAAACTAGAAATCTCCACCCTGTGTATTTCTAACTGTAAATTGTGGGTGCGTAAAGGTGGTCTATAGCGAAGTGTAATGTGTTTGAAAAGTTCTTGAGAAGACCCCAAATATGACAAGGCAGCTATTTTATTTTTTATTATTTTATTATTAAATTATAAATTTTTATTTTAAAAGGTAGAAAATACTTTTTAACAGTTAGGTAGACAGTGGCTCTTTTAGCAATTAAGGTAATAATACAAAGGTGGCTACACTTGGTATGATATATAATGGTATCCTCAGGTGCTCACCTAATGTGCCCACACCCACTTGGGCATAGAATAAAACTTGATATAAGAAAGAATAGGGGCAGCACTGAGCTATATCTGGGCTGTGACACTATCAGTAGAATCCTGTGTATAGAAAATATTAAAAATGTTAAAAAACTGAATTTTATTATTTCTTAAAAATTAATAGAATACCAATACGCATCTATCAGGTATGTAACCGTGTTCCTTGTTGGATAAAACCACCTCCTTATTCAGTATATAAGGCAACGTGAAGAGAGTACCTATGCACCTGGACTGTGCACATAAACAAACCAGGGCTGGATCTATGTGCAAATGAGCTGTGCAAACAAATTGTGCAAATACGCAATAGGCAAAAATGGTGCAAATTCACAATAAGCAAAATTAATATGACATTGTACAAATAGCTGAGCACCTCAGTGCATAAATCAGTGCAAATAGTAAAATATATCCAAAAAGTGTCCAAAAAAGTACCAAAACCAAAAACACGGGTCCGTGAAAATAGTGTGAACAGAGTTGTATCAAAGATCCCGTTTTGAAAGTCTCCTTCAGCAGTGTACACGCCGACACTGTATATACTTATATATAAATAGTTTATGGAATTTCCTGCTCGTTCTTTATAGAGGACTCAAATGGTTTCCAATTGAATGAGAAGGAGTCTCCGATAAAGTGCAATATTAGTATAGGTGCGATCTTAGCATATCAGAAAAATGTTAACTTGCCTCCTGTATACCGAAACATACCGGTGTGAACAGGCAAACGTCCACTTCTCCCCGGCTTGGTAAGTCGTCGGCCGTTGTGTTCACTCCTCTTTTAGCAATTAGCCTGGTCTATCTTCTGAACATGCTTTGCTGCTACCTTTTGCCTAGTTTTCTGGCTGTCCCTAAGTTTTGTGTACAATGGTTTTCTAACATTCTCACATTGCTTAAACTCTTTCAGTCAAGACTTTTTTTTTACCACCAGGTGATGATGTGATATCCTTACTATGGGACACAAGGTCAAAGGGGCCAACTTTCACTCAGACGGGCAGATTGGCCATAGATCCTACAAGGTAATTTCCTGGTGTGGCCGATGCCCCATGGGGCCGCTCAAGTCCTTCTCTCTGATGCTGACTGGGTACATAATGAGCGCTCAACAGTAATTAAGGCTGTAAGAATCAGGTACTGATGTACCCAGCTAGTGACCGCATATGTTCTCCTGAATTCAGCTGCTAAGACTGGCACCTCACCTCCTAAGCTCCTTGCTCCATATTTTAATGAAAAACAACTGGAGGCGGAGGACAGAAAATGGTAGCTATTGATGGCCACCATAGGCCAGCTCTTTTGGGGCAGTATATTGTGCTATACTGTGTTATTTGGTTCTGCTGGTTGGTATTTTGCACTATGGTATTGTGTTTACCTGCCTTCTGTTAAATTGCATGCCTACAAATTACCTGCCTACAAAATGAGGCCACTTTTAGGTTTTTTACTGGGCCACTTTAAGGTTTTATGAGAGAAAGACTCAAATTCCTGCTCTGGTGCTTCAAAATCCAGTGTCTTGAATGTAGAATCTTCTTTATTTCATTAAAATCTGTACAGGCTAAGAACGCGTTTCGGGGAGGCTATAGTCCCCTTAATCAGGTTAGAATTGGTAGTGATACATGTGGTACAAGTAGGGGTATGTACTGTATACACAGCGAAAAAAACAGCAAAAAAAGGCATCTGTGGGTGGGTACATTCTAGTGGGACTACCCACAGATGTTGTCCAATTAGCATAAACATTCATGAATAATATCAAAATGTGTCCATATATTCACATATTCATGTCATATATCACATATATCACAATGCCACAATAAAACATTCCTATAGATCGCTATTCTGTTATTTTTGTATTTACTAATCTTGTTCGTTTGATTTATTTCCTCCTACTTAGCATATGGGATGGGCTCGGGAAATATTCAGTCCCGTGATCGCAAGGATCCCGATCACGTGACTGATGTCATGGCAACCTGGGATGCTGTGTAGTGATCCTTGATCTGGCCTGGCCCCCCATTTGGACGTGACTGTTGACTGTCATGTGGCGTCATGACTGTTGACTGTCATGTGGCGTTGACCCGTATTAGTAATGTAATGGTCGCACTGGTTCGCGCGAGCCTTGGCTAATTCTCAGTATGTGTATGGGATGTTGACGTAATGTATCCAGTCAAGTGATTGTCCGTATATGTATAATGCACGTGGTCACGTGATCCATTTCCAAGGGAACAAGATGCTATTGGAAGCAAGGTGTAACAGGAACAAAGAGTGGACCTTTTATGGCCTGGCTAGGGGACTGTATATGTATACATAAACACTATTAAAATAACATTGTTAAAAATAAACTAGTAGAACATTTTTAGTGTTGAGAGAACCCAGAGAAGTTCGGGGACCTAAACTTCATTTTATTATTTTCCGTTATAACATGGTTATAATGGAAAATAATAGTATTTGGCCATTGGGGGGTTAAAAATAAAAATACTCACCTCATCCACTTGTTCGCACAGCCGGTCTTGTCTTCTTTCCAGGACCTGGCTGGAACAGGATCTGTGGTGACGTCACCACGCTCACCACATGGTGAGCGCAGTGATGTTACCACAGGTCCTGCAGACAAGAACCCGGACGTCAGTGAAAGAGTCAGAGTTCGGCTCTGGGTACTCAAAACCGCAAAGTTCGGTACTTTGCGGTTCGGGTTCGCTCAACTTTACTCATTTTTTATGTATAAAAAACATATATGTGTAAAGAGTAATAATGTCCCTGAGGAAATTTATTCAATGAAGGCAATGGAAAGCAGAATAAAATAATAATAAATAATGTATAAAAAATAGAAAATCAGAAGAATAAAAAAGATATTTATAATTATATGATTAGTGATGGACGAGCATGTTTGGCTGAACACCGCTATGCTCAGCACATCACAGTGTTCGGCCAAACTCTGCGTGTGCTCGAGACAGTGTATTTAAATATAATTTAGCATCTATTTCTGAAAAGTTTATGCTGGGATTTGAACTTCCAAACTTGTATGTTAGAGACAAGGACTTTATTCACTCAGCTATAAAGCTGAATGCCAAACTGTGTCAGAAAAACCTCATAGTAGTTTCTGATATAGTGAGTATTCCTATTCAGCAGAAGACTTATTTTATATTTCTGTGCAGGTTAACATGTAGCTCTATAGTGTAGTGGTTAACATGCTTGCTTTGAATGTACAAGGTTGGGAGTTTAAATCCTGGAAGAAGCATATATATATATAAGCTTTCAGCCATAATATATTATTATATATTTAGAATATATAATATATTATAATTAGAGATGACCGAATCTAAGTTGCCGAAGTCGACTTTGTTCCGAATTTCAGTAAAAATTTGATTCTGAACGAATGCGAATTTCCTTGCACTTTGTGGTAACGAATTGCATTTTGTCCTTACTTTGCTGCTACCCGGTTACAATGGCGGCTAAACGTGTGAGGACATGGGGCAAGGAACTCTGGGAAGGAAGGGTGACCCATAATGCCATGCATGCAGCCAATAAGCAGCCAGCCAGCCTGGTGATGTCACAGGCCATATTAAATATGGTGGCCATCTTAGATTCTGCCATTCACCAGTGTACTTTGTTCAGGGAAAGACGTGTATGCAGGCGCTAGGGAGAGTCAGTGAAAGAACAACTAATTGTTTAATAAAAAGCAAAGAAGCGATTCACTAGCGCAGGGAAAGGATAGTGAGAGCAATAATTTCACAGGCAGGGAGAGATAGGGAGAATCTTAGGAAAACCTAATTGTGCAGGTAAACATTACTTGGGGATCCTGATAGTCTCATAATATAGCTCTGTCATTCCAGCAATTAGTTATTGGGGTGCAAGTGCTATGTTGAAAAGTCTGTAGTGGCTTATATCTGTGGAAAAAGATAAATATAGACTCTGATTCTCTGTTCACTACAGCTATATATGGTGAAAGTGTTTAGTGCCCTATTATAGTACAATGCCAGAAAAATAAACACAGTTCACATTTGGTGTTATTAGCACTAAAAGCATTTACTCCCAGTTCAGTACAACCCGAGAAAAATATACGCTGTTGACATTTTGGTGTTATTTGCTCTAAAAGCATATATTGCCAGTTCAGTACAACCCATGAAAAATATACCCTGTTCATATTTGGGTGTTATTAGCACTAAAAACGTTTATTGCCAGTTCAGTACAACCCAAGAAAAATATATGCTGTTGACATTTTGGTATTATTTGCGATAAAAGTGTATATTGCCAGTTCAATATAACCGGTGAAAAATTTACACTTTTCACATTTTGGTGTTATTTGCGCTAAAAGCGTATATTGCCAGTTCAGTACAACCCGTGAAAAATATATCCTGTTCACATTTGGGTGTTATTTGCACTAAAAGCATATATTGCCAGTTCAGTACAACCCGTGAAAAATATACGCTGTTGACATTTTGGTGTTATTTACACTAAAAGCGTATATTGCCAGTTCAGTACAACCCGTGAAAAATATACCCTGCTGACATTTTGGTGTTATTTGCACTAAAAGCATATATTGCCAGTTCAGTACAACCCGTGAAAAATATACCCTGTCCACATTTGGGTGTTATTTGCGCTAAAAGTATATATTGCGATTTCAGTACAACCTGTGAAAAATATTTTCAGTTTACATTTTGGTGTTATTTGCACTAAAAGCGTATATTGCCAGTTCAGTACAACCTGTGAAAAATATATCCTGTTCACATTTGGGTGTTATTTGCGCTAAAAGCGTTTATTGCATATGTAAGAAACAAAAGAGAAAAATATACGCAGTTAACTATTTTTGTTTTTTACGCTAAAATCGTTTAGTGGATTTTTTTTAGTCGAAAACGATAAATATATACGCAGGTTATATTTGTTTTTATTTCCGCTATAATAATTTAGTGGCTTATTTTAGTCAAAAAAAATAAATATATAGGCAGTTCACGTTTAATTGTATTTGTGCTAAAATCGGTTAGTGGCCTATTTCTGTCCAAAAAGAGAAATATATTCTGAGCTTTTAGGGTTGTTTTAATTTACTTTGAATTATTTTAGTTCAGCTAAAAGTATGTCAGACAGAGAAGTGCAAGGCCATGCACAGCGGAGTGGCAGAGGCATAAATGTTTCTGGCGCTGGCAGAGGTTGCAGCAGATAAAGGGGGCGTGGCAGACGCAGAGTCGCAGCGAGAGGCCTGAGCTCCCGGTGTCATCTACTGGTCGTGTCTTGACCAGCAACCCAGCGGTTATTGATTGGTTCACTTGGTTATCCACGTCATCCCAAGTGACATTAGACACCCCCAGCCAACAGTCGATGGGTTCGTCAGACACAACCCTTAGTTGGCATGGCCTGTGCCCTCACCTGTCCTCAAACTGCCTCTGTCCTTTGCTGTTCCCTCAGCCACAGAAGTACTATCTGCTGTCGGCTCAGCTCTGCTATTCAGCGAGGACGAGGACAGTCAGCAGCTACTGCCAGTACAAGATGTGGAGGAGAAATCCGCCGCTTCCTCCACTAGGTGGGCAAGTAGTGATGAGGAGAGTGGCGTGGGAGGTAGTGTTGCGAGCGGTCAGGCTCCTGACCCAGAGAGCATTGAGGAGGACACCAGTGATTTGCCGACACTACTCTATGATGATGAAGCCGATCGCACTTGGGAGCCGGGTGAAGGGGCTTCATTATCATCATCGGGAGAAGAGGGTGGCAGCTGCCCACGAGCCAGCAGATGAGCCAGCAATGTGGTAGCATGGCTGGGAGTCAGCAGGGTGGCAGCAGTGGGCGAATTTTAACACCCACAGGGACTCTTTCTGGCCACAATAGTGATGGAAAAGTTGTTTCAAAGGGACAAACACCTGGACTGTGGCATGCCGGAGGGGGATCCATGGCAAAACTCCCATGGAAAATTACGTAGTTGATGCAGAGTCGGGTTTTAATCCATAAAGGGCATAAATCATCTAACATTCCTAAATTGTTTGGAATAACGTGCTTTTAAACATCCAGTGTGTGTATACAATCAGGTATGATGTTATATCGATCAGGTAGTGTAAGGGTTACCCCTTGAGAAAGCTGACCGCGAAACGTGCGTCGGGGCGAGGTGGCGTGTGGTGACAGGAATTTACACTTCAGGTTAGTACATGGTTATCTATGCAGCTTTGGACACCGATGGCAAGTCGGGCATACCTCTTTCATTGGCCTAACTGATGTTTAATGTCCCACTTGGATTTAATGTTGTATCAGAATTGTGGATGGACTGCACTTGCACTTTATAATGATCTCTATCTGCACGTTTAGGCTGTGACAGACAACATAGGGATTACAATCCACTTTAGGCTAAGAATATTATGTGATTGCTGCAGAGTTGATGGAGTGTTACAGTCTATATTATATTTAACACACAAGATATATAAATTAAACTATTTGTGCACTGTACACCACCCTCCTGCATTAATTTTAAATGTTTTTAAATGTGACGCTACTTTTTGATAAAGTTTTTGTGATTCTTTAATTATATTTTGGTACTGGATTCTTTTTGACAGTATGATTTTTGATATCTGATATTGGATTAAAATAAAGTGTAAGAGTTACGCCCGCTTCACAGTGACAGACCAAACTCCCCGTTTAATGCACCGCAAACAACCGCAAACAGTCTATTTGCACAACCGCAAACTCCCCATTTGCACAAGGTTGGATACCAAGCTAGCCATGTCCCTTTCCTTGTCCTCACTGACGTCATTGAAGGTCTCTTCCTCCACCCAGCCACGTACAACACCAAGGGTCCCCGAAAGGTGACAACAAGCCCCCTGGGACGCCTGCTGTGGTTGGTCTTCCACCTCCTCAAAGCCACCTTCCTCCTCTGACTCCTCTTCTTCAGACTCCTCTCTCTGCGTTGCCACAGGTCCAGCAATCGACGACAACAAGGCTGCTTCTGGTGGTGATGGTGACCACAACTCTTCCTCTTCATGCTCATCTACGGCCTGATCTAGCACTCTTCTCAGGGCACGCTCCAGAAAAAATGCATATGGGATGAGGTTGATGATGTTGCCTTGGGTTTGACTGACCAGGTTTGTCACCTCCGCAAAACGACGCATAAGCCTACAGCCATTGTGCATGAGCGTTCTGTAACGCGGCCTAAAAATACCCAGCTCCGCAGAGGCTGTCCTCTTTTTTTAAATTAAAAAAATCTGTTCTTACCAGTTTAATCTCTGTTTTGTCCCCTATTAAGGGGCGGTGTATGGAATAGATTTTAGGAACCGGGAGATGGAAAAAGATGGTTGGTTGGTCCTCTTCCTTCCAATTTGGGTCACTACGTGTGCGCCGTGCAGTGTACTGTGCCACCCTATCTGAGTGGTGTGTTAAGTAGTACTATTCCGATCAGTTTATCCCTGTTACGTTCCCTATCAGGTGATGTGTATCGAATAAATTTTAGGAACCGGGAGATGGAAAAAGATGATTGGTCGGTCCTCTTACTTCCAATTTGGGGCACTGCACATGCGCCGCGCAATATACTGTGCCACCAATACAAATAGTGTGAACTACTATTCTTACCATTTTAATCTTTGTTAAGTTCCCTATCAGGGGGTGTGTATTGAATTGAATCCTTGCATAGCGAGGTAGAGAAAAAAGCTTGCTCTGTCCGCTTCCTTCTAATTTTGGGCACTTGCAATGGAATTTGCCACCAATCCAACTATTGTTAACTAAGTACTATTCCTATCAGTTTAATCTCTGTTTTGTCCCTTATCAGGGCCAGGGCCGGTGTAGTGAATAGATTTTTGGAACCGGGAGATGGAAAAAGACCCATGCTCCGTCCGCTTCGTTTGAACCTTAAATCACTGTGCGTGCACCGTGCAATGTACTGTGACACCCTATATGAGTGGTGGGCACTGGGCAGTGGGCACAGTACAGTCTGTGGGCCTGACACACACTGGCAGGCAACTGCAATTATATTAGAGTAAAAATTTAATGACTTTTTTTCACGTGAGACACTACGCTGTTAAAGTCCCCGCCCATTATCTTGTCTCTAGTGTAGTCTGCCATTAGTTTGTCCCGTAGAGAGGCAAACAAGGTACCTTGGGCTGCGTTGGGGGCATATATGTTGCAAACATTAAGATCCCCTCCTGTGCAGGAAAGTGTTAAAGTTAGCATTCTCCCTTCGCTGTCAGCAGCGGAGGCCAGGACTTTATGCCGAAAGCTTTTATGTAAAAGAGTGAGGACACCCGCTTTACCCTGCACCACTGTAGACCGATAAACGTCCCCCACCCACATTTTGGACATTCTGTGGAAATCTGAAGCCTCTAAATGTGTTTCCTGCAAAAGGCATTTGAGGTGGCGTAGCACCATATTGCGCTTGTGCGGGGAACGAAGACCCTTCACGTTACAAGACACTACCTTAAACATTGCGCACACTTTAAGCCATGTATATACCACCCTCGAGAAACCCTACCTCCTCCCAGACCCGTGCATCTAGATATAGTGTTGGCAGATACAAAAAAACCATACAAACAATGTAACAGTGGAAGCAAGCGTAATAACATAAGTCCAAAACCTGAAATAGCAGTTGAACCTGCAAAACTTGTAATAGAAACATATTTAGTACTTCTCTTTTTTCTGGCATATAACCCGTCCTCCACCCCACTATGTCAGGCTCATCAAGCAGGAAGACTAATGAGCATATGTCCAGAGCCGGAAAAATGAAAAACCTGAGGATACATTCTGAAGATACATTCGTGGAACTCCCATGTCCGCAGACTCAGCAAAAATTCGGGTCCAACGTCCATGAGTCCATCTCCTGTGGCGAGCATAGCTGGCAAGAGGCGGTCGCCGCACACAACTGGATCTGAGGTACCAGGAGATCACCAATGCACATTAATCAACAACGTGCTTTTCTCTGCTCCTTGGACCTGATATTGCCAAAGG
Organism: Bufotes viridis; assembly: GCA_033119425.1. Lineage (NCBI taxonomy): Eukaryota > Metazoa > Chordata > Amphibia > Anura > Bufonidae > Bufotes > Bufotes viridis. The sequence goes on along the minus strand of CM065596.1, from coordinate 43,131,255 downwards.
CGAGATCATTGTTCCTCGGAGCCTGTGATGAAGCTAATGAAACGTGGCGCGGAGAGCGTTGCTGAGTAGATCGAGATTCTCCAAGAAGGTCCTTGTCAGGTAAATATGGACCTTATGCGAAAAATGCCTCCGCTTCTGAAGGCGAGGTGAAAGTCTTAAAGGAGCCATTAGCGCATTTTACTTTCAGCAGGGCTGGATAGAGCAATTGAAAACGGATTTTGCGGTTAAACAGGGAGGAGCAAATACCGCTAAATGCTCTCCGACGCTTGGTCACTAGTGCTGAATAGTGTTGAGCGCGAATATTCGAAAAGCGAATTTTTTTAGCGAATATCGGCACTTCGCTAATTCGCGAATATTTCGAATATAGCGCTATAAATTCGCTATTTCGAATATTCGTTTTTTTTTTTTTTTTTTTTAGTTATTTTTTTTTCTTTCCCACTTCCCAAAAGTAGTTCTTACCTGTCATGAGGATTCCTGGCTTCCTGGCTGCTCCAGTCAGTGCCCGTTGCCGCTTCTGCCGACTTCCGTGCTCATGGAGCGTCCCCTTCCATGGGAAAATCTCTATATACTAAAATGTACTGTCGGATTTGAGGAATTACGTTGAAATCGCAATGCGATTAATTCAAGTTATATTAATCGCATTGCGATTACAACTTAGCACTGCTATCTTACATAGGCTAGAATTAACGAATATGGAATATATAGCTATGCACTAGCAGTGCTAAGTTGAAATCGCAATGCTAATACTTTAAGTTAAATTAATCGCATTGCGATTTCAACTTAGCACTGCTGCTATATTCCATATTCGTTAACTTCGTTAATTCTAGCAAGCTGACCCATTATAAACCCAGCTCTAAGTTGAAATCGCAATGCGATTAATATAACTTGAATTAATCGCATTGCGATTTCAACGTAATTCCTCAAATCCGACAGTACATTTTAGTATATGGAGACGTTCCCATGGTGATGGGGACGCTCCATGAGCACAGAAGTTATGGTTGGCTTGGTAGAATTAGCGAGGATGACGAATATGACGAATGTATTCGTCATATTCCTCAAAGCGAAGATAACGAGTATTCTACATCTTCGTTTTAGCAACCTATTCGTCAACCTCGCTAATTCTAGCAATCAAATAGGAAGGTTGACTTACCAGACAGCTGTGTTAAATTCGCTATGCGATTTTTTTTTTTTTATAAATAGAATACTTATAATAATATTATCATATCAAGTAATATAATTATTGTATTAAAAAAAAATCGCATAGCGAATTTAACACAGCTGTCTCTATAGTCAACCTTCCTATTTGATTGCTAGAATTAGCGAGGTTGACGAATAGGTTGCTAAAACGAAGATGTAGAATACTTCGTTATCTTCGTTTTGAGGAATATGACGAATACATTCGTCATATTCGTCATCCTCGCTAATTCTAGATATGAAACCAATAGGAAAGTAGCCTTAAGTACAAATCGCAATATGCGATTATTTAAATCGCATTTTAATCGCGATAACTAGAAAAAATGACGAATATTCGATTTCGACGAATACGAAACGAATATTCATTCGAATATTCGCGAATTTCGTCGAAATCGAATATGGCACCTGCCGCTCATCACTAGTGCTGAATAATCATTGAAGACCATGATTTTATGGCCTCTGAAAGTAAGTGGCTCTCTGCGGGCCCTGAAAGCCCGGAGGATCTCCTCTTTGTCAGTATAGTCCAAGTATTTCATTATAACTTGCTTGGCTTTAGAAGCCGGGGCAGCTCCATCGCGTGTGGCCGCCTGGGTTTGTAGACCCAGTCTATGTGCTCTTTCCACTCTCTTTGGAACTGAAAGGCCCAAAGCTCTGGGTAGGTCCGTTTCACAAAAATAGCGCAGGTCTGAAGCCAGCACTTCTTCCAGCAGCCCCACCACACGAAGGTTGTTGCGGCGGGAGCGGTTTTCTAAATCGTCCACCTTTTCTTTCAGCTCCCCAATCTCTTTTTGCAATTTATCAATCTGGGTGTGAGCACCCCCTAGGTCTTCTTCCACACACGAGGTTCTTTGCACTAGCTCATCTAGACGGTACCCCTGCTGGTTAAAAGCCTCCTGTAGGTCATTCAGGGCTGTGTGAATCGTTCCAGCCAGGGACTCCTTAAGATCAGGAGGCAAGTGTGCAGCCACCTCAAGTGCCAATTTTTTATAGTCTATCCCCGGGATAGGGCTCCCTTCAAACATGTCCTCCTGTGAGGGGGCCAGCCGGGGCTCTCTCTGTGTTCCCCCTAATAGTGACCCTGCCTCCTCTACTGCTGCTCTTGCCGCGGTCGCCGCCATCTTGGCCAGCGTGTCTTGCAGTGCGGGCCCCCGCTCCTCACCGTCGCTTGCTGTCTTCCCGCTGCGCAGGAGATACCTCTCCATAGGACCGGCTGTGCTGCGTTTCTCTCCCCCACCAAGCTGGCAGATGAGCGTGAGCCAAACGGCATTGTCGGAGGGTAATGCTACCATGGGGCTGGAGGAGCTCAGCGGGGTACCTCACGCCATGCCAGCACCGGAACCGGAAGCCTAAATGACATTTTTTTATCTGCAAGGTACTGTGCCACCCTATATGAGTGGTGGGCAGTGGGCACAGTACAGTCAGTGGGCCTGACACACAATGGCAGGCAACTGCAAATATATTAAAGGGTAAAAATTAAATGACTTTTTTATCTGCAAGGTACTGTGCCACCCGATATGAGTGGTGGGCACTGGCAGTGGGCCTGACACACACTGGCAGGCAACTGCTATTATATTAAAGGGTAAAAATTAAATGACTTTTTTATCTGCAAGGTACTGTGCCACACTATATAAGTGGTGTGTACACAATACGGTCTGTGGGCCTGCAGCCTTTCACACACGGGCAGGCAACTGCAATATATATATATATATAAAAAAAAAAAAAGCAGTCCTTACAGCAGATGAGTCTTTGGGGACTGAAGTGGACACAAAACACTGGCCTAGCTAACGCTTTCCCTATTAGGCCCCATTCACATGTCCCGGAATGGATGCGGACCCATTTATTGTGAATGGGGCCGGACGTGATGCGGAAAGCACACGTGTGCTCTCCACATCCGCATTTACGGATCTGCAAAAGATAGAGCATGTCCTATTCTTGTCCTGCAGTTTGCGGATCCGCAACACACTACAGACGTCTGAACGCGAACATGCGATGTTCCGAACATCTCTGAACAGAAGGTGTGCCAGTCCTTGAGCCTATCGATGTCAGCCGATGTGCACGGTAGCACCGACGTGAGGATCTGTAAATATGGTCAGGGACAATACATGTCCTTTATGGCCCACTGGGTAAATGTGGTTCCAACACAGCAATACCAGAAACTTGGCCAGGCGAGGCCGCTTCCGCCTCCACGTTGCCATGCTGTTGGTCCTGCAACAATGTCCGCCTCTGCCTCCTCATCCTTCACCATATCCTCAGCCTCCACTGCCGGAACAAGTCACAGTGCCCCTCCAGCATACCACATGTGCAGGGCACGGCGGTGTCACGCGGTTCTTCACCTGGTTTGCCTGGGCGAAAGTAGTCACACAGGGGAGGAAATGCTCTGTGTCCTTCAGAGAGAAATCAACTAAAAATCCAGCATGGTGACCGACGGTGCTGCGTGAAGGAAGGCTAAGCCATGCGCCCTGCATGGCACATGTGTTTAATCTGGTTGCCAAGCATTTCCTGAAGTCTTCTACCCATCTGCAAGACATCCTAAAAATGGCCAGGAAACTTTGCATGCACTCGTACACCGCAAAGCACACCCTCCTTGAGCCGCAGCGGCAGAACAGCATCCACCAACATAGGCTGATATGCAACGTTTCTACCCGTTGGAATTCCACCCTCCATATGTTGGACCGACTGTACGAACAAAGAAAAACCATCAACGATTTCTTGATGATCCAAACGGATAGTAGTACTCCCCTGTGTAACTTCGATGTCAGCCAGTGGCAGTTCATGCATGACACCTGACGTTTTATCAGGCCCTTTGAGGAGGTCACGTTATTTGTCAGTCGTTAGGACTACGGGATGAACGCCGTCATTTCACTGCTTCATGTCCTGGAACAGACACTGGTGAATATGGCTTGTCAGGGGACTGGAGACGTGGTGCCTAGATCTCACGGCCACATGAGCCCTGTGGGGTCTGAACTGGAAGAGGAGGAGGGGAGGAGGACATTGGAGCACAGGCAATATGTACCAAAATGAGTGGTTTTTCTACTGCGGTGACAGGAGAGGAGGAGCAGGAGCAGCCGGATGAGCAAGAGGGCGATGAGGAAGACAAGACAAATGACCCAGACACCCCGGGGCAGTATGCAGTGGAGATGGAGGCAGGGAATCCCTCAGAGTCACTGCATGCTCACTTGTTTACCTAGTGACAGTAGAATTGTCACCATTCGGCAGAGGGAGGACTTCTGGCTCTGCACCATGTGGGACCCTTGCTACCGGCCTAAAATGAGGGCCTTTTTACACCCTCTGAGAGGGAGGACAAACTGAAGTACTACAGAGACATCCTATGCAGTCAGTTGGCCTCTGCCTATCTGCACCATCGTCCATCCTCTCGCAGGCCTGACCGGGGGGCCCTCTGTGCTCACATTTCACTGCCATGGCTGCTGGGAGGGGTGGGGAGCCATGAATAGTACCAGCTCTAACAGCTGCAGAGTCCAGAGTCTAGAGTCCATGATGAGCAGCTTTCTTCACCCTCATAGTAAAGAAACCACTCACCAGCAGCAGCAAGTAGACCTGGAGCAGGACCTGAACCAGCAGGTGGTTGCATACTTGGACAGCACCCTGCCAGCCGTCATAGAAGATCCGCTGGACTACTGGGCAGCCAAACTGGATTTGTGGCCATAACTGGCAGATTTTTCACTGGCCGGTCAGTAGTGTGGCAGCAGAGTGGGTGTTTAGTGCGCCAGGGGCCATAGTTACCCCAAGCAGAAATTGCCGGTTTCACCAAAATGTGGAGAGACTTACTTTTATCAAGATGAATCAGGCATGGATCAGCCAGGATTTTAACCCACCGATGCCTGACGCATCAGATTAGATCATCCATCTACACACTATGGCACCATGCCACTCTGTGGCCTTCTGATGCTGCCATCTCCACACTATGTCACCTTGCTACTCTGTGGTATATTGCTGCTGCTGTTGCTGCCATCTCCATGCTATGTCACTTTGCCACTCATTGGTATCATCCTGCTGCTGTTGCTGTCATCTCCACACGATGTCACCTTGCCACTCTGTGGTATCATGCTGCTTCTGCCACCTCCACCCTCGGTCATTGTGCCACTCTGTGGTCTCCTGATGCTGCTGTTGCTGCCATCTCCACACTATGTCACCTTGCCACTTAGTGGTATCATGTGTTGCTGTTATCTCCACATAATGTCACCTTGCCACTCTGTGGTATTATGCTGCTGCTGTTGCTGCCATCTCCACACTATGTCACCTTGCCATTCTGTGGTATCATGCTGCTGCTGTTGCTGTCATCTCCACTCTATGTCACCTTGCAACTCTGTGGTATCATTCTGCTGCTGTTGCTGCCATCTCCACACTATGTCACCTTGCAACTCTGTGGTATCATTCTGCTGCTGTTGCTGCCATCTCCACGCTATGTCACTGTGCCACTCTGTGGTATCATGCTGCTGCTGTTACTGCCATCTCCATGCTATGTCACTGTGCCACTCTGTGCTATCATGCAGCTTCTGTTCCTGTCATTTCCTCACTAGAGATGGCCCGAACTATTCGCCGGCGAACAGTTCCCGGCGAACATAGCTTGTTCGCGTTCGCCTCGGCGGGCGAACATATGCGATGTTCGGTCAGCCCCCTATACATCATCATTGAGCAAACTTTGACCCTGTACCTCAAAGTCAGCAGATACATTCCAGCCAATCAGCAGCATACCCTCCCTCCCAGACCCTCCCACCTCCCGCACAGCATCCATTTTAGATTCATTCTGAAGCTGCAGTCTTAGTGACAGGAGGGACAGTGTAGTTGCTGCTGATTTAATAGGGAAATTGATAGCTAGGCTAGTGAATTCAGTGTCCACTCCAGTCCTGAAAGACTCATCTGATCTCTGCTGTAAGGACAGCATCCTGATAGCACCCCAAAAAGCCCTTTTTAGGGTTGCAACATTAGTCTGCTTTTTTTTTTCTTCTCCATATATATATTGCAGTTGCCTGGCCTGCCCGTGTGTGAGAAGCTGCAGGCCCACAGACTACATAGTGCCCAATGCCAGTGCCCACCACTCACACCATGTGGCACAGGACTTTGCATCAAACAAAGGCATTTAATTTTGACCCTTTAATCTAAGGTTAGTTGCCTGCCAGTTTGTGTCAGGCCGACTTCCACAGACTGTAGTGTGCCCACTGCCAGTGCCCACCATCACTCATACCGGGTGGCACAGGCATTTAATTTTTACACTTTACTCTAATTTCAGTTGCTTGCCTGCTGCCAGTGTGTGTCAGGCCGACTTCCACAGACTGTAGTGTGCCCACTGCCAGTGCCCACCACCACTCATACTGTGTGGCACAGGCATTTCATTTCTACACTTTAGTCTAATTTCAGTTGCTTGCCTGCTGCCAGTGTGTGTCAGGCCGACTTCCACAGACTGTAGTGTGCCCACTGCCAGTGCCCACCACCACTCATACTGGGTGGCACAGTAGCTTGCCGATAAATAAGGCATTTCATTTTTACACTTTAGTCTAATTTCAGTTGCTTGTCTGCTGCCAGTGTGTGTCAGGCCGACTTCCTCTGACGGTAGTGTGCCCACTGCCAGTGCCCACAACTCATACCGGGTGGCACAGTACCTAGCATGCGTAGTACCACTTATCTAAAAAAAATGACAGGCAGAGGCAGGCCACCCCGCAGGGGCCGTCGTGGTCGTGGCGCTGTGATTTCCACTGGCCCTGGAATAATGCCCAGTGTTCAGAGGCCACGTACCCTGAACCTGAAAAATTCTGAGGACATAGTTGACTGGCTTAGACAGGACACCCAATCTTCAACAGCTTCCGCTAAGAACCTTGACGCACCATCCTCCTCCAGCTCAGCTTCGATCACCTGCTCTCAAGTTACCACGCTCCCGCCCGCCGCCACCACCACCACAGCCACCACAACCGCTTCATTTGATCCGTCAGAGGAGTTATTTACACATCAGTTGTATGCAATTAGTAATGCGCAACCATTATTGCCAGATGATGTAGATTACAGGGATATGTCTCAGTCAGGCAGGATTACACACATGGACGTACAGTGTGATGATGATGATGTTGTACCCGCTGCTGCTTCCTTTGCTGAGGTGTCAGATACAAGAGAAGCGGTTGATGATGACGATGTGTCTACGGATGCCATGTGGGTGCCTGCTCGAAGAGAAGAAGAGGGGGAAAGTTCAGAAGGGGAGACAGAGAGAAGGAGGAGACAAGTGGGAAGCAGGGGGAGGTCGTCGCAAGGAGTTAGTGGCACAGTCAGACAGCATGTATCGGCACCTGGGGTCAGCCAGACAGCACGCCAGTCAACGCATGCTGTTGCCACCACCAGAATGCCGTCATTGAAAAGCTCAGCAGTGTGGCATTTTTTGTGTGTGTCTGCCTCTGATAACAGCAATGCCATTTGCAACCTGTGCCAAAAGAAACTGAGTCGTAGGAAGTCCAACACCCACCTCGGTACAACTGCTTTGCGAAGGCACATGATCTCACATCACAAACGCCTATGGGATCAACACATGAGTACAAGCAGCACACAAACTCAAAGCGACTATCCTCCTCCTGGTCCAGCATCTTCAGCCACGTCAACCACTGTTGTCCTTCTTGCCCCCTCTCAACCACCCGCCACTCCGCCTCTCACCTTCAGCAGTTCCTGCTCATCTGCCCACAGTCAGGTGTCTGTTAAGGAAATGTTAGAGCGTAAGAAGCCAATGTCACAGAGTCACCCCCTTGCCCGGCGTCTGACAGCTGGATTGACGGAACTCTTAGCCCGCCAGCTTTTACCATATCAGCTGGTGGAGTCTGAGGCCTTCAAAAAATTTGTCGCTATTGGGACACCACAGTGGAAGGTACCTGGAAGAAATTTTTTTAAAAAAAGGTAATCCCTGATATGGGACGTAACAGGGATTAAACTGATGAGAATAGTACTACAGAAAATACCACTCATATCGGGTGTGACAGTAAATTGCACGGCGCAGATGCAGTGACCGTGGATTAAAACAAAGGGGAGGTAGAGATGGCCCGAACTATCCGCCGGCGAACAGTTCCCGGCGAACATAGCTTGTTCGCGTTCGCCTCTGCCGGGCGAACATATGCGATGTTCGGTCCGCCCCCTATACATCATCATTGAGCTTTGACCCTGTACCTCACAGTCAGCAGACACATTCCAGCCAATCAGCAGCATACCCTCCCTCCCAGACCCTCCCACCTCCTGCACAGCATCCATTTTAGATTCATTCTGAAGCTGCAGTCTTAGTGAGAGGAAGGAGAGTGTAGTAGCTGCTGATTTAATTGGGAAATCGATAGCTAGGCTAGTGAATTCAGTGTCCACTCCAGTCCTGAAAGACTCATCTGATCTCTGCTGTAAGGACAGCGTCCTGACAGCACCCCAAAAGCCCTTTTAGGGCTGCAACATTAGTCTGCTTTTTTTTTTCCTTTATATACATATTGCAGTTGCCTGGCCTGCCTGTGTGTGAGGAGCTGCAGGCCCACAGACTGTAGTGTGCCCACTGCCAGTGCCCACCCCTGTCATTCCGTGTGGTACAGGACTTTGCATCAAAAAAGGCATTTAATTTTTACACTTTAATCTAAGGTTAGTTGCCTGCCAGTGTGTGTCAGGCTGACTTCCACTGACTGTAGTGTGCCCACTGCCAGTGCCCACCACTCATACCGGCTGGCACAGGACTTTGCATAAAAAGGCATTTAATTTTTACACTTTAGTGTAATTTCAGCTGCTTGCCTGCTGCTAGTGTGTGTCAGGCCGACTTCAACTGAATGTAGTGTGCCCACTGCCAGTGCCCACCCCTGTCATCCCGTGTGGCACAGGACTTTGCTTAAAAAAGGCACTTAATTTTTACACTTTAATCTAAGGTTAGTTGCCTGCCAGTGTGTGTCAGGCTGACTTCCACTGACTGTAGTGTGCCCACTGCCAGTGTCCACCACTCATACCGGCTGGCACAGGACTTTGCATAAAAAGGCATTTAATTTTTACACTTTAGTGTAATTTCAGCTGCTTGCCTGCTGCTAGTGTGTGTCAGGCCGACTTCAACTGACTGTAGTGTGCCCACTGCCAGTGCCCACCCCTGTCATCCCGTGTGGCACAGGACTTTGCTTAAAAAAAAAGGCACTTAATTTTTACACTTTAATCTAAGGTTAGTTGCCTGCCAGTGTGTGTCAGGCCGACTTCAACTGACTGTAGTGTGCCCACTGCCAGTGCCCACCCCTGTCATCCCGTGTGGCACAGGACTTTGCTTAAAAAAAGGCACTTAATTTTTACACTTTAATCTAAGGTTAGTTGCCTGCCATTGTGTGTCAGGCTGACTTCCACTGACTGTAGTGTGCCCACTGCCAGTGTCCACCACTCATACCGGCTGGCACAGGACTTTGCATAAAAAAGGCACTTAATTTTTACACTTTAATCTAAGGTTAGTTGCCTGCCAGTGTGTGTCAGGCCCACTTCCACTGACTGTAGTGTGCCCACTGCCAGTGCCAACCACTGATACCGGGTGGCACAGTAGCTTGCCGATAAATAAGGCATTTAATTTTTAGACAGTAGTCTAAATTCAGTTGCTTGCCTGCTGCCAGTGTGTGTCAGGCCCACCTCCACAGACTGTAGTGTGCCCACTGCCAGTGCCAACCACTGATACCGGGTGGCACAGTAGCTTGCCGATAAATAAGGCATTTAATTTTTAGACAGTAGTCTAAATTCAGTTGCTTGCCTGCTGCCAGTGTGTGTCAGGCCCGCTTCCACTGACTGTAGTGTGCCCACTGCCAGTGCCAACCACTGATACCGGGTGGCACAGTAGCTTGCCGATAAATAAGGCATTTAATTTTTAGACAGTAGTCTAAATTCAGTTGCTTGCCTGCTGCCAGTGTGTGTCAGGCCCTCTTCCACTGACTGTAGTGTGCCCACTGCCAGTGCCAACCACTGATACCGGGTGGCACAGTAGCTTGCCGATAAATAAGGCATTTAATTTTTAGACAGTAGTCTAAATTCAGTTGCTTGCCTGCTGCCAGTGTGTGTCAGGCCCTCTTCCACTGACTGTAGTGTGCCCACTGCCAGTGCCAACCACTGATACCGGGTGGCACAGTAGCTTGCCGATAAATTAGGCATTTAATTTTTAGACAGTAGTCTAAATTCAGTTGCTTGCCTGCTGCCAGTGTGTGTCAGGCCCTCTTCCACTGACTGTAGTGTGCCCACTGCCAGTGCCAACCACTGATACCGGGTGGCACAGTAGCTTGCCGATAAATAAGGCATTTAATTTTTAGACAGTAGTCTAAATTCAGTTGCTTGCCTGCTGCCAGTGTGTGTCAGGCTTGCTTCCACTGACTGTAGTGTGCCCACTGCCAGTGCCAACCACTCATACCGGGTGGCACAGTACCTAGCACGCGTAGTACCACTTATCTAAAAAAATGACAGGCAGAGGCAGGCCACCTCGCAGGGGCCGTCGTGGTCGTGGTGCTGTGATTTCCACTGTCCCTGGAATAATGCCCAGTTTTCAGAGGCCACGTACCCTGAACCCGAAAAATTCAGAGGACGTAGTTGACTGGCTTAGACAGGACACCCAATCTTCAACAGCTTCCGCTAAGAACCTTGACGCACCATCCTCCTCCAGCTCAGCTTCGGTCACCTGCTCTCAAGTTACCACGCACCCGCCCGTCGCCACCACCACCACTACCACCACAGCCACCACAGCCGCTTCACTTGATCCGTCAGAGGAGTTATTTACACATCAGTTGGATGCAATTAGTGATGCGCAACCATTATTGCCAGATGATGTAGATTACGGGGATATGTCTCAGTCAGGCAGGATTACACACATGGACGTACAGTGTGATGATGATGATGATGATGTTGTACCCGCTGCTGCTTCCTTTGCTGAGGTGTCAGATACAAGTGAAGCGGTTGATGATGACGATGTGTCCACGGATGCCACGTGGGTGCCTGCTCGAAGAGAAGAAGAGGGGGAAAGTTCTGAAGGGGAGACAGAGAGAATGAGGAGACGAGTTGGAAGCAGGGGGAGGTCGTCGCAAGGAGTTAGTGGCACAGTCAGACAGCAGTCAGACACCTGGGGTCAGCCAGACAGCACGCCAGTCAACGCATGCTGTTGCCACCACTAGAATGCCGTCATTGCAAAGCTCAGCAGTGTGGCATTTTTTTTGTGTGTCTGCCTCTGATAAAAGCAATGCCATTTGCAACCTGTGCCAAAAGAAACTGAGTCGTGGGAAGTCCAACACCCACCTTGGTACAACTGCTTTGCGAAGGCACATGATCTCACATCACAAATGCCTATGGGATCAACACATGAGTACAAGCAGCACACAAACTCAAAGCCACCATGCTCCTCCTGGTCCAGCATCTTCAGCCACGTCAACCACTGCTGTCCTCCCTGCCCCCTCTCAACCACCCGCCACTCCATCTCTCACCTTCAGCAGTTCCTGCTCATCTGCCCACAGTCAGGTGTCTGTCAAGGACATGTTTGAGCATAAGAAGCCAATGTCACAGAGTCACCCCTTGCCCGGCGACTGACAGCTGGCTTGACGGAACTCTTAGCCCGCCAGCTTTTACCATACCAGCTGGTAGAGTCTGAGGCCTTCAAAAATTTGTCGCTATTGGGACACCACAGTGGAAGGTACCCGGACGAAATTTTTTTTCAAAAAGGCAATCCCAAACCTCTACCATGTCATTGAAAAGGAAGTCATGGCATCTCTGGCATACAGTGTTGGGGCAAGGGTCCATCTGACCACTGATACCTGGTCTGCAAAGCACGGTCAGGGCAGGTATATCACGTATACTGCGCATTGGGTCAACCTGCTGACGGCTGACAAGCATGGAATGCGTGGCTCCGCAGCGGAGTTGGTGACACCACCACGACTTGCAGGCAGACCTACTGCCACCTCCTCTACTCCTACTCCATCCTCTTCAATATCCTCCTCGGCCGAGTCCTCTTCTGCTGCGGCGTCTGGCTGCACATCAACTGATTCCCCCCAGCTCCCCAGGGGCTATTTCACATCCCGGATACGACAGTGTCACGCTATCTTGGGGTTGACTTGCCTGAAAGCAGAGAGCCACACAGGACCAGCACTCCTGTCCGCCCTGAACGCACAGGTGGATCAGTGGCTGACCCCGCACCAACTGGAGATCGGCAAAGTGGTGTGTGACAATGGAAGCAATCTGTTGTCGGCATTAAATTTGGGCAAGTTGTCACATGTGCCGTGCATGGCACATGTGTTGAATCTCATCGTACAACGTTTTGTGTCTAAGTACCCAGGCTTACAGGACGTCCTCAAGCAGGCCAGGAAGGTGTGTGGCCATTTCAGGCGTTCCTACACGGCCATGGCGCACTTTTCCGATATTCAGCGGCGAAACAACATGCCAGTGAGGCGCTTGATATGCGACAGCCCGACACGTTGGAATTCAACACTCCTAATGTTCGACCGCCTGCTCCAACAAGAAAAAGCCGTCAACGAGTATTTGTATGACTGGGGTGCTAGGACAGCCTCTGCGGAGCTGGGAATCTTTTGCCACGTTACTGGACACTCATGCGCAATGCCTGTAGGCTTATGCGTCCTTTTGAGGAGGTGACAAACCTAGTCAGTCGCACCGAAGGCACCATCAGCGACCTCATCCCATTTGTTTTCTTCCTGGAGCGTGCCCTGCGAAGAGTTCTGGATCAGGCTGTAGATGAGCGTGAAGAGGAAGAGGAAGAGTTGTGGTCACCATCACCACCAGAAACAGCCTTGTCATCATCGCTTGCCGGACCTGCAGCAACGCTGGAAGAGGAGTATGAGGAAGAGGAGTCAGAGGAGGAATGTGGTGGCTTTGAGGAGGAGGAAGACCAACCACAGCAGGCACCCCAGGGTGCTCGTTGTTGTCACCTATCTGGGACCCATGGTGTTGTACGTGGCTGGGGGAAGAACAGACCGTCAATGACATCAGTGAGGACGAGGAACGGGAAATGAGTAGCTCTGCATCCAACCTTGTTCAAATGGGGTCTTTCATGCTGTCATGTCTGTTGAGGGACCCACGTATAAAAAGGATAAAGGAGAACGATCTGTACTGGGTGGCCACGCTACTAGACCCCGGTATAAGCAGAAAGTGGCAGAAATGTTACCAAATTACCGAAAGTCGGAAAGGATGCAGCAGTTCAAAACCAAACTAAAAATATGCTTTACACAGCTTATAAGGGGAATGTCACAGCACAACGGGAATCTAACAGGGGAAGAGGTGAGTGTAATCCTCCTCCAACCACGGCGGCAAGGACTGGACGATTTACAGATGTGTTGTTGATGGAGGACATGCGGAGCTTTTTCAGTCCTACTCATCGCCACAGCCCTTCGGGATCCAGCCTTAGAGAACGACTCGACCGACAGGTAGCAGACTACCTCGCCTTAACAGCAGATATCGACACTCTGAGGAGCAATGAACCCCTTCACTACTGGGTGTGCAGGCTTGACCTGTGGCCTGAGCTATCCCAGTTTGCGATAGAACTTCTGGCCTGCCCTGCTTCAAGTGTCCTGTCAGAAAGGACCTTCAGTGCAGCAGGAGGCATTGTCACTGACAAGAGAAGTTGCATCGGTCAAAAAGTGTTGATTACCTCACCTTCATAAAGATGAATGAGGCATGGATCCCGAAGGGACTGACAGTGGGGGATACGTTTGACTAACAAAAGGCCTGATTACATGCCATGGCCTTAAAATGGTCCCCACGCTGCTGTATTTAATGTCTGCATACCGGATGACTTTCGTGAATTCTCCACCACCAACTAGGGTTCAAGCCGCAATGTTTTAGTCACTTTTCTGCCTGGAAAACATAAATTTTTCCGGCCGCTGCTACAATAGCGGCTGCAACAGTGCAATTATTTTTCAGGCATGTGTACATGCCTAATTTTTCTGTCCTATGGTGCAGCACTGTGGCTGCAAAAACAAACCAAATAAAAAGGCACATACAAGTGTCAATTCCCCTTCGTGATCGTTACCTTGTTGTGGTGAAGGGGCTTACGTATCACAATGAAGCAATCATCATCACCTCTATAAGTGTGTTGGCAATGTTGCCACACCCCAGATGATAAGGCCGTTGCTTCATTATGATCAGACCAAAAGCGATCGGGTGGCCACGCTACTAGACCCCGGTATAAGCAGAAAGTGGCAGAAATGTTACCAAATTACCGAAAGTCGGAAAGGATGCAGCAGTTCAAAACCAAACTAAAAATATGCTTTACACAGCTTATAAGGGGGATGTCAATGGGGATTCGACAATGGTTAATCAATTCGACCGGATAGGGTCCGTAACAGGGATTAAACTGATAGCAATAGTACTAGTTAAGACACCACTCATATAGGGTGTCACAGCACATTGCTCTGTGCACGCGCAGTGCCCCAATTTGGGAGTAAGAGGACCGACTAAGCTGCTTTTTCCATCTCCCGGTTCCTGAAATCAATTCAGTTTAGTGTACGAGAGTTTGGTCTGTCACTGTGAAGGCAGTCGAAGGTACCCGGCCTAAATTTTTTTCACAAAAGGCAATCCCTGATATGGGACGTAACAGGGATTAAACTGATGAGAATAATACTACAGAAAATACCACTCATATCAGTGGAGGGAGCCAGCGTTTTTTAACCATCTCCCCGTTCAAAAATCTATTTAATAAATGGCCCCCAGATTGGGGAGTCGGGGACGTTAGAGGGATTAAACTGATGAGAATAGTACTACAGAAAATACCACTCATATCGGGTGTTACAGTAAATTGCACGGCGCAGACGCAGTCACCGTGGTTTAAAACAGAGTGGAGGGAGCCAGCGTTTTTTAACCATCTCCCCGTTCGAAAAATCTATTCAATAAATGGCCCCCAGATTGGGGACGTTAGAGGGATTAAACTGATGAGAATAGTACTACAGAAAATACCACTCATATCGGGTGTGACAGTAAATTGCACGGCGCAGACGCAGTCACCGTGGTTTAAAACAGAGTGGAGGGAGCCAGCGTTTTTAACCATCTCCCGTTCGAAAAATCTATTCAATAAATGGCCCCCAGATTGGGGACGTTAGAGGGATTAAACTGATGAGAATAGTACTACAGAAAATACCACTCATATCGGGTGTGACAGTAAATTGCACGGCGCAGACGCAGTCACCGTGGTTTAAAACAGAGTGGAGGGAGCCAGCGTTTTTTAACCATCTCCCGTTCGAAAAATCTATTCAATAAATGGCCCCCAGATTGGGGACGTTAGAGGGATTAAACTGATGAGAATAGTACTACAGAAAATACCACTCATATCGGGTGTGACAGTAAATTGCACGGCGCAGACGCAGTCACCGTGGTTTAAAACAGAGTGGAGGGAGCCAGCGTTTTTTAACCATCTCCCGTTCGAAAAATCTATTCAATAAATGGCCCTCAGATTGGGGACGTTAGAGGGATTAAACTGATGAGAATAGTACTACAGAAAATACCACTCATATCGGGTGTGACAGTAAATTGCACGGCGCAGACGCAGTCACCGTGGTTTAAAACAGAGTGAAGGGAGCCAGCGTTTTTTAACCATCTCCCGTTCGAAAAATCTATTCAATAAATGGCCCCCAGATTGGGGACGTTAGAGGGATTAAACTGATGAGAATAGTACTACAGAAAATACCACTCATATCGGGTGTGACAGTAAATTGCACGGCGCAGACGCAGTCACCGTGGTTTAAAACAGAGTGGAGGGAGCCAGCGTTTTTAACCATCTCCCCGTTCGAAAAATCTATTCAATAAATGGCCCCCAGATTGGGGACGTTAGAGGGATTAAACTGATGAGAATAGTACTACAGAAAATACCACTCATATCGGGTGTGACAGTAAATTGCACGGCGCAGACGCAGTCACCGTGGTTTAAAACAGAGTGGAGGGAGCCAGCGTTTTTTAACCATCTCCCGTTCGAAAAATCTATTCAATAAATGGCCCCCAGATTGGGGACGTTAGAGGGATTAAACTGATGAGAATAGTACTACAGAAAATACCACTCATATCGGGTGTGACAGTAAATTGCACGGCGCAGACGCAGTCACCGTGGTTTAAAACAGAGTGGAGGGAGCCAGCGTTTTTTAACCATCTCACCGTCTGAAAAATCAATTCAATTCATCTTTTGGGGACCCTTGTTGTTGTACGTGGCTGGGTGGAGGAAGAAACCTTCAATGACATCACTGGGACGTGGCTAGCTTGGTATCCAACCTTGTGCAAATGGGGAGTTTGCGGTTGTGCAAATGAACTGTTTGCGGTGCATTAAAAGGGGAGTTTGGTCTGTCAATGTCAGTGAAGCGGGCGTAACCCTTACACTACCTGATCGATACAACATCATACCTGATCGTATACACACACTGGATGTTTTAAAGCACGTTATTCCAAACAATTTAGGAATGTTAGTTGATTTATGCCCTTTATGGATTAAAACCCGACTCTGCGTCCACTACGTAATTTTCCATGGGAGTTTTGCCATAGATCCCCCTCCGGCATGCCACAGTCCAGGTGTTAGACCCCTTGAAACAACTTTCTCATCACTATTGTGGCCAGAAAGAGTCCCTGTGGGTTTTAAAATTCGCCTGCCAATTGAAGTCTATGGCGGTTCGCCCGGTTCGCCCGTTCGCGAACATTTGCAGAAGTTCGCGTTCGCTGTTCGCGAACTGAAAATTTTATGTTCGCGACATCACTAAGGGGAGGGAGCCAGCGTTTTTTTAACCATCTCCCTGTTCGAAAAATCAATTCAATAAATGGACCCCAGATTGGGTAACGTAACAGGGATTAAACTGATGAGAATAGTACTTCAGAAAATACCACTCATATCGGGTGTTACAGTAAATTGCACGGCGCAGACGCAGTCACCGTGGTTTAAAACAGAGTGGAGGGAGCCAGCGTTTTTTTAACCATCTCCCCGTTCGAAAAATCTATTCAATAAATGGCACCCAGATTGGGGACGTTAGAGGGATTAAACTGATGAGAATAGTACTACAGAAAATACCACTCATATCGGGTGTGACAGTAAATTGCACGGCGCAGACGCAGTCACCGTGGTTTAAAACAGAGTGGAGGGAGCCAGCGTTTTTTTAACCATCTCCCGTTCGAAAAATCTATTCAATAAATGGCCCCCAGATTGGGGACGTTAGAGGATTAAACTGATGAGAATAGTACTACAGAAAATACCACTCATATCGGGTGTGACAGTAAATTGCACGGCGCAGACGCAGTCACCGTGGTTTAAAACAGAGTGGAGGGAGCCAGCGTTTTTTAACCATCTCCCGTTCGAAAAATCTATTCAATAAATGGCCCCCAGATTGGGGACGTTAGAGGGATTAAACTGATGAGAATAGTACTACAGAAAATACCACTCATATCGGGTGTGACAGTAAATTGCACGGCGCAGACGCAGTCACCGTGGTTTAAAACAGAGTGGAGGGAGCCAGCGTTTTTTTAACCATCTCCCCGTTCGAAAAATCTATTCAATAAATGGCCCCCAGATTGGGGACGTTAGAGGGATTAAACTGATGAGAATAGTACTACAGAAAATACCACTCATATCGGGTGTGACAGTAAATTGCACGGCGCAGACGCAGTCACCGTGGTTTAAAACAGAGTGGAGGGAGCCAGCGTTTTTTAACCATCTCCCCGTTCGAAAAATCTATTCAATAAATGGCCCCCAGATTGGGGACGTTAGAGGGATTAAACTGATGAGAATAGTACTACAGAAAATACCACTCATATCGGGTGTGACAGTAAATTGCACGGCGCAGACGCAGTCACCGTGGTTTAAAACAGAGTGGAGGGAGCCAGCGTTTTTTTAACCATCTCACCGTTCGAAAAATCAATTCAATTCATCTTTTGGGGACCCTTGTTGTTGTACGTGGCTGGGTGGAGGAAGAAACCTTCAATGACATCACCGGGACGTGGCTAGCTTGGTATCCAACCTTGTGCAAATGGGGAGTTTGCGGTTGTGCAAATGAACTGTTTGCGGTGCATTAAAAGGGAGTTTGGTCTGTCAATGTCAGTGAAGCGGGCGTAACCCTTACACTACCTGATCGATACAACATCATACCTGATCGTATACACACACTGGATGTTTTAAAGCACGTTATTCCAAACAATTTAGGAATGTTAGTTGATTTATGCCCTTTATGGATTAAAACCCGACTCTGCGTCCACTACGTAATTTTCCATGGGAGTTTTGCCATAGATCCCCCTCCGGCATGCCACAGTCCAGGTGTTAGACCCCTTGAAACAACTTTCTCATCACTATTGTGGCCAGAAAGAGTCCCTGTGGGTTTTAAAATTCGCCTGCCAATTGAAGTCTATGGCGGTTCGCCCGGTTCGCCCGTTCGCGAACATTTGCAGAAGTTCGCGTTCGCTGTTCGCGAACTGAAAATTTTATGTTCGCGACATCACTAAGGGGAGGGAGCCAGCGTTTTTTTAACCATCTCCCTGTTCGAAAAATCAATTCAATAAATGGACCCCAGATTGGGTAACGTAACAGGGATTAAACTGATGAGAATAGTACTTCAGAAAATACCACTCATATCGAGTGTGAGAGTAAATTGCACGGCGCAGACGCAGTGACCGTGGATAAAAACAAAGGGGAGGGAGCCAGCGTTTTTTTAACCATCTCCCCGTTCGAAAAATCAATTCAATTCACCTTTCGGGGACCCTTGGTGTTGTACGTGGCTGGGTGGAGGAAGAAACCTTCAATGACATCACCGGGACATGGCTAGCTTGGTATCCAACCTTGTGCAAATGGGGAGTTTGCGGTTGTGTAAATGGACTGTTTGCGGTTGTTTGCGGTGCATTAAAAGGGGAGTTTGGTCTGTCAATGTCTGTGAAGCGGGCGTAACCCTTACACTACCTGATCGATACAACATCATACCTGATCGCATACACACACTGGATGTTTTAAAGCATGTTATTCCAAACAATTTAGGAATGTTACATGATTTATGCCCTTTATGGATTAAAACCCGACTCTGCGTCCACTACATAATTTTTTATGGGAGTTTTGCCATGGATCCCCCTCCGGCATGCCACAGTCCAGGTGTTAGTCCCCTTGAAACAACTTTTCCATCACTATTGTGGCCAGAAAGAGTCCCTTTGGTTTTTAAAATTCGCCTGTCTATTGAAGTCTATGGCGGTTCGCCCGTTCGCGAACATTTGCGGAAGTTCGCGTTCGCGAACTGAAAATTTTATGTTCGCGACATCACTATTCCTCACTATGTCACTTTGCCACTCATTGATATCATGCTGCTGCTGTTGCTGCCATCTCCACACTATGTCACTGTGCCACTCTGTGGTATCATGCTGCTGCTGTTACTGCCATCTCCATGTTATGTCACTGTGCCACTCTGTGGTATCATGCTGCTGCTGTTACTGCCATCTCCATGCTATGTCACTGTGCCACTCTGTGGTATCATGCAGCTTCTGTTCCTGTCATCTCCTCATGTCACCTTGCCACTTATTGATATCATGCTGCTGCTGTTGCTGCCATCTCCATGCTATGTCACCTTGCCACTCTGTGGTATCATGCTGCTGCTGTTGCTGTCATCTCCACACTATGTCACCCTGCCACTCTGTGGTATCATGCTGCTGCTGTTGCTGCCATCTCCATGCTATGTCACTGTGCCACTCTGTGCTATCATGCAGCTTCTGTTCCTGTCATCTCCTCACTATGTCACCTTGCCACTCATTGATATTATGTTGCTGCTGTTGCTGCCATCTCCACACTGTGTTACCTTGCCACTCTGTGGTATCATGCTGCTGCTGTTGCTGTCATCTCCAAACTATGTCAACTTGCCACTCTGTGGTATAATGCTGTTGCTGCCATCTCCACACTATATCAACTTGCCACTCTGTGGTATCATGCTGCTGCTGTTGCTGCTATCTCCATGCTATGTCACTGTGCCACTCTGTGGTATCATGCTGCTTCTGTTGCTGTCATCTCCACACTATGTCACCTTGCCACTCTGTGGTATCATGCTGTTGCTGTCATCTCCACACTATGTCACCTTGCCACTTTGTGGTATCATTCTGCTGCTGTTGCTGCCATCTCCGCACTATGTCACCCTGCCACTCTGTGGTATCATGCTGTTGCTGCCATCTCCACACTATATCAACTTGCCACTTTGTGGTATCATGCTGCTGCTGTTGCTGCTATCTCCATGCTATGTCACTGTCCCACTCTGTGGTATCATGTTGCTGCCATCTCCGCACTATGTCACCCTGCCACTCTGTGGTATCATGCTGTTGCTGCCATCTCCACACTATGTCACCTTGCCACTCTTTGGTATCATGTTGCTGCCATCTCTTCAATATGTCACCTTGCCACTCTGTGGTATCATGCTGTTGCTGCCATCTTCACACTATATCAACTTGCCACTTTGTGGTATCATGCTGCTGCTGTTGCTGCTATCTCCATGCTATGTCACTGTCCCACTCTGTGGTATCATGTTGCTGCCATCTCTTCACTATGTCACCTTGCCACTCTGTGGTATCATGCTCTTGCTGCCATCTTCACACTATATCAACTTGCCACTTTGTGGTATCATGCTGCTGCTGTTGCTGCTATCTCCATGCTAGGTCACTGTGCCACTTTGCGGTATCATGCTGCTTCTGTTGCTGTCATCTCCACATTATGTCACCTTGCCACTCATTGGTATCATGCTGCTGCTTGAAGGTCTTGGACTGATCACCCGCCCCACGATCTAATTTCGATTTTCGAACCGACAAACCCAACTTGCCTTTGAGGGCTGCATTAATCTGCAGGTTAGCAACATACAGCTCTACAGATAGTGTTCCTTCTGCATCTTTCTCAACAATCTGTGCCCTCCGTATTTAATATTTCAAAATTTTTATTGAAAATTTTTAATTTTACATTGAAGTGACAATCTGTAGGTTACCATTATACAGCTCTATAGATTACTTTTCATCTGCCGCTTTCTCAACAATCTGTGCCCTTAGTTGTTTATCCAGACTCTGTCATTGAGCCACTCTGTGGACTTCTCATACTGCTGCAAACTCCACACTGTGTCATTGTCCCACTCTGTGGCCTCCTCATGCTGCCATCTCCGCACTATGTCACCTTGCCACTCATTGGTATCATGCTGCTGCTGCTTGAAGGTCTTGGACTGATCAACCGCCCCACAATCTAATTTTGGTTTTGGAACCAACAAACCCAACTTGCTTTTGAGGGCTGCATTAATCTGCAGGTTACCATCATACAGCTCTACATATAATGTTCCTTCTATATCTTTAGTAAATATCTGTGCCCTCCGTATTTATTATTTCAAAAATTTTACTGAAAAATTTTAATTTTACATTGAAGTGACAATCTGCAGGTTACCATCGTACAGCTCTATAGATAACTTTCCATCTGTATCTCTCTAAACAATCTGTGCCCTCAGTCTTTTATCCAGACTCTGTCATTGTGCCATTATGTGGCCTCCTGATGATGTTGTCAACTCCAGACTCTGGCATTGTGCCACTGTGTGGCCTTCTCATACTGCTGCAAACTCCACACTGTGTCATTGTGCCACTCTGTCGCCTTCTCATGCTGCCATCTCCACACTATGTCACCTTGCCACTCATTGGTATCATGCTGCCTGCTTGCTTTTGAGGGCTGCATTAATCTGCAGGTTACCATCGTGCAACTCTGCAACTTTTTAAAATATGCCAATGTTTGGCTAAGATAGATTTGACCGTATTATGTCTTTGATTGTAGATAGTGATAAAATTGTAGTGATAATTCTCAATTATGTTGACTTGTTCTTGTTTAAGTTCTAGACATTCCAGTTGTGTTAATCTAGCCTCCTTCTCATGTGCAGCAGTAATGATACTTTTAGGATAACCCTTTTCATGAAATCTAGTTGTTAGTACTTGGGTGTTTATAGTCTTCCTCCAATGTACAGTTTCATCTTATTCTTTTGAATTGGCTAAACGGTATATTTTGTTTCCATTTTTTAAAATGTGTACTGGTATAGTTGAGATAGCTGTTGCTATCAACCTTTTTGAAGAATGTTTTTGTTAATATTTCTTTATCTTTAGAGAATATTTCAAGGTCTAGGAACTCTAATTTTTCGAGGTTGTGTGTCCCTGTAAGGATATCCCCCAGTTCTTTGTGTTAAGATGGGAGATAAAACTTTCAATACTCGTTTGATCTGCTCTCCAGATAAAAATCAGATCATCAATATAGCGTTTGAAATATATGATGTTTTCTTCCCAGTATAATGATTGGTATATATATCGATCTTCAAAGGTCCCCATAAATAAATTAGCAAATCTTGGTGCAAATCTAGCCCCTATAGAGGTACCTCTAATCTGTTTGTATATCTGATCTTGAAACTGGAACACATTATAAGTGAGGATAAACGCAATCCTTCTTATAAAGAAATCTTTCTTCTCTCTGGGTATTGTGGGATCTTCAGTGAGGAAATTAGATGTACATTCTACTCCTAATTTGCGCGAGATATTAGAATTTATAAAGATGGGGCATCCAGAGTGAGCCATTGGTATCCTTCGTTCCATGCAATATCTTTTAGTTGTTTGATCAGGGCAGTTGAGTCCTTTAGATATGATTTAAGGTTGTTTACACATTTTTGTAAGAATACAAATATATATAGATAAAATCATACTTCTGATATATATATATATATATATATATATATATATATATAAATGCATAATATGTGGGAAACTACTACTAATACTGATGTTCTTAGCCATAATATATTTACATATATTATAATATACTATATATTACAGAGTATATAAGACCGAAAAAAGACATTTGTCCACCCAGTTCGGCCTGTTTCCTGCAAGTTGATGCAGAGGAAGGCAAAAAAAAAACTGAGGCAGAAGCCAATTTTCCCCACTTAAGGGGAAAATAATTTCTTCCCGACTACAATCAGGCAATCAGAATAACTCCCTGGATCAACGACCCCTCTCTCGTAGCTATAGCCTTTAATATTATTACACTCCAAAAATACATCCAGTCCCCTCTTGAATTCCTTTATTGTACTCACCATCACCACCTCCTCAGGCAGAGAGTTCCATAGTTTCACTGCTCTTACCGTGAAGAATCCTTTTCTATGATTGTATTCAAACCTTCTTTCCTACAGACGCAGAGGATGTCCCCTCATCACAGTCACAGTCCTGGGGATAGATAGATGATGGGAGAGATATCTGTACTGACCAATGATATATTTTTATATAGTTATTAGATCTCCCCTCAGTCATCTTTTTTCTAAAGTGAATAAACCTAATTTTGATAATCTTTCAGGGTACTGTAGTTGCCCCATTCCAGTAATTACTTTAGTTGCCCTCCTCTGAACCCTCTCCAGCTCTATTATGTCTGCCTTGTTCACAGGAGCCCAGAACTGTACACAGTACTCTATGTGTGGTCTGACTAGTGATTTCTATATCTCAAAAATACGGATGGCGCAAAGTTCCATTAAAATAAATAGTTTATTGATAATATTATTAAAAACATACACAACAATTCATTATATATGGGAAACCATATAATATTATCAATAAACTATTTTAATGGAACTTTGCGCCATCCGTATTTTTGAGATATAGATGTTTGACTGTAGGATAGTGTTCCTTTATATGCTGATCTGAATTAGTAAGACTGACTAGTGATTTGTAAAGTGGTAGGACTATGTTCTCATCACGGGCATCTATACCCCTTTTGATGCAACCTATTATCTTATTGGCCTTGGCAGCAGCTACGTGATACTGTTTTTTACAGCTTAGTTTGCTGTTTATTAAATTCCTAGATCCTTTTCCATGTCAGTGTTACCGAGTGTTTTACCATTTAGTATGTACGGGTGACTTGCATTATTCCTTCCCATGTGCATAACTTTACATTTTTCAGTGTTAATTCTCATCTGCCAGTTCTCTGCCCAAGCCTCCAATCTATTCAGATCCCTCTGTAGCAGTATTCTGTCCTTTTCAGTGTTAATTACTTTACAAAGTTTAGTGTCATCTGCAAAAAATTATATTTTACTGTGCAAGCCTTCTACAAGATCATTAATAAATATATTGAAGAGAGTAGGGCCCAATACTGACCTCTGAGGTACCCCACTAGTGACAGCAACCCAATCTGAGTGTGTACTGTTAATAACCACCCTCTGTTTTCTATTACTCAGCCAGTTACTTACCCACATACAGACATTTTCTCCCATTCCGAGCATTCTCATTTTATATACTAACCTTTTGTGTGGTACAGTGTCAAATGCTTTGGAGAAGTCCAGATATATGACATCCACTGACTCAACCCGGTCAAGTCTATAACTTACCTCCTCATAGAAACTGATTAAATTTGCTTGGCATAACCGATTACTCATGAAGCCATGCTTATATGGCGTTATTTGCTTATTTTCATTGAGATACTCCGGGATAGCATCTCTTAGAAAACCTTTAAACAGTTTACCAACAACAGATGTAAAACTTACCGGCCTATAATTTCCAGGCTCTTTTTTTGGACCCTTTTTGAATATTGGCACCACATTTGCTATGCGCCAATCCTGTGGAACATTCCCTGTCAGTATAGAGTCCGTAAATATCAGAAATAAAGGTCTGGCTATGACATCACTTAATTCCCTTAGGATACGAGGGTGTATGCCATCCGGTCCTGGCGATTTGTCTATTTTAATCTTTTTAAGTCGCTGTTGAACTTCTTCCTGGGTCAGACAGAGCACTTTTAATGGGGAATTTACTTTTACATTCTGCATTTCATCTGACAATTTATTTTCCTCACTGAATATAGTGAATATATATATTCTAAATATATAGTAATATATGTAAATATATTATGGCTAAAAATATATATATATATATATATATATATATATATGTTTCTGCTGGTATCTGAACTCTCAACCTGGTACATTAGAGACAAGGACATTAACCACTATATTATAGAGCTACATGTTGACCTGCACAGAAATATAAAATAAGTCTTCTGCTGAATGGGAACACTCACTATGTCAGAAAGTACTATGAGTTTTTCTGACGCATTTTAGCATTCAGCTTTATCGCTGAGAGGATAAAGTCCTTGTGTCTAACATACAAAGTTGGGAGTTCAAATCCCAGCAGAAATCTTTCAGAAATAGATGCTAGATTACATTTAAATACACGGATTCAAGTATTGCATGGCACAATCACAGAGTGGAGGTGGCAGCAATAGTATTAGGAGACCACAGAGTGGCAAGGTGACATAGTGTGGAGGTGGCAGCAACATGAGGAGACCACAAAGTGACCCACAGATTGTTAGACTTATAACTTGTTATTGTAGTCTTTGCATAAAAGGCTAAAATAATGATTATTCTTGGGCAAAAGTGAAAAATTAGATAAGCTTGTAGCCAATACAGACAGACACCTTGCAGCTCATACAGACAGACACTCAATAATGAGATAAGCTTGGTGTCTATACAGACCGACACCTTTAATGTCCGAACTTATCAGCATACAGGTGAATCATAATTCTCATGAGTAGCATCTCTCAGAGAAGTGTAGGTATCCACCCACCGCCGAGGCTCTGTCAATTGACTCACCCCGCCTCTTTCTTACGCTCCCTCCCATCAAATGCGGCACTGAACTAGAAGTGACACATGAGCCTCAGCAGCCTGAAGTGATGGTGCGGCGTGGGTTCCACTGACCGGCAGTGTGAAAGCTGGTGGGGAGGGACACCTTAGATGCACACTTATAAGCCCCCAAGTGAGCAGTCTGCCCCACTGCCGTATCAATTACCTTGGCAGAAGGGGATGTGACACTAGGGGATGTGACACTAGCAAAGAACAGTATTCAATGCACCATCTAAGGCCGAAATAGGGTCACTTAGGGTAGGTACAGGGACAAGGGAAATCCCACCATCAGGGATTGTCCTTGGGCTGAGGCCTAGTCAGGATCTGGAAAGGGAAAGATTTCCTAGTATCTATATGTATAATAAAAGTTATGTTTTAAGGGTCCTGCTAGTTCAAAGGTGAATTTCTTTACAACATATAACTGCACCGCACAATGGCAAATAAGATGTACTGTAGAAATATTTAGCTGTAATAAACCTTGTTAATGCCTGTATCAAACAGCCCTTGCAACCCAATAACAAGGTTTTCAGGAATTACAAATAGGGATGAGCGAACCTGAACTGTATAGTTCGGGTGCGTACCGAATTTTTCAAAAAAGTTTGGGTCCGTTGTTCGGCGATTTCTTCCCGCTTTCTGAAGGGCTACACAGCAGCCAATCAGCTAGCGTTTTACTTGTTGCACTAAGAAGCCATCACAGCCATGCCTACTAATGGCATGGCTGTGATTGGCCAAGTGCAGCATGTGACCCAGCCTCTATTTAAGCTGGAATCAGGTAGCACCACACGTCACTCTGCTCTGATTAGTGTAAGGATAAGATGCAGCTGCTGTGAGGGCGAGATTAGGCAGGGAAAACTCAGCAAAAACACCTAATGAAGTGATCGATCTACAGCTGTGAAACATTCAACTTCTGCTAGTTAATTGCTCTTTGGTTTTTAGGCTGTACAGAGCGTTTTTCTTTTACTTTTTTCTGGGGTGATCGGTGGCCATTTTGTGTCTTGTGGTGCACCAGCACAAGCTGCCACCAAGTCCATCAATCCATCAATACTAGGTGTTTTTTTGCTATATCCTACATCAGGGGCTTGGCTGTGCTTATTGTCACCTCTAGAAACTGAGGATAGAATTTTTGATATTTTATTGAGGGGTTGAATTCAATTGCCAAAAGAGCAATCCCCTAAATCTGGTGTTCCAGCTGTGACTAGCCAAGTGTAATACTGTCTGCTGTCTGGCAAAGGATAGATTTTTTTCTGTGGTGAAATTCAATTGCCAAAATATCAATCCCCTAAATTTGGTGTCCCAGCAGTGGCTGGCCAAGTTTAATAGTGTCCGGCAAAAGATATATTTTGTGCTGGGGTGAAATTCAATTGCCAAAATAGCAATACCGTAAATATGGTGTTCCAGCTGTGACTGGACAAGTTTCATAGTGTCCGTCATTGGATATACTATTTTCTGCGGTGAAATTCAGTTGCAAAAATAGAAATATCGTAAATCTGGTGTTCCAGCTGTGACTGGACAAGTTTAATAGTGTCCAGCAAAGGATATATTATTTTCTGGGGTGAAATTCAATTGCCAAAATAGCAATACCCTAAATCAGTGGTGTCTGCTGTGGCAGGACAAGTTTTATAGTGTCCGTCAAAGGATAGCTTTTGTTCTGGGGTGAAATTAAAATACCAAAAGAGAATACCGTAAATCTGGTGTTCCAGCTGTGACTGGACAAGTTTAATAGTGTCCGTCAAAGGATATATTATTTTCTGGGGTGAAATTCAATTGCCAAAATAGCAATACCGTAAATCAGTGGTTTCAGCTGTGGCTGGCCAAGTTTACTACTGTCCGGCAAAGGGTAGATTTTGTTCTGGGGTGAAATTATATTGCCAAAATAGCAATCCCCTGATTCTGGTGTCCCAGCAGTGGCTGGCCAAGTTTAATAGTGTCCGGCAAAGGATAGATTTTGTTTTGGCGTGAAATTCAATTGCCAAAATAGCAATACCGTAAATCATTGGTTCCAGCTGTGGCTGGCCAAGTTTACTACTGTCCGGCAAAGGATAGATTTTAAATTGTTGGGTGAAATATTACCATTTTTGACAGGTAAAAACCCCTACACTGCATAACTGACAGGGAACTTACAATTGGCGGTTACATTCTTGCATGAAATAAAGCCTTTTTGGGCTGTGAAGCCAAAGGTAGTTGCCAATAACAGTTTTTTTTTATTTTTTTAAATAAATTAGTGTAGACCCCAATGATTGGGAAAATATTAAAAATAAAACAAAGTGTAGGTGCACGGTAGTATAACAGTGGTTGGGTGAGGACGGTATACTTGTCTATTCTGCATAAGGTGCAAACCAGTCCTGTGGGATCCATGCCTGGTTCTTTTTAATAAACGAAAGCTTGCCCACATTGTCTGCGCTTGTCTGTGATAATGCCACCAGCCATACTAAACACACGTTCAGACAATACAGTGGCTGCAGGGTAGGCCAGCACCTCCAAGGCGTAAAGGGCAACCTCAGGACATGTGCCCAATTTGATGACCCAGAAGTTAAATGGGGCAGACCCAGTGGCGTAGCTAGAAATGATTGGGCACCACAGCAAATTTTTGATTGGGTCCACCTCCCCCAGTATTTTTTGCGCAAACCCCTTCCTTTCATGCCGCCATGCCTGTGGCTACTAAAGATCGCTCTCTCTCAGACCAGTCCCATCAGCTGTTCCATTCGCATTCATAATGAGGTGGTTATTATGGGGGACTTCAACTACCCAGATATAGACTGGGAAACTGAAAGCTGTACATCGCATAAAGGAAACAGGTTCTTGGCAATAACCAAAGACAATTACCTTTCCCAACTGGTTCAGGACCCGACTAGAGGGACGGCCATACTGGACTTAGTATTAACCAATAGACCTGACAGAACAACAGATGTGCAAATTGAGGGACACCTGGGAAATAGTGACCATAAAGTAATAACCTTCCAATTATCATTCAAAAGAGCATTTCTACAGGGAGGAACAAAAATACCATACTTCAAAAAAGCTAAATTTAGCCAAACAAGCGAGGCCATAGGCTTAACTAACTGGGACAAAGTCCTCAAAAACAAAAATACAGCCACAAAATGGGATATCTTTAAAAGCATCCTAAATTCTCATTGTGAGAGGTACATACCGTATGTAAATAAAAGGATAAGGAACAAAAAGAAACCAATGTGGATAAATAGAAATGTAAAGAAAGCAATAAATGACAAAAAGAAAGCATATAAATCACTAAGACAGGAGGGTAGCGAGGAAGCACTGAAAGGTTATAAGGAAAAAAATAGAACATGTAAAAAACAAATAAAAGCGTCCAAACTAGAGACCGAGAGATTAATTGCCAAAGAGAGTAAAACTAACCCCCAAATTTGCTTCAATTATATAAATGTTAAAAAGTATAAATCTGAAGGTGTCGGCCCTTTAAAGAGTAATAAAGTGGGAGTTGCAGAGAGTGATGAGGAGAAAGCAACGCTGGTAAATATTTTTTTCTCCAATGTATTCACTGAAGAACATAAACTGTCAGATGAAATGCTGAATGTAAAAATAAATCCCCCATTAAAAGTGTCCTGTCTGACCCAAAAAGAAGTACAACAGCGACTTAAAAAGATTAAAATAGACAAATCGCCAGGACCCGGATGGCATACACCCCTGTATCCTAAGGGAATTAAGTAATGTCATAACCAGACCCTTATTTCTGATATTTGAGGACTCTATACTGACAGGGAATGTCCTACAGGATTGGCGCTTAGCAAATGTGGTGCCAATATTCAAAAAGGGTCCAAAAACAGAGCCCGGAAACTATAGGCCGGTAAGTTTAACATCTGTTGTGGGGAAACTGTTTGAAGGTTTTCTGAGAGATGCTATCTTAGAGGATCTCAACAGAAATAAGCAAATAACGCCATATCAGCATGGCTTCATGAAGGATTGGTCATGCCAAATGAATTTAATCAGTTTCTATGAGGAGGTAAGTTCTAGACTTGACAGCGGCGAATCAATGGATGTTGTATATCTGGACTTCTCCAAAGCATTTGACACTGTACCACATAAAAGGTTAGTATATAAAATGAGGATGCTCGGACTGGGAGAAATTGTCTGTAAGTGGGTAAGTAACTGGCTAAGTGACAGAAAACAGAGGGTGGTTATTAACGGTACACACTCAGATTGGGCAACTGTCAATAGTGGGGTACCTCAGGGGTCAGTACTGGGCCCTATTCTATTCAATATATTTATTAATGATCATGTAGCAGGCTGGCATAGTAAAATATCAATTTTTGCAGATGACACTAAACTGTGTAAAGTAATTACCACTGAAGAGGACAATATACTGCTACAGAGGGATCTGGATAGATTGGAGGATTGGGCAGATAAGTGGCAGATTAGGTTTAACACTGACAAATGTAAAGTTATGCACATGGGAAGGAATAATGCAAGTCACCCGCACATACTAAATGGTAAAACACTTGGTAACACTGACATGGAAAAGGATCTACGAATTTTAATAAACAGCAAACTAAGCTGCAAAAACCAGTGTCAGGCAGCTTCCGCCATGTCCAATAAGATAATGGGTTGCATCAAAAGGGGCATAGACGCCCCTGATGAAAACATAGTCCTACTACTTTACAAATCAATAGTCAGACCAAACATGGAGTACTGTGTACAGTTCTGGGCTCCTGTGAACAAGGCAGACATAGCAGAGCTAGAGAGGGTTCAGAGGAGGGCAACTAAAGTAATAACTGGAATGGGGCAACCACAGTACCCTGAAAGATTATCAAAATTAGGGTTATTTACTTTAGAAAAAAGACAACTGAGGGGAGATCTAATAACTATGTATAAATATATCAGGGGTCAGTACAGAGATCTCTCCCATCATCTATTTATCCCCAGGACTTTCACTGTGACGAGGAGACATCCTCTGCGTCTGTAGGAAAAAAAGTTTGTACACAAACATAGAAGAGGATTCTTTAGGGTAAGAGCAGTGAGACTATGGAACTCTCTGCCTGAGGACATGGTTATGGTGAGTACAATGTATTTCTGGAGTGTAATAATATTACAGGCTATAGCTACTAGAGAGGGGTCGTTGATCCAGGGAGTACTTCTGATTTCCTGAATGGAGTCGGGAAGGAATTTTTTACTCCCCTTAAGTGGGGAAAATAGGCTTCTACCTCACAGTTTTTTGTTTTTTTTTTGCCTTTTTCTGGATCAACTAGCAGGATGACAGGCCGAACTGAATGGACAGATGTCTTTTTTCGGCCTTATGTACTATGTTACTATGTTACACTGTCTATACTTCCACTGTATATCATTTCATTGTATAATACTGCTAGTCCTCCTCCTCCTCCTGGAAGGGCCCTTTCTAGGTCACGGCCCCAAAGCAGTTGCTTCCCCTGCTTCCCCTGTAGCTATTCCCCTAGGCAGACCCATCAGTCAGTACTTGTACTGTTCCAACATCTTGCTGAAATGCTGCCTCCTGCTAAGATGTTCCAGATCTGCTGGTGGTGCAGGTTGTTGTGGTGTGATGACAAAGCTTTTCCACATTTTGCCCATGCTAACCCTGCCTTCTGAGGTGTTGGTGGTGACCCAGCTGCATTGGCAAATTCTTCCTCTGTCTTCACCTTGTGCTTCCACTGAGTCCCCCGTGTCAGGTGTGAATGCCATCAGCAGCGTGTCTACTAGCGGGCTCATCTTCCTATTACACTCCAGTGAGGGAATTAAGGACTGCACGTTGTCCTTGTAACGGGGATGCAGCAGGGTGGCCACCCAGTAATCAGCAAAAGTTAGAATGAGGCAGTAACTGGGCGGTTGTTACAAAGGAACTGCAGCATGTAGTCGCTCATGTCTGTCAGGCTGCTTAGAGGCAAGGACAAGCTATCCTCTTTAACCTCTTGCTGACCGCCGAACGCAGGATTGCGTCCTGTTAACAGCGTCTGATATGCTTGCTGTTCGTTCCTTTGGTGGTCCCTTTTGCTTGGGACCACCAAAGGAAACTTTTGTAAGTGCACCAATCACCACACAGATCTCCCCATCCACCCCCCCTCACTGATTAACCCCTGATTAATCCCCGATTAACCCCTGATCACCCCATGTCACCCCCCTGATCACCCCCGTCACTAATCACCCCCCTGTAAGGCTCATTCAGACGTCCGTAAGTGTTTTGCGGATCCATGGATCCGCGGATCCGCAAAACACGGACACCGGCAATGTGCTTTCCGCATTTTGCGGATCCGCACATTGCCAGAACTATATAGAAAATGCCTTTTCTTGTCCACAATTGCGGACAAGAATAGGACATGCTCTGTCTTTTGCGGAGCTACGGCCGGATGTTTGGGGGCCGAAACACGGAAGTTTGCGGCCGCAGCTCCGCAAATGCTGATGCGGCATGCACATAGTGTGCACTCTGCATCACCGCCGGCCCCATCACACTGAATGGGTCCACATCTATTCCGCAGAATTGCGGAATAGATGCGGACATTTTTGCCGAAGTGTGAATGGGGCCTTACTACTTTTTTTTTTTGCAAATTTTTTGGCAGAGATGTTTTCATCCACATTGATCGATGTGAATGAAGAAATCTGTGCCGTTAATTTTTTTTTTTAGCTCAGAGGCTGAACGGAAAAAAAAAATCTCATTTCCCGTATGCTCAATATAAGGAGAATTGCAGAAACTCCTAATGCTGGCCATACGTGTAATGATTGCGGAGACCCTTAAATGCCAGGGCAGAATAAATACCCCACAAGTGACCCCATTTTAGAAAGAAGATACCCCAAGGTATTCCGTGAGGGGTATGGTGAGTTCATGTAAAATTTTATTTTTTGTCACTAGTTAGTGGAAATTTGAGACTTTGTAAAAAAAATATATATATATATCAATTTCCGCTAACTTGCGCTAAAAAAAAAAAAATAATTCTGTGAACTTGCCATGCCCCTCACGGAATACCTTGGGGTGTCTTCTTTCCACAATGGGGTCACATGTGGGGTATTTATACTGCCCTGGCATTTTAGGGGCCCTAAAGCGTGAGAATCCATATGCGTAAAAATGTCCTGTGAAATCCTAAAGGTACTCATTGGAATTTGGGCCCCTTTGTGCATTTTGGCTGCAAAAAAGTGGCACACATGTGGTATCGCCGTACTCAGGAGATGTAGAGCAATGAGTTTTGGGGTGTATTTTTATATACAGTTGTGTTCAAAATTATTCAACCCCCACTGAAATTGAGTGTTTTGGCCACTTTGACATTGATTTTGATCATTTCAGTCATCTTGTTTACAATTAAATCAAAGGGGCACTTGTAAGTCAGACAAATATAACATAACATTTATAATGAAATAACCACAAATGTCTTTTCTGTGCTCACATCATTATCAGTTTTATTCAACCCCCAAGTGACATTCAATCTTAGTACAACATCCTTTTCCAGTTATAACAGCCTTTAAACGTGAAGCATAGCTTGACACAAGTGTCTTGCAGCGATCTACGGGTATCTTCGGCCATTCTTCATGGGCAAAAGCCTCCAGTTCAGTTACATTCTTAGGCTTGCATGCTTCAACTGCTTTCTTTAAGTCCCACCAGAGGTTCTCAATCGGATTTAAGTCTGGTGACTGCGATGGCCACTTCAAAATGTTCCAGCCTTTAATCTGCAACCATGCTCTAGTGGACTTGGAGGTATGCTTGGGATCATTGTCCTGTTGAAAGGTCCAACATCTCCCAAGCCTCAGGTTTGTGACGAACTGCATCACATTTTCATCCAATATCTCCTGGTACTGAAGAGAATTCATGGTACCTTGCACACGCTGAAGCTTCCCTGTACCTGTAGAAGCAAAACAGCCCCAAAGCATGATTGACCCCCCGCCATGCTTCACAGTAGGCAAGGTGTTCTTTTCTTCATAGGCCTTGTTCTTCCTCCTCCAAACATAGCGTTGATCCATGGGCCCAAACAGTTCTAATTTTGTTTCATCAGTCCACAAAACACTATCCCAAAACTTT
This sequence comes from Bufotes viridis, assembly GCA_033119425.1. NCBI lineage: Eukaryota > Metazoa > Chordata > Amphibia > Anura > Bufonidae > Bufotes > Bufotes viridis. The sequence continues at coordinate 43,097,472 of CM065596.1, read as the reverse complement.
TGTGGTTTGTCCACATGACTTTTGGCATACTGCAGACGACTCTTCTTATTCTTTGGAGACAGCAAGGGGGTGCCCCTTGGAGTTCTGGCATGGAGGCCTTCATTACGCAGTGTGCGCCTTATTGTCTGAGCTGAAACTTCAGTACCCGCATCTGACAAATCTTTTTTCAGTTCCTCAGCAGTCACACGGCGACTTTTCTCCACCTTGCGCTTCAGGTTGCGCACAGCAGTCGAAGTCAGCATCTTCTTTCTGCCACGACTAGGTAGCGTTTCAACAGTGCCCTTTGCCTTGAATTTTCAAATGATGCTTCCTATGGTGTCTCTTGGTATGTTTAACATCTTTGCAATCTTCTTATAGCTATTGCCCTTCCTGTGAACACACCAGTAAATGTCTAGAAGGAGCTGAGTATCACAGTCATTTTAAATCTGCCTAATTGGTGCTTATTATGCTTGATTGCTGCTCCTTGACATCCACAGGTGTTTTCAATACCTGATCGAAAACACTTGAATGAACCTCTGTTCTGAAGAGTGGTCATCTTTAAGGGGTTGAATAATTGTGTCAATGAAGAAATCACAAAAAAAACATTTAATACTGTATTACAAAAACAATTGATGTCATTTTAGTTGCATTTGGTTATTTAAAAAGTCCTTGTAAGATTTCATTCTGAACACAATTACAAATGTACACTAAATTCCCTAAAACCCTTTACAGCATTGGGGGTTGAATAATTTTGAACACAACTGCATACCCATACTTTGTGTGAGAAATATCGCTGTAAACGACAACTTTTTAATTTTTTTTATACAAAGTTGTCAGTTTACAGAGATATTTCTCTCACCCAACATGGGTATATGTAAAAATACACCCCAAAACACATTGCTTTACTTCTACTGAGTACGGCGATACCACATGTGTGACACTTTTTTGCAGCCTAGGTGCGCAAAGGGGCCCAAATTCCAACGAGTACCTTTAGGTTTTACAGGGTTGCTCACAATTTAGCCCCGCCCTAAATGCCAGAACAGTACAAACACCCCACAAATGACCCCATTTTGGAAAAAAGACACCCCATGGTATTCGTTAAGGGGCATAGTGAGTCCATGAAAAATTGAACTTTTTGACAAAAGTTAGCAGAAAGGGAGACTTTGTGAGAAAAAGCAATAAAAAATCAATTTCCGCTAACTTGTGCCAAAAAAAAATCTTCTATGAACTCGCCATGCCCCTCACGGAATACCTTGGGGTGTCTTCTTTCCAAAATGGGGTCACATGTGGGGTATTTATACTGCCCTGGCATTTTAGGGGCCCTAAAGCTTGAGAAGAAAAATGCGTAAAAATGCCCTCCTAAAAGGTACTCATTGGTTTTAGGGCCCCTTTGCGCATCTTGGCTGCAAAAAACTGTCACTCATGTGGTATCTCCGTACTCAGGAGAAGTAGGGAAATGTGTTTTGGGGTGTATTTTCACATATACCCATGCTGCGTGAGAGAAATATCTCTGTAAATTGACAAGATTGTATGCATTTTGTTTAAAAAGTTGTCATTTACAGAGATATTTATCACAGCTAGCATGGGTATATGTAAAAACACACCCCAAAACACATCGCCCTACTTCTCCTGAGTACGGCAATACCACATGTGTGCCACTTTTTTGCAGCCAAGATGCGCAAAGGGGCCCAAAACTAATGAGTACCTTTAGGATTTCACAGGGCATTTTTACGCATTTGGATTCTCACGCTTTAGGGCCACTAAAATGCCAGGGCAGTATAAATACCCCACATGTGACCCCATTTTGGAAAGAAGACACCCCAAGGTATTCCGTGAGTGGCATGGCGAGTTCACAGATTTTATTTATTTTTTGGCACAAATTAGCGGAAATTGATATTTTATTTTATTTTTTTATTTTTTTTACAAAGTCTCATATTTCACTAACTTGTGCCAAAAAAAATCTTCTATGAACTCACCATACCCCTCACGGAATACCTTGGGGTGTCTTCTTTCTAAAATGGGTTCACTTGTGGGGTACTTATACTGCCCTGGCATTTTAGGGGCCCCTAAAGCGTGAGAAGAAGTCAGGAATCCAAATGCGTAAAAATGCCCTGTGAAATCCTAAAGGTACTCATTGGCATTTGGGCTCCTTTGCGCATCTTGGCTGCAAAAAAGTGTCACACATGTGGTATCGCCGTACTCAGGAGAATTAGGGCAATGAGTTTTGGGGTGTATTTTTACATATAACCATGCTGGGTGTGAGAAATATCTCTGTAAACGACAACTTTTTAAATTTTTTTATACAAAGTTGTCAGTTTACAGAGATATTTCTCTCACCCAACATGGGTATATGTAAAAATACACCCCAAAACACATTGCCCTACTTCTACTGAGTACGGTGATACCACATTAGTGACTCTTTTTTGCAGCCTGGGTGCGCAAAGGGGCCCAAATTCCAACGAGTACCTTTAGCTTTTACATGGCTGCTCACAATTTAGCCCCGCCCAAAATGCCAGAACAGTAAACACACCCCACAAATGACCCCATTTCGGAAAGTAGACACCCAAAGGTATTCAGTGAGGGGCATACTGAGTCCGTGGGAGATTTTTTTTTTTTTGCCAGAAGTTAGCAGAAATGGAAAGTTTATTATTTTTATTTTTTTCCTCAGAAAGTGTCATTTTCCGCTAACTTGTGAAAAAAAATGAAATGATACATGAACTCACCATGCCCCTCCGCGAATACTTTGGGGTGTCTTCTTTCTAAAATGGTGTCATTTGGGGGGTATTTATACTATTCTGGCATTCTAGCACCTGAAGAAACATGACAGGTGCTCAGAAAGTCAGAGCTGCTTCAAAATGCCGAAATTCACTTTTTTGCACCATAGTTTGTAAACGCTATAACTTTTACCCAAACCAATAAATATACAGTTATTGGATTTTTTTTTTATCAAAGACATGTAGAACAATAAATTTTGCGAAAAATTTATATAGAAATGTAGTTTTTAAAAAAAAAAAATTACAACAGAAAGTGAAAGTGTCATTTTTTTGAAAAATTTCGGTCATTTTTGATTAATAGCAAAAAAAGTAAAAATGTCAGCAGCAATGAAATACCACCAAATGAAAGCTGTATTAGTGAGAAGAAAAGGAGGTAAAATTTATTTGAGTGGTAAGTTGTATGACGGAGCAATAAACGGTGAAAGTAGTGTAGTGCAGAATTGTAAAAAGTGGCCTGGTCATTAAGGGTGTTTAAGCTAGGGGGGCTGAAGTGGTTAAGGGAGGTATATCGTCTGTGTCCTCTGTATCCCCCAGTGTTCCTCCTACTCTTCTACCTCATCATCCAGAACTGTGCCCTGGCTGGACAATTGTGTTCCAGGCCAGGGCCTATGTTGGTGCATATACCCACCCTCCGAGCCAGTTGTATTTGGTTGGCATTAAGTAAAGGATAAGGCGTGTATATAGTTTTGTTTCTTTATATGGTTAGTTTAGCTACCTTATAGTTATTTTAATATGTTTTTAAGTAAATTTGTAAATAGTTTGTTAATAGTTTGAGTGAAGGGGGGGGGGGGGTTGAATGTGTAGGGTGTGAGGCTGTTTGGGTATATTTTCCATGCGCTTTCTACACTGTCTATACTGCCACTGTATCTCATTTCTTTGTATAATACTGTTGAGGGGGCCCTGACAAAGTCTTTTAGTCCTCCTCCTCCTCCTGGATGGGCCCCTTCTAGGTTAGGGACCCAAAACAGTGTGCTTCCAATGCTTCCCTGTAGCTACTCCCCTAGGCAAACTTATCAGTCAGTACGTGTACTCTTCCACCATGTTGCTAAAATGCTACCTCCTGCTAAGACGTTCCAGATCTGCTGGTAGTGCAGCTTGTTGTGGCGTGATGACAAAGCTTTCCCACATTTCGCCAATGCTAACCCAGCCTTCTGAGGTGCTGCTGGTGACCCAGCTGCCCGTGAGCTGGCTTGGGTGCCACCCTGCTGAGAACATGGTTCCTCCTCATCCTACTTATCCTCCTCATCCTCTAGAACTGTGCCTTGGCTGGACAATTGTGTTCCAGGCCAAAGACTATGTTGGTGCAGGAACCCATCCTTCGAGCCACTTTGATCTCACTGGCCTTAAGATAAGGCGTGTATATAGTTTTGTTTGTTTATATAGCAAGTTTAGCTGCATTATAGTTATTTTAATATGTTTTTAAGAAAATTTGTAAATAGTTTGTTAATGGTTTGAGTGAAGGGGGGGGGGGTGTTGTGTGTGTTCGATTAACTGAATTGATTTTCACTGTCTGGTGTTTAGGAATTTCTGCACCCTAAATTCAGCACATGTGGCAGGCAGGGGATGTGTGTCAAACCGGCTAGGCAAAGACCTGCTAGTACATTTCGCCCATTAGCGCACAACACCAGGCCGGGCTGGAGGCTCAGTAGCACCAACTAATGGTCGGTCTGTTGTTCCATGCCTGTCCACAGCTCCTGTGCGGTGTGGGGTTTGTCCCACAAACACACAAGTTTTAAAACAACCTGCTGTCGTTTCCCCCTGGCTGTGCTGCTGTGGGTGGTGAAGGTGTTACGCTGAGTGGATGAAGAGAAGCTAGAGGAGGAGGAAGCCGAGAAGGAGGAGGAGGTACCAGGATACAAAGAGAAATGCCCAGCAATCCTCGGGGGCGGAAGGACATTCGCAAAAATGCTATCCACCTTTGGGACAGCCGCTACATTTACCCACTGTGTTGTTGGTTATGTGGACGTTGCCACAGATAGCGTTGCGCAGTGCACACTTGATTTTGTCCGCCACTTGGTTGTGCAGGAAAGGGATAGCTCGCCTGCAAAAGTGTCTGGGATACATGTACTGTGGGATAGCCACCGCCATAAGGTTTTTAAAACTGTCCACCAGAGAGAATGACAGCATTTCAAAAGGACCAGGAAGTTTGAAATAAGGCATTCAGAGCCATGGCATACTTCCTCTTTCTATTTCTTTTTTTCTCCAGTGTTTGGGAAATGGACAGCTGATAGCTGAACACTTCCATGGGATTTGGTGGAGATGTTGGTGGCAATGACAGATGTGGTGGCGTTGCTGCCACATTCTCTGTTTGCAGGGAGACAGGTGCCACTGTCACTCACTTGGGCTCAAGTTTAGAATGTTTATTTATTATTTTTCTGTATTTTATTTTAAGTCATTTCCCTATTCACATATGTTTGCAGGGCATTTACCTACATTTTGCTGCCTTTTTCAGCCCTCTAGCCCTTTCCTGGGCTATTTTACAGCCTTTTTAGTGCCCAAAAGTTTGGGGTGAAGTTCGGGTCGAGTTCGGATCCCGAACCAGAACAGTTTTGGGAAGCTCGGTCGAACTTCTCGAACCCGAACATCCAGGTGTTCGCTCAACTCTAATTACAGAGCTGCATAATGACTATTTGGATCCACAGTCAGTGCAGCAAGGTGTAATAGGATTGTTCATGTTCTACATAAATGCTGTAAAAGGCGTGTGACCCTGGGCAAAACTGAAAGTGGGGCCCCAAATCATGGACTAGCAGTTTGACAGAACTTTGTAGGCACGTACAGCGGTTGCAACCACAGCAGCTGAGTGTAGAATGCCACATTATATCTCTTTAGCCTTTCAACTGAATGCTGCTGATCCTGCAGACTCTTTGGGTATGTTCACACAGAGTATTTTCTGTGCTTAAAAAAAACCTAATGCAGAATCGCATCAGGGTTTTTTATTTTTTTTTTGTGTTTTTTTTCTGACTAATTTTATAAAACAGCTTTTGATGCAGTTTTGGCATTGATTTTCATTCATTCCCATTCTCAATGGGAATTGTGGACATTGACCATGCGTTAAGAATAGCCTGGGCACTTTTGTTTTTCCATAGTGTAGTTTTTAAAACCACAAACGGAAAAAGTTGCTGTCCCACCTGGGCTATTGAAGTGAAGGTAGAGCACAATGTGCATGCACGGTCATCCTCCATTAAAGCTATGAGTGTTCTGATAATAGCTGATCACTGGCTCTGCTATTTTAAGAAATTCTATAGAACAAACACAGAACCAGAGATAGGTGCACACTGCCGTCACACTAAACCCTCACACTGATGTTAAAAATTGAGAGGTTAGTTCGACATATCCTACTAGGAGGACATGTCTTAAGCCTCGGGCACCAGCGTCAAGGTCTCTCAAGTAGCCCAAGGGCCCTAACACTCACCTACCTGCGCCATATGGGCGATATCAGGGGCCAGTGGGCAATTACAGGAGCAATAGGACGACTCACAAGCATCTCCTCTGTTACCTCCAGCATGTAGCCATGCTTGCAATGGAAGGTGGGAGGTGTCTATGAGCCCTACCCAAGACTGACTGATATAGCCCAAAGCCTAGCAGGTGCACCCAATTGTGACCTGAAGATGAAAAACAGGCACATTTAAATTGGAGTTTATACACCTCCGTACATATATATATATATATATATATAAACCATCAAAAAATGTGGTGATAAGAAAGCAGGATGCGCTCATACCCATATGCAGTTGTGCATTTCTATAGGGAGCACATCCTGCACTTGTAGTCCGTTGCTAATGGCAATCACCAGCAAAAAATGCATACAATGGATGATGCCAGCAACGGACTACAAGTACCACAATGGACATCCTACATAAGATGAAATTTATGTGGATGTGGCAAGAATTCAGAACAAACACAGAACCAGAGATAGGTGCACACTGCCGTCACACTAAACCCTCACACTGATGTTCTATAGAGGATGTGCTCCCCTATAGAAATGCACAACTGCATATGGGTATGAGCGCATCCTGCTTTCTTATCACCGCATTTTTTGATGGTTTATATATATATATATATATATATATATATATACGGAGGTGTATAAACTCCAATTTAAATGTGCCTGTTTTTCATCTTCAGGTCACAATTGGGTGCACCTGCTAGGCTTTGGGCTATATCAGTCAGTCTTGGGTAGGGCTCATAGACACCTCCCACCTTCCATTGCAAGCATGGCTACATGCTGGAGGTAACAGAGGAGATGCTTGTGAGTCGTCCTAATGCTCCTGTAATTGCCCACTGGCCCCTGATATCGCCCATATGGCGCAGGTAGGTGAGTGTTAGGGCCCTTGGGCTACTTGAGAGACCTTGACGCTGGTGCCCGAGGCTTAAGACATGTCCTCCTAGTAGGATATGTCGAACTAACCTCTCAATTTTTAACATCAGTGTGAGGGTTTAGTGTGACGGCAGTGTGCACCCATCTCTGGTTCTGTGTTTGTTCTGAATTCTTGCCACATCCACATAAATTTCATCTTATGTAGGATGTCCATTGTGGTACTTGTAGTCCGTTGCTGGCATCATCCATTGTATGCATTTTTTGCTGGTGATTGCCATTAGCAACGGACTACAAGTGCAGGATGTGCTCCCCTATAGAAATACACAACTGCATATGGGTATGAGCGCATCCTGCTTTCTTATCACCACATTTTTTGATGGTTTATATATATATATATATGTACGGAGGTGTATAAACTCCAATTTAAATGTGCCTGTTTTTCATCTTCAGGTTACAATTGGGTGCACCTGCTAGGCTTTGGGCTATATCAGTCAGTCTTGGGTAGGGCTCATAGACACCTCCCACCTTCCATTGCAAGCATGGCTACATGCTGGAGGTAACAGAGGAGATGCTTGTGAGTCGTCCTAATGCTCCTGTAATTGCCCACTGGCTCCTGATATCGCCCATATGGCGCAGGTAGGTGAGTGTTAGGGCCCTTGGGCTACTTGAGAGACCTTGACGCTGGTGCCCGAGGCTTAAGACATGTCCTCCTAGTAGGATATGTCGAACTAACCTCTCAATTTTTAACATCAGTGTGAGGGTTTAGTGTGACGGCAGTGTGCACCTATCTCTGGTTCTGTGTTTGTTCTGAATTCTTGCCACATCCACATAAATTTCATCTTATGTAGGATGTCCATTGTGGTACTTGTAGTCCGTTGCTGGCATCATCCATTGTATGCATTTTTTGCTGGTGATTGCCATTAGCAACGGACTACAAGTGCAGGATGTGCTCCTCTATAGAAATGCACAACTGCATATGGGTATGAGCGCATCCTGCTTTCTTATCACCACATTTTTGATGGTTTATATATATATATATATATATATATGTACGGAGGTGTATAAACTCCAATTTAAATGTGCCTGTTTTTCATCTTCAGGTCACAATTGGGTGCACCTGCTAGGCTTTGGGCTATATCAGTCAGTCTTGGGTAGGGCTCATAGACACCTCCCACCTTCCATTGCAAGCATGGCTACATGCTGGAGGTAACAGAGGAGATGCTTGTGAGTCGTCCTAATGCTCCTGTAATTGCCCACTGGCCCCTGATATCGCCCATATGGCGCAGGTAGGTGAGTGTTAGGGCCCTTGGGCTACTTGAGAGACCTTGACGCTGGTGCCCGAGGCTTAAGACATGTCCTCCTAGTAGGATATGTCGAACTAACCTCTCAATTTTTAACATCAGTGTGAGGGTTTAGTGTGACGGCAGTGTGCACCTATCTCTGGTTCTGTGTTTGTTCTGAATTCTTGCCACATCCACATAAATTTCATCTTATGTAGGATGTCCATTGTGGTACTTGTAGTCCGTTGCTGGCATCATCCATTGTATGCATTTTTGCTGGTGATTGCCATTAGCAACGGACTACAAGTGCAGGATGTGCTCCTCTATAGAAATGCACAACTGCATATGGGTATGAGCGCATCCTGCTTTCTTATCACCACATTTTTGATGGTTTATATATATATATATATATATATATATGTACGGAGGTGTATAAACTCCAATTTAAATGTGCCTGTTTTTCATCTTCAGGTCACAATTGGGTGCACCTGCTAGGCTTTGGGCTATATCAGTCAGTCTTGGGTAGGGCTCATAGACACCTCCCACCTCCCATTGCAAGCATGGCTACATGCTGGAGGTAACAGAGGAGATGTTTGTGAGTCGTCCTATTGCTCCTGTAATTGCCCACTGGCCCCTGATATCGCCCATATGGCGCAGGTAGGTGAGTGTTAGGGCCCTTGGGCTACTTGAGAGACCTTGACGCTGGTGCCCGAGGCTTAAGACATGTCCTCCTAGTAGGATATGTCGAACTAACCTCTCAATTTTTAACATCAGTGTGAAGGTTTAGTGTGACGGCAGTGTGCACCTATCTCTGGTTCTGTGTTTGTTCTGAATTCTTGCCACATCCACATAAATTTCATCTTATGTAGGATGTCCATTGTGGTACTTGTAGTCCGTTGCTGGCATCATCCATTGTATGCATTTTTTGCTGGTGATTGTTATTAGCAACGGACTACAAGTGCAGGATGTGCTCCCCTATAGAAATGCACAACTGCATATGGGTATGAGCGCATCCTGCTTTCTTATCACCACATTTTTTGATGGTTTATAAAGAAATTCTATAGCACTCAATGGAGAGAATGCTGCTCATGCGATACCTGTGGATGTCACACTGTTATAGTGGACCTGTGGATGTCACACTGTTATGGGGGACCTGTGGATGTCACAATTTTATGGGGGATCTGGATGACAATGTTATGGAAGATCTGTGGAGGACACTGTTATGGAGGATCTGTGGATGACACACTGTTATGGAGGTCTGTAGAGGACACTGTTATGGGGAACGTGTGGATGACACACTGTTATATGGGATCTGTGGATGTCACACTGTTATGGGGAACATGTGGGTGACACACTGTTATGGGGGATCTGTGGAGGACACTGTTAAGGGGTATATGGCTGTGAAACGGCCACAATGTGTGATATAGCTTTACAGATTCCTTTATTAGCAGTCCTGGCCACTGAAAAAAAAAAAAAGACACAGCTAATTTGGACGAATAATTAGCATCATATTCTTCATATATTCGCGATTTCGCAATATTCGTTATTTCACATTCAATATCATGACTTGCGATTAATTTTTCAAGTTATATTCGCGTGCACATAGAATCTATTTGTTATTAATAACGTTTAAACAGCTTTACATGTATTGAAAGCTTGAAATGGCAGGAGTCATTTGTGCGAATGGAAAGGTGCGAAAATGACATATACGAATTTTCGTAATACTTGACACAACCTGTTAACGCTTGGTAGAAAAGGGAATACAAACCGCAAATAGATTAATGCGAATATTCAAGTGACGAACATTCGCAGGACAGTTTTTACCTATTAAGTCTTTACTGACAGGAATTGTGGAAATTGTTATAGAAAGCAATTAAGGTTGGGGGAATTATGTCTGAATCTTTTATTTTCAATACAGTTTCCCTATCGCTATCCATCTTAAGAGCGAATATTCGTAATTGCGAATATGGGGTCATGTATTCGACATGTTCGCGAAATCTCGAAATCACGATATTAGAGATTAAAATTCGGTTTGCGAATATTCGCGCTCAACACTTACAAGGACCTCACACAGAGACACAGGGAAAACAAATAGCTGACAGTGGGAACTCACAGGTCAGTGACCATCAGTACTTGAGGGCAGTGCAGGGCTGCTACAATAAGAGTGTGACCCCAGCAGCCCTGCACCCCCTCCTCCACAGATACTGCTGCATGCTTCTTACTAGATGGACTTACCAGGTGCTTTAATAGGAGGGTCCCGGGAGTTCCTGCAGTCCGGCAGCTGAGGTCAGAGACTGTGGGTCAGATGCAGCAGAAGGCCCAGTCACCCAGTCGGACTTTGCAGTCTAGAGCAAGTTCAGGCAAAGGCTGGGGGTGGGGTAGTGTTTCCTCCGCCCATACAGAATGTCCTGATGCTGGCCAGGGATACTTAGATATCTAACAGCAGGGGGACCCTGCATGGCATAAATGGCATTATAGGTAATCCTGCCTTCCCAGAGTTCCTTTCTCCATGTCCTCACACGTGCAGCAGCCATTTTAGGAAAAAATGTGATACGTTACCACAATTCGCGAGGAAATTCGGATTCGGTGCAAATCGAATAATTCTTGAAATTCGGATTGAATTCTACTTCGTCAGCTTCAATTCGCTCAACTCTAATTATTTTACTCTGCTTTCCATTGCCTTTATTGAATATATTTTCCTCAGGGACATTATTACTCTTTACACATATATGTTTTTTTATACATAAAAAATTAGTGTTCTACTAGTTTTTTTAACAATGCTATTTTAATAATGTTTATGTATACATATACAGTCCCCTAGCCAGGCCACATAAGAACCGCTCTTTGTTCCGGTTACACCTTGCTTCCAATAGCGGATCACTATACAGCATCCCAGGTTGCCATGACATCAGTCACGTGATCGGGAGCCTTGCGATCATGTGACTGAATATTTCCAGAGCCCAACCCACATGCTAAATAGGATTAAATTAATCAAACAAACAAGATTAATAAATACAAAAATATTGCAATAGCGATCTATAGGAATGTTTTATTGTGGCACTGTTTGAATATGTAAATATATGGACACATTTTAATATGTTTCATGAATGTTTATGCTAATTGGACAACATCTGTAGATGGTCCCACTAGCCTGTAACCACCCACAGATGAGTTTTTTTGGCGTTTTTTTCACTGTGTATATATACCCCTACTTTTACCACATGTATCACTACCAATGCAAAGTTGATGAAGGGGACTATAGCCTCCCCGAAATGCGTTCTTATCCTGTATGCATTTTAATAAAATAAAGAAGATTCCATATTCAAGACTGTCTACACTGGGTTTTAAAGCGCCATAACAGGAATTCGAGTCTTTCTCTAAAAATCAACTTTTTGGAGGGACTGGACATTCCTTTCAAAAGGAACTACGACTTGCGGCAGCACCCCCGTTCACAAGATCTTGTTCAGGAAGCCTACAATAGGGTTGCGCCTATAGTAGCACAACCTCTGGGCGATGTGCCCAGAAAAAAAATCCTCTTTCTGCCCTCTGGCCTGCCCTCTGTCCTATTACCTCCTTCAGCCGAGCGGCACAACAACGGCGGGACGGATGTCTTTAGTTGGCCGGCGCATGCGCACTGCTCTGCCCATTATGGGCAGAGGAACAGCTTTTCATATTGCGCATGCGCTGGCCAACTAAAGACATCCGTCCCGCCGTTTTTGTGACGCTCGGCTGAAGGAGGTAATCAGACAGAGGGCGGGCCGGAGGGCAGAAAGAGGAGTGTTTTTTTGGGCACATCGCCCAGCACCTTCAGCGGCTGATTTACATACGGACCACGGACGAATAAAAGAAAGGTAGTATTGTAATGAGGGGCAAAGAGTCTGTAACCTGATCTGAGCAGTCTAAAACGCTCAGATTAGGTGAAAGACTCCCTTTAATTCCTCTGATCTATACAGAAGGATCACAGACTTAAGGTGAGATGGTTTTAGATAGGGCAATAATCGGGCAGATTATCAGGAATGAACATATCTGTGAATGCTCGTTCCTGACAATTTGCCTGTCTAAAGGTGAAGCAGATCAACCGATGAATACTCAAAATGCTGGTTAATCGGGTGAAACTGTTGTTCATGCAGGCACCTAAATTAAAGAAACTATGCAAGTGTATAAGGATGAGCAAAAGCAATAGTGACTGTTCATCCTCATACTGTGGAGGTGCATATAAATGCAGCTTTTCACCTCCACTTAACGAGCAGCTGACTGTCGTGAAGAAACGCTTATTTCCCGACAATTTGCTTCTCCTCAACACATCTAAATGCACCTTTAGGCATAAGATAACTGTTGGCTAAAAGCTCATTTGGCTGACAGCTATTCCTTTCAACTCCTGAATAAGCATAAATGCCATTCAAGTGTTCCAATAGAGAGAGGGGAGTAAAGCCATAGCTGTCTCTCTGGCAGTGACTTATTTATTTGTAGCGAGAACAGTAAGATGTCATGTTGTAATCCAACTGGTCAAAACATCGAAGCAATTATTAGATTTTCCAAAAAATATAAAGCACATTTATTTCAAATTTCTGATTTTGTAGACAAAACAAACAAACAAACAAAAAACATTAATTTTAAGTATTTTAAATGTGGTTTTTGAAATCTGGGCAAGCATTTTTATAGCATCTTAATGTAAATGACTAGAAAATCAAAACAATACCCAGAGCATCCTGTGGTAATGGAAATGATCCCACTGATCCCAAAAATGCCAAGAATATGACATTTTAAAAACATAAGCCCTATGTGGGTAGGTTTTTCAATAAAAACACCATCTGTGTAATATACTTGTATGGGCTCCAGCAGCACAATCCTGGGCCTCAGCAAGGAGAGATTCATTGTTAAGCCATGTCCCCTGGTGACACAACAGCATCCTTAGCAATAGGGTGCAATGCTCTGTTTCTCTCCACAGTGAGCATGTGCTGGGGAAGATTAGCATTTAGTGGGCTGATTGCTGAGCTGCTCTATTCCTATATGCTAGTGTTCCTCACTAATGGAACGCCAAGTCATGAGGTTCTGGTTCTGAACTTGGGACTTGGTGTTCTATTTAAACCTCTTCCTGGCCATACACCAGTTCTGGTGATAGACTATGACTCCCTAGCTGTGTTCCTGGTTCCTTGTTCCTGTGCTTATTGGATTGCTTGTTCCTTTGACCCCATCTTGTCTTCTGACCACTCTCTGTCTCTCGTTTGGTACAGCGTTGTCCGTCTGGTTCTGATCTTGGCTAGTCTTCTGACCACTCTCTGTCTCTCATTTGGTACTGCATTGCTTGACTGATTCTGACCAATTTATGTACGACTCTGGTATTGTGTTTGTTTGTCTTTGTTGTTTATCCATCTCTGCACTTAAATAGCATAGGATCCGTTGACCGGTTGCGGTCTAGCTATCTAGGGCTTGTACTGCAAGTAGGTAGGGAAAGCGGGCTGGGTCCTAGCTTTAGGGCTCACTGGCCTTGCCTGTCCCTACCTACAGTTGTAACAATCTGGCTGCAGCATTTTTACCTAAAACTGTATGAAAAATGCTATGAAAAATGTTGCGAAACAATGTCCACAAATCCAGTCCTACAAATACACTTTAAAGATTTTATTCTGAATATGGCTAAGTAAAATCTTTTTTGTGCAGCAAAAGCTCTTTATTTCTCTTCAATATTTCTTGTTTTACAGTCAAAACCGATGAGTCCATTTTACCATAAAAACTCGTATAAATAAATAAAAAAAATTGGAAATAAATGGCAAAATAGGATCTAGATGGGTGGGAGATTAGCAGCCACACCTGGTGAACTCTTTGTTGTTACTGTTTGGTTAAAAAAAAAATAAGAGAACTGCCCAGAGACAACTGGCACACATTATGAAAGTCGGGCACACATGAAATCAAATCTTCTTATTCCTTTGCCAAAATAATTGTCTGTATTTGTGCTAAGGACTTAGAAAACCATTGGAGATGTGTAATTCTATACAGCAATATCAAAATGATGATAAGTTGCCACGACTGAAATTTCCTGATGTCTATATCTATAATTGTTTTTAGCTATTCCAGTTTACATGGATTCTGTCTACATGTCTGCAAAGAATCCATTTCTGTGGATATGATCTTATTAAACATGTTATTTATGAGAACTATTAGCCTATGGAGAATAGCAAACAGCCCAGTACATATGTAAGTTCATGTGGGTTTGCATGTACAGTGTGGAGTATACATAATGCAATATATATTCTATCATCATATTTGTCTATGCCAATTAAAAAGACCAAATTGATTCTAAGTTAATAACATTTTTTACAAATTTACCAAAAACATTGGTTTCCAAAAAGTACAATTTTTAGGGGATTCATCCCACACAAATTGCACAAAATAGCAACTACCATTTCACAGGCCAGAAAACAGAGTAGGATGCATCTTCCAACAAAAACAGACATTTTTAAATCGACAGTGTAGCATTTTGTAAAATGGACTGTTTACTAATAGAGTTGAGCGAATACCCGGAAGAGTGGGTTCGCCGGGTTCGGCCGAACTTCACTGCAAAGTTCGAGTCGGGACTAGTGTTGATCACGAATATTCGAATTGTGAATTTTAATCGCGAATATTGACACTTCGAGAATTCGCGAATATTTCGAATATCTTAAAATATATTCATAATCGCGAATATTCGTTCGCGATTACGAAACAGGACTTGTTTGTACCTTATGCAGAATAGACATGTATACTGGCTTCTCCCAACCATTGTTATACTACAGCGCACTTACTCTTTGTTTTCTTTTTTATATTTCCCAATGTTTTGGGGTCTACCCCAATTTATAAAAAAAATAAAACAAAACAAAACACATTGTTGTTGGCAACTACCTTTGGCTTCACAGCCAAAAAAAGGCTTATGTCAGGCAACAATGTAACCACCAATTATAATGAACTAACTTCCCTGTTTGTTATGCAGTGCAGGCGTACTCTGACAGAAAGAAGGGGTACAGATCAGCCAACAACCTGAAGGCCACCTAATTTACAGAATATATTTCCCAGTCAGGAAGAAAGAAAAGAAAAGAAAAGAAAAGAAAAGAAAGAAGGAAGGAAGGAAGGAAGGAAGGAATGCAGATCACCTAACAATCTGAAGGCCACCTAATCTACAATATATATATACAAAACAGGTATGCAGTGCAGGGGTACTTTATGGCCCAAGAATGTAACATACGATTTTTAGAAATTTACCTTCCTGTTACCTATGCAGAGCAGGGGTTTGTATATGGCATAACTGACAAACTGTCACCCACCAATGTAACAGATGATTTTTTTAAATTTAACGCCCTATAACTTATGGAGAGCAGGGGTTTATATATGGCAAAATTGGCAAAATGTCACCCACTAATGTAACAGATGATTTTTTGAAATTTACCTCCATGTAATCTATGCAGAGCAGGGGTATGTATAAGGCAAAACTGGTAAAATGTCACCCACCAATGGAACAGATGGTTTTTACAAATTTACGTCCCTGTCACCTTTATTGCACAAAAAGTGTGTTTTTTTTATAGCAACAATGTAAATGCAGTATGTTACGGTTGTATTGAACTGTCAGAAATGCAGAATATCATGTAAATTTGCTATCTAGCACTAAAAATCCTTGCTTTTTTATAGCAGCAATGTAACTGCAGTATGTAACATTTTAATTGGACTGTCAGAAATGCAGCATAGTCTGTAAATTTACTATCTTGCAAAAGAAAAGTGTGCTTTTTTATATCAGCCAGGTTACTGCAGTATTTATCGGTTTTATTGGACTGTCAGATATACAGTGCCTGTGGCAGACAGATAAAAAAATCGCTTTAGGGCACAAAAAAGTATGACAGACTAATGTAATTCAATAATTTTCACTGCCAGGTATGCACTGCAGGCCGCAGGGGTACTTGAACGGCCAAAAAAGGGAATTTGTCCTCCACTGTGCTACCAGAACAGAATTAAAGTAATGTCCCTGGCACACATGCAGTTGCAAGGGCACTGCACTTGCAAAAATGGCCACCGACGCCCACTGAACTAGCAGATGGATTAAACTTTTTTTCAGTGTCACTGGGCTCATAGGCTAGCACCATCAATAATCTCTGTAGTTTGAAGATTGAACACTACACCACCAAGTTCAACAGAATTCTTCCCTAATCTCTCCCTCACAGCAGCAGCAGCATCCTATCCCTACACTGAGAAGAGCAAAGTATAAAGAGACTGGGTCACATGCTGCTCTTGGCCAATTACAGCCATGCCATTAGCAGGCATGGCTGTGATGGCTTCTAAGGGCAGACTAGTGAAATGCTTGTTGATTGGCTGCCCTGCCAAGAAGTCGCCGAAAACCAACTTGAACCCGAACTTTTACGAAAATGTCCGGGTTCAGGTCCGGGTACAAAAAACCCTAAAATTCGGTACGAACCCGAACTTTACAGTTTGGGTTCACTCAACCCTATTTACTACCACTAGGTACCATTTTTCCTGACATTCGGATCAAATTCCTTAATTTTGATTCTCTCAACACTAATTATAATACATTTAAAGGTGCAAGACAGCCTGCACTCTCTCCTGTCCTGTCCTGCTGAAAACTATTTAATTATTTAATGGGCTACATGGGCTACTCCCTTGTTATTCCATTATTAAGCCATAATCAATAAAGCAGGTAAAAGGTCTGGAGTTGATTCCAGTTGTGACATTTGCATTTGGAAGCTGTTGCCGTAAACCCACAACATGCAATCAAAGAAGCTCTCAATGGAAATAAAACAGACCGTGATTGAGCTGAAAAAAAGAATAAATCCAGTGGCCAAATCAATAGTTTGGTACATTCTAGCAGAAAGGAGCACACTGGTGAGATCAGGAACTCAAAAAGACCTGGGTGTCCATGGAATACAACACATGGTGGATGATCTCAGAATTGTTTACATGTTGAAGAAAACCCCTTCACAACATTCACTCAAGTGAAGAACACTCTCCGGGAAGTAGGTGTATCAGTATCTAAGTCTACCATAAAGAGAGGATTTCATGAAAGCAAATACAGAGGATTTACCATAAGGTGCAAACCATTAATTAGCCTCAAAAATAGAAAGGCCAGATTGGACTTTGCCAAGAAAGAAAAAAAAACATCTAAGTAAGCCAGCCACATTCTGGAACAGCATTCTTTGGACAGATGAAACTAACCTTTAGTAGAATGATGGGAAGAAGAAAGTATGGAAAAGACTTGGAACGGCTCATGATCCAAAGCACATTACATCCTTTGTGAAACATGGTGGAGTCAGTGTTATGGCATGGGCATGCATGGTTTCCAATGGCACTGGGTCACTAGTGTTTATTGATAACGTGACTGAAGACAGAAAAAGCCGAATGAACTCTGAAGTGTACAGGAATATATCTTCTCCTCAGATTCAATCAAATGCAGCAAGGTTGATTGGACGGCGCTTTATAGCTCAGTGAGTTTTTTAAGGCAAGGAAGTGGATTATTTTGCAATGGCCAAGTCAATCACCAGATCTCAACCCGATCGAGCAGGCATTTCACTTGCTTAAGATAAAGCTTAAGTTAGAAAGACCCATAAACAAGCAACAACTGAAGACAGCTGCAGTAAAGACCTGGCAAAGAATCACAATTGAGGAAACCCAGCATTTAGTGATGTTCATGGGTTCCAGACTTCAGGCAGTCATTGCCTGCAAAGTATTCTCTCAAAAATATTACAAATAAACATTAAATTATGGTAATGTTAATTGTCCAACTACTCTTGAATCGCTGAAATGAGGAGGCTTTGTAGAAAAATGGTTGTAATTCCTAAACGTTTCACAGGATATTTTTGCTCAACCCTTTGAATTAAACCTGAAAGTCTATACTTCAATGGCATCTTAGTTGTTTCATTTCAAATCCAATGTGGTGGCATGTAGAGCTCAAATCATGGAGATTGTGTCACAGTCCAAATATTTCTGGACCTAACTGTATATCGTATGCGTTTGTTTATGTAAATATATGTATATATATATATATATATATATATATACATATATATTGTATATATGACCTATATAGAAATACAAAATTCTATACATACATTGTTTTTGGGAGGGTATTATGTTGTTTAGAATTAAATTTTTCTATATAGGTCATATGTATAAATATACACCTATGTAAACACACACATCTTTTTCAATGGCAGGTCACATGGTCATTCAACCACCAGCCACAAGAACAGCTGTGCGGCTTCCCATTGAGAACAGTAGGAGGTTTCACCCCTGTAGCTGCTGGAACTTTTTGGAGCAATTTTTTAAGGGATTTTCAGAGACTTTTACACTACCTGGGACTCCTGCTTATCAGCTGTTTGAGAAGGCCACACCACTCCTGTGAGCTTACCAAGCCCAGTGTGGACCACTGTATAATGCCTGTGCTTGGTATTGCAGCTTAGCCCCATTCACTTGAATGGGGCTGAGCTGTACCCAGGCCATTTGACTGATGAAATGTAGACAAAGTTGGGTTCTGCACACTCAGTCACATTCGTGTTGGTGCTAGCGAAATGACCAGGTGGTCAATGTATGAAGTTTTTTTTTATACCAGCATAATATTCTCTACCACCCCCTCCACTTATTCCATCCACCCATTACTCCCCGTGCAGAATGAGCACATGTCAGGATCGCCCTCAGAACTGACAGTACATTCTATACAGCCGACCGCTCACTGCATAAGTAAAGCATGCGCCAGGACAAACCTCAGAACCGATAATATATTCTATGCAACCGGCTGCCCGGGCTCAAGTCACGTCTTGCGGTCAACCGCATCGGACTAGAGATGTCCCAAACTATTCGCCGGCGAACATAGCTTGTTCGCTGCGGCAGGCGAACATATGCGATGTTCGGTCCGCCCCCTATTCGTCATTATTGAGTAAATTTTGACCCTGTACCTCAGTCAGCAGACACATTCTAGCCAGTCAGCAGCATACCCTCCCTCCCACCTCCTGGACAGCATCCATTTTAGATTCATTAGGAAGCTGCAGTCTTAGTGAGAGGAGGGACAGTGTAGCTGCTGCAGATTTAATAGGGAAATTGATAGATAGGCTAGTTTATTCAGTGTCCACTCCAGTCCTGAAAGACTCATCTGATCTCTGCTGTAAGGACAGCATCCTGATAGCACCCCAAAAAGCCCTTTTTAGGGCTAGTACATCAGTCTGCTTTTTTTTTTTTTCCTGTGTAATCTAATTGCAGTTGCCTGCCAGCGTGTGTGTCAGGTTTACAGCGTATACTGTGCCCACTTGCCCAGTGCCACCACTCATATCTGGTGTCACAGTAGCTTGCATTTTAAAAAAAAAATTACTTTTTTGACTGTAATATAATAGCAGTCAGTTGCCTGCACGCGTGTGTTTCAGGCCCTGCAAGTGCACAGTGTCACCAGTGCGACTCATATCTGGTGTCACAGTAGATTACATTTAAAAAAAAAAACTATTTTGACTGTAAAATAATAGCAGTCAGTTGCCTGCACGCGTGTGTGTTTCAGGCCCTGCAAGTGCACAGTGTCACCAGTGCAACTCATATCTGGTGTCACAGTAGGTTACATTTAAAAAAACAAAAATTTTGACTGTAATATAATAGCAGTCGTTTGCCTGCATGCGTGTGTGTTTCAGGCCCTGCAAGTGCACAGTGTCACCAGTGCAAATCATATCTGGTGTCACAGTAGGTTACATTTAAAAAAACAACAATTTTGACTGTAATATAATAGCAGTCAGTTGCCTGCAAGCGTGTGTGTTTCAGGCCCTGCAAGTGCATAGTGTCACCAGCGCAACGCATATCTGGTTTCACAGTAGATTACATTTAAAAAAACAACAACAATTTTTACTGTAATAGATTGAATAGCAGTTAGTTGTATGCAAGCGTGTGTGTCAGGCCCACAGCGTCTACTCTGCCAACTTCTGCCAGTGCACAGTGCCACTCATATCTGGTGTCTCAGTAGCTTGCATGCATAGTACAACTAAACTAATCTAAAAAAAATGACAAGCAGAGGCAGGCCACCCCGCAGGGGCCGTCATGGTGCCTTGATTCCCTTTGGCCCTAGAATAATGCCCAGTGTTCAGAGGCCACATACCCTGAACTCGAAAAGTTCTGAGGACATAGTTGACCCGCTAACACAGGACACCCAATCTTCTACAGTTTCCGCTCGGAACCTTGACGCACCATCCTCCTCCAGCTCAGCTTCGGGCACCTCTCAAGTTACCAGTCGCCCGCCTGCCGCCACCACCAACACTAGCACCACAGCTGCTTCACTTGATCTGTCAGAGGAGTTATTTACACATCAGTTAGAAGAAATGAGTGATGCGCAACCATTATTGCCAGAGGATGTAGATAACAGGGATATGTCTCAGTCAGGCAGCATTACACACATGAACGTACAGTGTGATGATGATGATGTTGGACCTGCTGCTGCTTCCTTTGCTGAGTTGTCAGATACAAGTGAAGCGGTTGATGATGACGATGTGTCCGTGGATGTAACATGGGTGCCCGCTCGAAGAGAAGAAAAACAGAGGGAAAGTTCAGATGGGGAGACAGAGAGGAGGAGGAGACGAGTTGGAAGCAGGGGGAGGTCGTTGCAAGGAGCTAGTGGCACAGTCAGACAGCATGTATGGGCACCCAGACAGCACACCAATCAACGCATGATGTTGCCACCACCAGAATGCCGTTATTGCAAAGCTCAGCAGTGTGGATTTTTTTTCTGTGTCTGCCTCTGATAACAGCGATGCCATTTGCAACCAATAAACTGAGTCGTGGGAAGTCCAACACCCACCTAGGTACAACTGCTTTGCGAAGGTACATGATCTCACATCACAAACACCTATGGGATCAACACATGAGTACAAGCAGCACACAAACTCAAAGCCACAATGCTCCTCCTGGTCCAGCATCTTCAGCCACGTCAACCACTGCTATCCTCCCTGCCTCCTCTCAACCACCCGCCAGTCCGCCTCTCACCTTCAGCAGTTCCTGCTCATCTGCCCACAGTCAGGTGTCTGTCAAGGAAATGTTTGAGCGTAAGAAGTCAATGTCACAGAGTCACCCCCTTGCCCGGCGTCTGACAACTGGCTTGTCAGAACTCTTAGCCTGTCAGCTTTTACCATACAAGCTGGTGGAGTCTAAGGCCTTTACAGTGGAAGGTACCCGGCCGAAAAATTTTTTCACAAAAGGCAATCCCCAAACTGTACTCTATTGTGGAAAAGGAAGTCATGGCATGTCTGGCACACAGTGTTGGGGCAAGGGTCCATCTGACCACTGATACCTAGTCTGCAAAGCACGGTCAGGGCAGGTATATCATGTACACTGCGCATTGGGTAAACCTGCTGGCGGCTGCTAAGCATGGAATGTGTGGCTCTGCAGCGGAGTTGGTGACACCGCCACGACTTGCAGGCAGGCCTGCTGCCACCTACTCTACTCCTTCTACTCCATCCTCTTTGCTAACCTCCTCGGCTGAGTCCTCTTCTGCTGCTGTGTCTTGCTCCACATCATCAACTGCACCACCCCAGTTTACCAGGGGCTATTCCGCATCCCGGATATGACAGTGTCATGCCGTCTTGGGGTTGACTTGCCTGAAAGCAGAGAGTCACACCAGACCACCACTCATTTCCGCCCTGAACGCACAGGTGGATGACCCTGCACCAACTGGAGATTGGCAAACTGGTGTGTGACAACAGAAGCAATCTGTTGGCTGCAATGAATTTGGGCAAGTTGACACATGTGCCGTGCATGGCACATGTGTTGAATCTGATTGTACAACGCTTTGTGTGTAAGAACCCAGGCTTACAGGACATCCTCAAGCAGGCCAGAAAGGTGTGTGGCCATTTCAGGCATTCCTACACGACCATGGCGTACTTTTCAGACATTCAGTGGTGAAACAACATGCCAGTGAGGCATTTTATTTGCGACAGCCCGACAAGTTGAAATTAAACACTCCTAATGTTTGATCACCTGCTCCAACAAGAAAAAGCCATCAATGAGTATTTGTATGACCGGAGTGCTAGGACAGCCTCTGCGGAGCCTGTAGGCTCATGCGTCCTTTTGAGGAGGTGACAAACCTAGTCAGTCGCACCGAAGGCACCATCAGAGACCTGATCCCATTTGTTTTTTTCCTGGAGCGTGCCCTGCGAAGAGTGCTGGATCAGGCCGTAGATGAGCGTGAAGAGGAAGAGGAAGAGTTGTGGTCACCATCACCACCAGAAAAAGCCTTATCATGATCGCTTGCTGGACCTGCGGCAACGCTGGAAGAGGAGTCTTAGGAAGAGGAGTCAGAAGAGGAATGTGGCTTTGAGGAGGAGGAAGACCAACCACAGCAGGCACCTATCTGGGACCCGTGGTGTTGTACGTGGCTGGGGGGAAGAACAGACCTTCAATGACATCAGTGAGGACGAGGAACGGAAGATGAGTAGCTCGGCATCCAACCTTGTGCAAATGGGGTCTTTCATGCTGTCATGCCTGTTGAGGGATCCTCGTATAAAAAGGCTGAAGGAGAACGATCTGTACTGGGTGGCCACGCTACTAGACCCCCGGTATAAGCAGAAAGTGGCTGAAATGTTACCGAATTACCGGAAGTCGGAAAGGATGCAGCAGTTCCAAAGCAAGTTAAAAAGTATGCTTTACACAGCTTATAAGGGTGATGTCAGAGCACAACGGGAATCTAACAGGGGAAGAGATGAAAGTAACCCTCCTCCTACCACGACCAAGCCGGCAAGGACAGGACGCTTTACAGACGTGTTGTTGACTGAGGACATGCAGAGCTTTTTAAGTCCTACGCATCGCCACAGCCCTTCTGGGTCCCCCCTCAGAGAACGACTCGACTGACAGGTAGCAGACTACCTCGCCTTAACTGCAGATATCGACACTCTGAGGAGCAATGAACCCCTTCACTACTGGGTGTGGAGGCTTGACCTGTGGCCTGAGCTATCCCAATTTGCGATAGAACTTCTGGCCTGCCCCACTTCAAGTGTCCTGTCAGAAAGGACCTTCAGCGCAGCAGGAGGTATTGTCACTGACAAGAGAAGTCACCTAGGTCAAAAAAGTCTAGATTACCTTTGCGATTAGGGGACGTAACAGGGATTAAACTGATAAGAATAGTACTAGTTAACACACCACTCATATAGGGTTGCAGGACACATTGCACGGAGCACGCGCAGTGCCCCAAATTGGAAGTAAGAGGACCGACCAAGCTTCTTTTTCCATCTCCCGGTTCCTAAAATCTATTCAATACACGTCCCCTGATAGGGGACGTAACAGGGATTAAACTGATAAAAGAAGTACTACTGATTACTGAACACACCACTCATATAGGGTGGCAAAGTACATTGCGCGAGGAAGAGACCTTCAATGACATCAGTGAGGACATGCAACGGGACATGGCTAGCTTGGTATCCAACCTTGTGAAAATGGGGAGTTTGCGGTTGTGCAAATGGACTGTTTGCGGTTATTTGCGGTGCGTTAAACGGGGAGTTTGGTCTGTCAGAGTTTGGTCTGTCACTGTGAAGCGGGCATAACCTTTACACTACCTTATCGATACAACATCATACCTGATCGTATACATACACTGGATGTTTTAAAGCACGTTATTCCAAACAATTTAGGAATGTTAGGTGATTTATGCTCTTTATGGATTAAAACCCGACTCTGCGTCCACTACGTAATTTTCCATGGGAGTTTTGCCATGGATTCCCCTCCGACATGCCACAGTCCAGGTGTTAGTCCCCTTGAAACAACTTTTCCATCACTACAGTGGCCAGAAAGAGTCCCTGTGGGTTTTAAAATCTGCCTGCCTATTGAAGTCTATGGCGGTTCGCCCGTTCGCAAACATTTGCGGAAGTTCGCGTTCGCCGTTCGCGAACGGAAATTTTTATGTTTGCGACATCTCTACATTGGACACATGATCAGCGTCACCTAATTACATGATGATGCTCCCCACCCCTTACACATGCGCGCTGCATATAACAGGATGCTACTGCATCATACCACAGGATCCAGCCTTCCCTGATGCCATACTACTCACACAGGTCGGTTTTTCTTCTGCTCCTCCATCTGAGCTCCCTGCTGCTGCTGCTTCTTCTTCTTCTCTCTGCTCCCTAGT
Source organism: Bufotes viridis (assembly GCA_033119425.1). Lineage (NCBI taxonomy): Eukaryota > Metazoa > Chordata > Amphibia > Anura > Bufonidae > Bufotes > Bufotes viridis. Next base: position 43,073,007 of record CM065596.1, on the reverse strand, counting down.
ACTGATCGTCCTGTTTTCAATACTACCAGTGACACTCTTACCCTCATCTCTTACTTCTCTCTTACTCTACGTCTCATCTTATCTCCTAATTCATCTGTACTCTGTTAGGGAAAATAATAGAGCAATGTTATACATATGTTATACTCAAATTTGGATTGATGATTAGGCCAATTTTGGCCAACACACTCAAGTTTTGATTTTATGTATTTTTGAACGTGATATGCTTCAGGACATATACCCACTTGTTATCTTTTGTGTTATGCTAATTTTCATTTTATTTTAGTTTTTGTTTGTCATATTCCATAAACAGTGGCATACCACCCATATAGGAAGACCACACAGCTGCTATGGGGCCCTACTTCTAGTTATATCAGGCATTGAGGCGGCCCACTTGTCTTCCGTCCCGGGCCCTGCTTTCCCTCTGTGCCCCCCCCCCATGAACTGTGCCTGTGTGCTGCTTATAGTGGACAGTGCCCTCAGACAATGAATAGGGCCAAACAGAAGCGTTTTTTTTCCCAGTATTGAGACCCTATGACGGATCTTAATAATGGAAAATAGAAACGCAAGTGTGAATGTAGCCTAATACGTACCCGTCTCCCCAGCACCTGCGTCACTCCTGATGCCTACACGGCTGCCACTGCTAGGGGTATGGCAGGGGAGGAGCCAGGGCAGGTGGTAGGATGGGCCAGTGGTGGTTAGTGGGCAGAGTCAGTGGGGCTTATTCAGATTCTTGCTATGGGGCCCAATGATTTCTAAGTATGCCCCTGTTCATAAATTTTCCTGGACGTCCATTTTGATCATTTGATGTAACTTATTGATAATATTATACTTACCTATAGGCAACACCGCTGAAGAAGGTACACTCGGATGAAAAAATGGATGAAGTCCGTATGGCATCCGTTTTTTTTGCGGATCCATTGTAATAATGCCTATCCTTGTCCGCAAATCAGACAAGAATAGGACATGCTCTATTTTTTTGGGAGGGCTACGGAACGGACATACGGATTCGGATAGTACACGGTGTGCTGTCAGCATTTTTTGCGTACCCATTGAAATGAATGGGTCCGCATCCTATCTGCAAAAAAAATGGAACGGACACGGAAACAAAATATGTTCGTGGGCATGTAGCCTAAAAGTGACATTACTGGTCTAGGGAAAGCTGCAAGAAGGCCATAGCAACTCACATGAGTGCTGTGGCCTTTTTAAATATCTATCTATCTATCTATCTGTCTGTCTGTCTGTCTGTCTGTCTATCTATCTATAGCAATGTAACACATGTACACCCTCTATCGTATTTTCTCCATCCTTTGTACACTTACTTGAAAAGCTCAGAACTTGAGACTCAGAGTAGAATATCACTATCACTGTAATAGGTGTGACACGTATAATAACTCTCCTGTGTCACGGCATGTAAGTCTTTAATTAGTTCTATTGTTCACTAGAGTCAAGCAATCAGGTGACTGTGCGCAAGCAGTACACTACAGAATGAAAGGACAGGCATGCAGAAGGGGTGACATCCAATTCAATAGGAGGCAGATTAACTGGCTAGGAATCCTGGCCTAATCAAACAAGGGAATGGCTCTGCAGCAGACAAATAGGGATGCTGTCACATCCAGGGCGCAGAGCATTTGCCCACAGTGTTAGGATTGATGAAAGGCAGCCACACATTGGATACCTATTAGCATTACTGTTTAGATATTAGTATACAGGCTGCCTTTATTAAAGGGATTTTTTTTGCTGTTCTTCAAAGTCTTCTTAATTCTTATTTCAAATTTTTTTTAAATTAATATTAATTTTTAATCCAAATTCTTAAAGTTAACTCCAACTTTGAGCTAGAACTCAAAATCCCCTGCTCCTATTTACAGAACCATATAGTTTAACAAAATAATTCTCAGCCGCTACTTGGAAATAGGGAAGATTAATGATACCCCTTTCTGATGCATGCTGTTTGCACAATGTAGAATACTTCTTAAAGGGGTTGTTCCATGGAAAATACCCTACCTACTTCAAACCAGCACCTGGATCTGATTAATTTTGTAATTGCATGTAATTAACAGAGGTGTTCAATAAAACGTATCTGTATAGTGCCACCTGCTGTTTGTTCTTTTCCATTTTTTTCTGTTCACCTGAGTGACATTACTGAGGTGGACGCACATGCTCAGTTCCATCCTTCAACTACCACCAGCCCTATCTACTGTTACAAAATATGACAGTTACAGGTAGAGAGATGCAGCAGAAGGGACACACCCCCTGAGATCAGACACCCCCATGTTATGATAGGGAGAGAGCAGCAGAAAGCACATATCACCTTTAAATAAATCTAGCAGAGCAGTTGTAGCAATGAATGGGGAGCTCTCGGGATCCAGGTGAGGTACAGGGCTGATTCTAGCCTTGTTAGAAATAGATTGTCATGTACAATATCAAGGGTCAGCAAGCTGTGACACGCCAGCTGTTGTGAAACAACAACTCCCAGCATGCTCCATTCACTTATATGGGAGTTTTGAAAACAGCCAAGTAAGTGTGCATGCTGCTAGTTATAGTTTCACCAAAGCGGAAGTGTCAGAGGTTGCTGATGCTTGTACTATATGATGTCGGCTTTTTAATTTCTTGCATAAATCATAAGATAACCCCTTCAAGACAAAGGAGTAGAATATTACAATGTAATTTAGAAGTAGTATCAACCATTAAAATTTAGCAAATAAAGAAATCACAAGTTTTCGTTAGCCTGACTTCAAATTATGCGAAAACATGTGCTCCAAGGAAAAGGTATCTTCAGATCCTTCTTCAGCATTGTCTGTCTTCAGTATTTGAATGTCATTCCAACAGGAAAGAACCCTTGATTCATTGCTAATAAAAGGTTCTCTATAACATAATCTCAAGTAATATTCAATGTGCAACCAATCTCCACGATCTTAGAATGTGTGCAGCTTAAGACCTTTTGTTCTAAGGAATGGCAAGACCCAAAAGGAACAAATATGACCTTGGCAAATAAGATAGCTGTCAGACTGAAATCTTTTTTTATATTAAGTTATTCAACATTGTTCCAAGCCTGCCAAGAGATTAACTATGCATGCATTTAATTTGTGCATTTGACTCAATGCTTCGGTACATGTTATCTTCCTTAGGGTGTGACTTTGGCTAAAGGCAACTTGTTGTATTTGGCAGCTACTCAGGTGAATACAAGTGTAGTTTATGGTGCAATGTTTCCATCTGGGAGAAATATGGCAAATATGTTTCTATGGTTTCTGGTACATTTCATGATCTGATTTGTCACACTATATTTTCAGCCTGTTCTTTACGAACCTAGAAATGTCGGCGCTCCAGACATAAACTACATCTTAGGGAAAGAGTTGAAAATCGATTTAATATGACCTCATAAATAGAACAGACTGATAAAAACAATAACAATGGCAAACTAGGTACATAGCACCGCCATACATAACTAGTGATGAGCGGCAGGTGCCATATTCGATTTCGACGAAATTCGCGAATATTCGAATGAATATTCGTTTCATATTCGTCGAAATCGAATATTCGTCATTTTTTCTAGTTATCGCGATTAACATGCGATTTAAATAATCGCATATTGCGATTTGTACTTAAGGCTACTTTCCTATTGGTTTCATATCTAGAATTAGCGAGGATGACGAATATGACGAATGTATTCGTCTATTCCTCAAAACGAAGATAACGAAGTATTCTACATCTTCGTTTTAGCTACCTATTCGTCAACCTCGCTAATTCTAGCAATCAAATAGGAAGGTTGACTATAGAGACAGCTGTGTTTAATTCGCTATGCGATTTTTTTTTTTTTAATAAATAGAATAATTATAGTAATTATATCAAGTAATATAATTATTCTATTAAAAAAAAAAAATCGCATAGCTAATTTAACACAGCTGTCTCTATAGTCAACCTTCCTATTTGATTGCTAGAATTAGCGAATAGCGAAGTTGACGATGACGAGACGAATAGGTTGCTAAAACGAAGATGTAGAATACTTCGTTATCTTCGTTTTGAGGAATATGACGAATACATTCGTCATATTCGCTATTCGCTAATTCTACCAAGCCAACCATAACTTCTGTGCTCATGGAGCGTCCCCATCACCATGGGAACGTCTCCATATACTAAAATGTACTGTCGGATTTGAGGAATTACGTTGAAATCGCAATGCGATTAATTCAAGTTATATTAATCGCATTGCGAATTCAACTTAGAGCTGGGTTTATAATGGGTCAGCTTGCTAGAATTAACGAAGTTAACGAATATGGAATATAGCAGCAGTGCTAAGTTGAATTCGCAATGCGATTACTTCAAGTTAAATTAATCGCATTGCGAATTCAACTTAGCAGTGCTGCTATATTCCATATTCGTTAACTTCGCTCATTCTAGCAAGCTGACCCATTATAAACTCAGCTCTAAGTTGAAACGCAATGCGATTAATATAACTTGAATTAATCGCATTGCGATTTCAACGTAATTCCTCAAATCCGACAGTACATTTTAGTATATGGAGATTCTCCCATGGATGGGGACGCTCCATGAGCACGGAAGTCGGCAGAAGCGGCAATGGGCACTGACTAGAGCAGCCAGGAAGCCAGGAATCCTCAGGACAGGTAAGAACTACTGTTGGGAAGAGGGAAAGAAAAAAATATAACTAAAAAAAAAAAAAAAAAAAAAAACGAATATTCGAAATAGCGAATTTATAGCGCTATATTCGAAATATTCGCGAATTAGCGAAGTGCCGATATTCGCTAAAAAAATTCGCTTTTCGAATATTCGCGCTCAACACTATACATAACACCACTTGATGTTAAGGGTCAAAAGCTGCAATAACATGATAGATATAGTATAACACTATGCGCCCATGCAAATAATATAATCGGTATTAAAGGGAACTTGTCACATTAAACATGGTATTACTATTACGTCACATGTTGGGTCTTTAAAGATGCGGCGGAGCGGGCGCCATAACAACGTGGTGCCTGTTGTTTCCTACAGCAGACACCGGCGGTAAATGTCCTTGACCAGCGGTAATGCTGATTGCGGACATTTAACCCATCAGATTCCTTGGTCAAACTAGAGGGGTGGTCAAACCAGCATCTGAGCACGCTGAAAACCGGAAGCGCGCTCTTCCGGTTATGCTCCCGCTCTCCCATGTAGTGATCAGAGGAGCCAGAACTTGTGTGCAGCAGCCCCTGTCTTTGTGAATGACAGGAGGCTGCTACATAGTATTTCCTATGGAGCCCTTTCTTGTAATAGGGCTCCATAGGAAAGTAGTAAAATCCTCATAGACTCCAATGCAAGTGCATTGGAGTCTATGATAACAGCAATCACATGATTGATTGTTATAGTTCACTATGGAAACTATAAAAAAGTGTAAAAAAAAGAAAGTTTTTAAAAATAAAAAAATATAAACGTTCCAATCACCGCTCTTTCCCCCAAATGCCCGTACTATCAAAATATAAAAGTATTTATCCCATACGGAAAAAGGCAAAGCGAAAAAAAATGGTCAAAATGGACGATTTTTAATTTTTTGGTCGCTTCTCCTACCCACAAAAAAGTTAAATAAAAAGTGATCAAAAAGCCATACACGCCCCAGAATAGTATTAATGAAAAGTACACACCGCCCCTCAAAAAATCAGCCCTCATACAGCTCCACACGCATAACTTCAAAAAAGTTATAGGGGTCAGAATATGACAGCAAAAAAAATATTTATTTTTATTTTTATTATTAAGTTTTTTTTTAGTTTTTTTTAACATAGTAACATAGTAACATAGTATATAAGACCGAAAAAAGACATTTGTCCATCCAGTTCGGCCTGTTTCCTACAAGTTGATCCAGAGGAAGGCAAAAAACCCCTGTGAGGCAGAAGCCAATTTTCCTCACTTAAGGGGAAAAAAAATTCCTTCCCGACTCCAATCAGGCAATCAGAATAACTCCCTGGATCAACGACCCCTCTCTAGTAGCTATAGCCTGTAATATTATTACACTCCAGAAATAAATCCAGTCCCCTCTTGAATTCCTTTATTGTACTCACCATCACCACCTCCTCAGGCAGAGAGTTCCATAGTCTCACTGCTCTTACAGTGAAGAATCCTCTTCTATGTTTGTGTACAAACCTTCTTTCCTCCAGACGCAGAGGATGTCCCCTTGTCACAGTCACAGTCCTGGGGATAAATAGATGATGGGACAGATCTCTGTACTGACCCCTGATATATTTATACATAGTTATTAGATCTCCCCTCAGTCGTCTTTTTTCTAAAGTGAATAACCCTAATTTTGATAACCTTTCAGGGTACTGTAGATCCCTCATTCCAGTTATTACTTTAGTTGCCCTCCTCTGAACCCTCTCCAGCTCTGCTATGTCTGTCTTGTTCACAGGAGCCCAGAACTGTACACAGTACTCCATGTGTGTTCTAACCAGTGATTTGTAAAGTGGTAGGACTATGTTCTCATCACGGGCGTCTATGCCCCTTTTGATGCAACCCATTATCTTATTGGCCTTGGCAGTAGCTGTACCAACAAAAAACCCCACATTGCCTGGTGGGGGTACAGTATACAACACAACCGAAATAATGGCAAATAGTGTATTAACAAATATCATCTTTATTAAATCATTGATACAAAATACATGATACTCATAAGATTACAATTACACTGCATGATTAATGTGACTGATTAAAAACCCACTACTCCAGATCCAACTCACAGGGTATAATCTATATACATGAAATCGACCTTGTGCACAGAGTATGAATCAAGGTATATATTATTGTTCAAGGAGGGGAGGGAAGAGACATGGGGTCCCGGTGACCATGAAGAGCAATGAAAGATTATCCACTTTTTCCCCACAGGACCTGCGGTCAGCTGACAGATAGGTCACACCCCTCTGTCTGACGTCGGCAGTCATGTGACATGGTGCGCGTGATCGCCGCTCTGCCCCGCGCTGACGACGTCATCGCGTTGGGTGGTGCGGCCGAGCGGACGTGAGACAGAGGGATAATACTAACATAAGGAAAACAGGTGTGTCTATCCAATAGTATTGATCTTAATGATGAGGAGGGGGTATTTAAACCTGTGTGCGTAGGGACGCCGACACGCCCCCTGAGGAAGTGAGGCGAAACGCGCGTCGGGGTACCACTCTCCGGTCTGCTCCTGGGTCTTTTTGGAGGTAACGAGGGTGATTTCTGGTTATGAGTACAGTTCTGGGTGACAAGATTGAGATAGCCCAGGGAGACCAGTTTGGGATGGGGATTTTCCGTTGGGGAAGATTATGATTGTACTTCCTTGACATTCCCCATGTCTCTTCCCTCCCCTCCTTGAACAATAATATATACCTTGATTCATACTCTGTGCACAAGGTCGATTTCATGTATATAGATTATACCCTGTGAGTTGGATCTGGAGTAGTGGGTTTTTAATCAGTCACATTAATCATGCAGTGTAATTGTAATCTTATGAGTATCATGTATTTTGTATCAATGATTTAATAAAGATGATATTTGTTAATACACTATTTGCCATTATTTCGGTTGTCTTGGCAGTAGCTGCCTGACACTGGTTTTTGCAGCTTAATTTGCTGTTTATTAAAATTCCTAGATCCTTTTCCATGTCAGTGTTACCGAGTGTTTTACCATTTAATATGTACGGGTGACTTGCATTATTCCTTCCCATGTGCATAACTTTACATTTGTCAGTGTTAAACCTCATCTGCCATTTTTCTGCCCAAGCCTCCAATCTATCCAGATCCCTCTGTAGCAGAAAACTGTCCTCTTCAGTGTTAATTACTTTACACAGTTTAGTGTCATCTGCAAAAATAGATATTTTACTGTGCAGGCCTTCTACAAGATCATTAATAAATATATTGAAGAGAATAGGGCCCAATACTGACCCCTGAGGTACCCCACTAGTTACAGTGACCCAATCTGAGTATCTACCGTTAATAACCACCCTCTGTTTTCTGTCACTCAGCCAGTTACTTACCCACATACAGACATTTTCTCCCAGTCCGAGCATCCTCATTTTATATACTAACCTTTTATGAGGTACGGTGTCAAATGCTTTGGAGAAGTCCAGATATACGACATCTATTGATTCACCGCTGTCAAGTCTAGAACTTACCTCCTCATAGAAGCTGATTAAATTTGTTTGGCATGACCGATCACTCATGAAGCCATGCTGATATGGCGTTATTTGCTTATTTTCATTGAGATACTCCAAAATTGCATCTCTTAGAAATCCTTCAAACAGTTTACCAACAATAGATGTTAAACTTACCGGCCTATAATTTCCAGGCTCTGTTTTTGGACGCAAGAAAAAGTATACATATGTGGTATCAGCGGATTCATACTGATGTGGAGAATGAAGATCACAAGTCAGTTTTACCACATAATGAACGCCATAAAAAAAAAAACTTAAAACTGTGGCAAAATTGCGTTTTTTCCCAATTCCACTACCTTTGGATTTTTTTTCCCACTTCTCACTTGTCCCGCTGTTTCCTGACTGCCTACAGCATCAGGATGTAGTGCACGCACTATGACCTGGTGGTCTGATCTAAGCTGTGATGGGGAGGGGGTTGATTGGATAAGGGAGTCTGATCTGAGATCTGATTGAGGGTCTAGTCTGAGGTCTGATGGGGGTCTGATCTGAGTTTTGATTTGAGCTCTGAAGGGGGGGGGTGATATGGGAGTTTATAGGGGTCTGATCTGAGGTCTTATAGGGGTCTGATCTGAGGTCTTATAGGGGTCTGATCTGAGGTCTAATATGGGGGTCTGATCTGAGGTCTGATATGGGGGTCTGATCTGAGGTCTGATATAGGGGTCTGATCTGAGGCCTGATATGGGAGTCTGATCTGAAGTCTGATGAAGATTGGGGGGTCTCATTTGGGGGTCTAATGAAGATTCGGAATCTGTTCTGAGGTCTGATGAAAAAAAAAAGTATTTTCTTTGTTCAACAGTATTACAGTTTCAGGAAAGCACTGAAGCACTGATGACATCTATAGCGCCTACCTGAAGGCAATAATTCAAAGAAGCCATGATTCGAATGATCCATATCCTTTAAAATTCTTCCCGCTCGGCTCAGACTTCGCTCATGGTATAGACCAGGCATGCTCAACCTGCGGCCCTCCAGCTGTTTCAAGACTACAACTCCAAGCATTCTCGGACAGCCTACAGCTATCAACCTACAGCAGGGTATTGTGGGAGTCGTAGTTTTACAACAGCTGGAGGGCCGCAGGTTGAGCATCACTGGTATAGACTGTCAATCGACGGTAATTGAAATCCTATAATGCGCTGGGCAGTCTTAACCATCCGTTATAACAAATTGCGATTAATTGCAGTGCAATTACCATACCATGCTGCAAAGCAAAAATTACGGCATACTGAATCATTTCCCATAAAACTGTACATTAGCCTGCTCAGCTCCTCCTGCTCGACAACATGCTGCCTATAGCTTACATTGCATTTTCATGGTGACAGGTTCCCTTTAACAGTTCAAATGTTCATACTGTATATACTCGCTGCATCAAGTATAGACTCTTCACACAATTGTATAATTACTCCATTTTCTTTCTGTTGGGCCATTTATACCGAATATCAGTGATTGATGAATAGAGTCATGATATAGTTATGTTGTTATTGTGGATTAGTTTGTTAGTCATAGCTATTTAACACTTTTCCCAGCTTACAATAGATGTTATTTGGATTAAAGAATCAATTTAAAATCAAGCACAATGCAATAACACTCTGCATACATAAAATACATGATTACACACACATAAACTAATGCTATACTCATTGGATAAATGAATGTGAGGTATTGGTATTTTTTAGAAATATAGATCCCTGTCACCTATGCAGAGCAGGGGTTTGAATATGGCAAAAATGGGTGAATGTCACCCACCAATGGAACAGATGATTTTTAGAAATATAGGTCCCTGTCACCTATGCAGAGCAGGGTTTTGTAAACGGAAAAAATTGTAAAATGTCAACCAAGAAAGGAACAGATGATTTTTAGAAATATAGATCTCTGTCACCTATGTAGAGCAGAGGTATGTATACTGCAAAACTGGGTTAATGTTACCCACCAATGGAACAGACGATTTTTTGACATGTAGGTCCCTGTCCACTATGCAGAGCAGGGGTTTGTATACGGCAAAAAAGGTAAAATGTCACCCAAGAATGTAACACAGTATTTTTTTGAAATATAGGTCCCTGTCACCTATGCAGAGCAGGGGTTTATATACGGCAAAACTGGGTTAAAGTCACCCGCCAATGGAACAGACGATTTTTAGAAATGTAAGTCCCTGTCTCCTATGCAGAGCAGGGGTTTGTAAACGGCAAAAATGGTAAAATGTCACCCAAGGATGCAACAGATGATATTTAGAAATATAGATCCCTGTCACCTATGCAGAGCAGGGGATTGTATACAGCAAAACTGGGTTAATGTCACCAGCCAATGTAACAGATGATTTTTAGAAATGTAGGCCCCTGTCACCTATGCCGAGCAGGGTTTTTTACACGTCAAAAATTGTAAAACATCACCCAAAATATAGGTCCCTGTCACCTATGCAGGGCAGGGGTTTTTATATGGCAAAAATGGCAAAATGTCACCCAAGAATGCAACAGAGGATTTTTAGAAATATAGGTCCCTGTCACCTATGCAGAGCAGGGGTTTGTATACGGCAAAAATGGTAAAATATCACCCAAGATGCAACAAGGGAATTTTAGAAATATAGTTCACTGTCAACTACGCAAACAGGGGTTTTTATACGGCAAAACTGGGTTAATGTCACCCGCCAATGGAACAGACGATTTTTAGAAATGTAGGTCCCTGTCACCTATGCCGAGCAGGGGTTTGTAAACGGCAAAAATGGTAAAATGTCACCCAAGAATGCAAAAGGTGATATTTAGAAATATAGATCACTGTATCCTATGCAGAGCAGGGGTTTGTATACGGCAAAAATGGTAAAATGTCACCCAAGAATGTAACAGAGGAATTTTAGAAATATAGGTCCCTGTCACCTATGCAGAGCAGGGGTTTGTAAACGGCAAAAATGGTAAAATGTCACCCAAGAATGCAACAGATGATATTTAGAAATATAGATCCCTGTCACCTATGCAGAGCAGGGGATTGTATACATCAAAACTGGGTTAATGTCACCAGCCAATGTAACAGCCGATTTTTAAAAATGTAGGTCCTTTCACCTATGCCGAACAGGGGTTTTTACAAGGCAAAAATTGTAAAACATCACCCAAAATATAGGTCCCTGTCACCTATGCAGGGCAGGGTTTTTTATATGGCAAAAATGGCAAAATGTCACCCAAGAATGCAACAGAGGATTTTTAGAAATATAGGTCCCTGGCACCTATGCAGAGCAGGGGTTTATATATGGCAAAACTGGGTTAAAATCACCCGCCAATGGAACAGACGATTTTTAAAAATGTAAGTCCCTATCTCCTATGCAGAGCAGGGGTTTGTAAACCGCAAAAATGGTAAAATGTCACCCAAGAATGCAACAGATGATATTTAGAAATATAGATCCCTGTCACCTATGCAGAGCAGGGGATTGTATACAGCAAAACTGGGTTAATGTCACCAGTCAATGTAACAGATGATTTTTAGAAATGTAGGTCCTTTCACCTATGCTGAGCAGGGGTTTTTACACGGCAAAAATTGTAAAACATCACCCAAAAATGCAACAGAGGATTTTTCTAAATATAGGTCCCTGTCACCTATGCAGGGCAGGGGTTGTATACCGCAAAACTGGGTTAATGTCACCCACCAATGGAACAGACGATTTTTAGAAATGTAGGTCCCTGCCACCTATGCAGAGCAGGGGTTTGTATATGGCAAAAATAGTAAAATGTCACTCAAGAATGCAACAGATGATTTTTAGAAATATAGATCCTTATCACCTATGCAGAGCAGAGATTTGTCTATGGCAAAACTGGCTTAATGTCACCCACCAGTGGAACAGACGATTTTTAGAAATATAGGTCCCTGTCAACTATGCATAGCAGGGGTTTGTATAGGGCAAACATTGTATAAAGTCACCCAAGAACGTAACAGATGATTTTTAGAAATATAGGTCCCTGTCACCTATGCAGAGCAGGGGTTTGTATAAGGCAAAACTGGGTTATTGTCACCCGCCAATAGAACAGACGATTTTTAGAAATGAAGGTCCCTGTCACCTATGCAGACCAAAGGTTTGTATAAGGCAAAAATGGTAAAATGCCACCCAAGAATGCAACAGATGATATTTAGAAATAGAGATCCCTGTCACCTATGCAGAACAAGGGTTTGTATACCGCAAAAATGGTAAAATGTCAACCAAGAATGCAACAGATGATATTTAGAAAAATAGATCTCTGTCACCTATGTAGAGCAGGGGTTTATTTACTGAAAAACTGGGTTAATGTCACACGCCAATGGAACAGACGATTTTTAGAAACGTAGGTCCCTGTCTTCTATGCAGAGCAGGGGTTTGTATACGGCAAAAATGGTAAAATGTCACCCAAGAATGTAACAGAGGATTTTTTAGAAATATAGGTCCCTGTCACCTATGCAGAGCATGGGTTTGTATAAGGCAAAAATGGTAAAATGTCACCAAAGAATGTAACAGAGGATTTTTAGAAATGTAGGTCCCAGTCACCTATGCAGAGCAGGGGTTTGTATATAGCAATAATGGTAAAATGTCACCCAAGAATGTAACAGAGGATTTTTAGAAATGTAGGTCCCAGTCACCTATGCAGAGCAGGGGTTTGTATATGGCAAAAATGGTAACATGTCACTCAAGAATGCAACAGAGGATTTTTAGAAATATAGATCCGTGTCACCTATGCAGAGCAGGGGTTTGTCTACAGCAAAACTGGGTAAATGTCACCCACCAGTGGAACAGACAATTTGTAAAAATATAGGTCCCTGTAACCTATGCATAGCAGGGGTTTGTATACGGCAAAACTGGGTTAATGTCACCCGCCAATGGAAAAGACGATTTTTTGAAATGTAGGTCCCTGTCACCGATGCAGAGCAGTGGTTTGTATATGGCAAAAATTGTATAATGTCACCCAAGAACGTAACAGAGGATTTTTAGAAATATATGTCCCTGTCACCTATGCAGAGCAGGGATTTATATATGGCAAAACTGGGTTAATGTCACCCTCCAATGGAACAGACGATTTTTAGAAATGTAAGTCCCTGTCTCCTATGCAGAGCAGGGGTTTGTAAATGGCAAATATGGTAAAATGTCACCCAAGAATGCAACAGATGATATTAAGAAATATGGATCCCTGTCACCTATGCAGGGCAGGGGATTGTATACAGCAAAACTGGGTTAATGTCACCAGCCAATGTAACAGCCGATTTTTAAAAATGTAGGTCCCTGTCACCTATGCCGAGCAGGGGTTTTTACACGGCAATAATTGTAAAATATCACCCAAGAATGCAACAGAGGATTTTTCAAAATATAGGTCCCTGTCACCTATGCAGCGCAGGGGTTTTTATACGGCAAAAATTGTATAATGTCACCCAAGAACGTAACAGAGGATTTTTTGAAATATAGGTCCCTGTCACCTATGCAGATCAGGGGGTTGTATACTGCAAAACTGGGTTAATGTCACCCACCAATGGAACAGACGATTTTTAGAAATGTAGGTCCCTGTCACCTATGCAGAGCAGGGGTTTGTATTTGGCAAAAATGGTAAAATGTCACTCAAGAATGCAACAGATGATTTTTAGAAATATAGATCCTTATCACCTATTCAGAGCAGAGATTTGTCTATAGCAAAACTGGCTTAATGTCACCCACCAGTGGAACAGACGATTTTTAAAAATATAGATCCCTGTCAACTATGCATAGCAGGGGTTTGTATAGGGCAAACATTATATAATGTCACCCAAGAACGTAACAGATGATTTTTAGAAATATAGGACCCTGTCACCTATGCAGAGCAGGGGTTTGTGTATGGCAAAACTGGGTTATTGTCACCCGCCAATAGAACAGACGATTTTTAGAAATGAAGGTCCTGTCACCTATTCAGAGCAGGGGTTTGTATACCGCAAAAATGGTAAAATGTCACCCAAGAATGCAACAGATGATATTTAGAAATATAGATCCCTGTCACCTATGCAGAGCAGGGTTTCAGATACGGCAAAACTGGGTAAATGTCACCCGCCAATGAAACAGACGATTTTTAGAAATGTAGGTCCCTGTCACCTATGCAGAGCAGGGGTTTGTATACAGCAAAAATGGTAAAATGTCACCAAAGAATGTAACAGAGGATTTTTAGAAATATAGGTCCCTGTCACCTATGCAGAGCATGGGTTTGTATACGGTAAAAATTGTATAATGTCACCCAAGAACGTAACAGAGGATTTTTAGAAATATAGGTCCCTGTCACCTATGCAGATCAGGGGGTTGTATACTGCAAAACTGGGTTAATGTCACCCACCAATGGAACTGACGATTTTTAGAAATGTAGGTCCCTGCCACCTATGCAGAGCAGGGGTTTGTATATGGCAAAAATGGTAAAATGTCACTCAAGAATGAAACAGATGATTTTTAGAAATATAGATCCCTGTCAACTATGCAGATCGGGGAGTTGTATACCGCAAAACTGGGTTAATGTCACGCGCCAATGGAACAGACGATTTTTAGAGATATAGGTCCCTGCCACCTATGCAGAGTAACGGTTTGTATACGGCAAAACAGGGTTAATGTCACCCGCCAATAGAACAGATGATTTTTTGAAATGTAGGTCCCAGTCAGCTATGCAGAGCAGGAGTTTGTATACGGCAAAAATTGTAAAATCTCACCCAAGAATGTAACAGAGGATTTTTAGAAATATAGGTTCCTTTCACCTATGCACAGCAGGGGTTTGTAAATGGCAAAACTGGGTTATTGTCACCCACCAATGGAACATACCATTTTTAGAAATGTAGGTCCCTGTCACCTATGCATAGCAGGGATTTGTATGCGGCAAAAATTGTAAAATGTCACCTAGGAATACAACAGATGATATTTAGAAATATTGATCCCTGTCAGCTATGCAGAGCAGGGGTTTGTATACGGAAAAACTGGGTTAATGTCACCCGCCAATGGAACAGAAGATTTTTTAGAAATGTAGGTCTATGTCACCTATGCAGAGCAGAGATTTGTATACGGAAAAAATGGTAAAATGCCACCCTAGAATGCAACAGATGATTTTTAGAAATATCGATCCCTGTCACCTATGCGGAGCAGGGGTTTGTATACGGCAAAACTGGGTTAATGTTACCCGCCAATGGATCAGACAATTTTTAGAAATGTAGGTCCCTGTCACCTATGCAGATCAGGGGTTTGTATGGTTGAATGTCAACCACCAATTTAATAGACCAATTGTAGAAATGTATACGTGAAAAAGGACGGGCACTCCAGTTCTGGATCAGACTGGGAGAGAACGATGTTTAATTACACTTAATGAGTTATTATAGTGTACACACAGATCTAAGGCTTTTAATGACAGGTGAAAGGTGCAGAAGCAAATGAGACGACCGTAGGTTATAGTCCGTCCATTTGCCCGTCCATCAATCCTCTGCATCAAAATATAAACGTATAATAATCACATATAATAATAGTAAAACTACACCATTAAGCTCCTAAAAATCGATATCAAAAGAATTCATCCAAAATTGGCAGTGGTATGGTTAGCTAAATGATTCAGTCCATCTAAAATAGTACAAATTTATTAGTCAATTAATAATGGTATCCACCTATCCAGAGAGTAATATTAATAATGATTATAATATTGTCCCATCCAGGCGGTTTAATGATTAAAAGTCAATATTCCATCCAGAAAAATGTTAGTAGTAGCTGTAACTTCCACTTATCAATATATGCCGCCTCTATAATGCATGTGTCTTTATATAATCAGCAGGGTTAGTGTTTTATCCAGCAGAAAAAGATAAAATAATCTGTGATACTTTATCACATTAATAGAATACAGTCCTACCCGCTCAGAAGAGTGTCCCTTTGTTGCGGCGGTGTGGGGTTACGTTCACTGTCGATGCGCTGCTCCCTGCTCCAGTTACCCTCAGTGGCGTCCCACTTGGGTTTGCACGGAGCCTCTAACCTGGGGAGCGCGCAGTCTGCAGCGGGCTCGGCTGTGGATCCGGTCGTCTATGCAATGCAGCAATATTCCTGCGGCCGCAGATTGGTCGTGACTCCGGAGTCTTCTTGTAGATAAATTTCACAGGCTGGGGGTCTTAGTATACCAGACGCGTTTCGGGACCTTCACGTCCCTTCCTCAGTGGCTAAAACTTTTCTTATCTACAAGAAGACTCCGGAGTCACGACCAATCTGCGGCCGCAGGAATATTACTGCATTGCATAGACGACCGGATCCACAGCCGAGCCCGCTGCAGACTGGGCGCTCCCCAGGTTAGAGGCTCCGTGCAAACCCAAGTGGGACGCCACTGAGGGTAACTGGAGCAGGGAGCGGCGCATCGACAGTGAACGTAACCCCACACCGCCGCAACAAAGGGACACTCTTCTGAGCGGGTAGGACTGTATCCTATTAATGTGATAAAGTATCACAGATTATTTTATCTTTTTCTGCTGGATAAAACACTAACCCTGCTGATTATATAAAGACACATGCATTATAGAGGCGGCATATATTGATAAGTGGAAGTTACAGCTACTACTAACATTTTTCTGGATGGAATATTGACTTTTAATCATTAAACCGCCTGGATGGGACAATATTATAATCATTATTAATATTACTCTCTGGATAGGTGGATACCATTATTAATTGACTAATAATTTTGTACTATTTTAGATGGACTGAATCATTTAGCTAACCATACCACTGCCAATTTTGGATGAATTCTTTTGATATCGATTTTTAGGAGCTTAATGGTGGAGTTTTACTATTATTATATGTGATTATTATACGTTTATATTTTGATGCAGAGGATTGATGGACGGGCAAATGAACGGACTATAACCTACGGTCGTCTCATTTGCTTCTGCACCTTTCACCTGTCATTTAAAGCCTTAGACCTGTGTGTACACTATATTATCTCGTTAAGTGTAATTAAACATCGTTCTCTCCCAGTCTGATCCAGAACTGGAGTGCCCGTCCTTTTTCACGTATACTTATTAATTTTGTCTTTGGGGTAAGGTGGGACCCATATTGGACGCTAGAGCACCCTATTTCCATCACTCTTCCTAAGTGAGCCACTCCCAGTCTATCATACCTTTTAAATTGTAGAAATGTATTTCCCTGTCACCTATGCAGAGCAGGGGTTGGTATACGGTAAAACTGGGTTAATGTCACCGAACAATGTGGTAGACGAATATTTGAAAATTATTGCCCTGTCTGCTATGTAGATCGAGGGTATAAAACAGCCAAAAATGGGTTAACGTCACCCAACAATGGAACAGACGAATTTTTGAAAATTATTACCCTGTCTGCAATGCAGTGCAGTCCGCAAATGTACTATCTAGCTCAAAAAGTGTGCTTTTTTTCTACCAAACATGTAACTACAGTATTTAACGGTTTTATTGGACAGGCCAAAAAATTTACTTTCTAGCACAAAAAATGGAAATTTCTCAACCTACAATATAACAGCATTATTTACTGGTTTTATTTGACTGTCAGATATGCAGTGTAGGTGTCAGAAAGAGAAAAAATAATTTTAGGTCACACAAATATGTGACAGACTACTGTAATTGAATGATTTTCACTGCCAGGTATGCATAGATAGATATATAAATAGATTTTCGCTGTCAGAAATTCAGCACAGAGGTAGTTAACAGAAAAAAATGGGAATATGTCCCCGTCCTTGGGCCCTTAAGTCAGGCGGATTAACTATATTATTTTCCCTTCCCATGGCACATATGCAGTGCAGGTGCACTTAAAAAATGGGTATATGTTGCCCACTGAACTAAAAGAACAGGATTAAATTATTGTCCTTTTCACATATTCAGGTGCAAGCGCACTAAACTTGCACAAAATGGCCGCCAACACCCACCTAACTAACAGACTGATAAAACTTATTTTTCTGTGTCACTGGGTTCATGGGTAAAAAAATGTAGCAGAGCACCCACAAAAATAATCGCTGTAGTTTGCAGATTTAAAGCGAACCTGTCACCTGCTTTTCACTTATTAAACTATTCACAGTACCTTATAGATCATCCTCATTGTGTTTCCAAACTGTTTTTTCTGGTTTTTCTAGCCTGTAGATTCATGAAAAAATCACTTTATAAAGTCCTGCTCTCCTGCGTCACAAGTCACGATAAAAGTCAAGGAGGCAGATCCTCCTTGACTCCAGGATGTGCCTCCCCCGCCCTAACCCCACCTCTCAGCCCTTTAATTGACACTTGTCCTCCTGGCCGGGACCGCGCTTGTATCGGCGGCAAATGCGCCGTCGCCCTCCTTTGCTGCGCGATCCCGACCATCGCGCAGAGTGGACAGCGCATGCGCGATTAAGCAAATGGATCGCTCTTCACTCTGCGCGATGGTCGGGATCGCGCTGCAAAGGAGGGCGACGGCGCATGTGCCGCCGATACAAGCGCGGTCCCGGCCAGGAGGACAAGTGTCAATTAAAGGGCTGAGAGGCGGGGTTAGGGCGGGGGAGGCACATCCTGGAGTCAAGGAGGGTCTGCCTCCTTGACTTGTATCGTGACTTGTGACGCAGGAGAGCAGGAGTTTATAAAGTGATTTTTTCATGAATCTACAGGCCAGAAAAACCGGAAAAACCAGTTTGGAAACACAATGAGGATGATCTATAAGGTACTGTGAATAGTTAAATCAGTGAAAAGCAGGTGACAGGTTCGCTTTAACACCAAGTACACCAGACCGAAATTGTTTCCTAATCTCTCCCTCACAGCAGCAGCATCCTATCCCTACACTAGTAAGAGCAGAGTAACGTGTGGCGCTACGTGACTCCAGCTTATATAGAGGTTGGGTCACATGCTTCACTTGGCCAATCACAGCCATGCCATTAGTAGGCATGGCTGTGATGGCTTCTAAGGGCACACTAGTTAAACGCTGGTTGATTAACCCCTTAAGGACGCATGACGTACCTGTACGTCATGGTTTCCGAGTCCTTAAGGACGCATGACGTACCTGTACGTCATGGTTTCCGAGTCCTTAAGGACCCATGACGTACAGGTACGTCATGAGTAGTTCTGATCACTGCTGCTCAGCCGGCAGTGATCGGAACAAGGTACCTGCTGAAATCATTCAGCAGGTACCTTGTTACAATGCCCAGGGGGGTCTTGTGACCCCCCCCCCATATCGGCGATCGCTGCAAACTGCAGGTCAATTCAGACCTGCGGTTTGCAGTTTTTTGTGCGATCTCTGATCCCCGCGGTCTGTCACCGCGGGGATCAGAGGGTTAATGCCCCCTAAGTGTTTATTTTTAACCCCCCCTGCAGCCCCCAATCATATTGTGGCTGCGGGGGTGCAGGCGGGGTGGTTGCGGGCGGGATCGCGATTGCGATCCCCCGCCCGCCTCCTCTGTAATGTATCCCTGGTGTCTAGTGGGTCTATCAGAGTGTCAGCACATTGCTGACACTCTGATAGAAATGGCTGGCATCTGTGTTTGATCAGATGCTAGCCGTTTAACCCCTTCCATACTGCGGTCTGTACGGACCGCGGTATGGAAGGGTTAACAGGGAGGTAGCTCCCTCCCTCTCCCATCGGGGGGCTGCTGTGCCTTTGCAGCCCCCCAACAGGATGGGATCGCAGAGGGAGGGGGCTCCACTCCCTCTGCTTCAATCACCCGCTGCCCTCCTATGGCAGCGGGTGATGATTGCCATGGAGACAGGACGCTTTCAGAAGCGTCCTGTCTCCATGGTGCTGAAAGTCTGAATAGACCTGCTAAAGGTCTATTCAGACTTTGTAAAGTACAAAATACAGCACAGTGCACTATATAGTGTACTGTACTGTATTATACAGACACCAGATCCACTGGATCTTTCAGAACCAAGTGGGTCTGGGTCAAAAAAAATGTAAAAAAGTGAAAAAAAAGTAAAAATGAAAAAAAAACACATATCACTGAATAAAAATAAAAATAAATAAAATACACTACACATATTAGGTATCGCCGCGTCCGTAAAAATTTGCTCTATAAAAATATCACATGACTGAACTCGTCAGGTGAACGCCATAAAAAATAAAAACCAAAAATGGTGTAAATAAGCCATTTTTGGGCAACTTAAATCACTAAAAGTGTAATACAAAGCGATCAAAAAAGCATATGCCTCCCAAAATAGTACCAATCAAACCGCCATCTCATCCCGCAAAAAATGAACCCCTACCTAAAACAATTGGCCAAAAAATAAAAAAACTATGCTTCTCAGACTAAAACATGATTTTTTTTTGTTTCAAAAATGCTTTTTAGTGTTAAATGTATAAAAAAAAAACTAAAAAGTAGACATATTGGGTATCTCCACGTCCGTAAGAATCTGCTCTATAAAAATATCACCTGACCTAACCCCTCAAGTAAAAACTGTAAAAAAAATTAAATAAAAACTTTGTCAAAAAGCCATTTTTTTGTCACCTTACATCACACAAAGTGTAATAGCAAGCGATCAAAAATTCATATGACCCCCCAAATAGTGTCAATCTAACCGCCACCTCATCCTGCAAAAAATGAGCCCCTACATAGGACAATGGCCTAAAAAAAAAAAAAAATATTGCTCTCAAACTATGGAGACACTAAAACATGATTTATTTTTATTTAAAAAAAATGATATTATTGTGTAAAACTTATATAAATAAATAAAAAGTATACATATTAGGTATTGCTGCGTCCGTCACAACCTGCTCTATAAAAATAACACATGACCTAACCCCTCAGCTGAACACATCAAAAAAATTTATAATAAATACCGTGTCAAAAGCCATTTTTGGCACCTTACATCACAAAAAGTGTAATAGCAAGCGACCAAAATGTCATATGCACCCCAAGATAATGCCAATCAAACCGCCATCTCATCCCGCAAAAAATGAGCAACTACATAAGACAGTCGCCCAAAAAATAAAAAATAAACTATGGCTTTCAGAATGTGGAGACACTAAAAAATAATTTTTTTCAAAAATGCTTTATTATGTAAAACTGAAACAAAAACCCCTAAAAAGTAGTCATATTTGGTATTGTCGCGTCCGTTACAACCTGCTCTATAGAAATAGCACACAATCTAACCTGTCACTTCAACAATGTAAATAGCAAAAAATAAAAACGGTCCCAAAACAGCAATTTTTTTGCAAATTTTCCATTTTAATCCATTTTTAACAAAGCAAGGGTTAACAGCCAAACAAAACAAAATATTTATTGCCCTGATTCTCTTGTTTTCACAAACACCCCATATGTGGTCGTAAACTGCTGTATGGCCAAACGGCGATACATGAAGTAGACATATGGGGAATGTAAATCAATAACTTTTTTTGGTGGTATTACTATGTATTATAGAAGTAGAGAAATTGAAACTTGGAAAATTGCTAATTTTTCAAAATTTTTGGTAAATTTTGTATTTTTTTTTAAATAAAAATGAAATTTTTCGACTTTATTTTACCACTGTTATGAAGTACAATATGTGACGAAAAAACAATCTCAGTATTTCCTGGATAAGAAAAAGCGTTTTAAAGTTATCACCACATAAAGTGGTTAAGGGGTTAAACAAGTGCCATTAAATCGCCGAACACCAAACTAGAACCCAAACTTTTATGAAAATGTTCGGCTTTGGGTCCGGGTACCAAAAACCCTAAAGTTCTCTTCGCTCAACCGTAATCAGGAATTTTGTGTATGCTTATTGTTTTTTCCTTCCTCCACACTATGTCACCTTGCCACTCTGTGGTCTCCTGATGCTCCTGCCACCTCCAGACTATGTCATTCGGCCACTCTGTGGAATTCTCATGCTGTTCCCACCCTCCCCACTCTATGACTGGGCCAATATTTTGCACTTTTGGCTTGATTGACATAATCATTTATTTGACCCTTCTTCTGATCTGTCAGAAGGAAAGAAAAATGAGACACACAACAAATCCTGTTTGTTTAGCAGCTGTAAGGCCTGAATGGTCCAATCAGAATTTGCTTATGACTTGGTAGCCAAAAGCAGGAGTGGGTATAAAACACAGAAACATGCAAGTATTCCATTCATGTGTCATCTCTGTTTTGGATCCAATCCTGTGTTTTTTGGCATTAGCAATACTGATGAATTACTGGCCAAATGTTGACCGAGTGAAAGCGGAAGCTCTACAGACAAGATCTGTTTTTTGGGGAATTATTGTTCTGACAGATCATAGGAAGGGCAAAATATTCAGTGACCGCAACACAAACTTACTGCTAGCAACCTCTTCCATTCTGTCAGGAGGGCTCTACTTGTAAGCGTTTAATAGAACAGGTTCTGTAGACATCTATCTGGAATCAACTGATGATGGTGTAAAAGAAGTGTCTACTTTTAAGCTATAGTAGGATCTTGGGCCTCTGCACAGTTCTTTATACCTGATGATAACATCGACCCGCAAGTCTGAGTTCACACTTGAGTTATTTGGTCAGTTATGGCCCCAGTAACTGCTCAAAAAAGTGAAGTGTGCAGTGATTCTAAGAGTGACGCCTGAGCCCCCTAGTGTCTAAACTGTATAGTAATGTGCATTTCCTACTGGTGGCGATTGCACATGCTCAGTTTTATCCTTCAACTGCCACCAGCCATATCTACTCTAAGGCCCCTTTCACACGGGCGAGTTTTCCGCGCGGGTGCAATGCATGAGGAGGACGCATTGAACCCGCACTGAATCTGGACCCATTCATTTCTATGGGGCTGTGCACATGAGCGGTGTTTTTCACGCATCACTTCTGCGTTGCGTGAAAATCGCAGCATGCTCTATATTGTGCGTTTTTCACGCAACGCAGGCCCCATAAAAGTGAATGGGGCTGCGGGAAAATCGCAAACATCCGCAAGCAAGTGCAGATGCGTTGCGATTTTCCCGCATGGTTGCTTAGCAACGGGGCCCGATCTTTATTATTTTCTCTTATAACATGGTTATAAGGGGAAATAATAGAATTCTTAATAAAGAATGCATTGTAAAATGAAGTGGAAGGGGTTAAAAAATAATAAAAGTTAACTTACCTTAGCCACTTGATCGCGTAGTTGTGATCTCTTCTCTCTTTCCCTGCATCAGCTAAGATCTAAAGGACCTGTGATGATGTCACATCACATGGTCCAATCACATGGTCCATCTTACCATGGTGATGGACCATGTGATTGGACCATGTGATGTGACGTCATCACAGGTCCTTTAGATCTTAGCTGATGCAGGGAAAGAGAGGAGAGATCGCAACTACGTGATCAAGTGGCTAAGGTAAGTTAACTTTTATTATTTTTTGACCCCTTCCACTTCATTTTACAATGCATTCTTTATTAAGAATGCTATTATTTCCCCTTATAACCATGTTATAAGGGAAAATAATCAATTCTCCAGAAGACCCGAAACCGGACTTCAGTGATGAAGTCCGGCCTCGGGTTGGGTACCAAACATGGCGATTTTTCTCACGCGCGTGCAAAACGCGTTACAAACGTTTGCACCCGACCGGGAAAATCGCGTATATTCCCGCAACGCACCCGCCTCTTATCCGGGCGTCAAACATGACGCCCGTGTGAAAGATGCCTAAGGCTGCGATGGTTACAAGGAAAGATCTACGGCAGAAACATCACCCCCGTGAACTGTGATAGGGGAGAGCTCCAGCAGATAGATTACCATCATTGCCCCTGACCTGCCAATCTAACAGAGCAAATGGAGCAATGAGTCGGTAGATTTCTGTATCCATGTGACGTACATGTGAGATTTTATATGGACCTCTATGGGAATGTTATTTGACTGTTATGTATTATTTTTGTACCACAGTATAGTCTGCATATTGTAGTAATAATTATGCAATGCTTATATTATTTGAACACTTAATCACAGTAATATCTGAACACCGATTGTTTTCTAGTGCACATTTTCAGAAAGATTGAGGAGGCGCCGTGAACTACATGTGATCACGAACTATAGTGAGTAACCGCAAGGTGACATAGTGTGGAGGTGGCAGCATCATGAGGAGACCACAGAGTGGCAAGGTGACATAGTGTTAAGGAAGCAGCAGCATCAGGAGACCACAGAGTGGCAAGGTGACATAGGATGGCGGTAGCAGCAGCTTCATCAGACCACAGAGTGGAACAAAGACAGAGTGTGGAGGTGGCAGCAGAAGCATTAGGAGGCCACAGAGTGGCAAGGGGACATAGTGTTGAGGTAGCAGCAGCACCAGGAAACCACAGAGAGGCAAGGTGACATATAGTGGAGGAGGCAGCAGCATCAGGAGACCACAGAGTGGCAAGGTGACATAGTGTGGAGGTGGCAGCAGCAGCAGAAGACCACAAAGTGACAAGGTGACATAGTGTGGAGGTGGCTGTAGCATCAGAAGACCAAAATGTGGCATGGTGACATAGTGTGGAGGTAGCAGCAGCATCAGCAGACCACAGAGTGGCACAATGACAGAGTATGAAGGTGGCAGAAGTGGCATGAGGAGGCCAAAGAGTGGCAAGGTGACATAGTGTTGAGGTAGCAGCAGCATTAGGACACCACAGAGTGGCAAGGTGACAGAGTGGAGGTGGCAGAAGTATCAAGAAACCACAGAGTGGAAAGGTGACATAATGTGGAGGTCAGGTTTTGGCCACAGGGTGAGAGAGGCGCTCATAGGATACAACAGCTACCTCCAAAATCAGGTGGATATAATAAACTCACCTGTTTAGGATGCAACGAAATAGGGTGCAACTGTATTAGAGGGAGGTCGTGGAGATAGTAGATCGCGGGTTGGTGCTGCCAGAAACATCTGGATATCCCTGGGGCGAAGGCCGGGTCGCTACTTTCGTGACAAATTGAAAATTGTATCTTAGCTTGTCACTGTACTGTGATCTTGCTAATGGACGATCAGAGGGCGCTTGACCACAACCCGATGCAGGATGCAACAAAGTTTTTTACGAGACAACGCTTTTCGGGGTCTTAACGACCCCTTTATCAAGTCTGTATTGCCCTGATTAGGTGTGGCAAAGTATCGATGCCTTGTATTCTGAAGAAGAGAGGAGATTGATACACCAACTAGTAGGAGCGTTCTTGCTCCAGTGTTGCATGTGGTGGTGTAGACACGCAGGCAGAAACTTTTTAAAAATTTGATTTGGCTGGTTGGCCGAATGTTTTGAAAAAAATTCAGTTGGATCCGAATTTATTTGCAGCGAATCACGTTAAAAAGTAGCTATTTCCTGGCTGCATAGAGGCTTTATAGTGGTGTAGAACACCGTGCCTTGCAGTAACACGCATAGAGAGTCTGCTATAGTAGTGAAATAATACTGTGAGTCAGTATGACATGCAGACAACAGGTGTCGCTATTAGAATCTCTGCACACTTTACTTATTTGCCCATTCACGCGGCCAAAACTAACCAAATAACTCAAATATTAACTCTGCCTTACAGGTCGATGTTAGCGCCAAGATGAAGCACACTTCTTTTACACCATTGTCAGCTGATTCCACATAGATATCTACAGAACCTGTTAATGCTTAAACGCTTATACAAGTAGAGCCCCCCCGACAGAGTGGAGAGGGTGTCAGAAGTAAGTTTGTGTTGACGTCACTGATTATTTTGCCCTTCCTCTGATCCGTCAGAACATCCGCCTTCACTCGGTCAGCAATCCACACTACTGATGCCACACTACTGGCCTGGCAGGACAGCTTTTCCATGGCAAGCTCTGCTAGTTGCGGACACAAATTCAGTTTGGCTGCCCAGTACTTGTCACAGACGTTGATGCAACAGGTAGCAGGAGATTGGTGACACTGCCAACATGTTTCATCGGACAGATTTTCTTGTGGATCAATAGGTGTCTGTGTTGTTTCTGGTAATGGCCACACCCCTTGCCTCAGGTGTTGCTTATGTGGTCATTTAACCTTCCTTATTTATAGTTGCTTCTCCCACTATGCTGTGCAGTTTATAGCTTCAGTTTCAGTTGTGGATTGCTGTTGTGTGGCTCTCGACGAAGTTCCTGGTGCTTCCATTGCTCCTTTGAAGTTAAATCTTTCCTTTCCTTCTTTGTATTTTGTTTGAGTTCTGTGTGTTGTATTTCCCTGTCATTTCTATTAAGGCCGGAGGTAGACTCCTGTGTGTCCTTCCTTTTGGAGGAACAGGTTGTCTCAGTCCTGACATTAGTATCAGGTCCTATAGGGTGAGTTAGGACATTAGGTATTCCTGTGTATGAACTCACCTACCACTAAGTTCATACTGATAGTTAGTCAGGACTTTGATTAGGTTTTTACTAGGAGGTGTCCATCT
This sequence comes from Bufotes viridis, assembly GCA_033119425.1. Classification (NCBI taxonomy): domain Eukaryota; kingdom Metazoa; phylum Chordata; class Amphibia; order Anura; family Bufonidae; genus Bufotes; species Bufotes viridis. Next base: position 43,046,647 of record CM065596.1, on the reverse strand, counting down.
CCTTTGCCTAGTTTCCAGGCCCTATTCCCTCATGCCTTTCCCTCCTATGTTTGGTGTGGTGTTTCCCTTCCACACCCTAACGTGACATTATAAACCACCAAAACTGTAATTTTTGCTTGTTTCAGTACATCCATGGATCATATTGCTGCACTGGCCAGACAGCTGCAGGGGCTGTCTTTGGAGGTAGCTGACCTCCACACGACCGTCTCGCAGATCCAGAGACCACAGGCGGACAGTCCTTGTGGTGGGTACCAGGCCTGTTCCAAGCCTAAAGTTGCCCTCCGGGACAGATTCTCTGGGGAAAGTGATAATTTCATTTTGTTTAGGGAGGCATGCAAATTGTATTTTATGCTACGTCCACACTCATCTGGGGATGAGATTCAGAGAGTTGGTGTGGTTATTTAGTTGGTTAGCGGGGACGCTAAGTCATGGGCTTTTTCTCTGCCAACCGGATCACAGTCTCTCCCTGGTCGGTGGTTGAATTTTCATAGCTCTGGGTCTCATCTATGATGATCCGGATTGGACCTCTGTGGCTGAGACAAAGCTATGTGACTTTCGTCAGGGAGAACGTTCTGCTGAGATCTATTGCTCTGAGTTTAGGAGGTGGGCTATGGATACTGAGTAGAACAATAGGGCATTCAGTAGTTAGTTTTGTCAGGGATTATCAGAGAGGCTGAAGGACGCTTTAGCCTTTCATAAGAATCCTGAGTCTCTTGAAGCCGCTATGTCTCTTGCTGTATACATTGATAGACACCTGAGAGAGAGATCTAGGGGACGCCACTCACAGGACATACTATCACATAATGTATTGACTTCCTCTGACACTTTGGGTAAAGATAATCCTGAGTGTATGTCTGGGGACGAACTCATGCAACTAGGGGAGCTACTCCTGGATCCACTTTTAAGCATACTGGTAATTGGAAGGGAGTGTGGTTTTTTTTCTGCGGACAAAAGGGACATTTTATCAGAGTATGTCCATGCATTCGATGGCAAAAAGCGAAAAAAAGGGACATTTAATTCCTCTCTAACTCTTAGAGGGGTCAGAAGAGAGTCAGAAAATGTGCATTTGTCTTTTACTGGTAGTACCTGATTTCTCCTGGCTGCTGAGGTGGCGCTAGAGTCAAAAACTGTGCGGATTGAGGTGTTTATCGACAGCGGGCTGAGGTGAACCTGATTGATGCTCAGTTTGTCCATATGCACGGGTTGTCACTAAGTGCATTAGAAAAAAACATTTTAGTTTTTGCTATTGATTCTGAACCTCTAGCTCAGAAGTATTTATTTCAAGTGGTGCATGATATCCGATTAAGAGTGGGTGATTTTCATCAAGAATTTATCTTGTGTTTTGTATTGGAAGGCCTCCCTGCAACGGTGGTTCTGGGTTTGCCGTGGTTAAGCAAGCACAATCCAACCGACGATTAGGGAGGTTTATAGTCGTGTATTTGGATGACATTCTAATTTATTCTCCAGATGTGGAGACACATCAGGATCATGATAGACAGGTGTTACAGATCCAAAAAGACAATAAATTGTATGAAAAATTAGAGAAGTGTGTTTTTGCTGTACATGAGGTACAGTTTTTGGGCTACCTGCTGTCATCTTTAGGTTTTCGAATGGATCCAGATAAAGTCTGTGCTGTATTAGACTAGGATCGACCCGAAAATCTGAATGCTCTTATCCGTTTTTTGGGGTTCACCAACTATTACTGAAAATGTATTCAGAACTATTTGACAATAGTAAAACTCTTAACGGACATGACTAAGAAAGGGACAGATATCTCAGTGTGGTCTGATTCAGTGTTGCAAGCCTTTTCTGCGATTAAGGAATGCTTCTCTTCTGCTCCTATATTGGTGCAGCCGTATGTATTACAACCTTTCATTGTGGAAGTGGACGCGTCCGAGGTGGGGGTAGGAGCAGTTTTATCGCAGGGCCTGTCACCAGGTAAATGGCTTCCATGTGCCATTTTCTAAAAAAAAAAAAAACTCTGTTCTGCAGAGAGAAATTATGATGTGGGTAACAGAGTTACTGGCCATTAAGTTGGCTTTTGAGGAATGGAGTCATTGGTTGGAAGGGGCGATTCATTTGAAAACGGTGTTCACAGATCACAAAAACACAGATGGTCTTTGTTTTTCACCAGATTCAATTTCATTGTCACCTATCGTCCTGGGGCTAAGAACGTCAAGGCAAATGACTTGTCACATAGTTTTCTTGGTGGTGATAACATAGTAACATAGTAACTTAGTACATAAGGCTGTAATTAGACATCGGTCCGTCCAGTTCGGTCTGTCATCCTGCTAGTTGATACAGAGGAAGGCAAAAAAAAAAAATGTGAGGTAGAAGCCAATTTCGCCCACTTAAGGGGAATAAAAAATTCCTTTCCGACTTCAATCAGGCAATCAGATAACTCCCTGGATCAACGACCCATTTCTAGTAGCTATAACCTGCAATATTAATATACTCCAGAAATACATCCAGGCCATAGGCCTCATTCACTAAATTAGGACCATGGCACCCGCAAAGAGAAGAGCGGTCCCATAACAGCAACACAGGCCTCAGGTCAACCGGCAATAGAAAAGGCGATTATCATTTATGTAGGCCCCTGACACCGAGACAGAGGAGAGGTCATTTGACAGTAAAAAGAGATTAATGTTTCCCACCAATGCCGCAAGTGATTAAAAGAAATATAGGCCCCTGACAACCAGACAATGGGGCGGTCATTTGACAGTAAAAAGAAGTTAATGTCTCCCACCAATACAGCAGGCGATTAAACAAAATATAGTCCCCTGACAACCAGACAATGGGGCAGTCATTTGACAGTAAAAAGAGGTAATGTCTCCCACCAATACAACAGGCCATGAAACAAAATATAGGCCCCTGACAACCAGACAATGTAGAGGTCATTTGACAGTCTAAAGAGTTAAATGTCTCCCACCAATGCAGAAAGTGATGAAACAAAATATAGGTCCCTGACAACCAGACAATTGGGCGGTCATTTGACAGTCTAAAGAGTTTCAAATCTCCCACCAATGCAGCAAGCGATGAAACAAAATATAGGCCCCTGACAACAAGACAATTGGGCGGTCATTTGACAGTCTAAAGAGTTTAATGTCTCCCACCAATGCAGCAAGCGATGAAATAAAATATATGCCCCTGACAACCAGACAATGTAGAGGTAATTTAACAGTCTAAAGAGTTTAATGTCTCCCACCAATGCAGCAAGCGATGAAACAAAATATAGGCCCCTGACAACCAGACAATGGGGCTGTCATTTGACAGTCTAAAGAGTTTTTTTTTTTTTTTTTTTATTTATAAATATCCTTAGATACAAATTCATTCACCAGAACAGAAGAACAACAGCCCATTCTGGTGCCAATAAACATCATAGGCCAATTCAATAAAAAACACACATCCATTAAGTTTGATCCCCACCCCTTCCCACCATAACAAGGTGACGTCGATACATTCTCCACAGCCCCCCCCCCCCCATCGGTAAGGCCTACCCCACCGACACATCCTTATTCTATATTGAACCTTATTCCCCTTAATTCTTTGGTTTCAATCTTTCATATATACATATACGGTACATCAATTGTTCCCATTCTTCCAGTGATGGCACAACCGCTACACCCCAGTACCTGACTAATAATACCTTAGCCACCATACAGCCTCTTAACCAATCCTGCTTTATTTTTCCCTTTATGTCCCTGTCCGTGCCAAGGCCCAGAATCGCAAAAGTTCCATCTGGTCTCCAACTTGTACCAATTGACTCAGAGAGGGATTCCAATACTTGGCCCCAGAATTTCTGTATCGCCGCACACTGCCATACTAAATGAAATAAATCAGCTTCTTTATCTCCACACTTCCAACATTCCTGCACAGAGCTATCATTGCCCTTAAACTTATTTATCATTTTGGGTGTATAGTATAGCCCATGTATTATTTTGAACTGAATTAATCTGTGACTTATTGAGGGTGTTGCCCTACTTATGTTCTTATATATCTCTGGCCAGCATCCCTCTGGGATTCCCAGTACCCGGTTCCAGTTACTCTTACTTCTGAACATAGTTACTTCAGCCAAAGCTTCCCTTAATTTACTATAAATATCAGATATCTTTTGTTTTCCCTCTCTCCCGCTTACAGCACAATATTCCAAAAAAACATTTCTTTGTATCTTCAAATAACCCTTATCAACCGTGCAGTCATATGCGTGCTTCAATTGCATATATCTGTATATATCTAACAAGGTGCCCCGCATCCCGATTAATTCCTTATAGGTCTTTACCCCCTCCAAACCTACAATATCCCCCACTTTCGTGATATCTTTCTTAATCCAATACTCCGTATCCTTTATTTTGAAAAATTCCACCAAGTTTGTGTTATTCCATAGTACCGAGAAAGGTAGTGCATGTGAGATCTGCAACAGCTTTTCAACCTATTCCATACTTTTTGCATCGTACTCCTAATTATACATAGTGGTTCCTTTTTATCCAGTTGTCCTGATTCTAACTCTAAAAACACATTCTCTATATGTCCTCCATTTTTGAGTGCCAAAAATTCCCTTAATCTGCTATTACCCGTCACCAAACATCTTTGCAATTGTGCACTAAAGAAATAGCCCTGGAACCATGGGATCGCTAGTCCTCCATCCCTCTCAGCAAGCCAGAGATATCTTTGCTTCATCCGAACTCTCTTCCTTCCCCAGATTAAGTCGTTCAGCAGTCTTTCTAGATGCTAAAAAAACCTATCCTCTATCCAAATTGGGGCCGCCATAATTGGATATAGTACCAGGGGCAAAATTATAGATCTAATAAGCATCGTCCTATCTGCTTGCGCGAGAGAGAGGTCCCCCCAGATCCTTACCTTGGCCTTAACCTTTTCTAATAGCGGTGGGAGATTTAGCTCGTTAAAACTGCCTACTTTAGCACCCACCTTGATGCCCAGGTATTCAATGTGGTCTGATACCTGCAACACATCAAGCTCATAATCCACCTCGGGTACCTCCCGATTTAACGGCAATAATGAGGATTTTTTCCAATTTATACCTAAACCTGCAAACCTACCAAACTCCTCTATAACGCCGATGACATGTGGGACCACCCTCTAACCGTCTCTCAAGAACATAATCATGTCATCGGCGTAGAGACTCAGATTATCCGCTTCCCCCCTGACACCGAACCCAACAATTTGTGGATCCTGCCTCATCCTTTCAGCCAAAGGCTCAAGACTCAGAGCAAAAAGTAAGGGGGAGAGCGGACAGCCCTGCCTCGTTCCTCGCCGAAGTTCAAACCTCCTAGAATTCATCCCATTTACCCTCATTACCGCATTAGGCAGTCTGTACAGCAGTTTAACCATCCTTATATATCTTTCCCCTAGTCCAAAGCGGGACATCACCTTCCATAGGAATGACCACTCCACCCTGTCAAACGCCTTAACAGCGTCCAACGACAGGATGGAGCAGTCATCCTCCCCCCCTACCTGGAGATTCAAAAAAAACCTGAGTAAGCTGTCCTGAATCTGTCTCCCAGGGATAAAGCCCGTCTGGTCTCCGTGGATCAGGGAAGCGGCAACCCCCCTCAATCGATTTGCCAAAACTTTGGCAAAAATTTTATAATTAGAGTTCAACAGCGAGATGGGTCTATAAGATCCCACCTCGCTGGAACACTTCCCTTTTTGAGGATGAGGACGATCGCCGCCTCCCTAAAGGACACAGGGAGAGATCCACAACACAGAGATTCCTTAAGAACCTCCAACAACATAGGTAGCAGGGTCTTTGCATGAAACTTATAGACTTCGAAGGGAGCCCATCATTACCCGGGGATGTGTTGAGTCTAACCTGCGATATCACCTCCTGCAGTTCCGATAATTGAATTGGCTTACTTAGCCCTTCGGAATTCAATTCATCCAAGCTAGGAAGTCTGATTTGGTCTAGATAGTTACCAAGATCGATTTTGTTGTAGCCACATTCTGAGGCGTACAGGGCTGAAAAGGCATTTACAAATTCCTCTCGGATCATTTCGTTCTCTGAAATTACTGTACCGGTTTTACTTTTGATCGTATTGATTTTAATAGGATCTTCTCGATTCGACGCTAAAGCCGACAGGAACTTGCTCGGACGGCCCTCTTCAAAGAAGCGTTTTTGTCCCTGAAAAAATAACTTATTTTGTGTCTTGTTAATCTGCATTTGTCTATATTGAAGCATTACTTCTTTGAATTCCTTTCTAAGGGCCTCTGTATTTTGCTTCTCAAAATCGTTTTGCACCCTTTTTATTTTATTTAACAACTCTTTCTCCTGTTGAAAAAAGGTAGCGCGTTTCGTTTTAATCTTACTATAGTAAATCCCTCGCAGAAATGCTTTAAGCGCATCCCAAACATAATGGATATGAGTTGATCCTATATTAACTCGCCAAAACTCTTCAATCATTATATCTACTTCTTCCACCTCATTCAACACCTTTAACCAGTGGGGATTCAACTTAAACGAACGGTTTCCTAACTGAGAGGTACCCTTACAGATTACTAGGACCGGAGAGTGATCCGATAACCCATGTACTTCATATTTCATTTTTACAACATGCTCTACCATTTCTTTATTCACAAGTGCCAAATCTATCCTTGAGAGAGAGCTGTAAGTTGCTCTAAAGCATGAAAATACTTTCTTCTGACCGTAGAGCTTACGCCATACATCTATTAATTTGAACTCCTGACAGAATTGGAACAATGACGTACCGGACTGTTTGACCTTATTTGAAGATGTAATCCTATCTACCTCCGGGACCATAGCACAGTTATAGTCACCCACCGCTATCAGCGGGCACCTCCCTTTTCCTTCCGCAAATTCCATTAAACTTATCAAAATTTTCCTGGAAAAAGGAGGGGGGATATAGACAAAAGCCATAATGACTTCCTTTCCGTACCAGATCGCGTGCATAAAGACAAATCTACCTTCAGTATCCATCCTTACATCCAGTGGGGCAAATTCCACATCCCTGTGAATATAAACACTTACTCCCCTTGAGTAAGAGGAGTGGCAGGAGTGATACTCCCATTTAGCCCACCTCCTGCCCAAGAGGAGCTTGTTCTCCTTAGTCACATGCGATTCTAGGACAGCTACTACTGCGGGTAGGTGTCTATTAATGGTATCAAATACAGCGACCCGTTTTATTCTATCTCCCAGCCCACGCACATTCCAGGTTAGTATTCTATGTTCTTGTACCATAACAAAAAAAGGGGCACACTTAAGGGAGCTGTAGTAGAATGTATCGACGTCAACCCTTCCCCTCCCCCCTCAACCCACCTCCTACTTGGCTCGTAGGACCACATGATCCACTTGCCTCTTCCACATCACCAACCCCTCCCACCACCAACCCTCCCCACCCGCAGCTCCAACCCTAACCTCCACCCCCCCCCCACATCCCGTCCCATACCCAAGGGCCCATCAACAGCATTATCTCAGATTCCTTCTGCATCACACCAATTCGAAGCTTCCACTGAAGTCCCAAAAAAATAAATGGAATCATTATAAACTACCCTTAAGCGTGCAGGGAACATCATAGAATATTTAACTTTTGCTGCTGCTAGTCGTTTTTTAATGCCCAGGAATGCCATCCTCTTTTTTTGTGTCTCATGAGAGAAATCCGGATAAATCTGAATCTGTCTACCCTCAAATTCAACTGTATCTATTTCTCTTTTCCGTCGCAGGACCCAGTCCCTGTCGCTTGCACACAGCATTTTAATCAGGAGGATTCGCGGAGGAGCCCCGATAGCGGGTTTTTTGAAAGTAACTCTGTGAGCACGTTCTACACAGAAAGTCGAGGCCTTCTCCTCCAGCTTCAAACTCCGAATCAACCAGTCCTAAATAAAATTAGCCGGGTTATTTTGTTCGGCGCCCTCCGGGAACCCCACAAATCTCAGATTGTATCTACGTGAGCGATCTTCAAGGTCTGTGAGTTTATCCCGGAGTTCGCCGAACTCCTGTTCCCTTGCCTTCAACTGCCCCCTACATTTTTCTACATCTTTAATCATAGACACCATTTCCCCCTCTATTTGCTTTACTTTAGTTCTTAATTTGGACATCTCATCTCTAATAATTGTCACATCTGATTGCAAAGTGGCTACTGACACTGCTAAATCTGTTACCGTTTTATTGGTAGTTTGGACTACCTCTAAGATATCCTCTAATTTTTGGGCCATGTTCTCCAGCCCTTCTTTTTCTTTTACTCCTAACTGGGAGCTGCCCTGCAACTTATAGCCAGCAACTTCTGCCTCCGGAGTTGGAGGCTGGCCTCCCTTTTTCATCATACTCCTAGATTTGATAGGGGAGGATCTTAGGAACTTATCTATCCTACCCTGGGGGCTATTACCCACTCCTTCTTTTTTGGTGGCATAGTGTCCTTCCCCTATTACTGTCCCACAGCTCCCACACACAAGTGAGCCGCGTAGTTCAAAAGTTATTTGCTGTTATTTGCAGTGTCCACTCTGCTGTCGACAGCCTTATATTCCAGCGTCCTTGCAACCGTGTTAAGGAGAGTCCCCAAGCACGAATCCAAGACCGTATGTGGGGTCTACGGGCCCCTAGAGTCCACACTTTGTTGCAGAGAGATAGGGGAGTAAGAGGCAGGTGGAGGGGGGGGGGGAGATGAAAAAGATGGAAAAGGGGAGGGGGGGGAGAAAAAGGACCGCTCGAAAAAAAAACAGTACTCAGTTCTCTTCTAATAAGCCAGTAAACAGGGCGCCGCGCTATACAGTCAATTCCAAGAGCTTGTCAATGCAAGTAAAGTTAATAAGGAACGGTCTCACCCATAACGCTGGCGTCAGCCATCTGGAGATGGTATGCAGGCTTGTCTCAAAATAACATTACTTCCTCCCAAGGGCGAGTAGAAAAGATGAGATGTGAGCCTCCCAGCGATACGACCAATCCACAGGGTCCTCAGCCGGATCTTCGGCACTTCACGCCACGGTGCTCCAGGATACCGTCTCAGCGTGTAAGGTTCGTTCTAACCGCTCCTCCCCATCGCAAGAGGCGCAACAGACACTCGGTACAAGTGCTGCCTCAACTACCACAGACGGAGTACAGTCCGCACAGTCCATACAGTCCACACACACCAGGATTTTAGTTATGGCCGTCCATAGTACAGCGGCTGCCAACTTTTCCTCCGCTCCCACTCCCACGTGTATCATCCAGCAATCTCAGGGAACTCCACGGAGCAAGCTGACCTCTGCTCCCACCTGTGTCACCCATCAGATTCAGGCAGATTCCGGCTTTCCGAGCGCCATATAGGTTACCGGCGCCCTCAGGGACGGCATCGGAAGGTGCTGAACGCCACAGCAAGGATGCGCCCCCTCAATTACCCCCTACCGCCGATACGGGAGCGCAGCCAGCTTGTACCGCCATGGATCAGCGAGAGAGGAGGGGGGCGGGAGGAGATAGGAGGCAGGAAGGGAGATCGGTGGGAGGAGCTACGGCTGATTCCGACAGTCTAAAGAGTTTAATGTTTCCCACCAATGCAGCAAGCGATGAAACTAAATATAGGCCCCTGACAAGGGCCCCTGACAACCAGACAATGTAGAGGTCATTTGACAGTAAAAAGATATTAATGTCTCCCACCAATACAGCAAGCGATGAAACAAAATATTGGCCCCTGACAACCAGATAATGTAGAGGTCATTTGACAGTATAAAGAGGATAATGTTACCCACCAAAGCAACAGGTGATTATCTGAAATGTAGGCCCCCAGCAGCCAGACAGAGGAGAGAGGTCCCATAGCAGAAAATCAAGCTTGATGTCACCCACCAAAGCAGCAGGTGATTAACAGAATTTTAGGCCCCTGACACCCAGACAGAGGAGAGGTTCATTGAACTTGTGGTGACCCCCAAAATAATGGTACAATTAAAAAAAGAGGATTCAATAAAGAAGTGCCCTGGAGTACAAGAATATATGGTTGAGGGCAAGGCAGTTATAAATGTCTATTCTGCACAAGGTACGGACAAGTCCTGTGGGATCCATGCCTGGTTTATTTTAATGAACGTGAGCTTGCCCACGTTGGCTGTGGACAGACGGCTGCATTTATCTGTAATGACGTCCCCTGCTGTGCTAAATACACGTTCAGACAATACACTGGCCGCAGGGCAGGCCAGCACCTCCAAGGCATAAAGGGCAAGCTCTGGCCATGTAGACAATTTGGAGACCAAGAAGTTGAATGAGGCAGAACCATCAGTCAGTACGTGGAGGCGTGTGCACACGTACTGTGTGAAATGCTGCCTCCTTGTAACAAGTTCCCTATCAGCTGGTGGTGCAGTTTGCTGTGGCGCGGTGACAAAACTTTTCCACAGCTCGGCCATGCTAACCCTGCTGTCTGAGGAGCTGGCCGTGGACACAGCTGTGTTGGTGACCTCTTCCTTCTCCTCCTCCACCTCTGCCTTGTGCTTCCACTTGTCCCCCCGTGTCAGTTGGGAATGCCCTCAGGAGCGCATCTACCAGCGTGCGCATGTAGTCCCGCATCTTCCTATCACGCTCCAGTGCAGGAATTAAGGTGACCACATTGTCCTTTTACCGGTGATCCAGCAGGGTGGCAACCCAGTAGTAAGCATAAGTTAAAATGTGGGCAACTCTGATGTCGTTGCGCAGGCACTGCAGCATGTAGTCGCCCATGTGTGCCAGGCTGCTCAGAGGTAACGATAAAATGTCCTCTGTAGGTGGTGTATTGTCTGTGTCCTCCGTATCCCACCAGCTACGCTCTAATGATGGCCCTGAGCTGCGTATGGTGCCTCCCTGCAGTGAAACCGGTTCCTCCTCCTCCCCCTCTACCACATCCTCCTCCTCCAGAAGTGTGCCGGCTGTCCACATGTGTACCTGGCCTCTGTTAGTGCAGGAACCCACCCTCTGAGCCACTTGACCTGCCTGAAACCCTGTGAAATGCCCCCTTTTCTTCCACCTCCTGTGCCGCATCCTCTTCCTCCATCGCTGTAATATATATTTTTTTTCAAGGAGACATAGAAGGGGTATTGTAATGCTGACAACGGCGTCATTAGCACTGGCTATGTTGGTTGAGTACTCTTAAGACTGCAACAAGGTACACAGGTCTCGCCTGCAGGCCCAGTCACTGGTGGTGAAGTGGTGCTGATCTGCAGAGTGACTGACCCGTGCATACTGCATCTGAAACTCCACTATCGCCCGCTGCTGCTCGCACAGTCTCTCCAGCATATGTAAGGTGGAGTTCCACCTGGTGGGCATGTCGAATATGAGGCAGTGAGCAGGAAGACTGAAGTTACACTGCAGCGCAGACAGGCGAGCAGCAGCAGCGTCAGAACACCGAAAGCGTGCACATACGGACCGCACTTTCAGCAGCAGCTCTGACATGTCTGGGTAGTTTTTAAGAAACTTCTGCACCACCAGATTCAGCACATGCGCCAGGTAAGGGATGTGTGTCAAACCGGCTAGTCCCAGAGCTGCAACGATATTTCTCTCATTATCGCACACCACCAGGCCGGGTGTAACGGTCCTTGGCTCACCTGAGTCAGAGGACAGCCGGCTGGTGGTTGGAGTCCAGTGTCAAAGACCCACAGAAGCAGGAGGCAGGTAGCGTGGTCGATCAGTCCGGGTCGGCAGTAGAGATGGCAGCGAGGTAACAGCAGGAGTAGACAGAGGCGTAGTCGGTGGAAGGCAAAGGGTCAATGCAGGCGGCAGTTCAGCGAGGTCAAACGGTCCGGGTCGGCAACAAAGGTAAACAGCAGTAGTCGTGGAGGAGCAGAGAGGAAGCTTGCTACAGGCTTGGAGGCACAATAACCAGCAAAGGGCTGGGTTTTATAGGGAAGTAGCAGGTGCAAGAGATTGGGATAATCAGCAGGACAAGGCAAGGACAAGAGAGGTAGTAGAAGTTAGAAGTTAGCTAGAGAATAGTCCAAGGAGAGACGGTAGCCTAGTGGGTAGAGCTACCGTCTGGGACATGACTGGCCACGGGTTTGAGTCCTGACAGTACTCCCCCCCTTCCAAGGTGACCTCCGGGCACCGCAGGGGAAGGCTTATCTGGGTGACTCAGATGGAACTCCCTGACAAGTCTGGGGGCATGAACATTTTCTTCAGGCTCCCAAGAGTTATCCTCGGGAGGGTAGCCCTCCCACCCAATTAGATATTGCAATTTTCCTCTGTGGATCCTGGAGTCAAGGATCTTCTCGACAATGAACTCTTCCTCAACTTGTACCCTCACGGGTGGTGGAGGGGGCGAGTGGCGGCCAGTGAAGGTATTCTCCACGTATGGCTTGAGGAGGGAGCAATGGAAGACAGGGTGCACCCTAATGGAATCCGGAAGGTCAAGCCGAACGTGACCTCATTGATTTGTGCGGTGACCTGGAACGGACCCATGTATTTTGGGGCTAACTTTTTGGAGGGGACCTTCAGTCTGAGGTTCCTGGTGGACAGCCATACCTTGTCTCCTACATGGAAGCCCGGGTGGGTTTGCGGCGTCTGTCTGCTCCCTGTTTAAAGCGCCTCTGGGCGAGCTGGAGGTTGTCTATTATGTCCTTTTGTGCCTCCTGTAGGGTTGTTAGGCGCCGGCCACTGCTGGGAGGGTGGAGGCAACGGGCAGGTGGGGAATGAACACGGGGTGCCAGCCTGTGTTAGCAAAGAAAGGGCTGTGCTTGGTTGAGCTGTGCTCAGCATTGTTGTAGGCGAACTCGGCTGTGGGGAGATGGTCGAGCCAGTCATCCTGCAGGTGGGAGCTGAAACAGCGTAGGTACTGCTCTAAGGTCTGGTTAGTTCTCTCCGTCTGCCCGCTTGACTGAGGGTGGAAAGCGGAGGAAAGGTTCACTTTAACCCCGAGCGCCAGGCAGAAGTCCTTCCAGAACTTTGAGGTAAATTGTACGCCTCGGTCTGAGACCTCGTCGTCCGGAATCCCATGCAGCCTGAAGACCTCTTTGAGGACAAGATCAGCCGTCTGTTTGGCCGTGGGTAGGCCCTTGTAGGGAATGAAATGGGCCATTTTGGTGAGGCGGTCGACCACCGACCAGGATGGTGTTCATCCCTTTGAAGGAGGAAGGTCTACCACAAAGTCCATGGAGATCGAGCCCCAGGGGCGGGAGGGAATTGGGAGGGGTTGTAACAGACCCACGGGAGAGGAACGAGGAGTCTTATTGCGGGCACAGACCGTGCACGAGGAGATGTACTTCTTGGTGTCCTCCTTGTATGTTGGCCACCAGAAGGAGCGGGAGAGAAGCTCCTGGGTCTTTCTTGTGCCCAGATGGCCGGCCAGCTTGGAGTCATGGTTAAGTTTGAGCACTTCGAGTCGTGCGATTTCTGGTACATAAAGTTGTAGGTCCTGATGAAACCAATGACCATTTTTAAACGTGAGGCTGACATTCCTTGTGGGGTGGGTGAGGAAGGGGTCATTTTCGTATCCTTCTTTGATTGTGACCAGGAGTTCTTTAGAGTAGGTGGCCCCCACAACACTTTTCTCGGATAGGATGTTGTCTTGGCCCTTATTACTCTGTGAGGGCTCCGAAAACATTCTGGAGAGGGCGTCAGCCTTGCCGTTTTTTGATCCGGGGCGATATGTGATGAGAAAGTTGAAGCGGGAAAAGAATAGGCTCCATCTGGCCTGTCTGGCTGTGAGTCTCTTAGCTCTGCGGATGAACTCGAGGTTTTTGTGGTCGGTTAGTACGATTATGGGGTTGGCAGCTCCCTCCAGCAGGTGTCTCCACTCGGAGAAGGCTTCCTTGATCGCCAGTAGTTCTTTGTTCCCGATGTCGTAGTTCTTCTCGGAGGGGGACATCTGGCGAGAGAAATATGCGCACGGGTGTAGTAGCATTTTCTCCCCTGTCCGTTGTGACAGAACTGCCCCTACCGCGGAGTCAGATGCATCCACTTCGATAGTAAAAGGCAACTCGGGGTTCGGGTGGACTAGGATTGGAGCAGAAGTGAAGAGGAGTTTCAACTTCGTGAATGCCTCCTGGGCCTCATCAGTTAGAAGGTTGATGATGAACAGGATCTTCTTTCTGTCTGAGGTAAAAGAGCCCGGCTGCATCTGAAAGTAAATACGGCACTGGTTGAGGAACCCCCGAAATTGGTTCCGATCGCCGTTAAACTTTGACGGGAGAGGCATACGGGTGTCGGTGACCGCGCCGCGTACGTCCAGTAGTTGACGCTGCAAGTCGATAATTTCCCTCTGTTGGCTCTGGATTGCGCCTTTAAGTTGAGTAATTTCCTCTTGGGCAGTGGTGCCAAACTCCTGAAGTTCGGAGACCTGCTTGCGCAGAGTGGCCATTGCGGACTCCATGGTAGGGCTGGTTATTCTGTAACGGTCCTTGGCTCACCTGAGTCAGAGGACAGCCGGCTGGTGGTTGGAGTCCAGTGGCAAAGACCCACAGAAGCAGGAGGCAGGTAGCGTGGTCGATCAGTCCGGGTCGGCAGTAGAGATGGCAGCGAGGTAACAGCAGGAGTAGACAGAGGCGTAGTCGGTGGAAGGCAAAGGGTCAATGCAGGCGGCAGTTCAGCGAGGTCAAAGGTAAACAGCAGTAGTCGTGGAGGAGCAGAGAGGAAGCTTGCTACAGGCTTGGAGGCACAATAACCAGCAAAGGGCTGGGTTTTATAGGGAAGTAGCAGGTGCAAGAGATTGGGATAATCAGCAGGACAAGGCAAGGACAAGAGAGGTAGTAGAAGTTAGAAGTTAGCTAGAGAATAGTCCAAGGAGAGACGGTAGCCTAGTGGGTAGAGCTACCGTCTGGGACATGACTGGCCACGGGTTCGAGTTCTGACACCGGGTTTGAGGCTCACCGGCAGCAACCACTCATCAGTCTGCTGTTCTATGCCCCTCCAAAGCTCCTGTGCAGTGTAGGGTTTGACACCCAAACACAAGAGATGTAAAATCGCCTGCTGACGTTTACCCAGGGTTGTGCTGAAGTTGGGGGTGAGTTTCTTTCGATGACCGGATGTGGGGGGTGGTAAAAGAGGAGTAGGAGGACTATGATGCGGAGTAGGAGGAGGAAGCAACAGGAGGCAACAAATAATGCCCTGCGATCCTCGGTGGTGGAAGGACATGTGCCAAACCACTATCCGCCTCGGCCCAGCTGCCATTACGTTTACCCAGTATGCAGTTAGGGAGATATAGCGGCCCTGGCCGTGCTTACTAGTCCATGTATCTGTGGTTATGTGGACCTTGCACAGATGGCGTTGCGCAACAAACACTTGTTTTTATCCTCCACTTGGTTGTGCAGGGAAGGGACAGCTCGCCTGGAAAAGTAGTGGCGGCTGGGAACAACGTACTGGGGGACAGCCACCGCCATCAGCTGTTTGAAACAGTCCGTCTCCACCAGATGGAATGACAGCATTTCAAAGGCCAGTAATTTTGAAATGCTGGCATTCAGGAACAGTGCTTGAGGGTGGATAGGTGGGTATTTCCTCCTTCTCTCCAATGTTTGGGAGATGGACAGCTGACTGCTGCCGTGTGACATGGTGGAGATGCTTGGTAATGGTGTCGTATGTGTTGGTGTTGCTGGAACATCCTCTGTTTGCTGGTTGCCAGGTGCCACGGTGATGCCAGAGGTGGAGGGAGAGGCCGAGCCAACAGCAGAAGAGGGAGCAGGAGGAAAATGAGAGAGTTCCTTGTTTTTAAAGTGTTCACTCCACTGCAGTTCATGCTTTGCATGTAGATGCCTGGTCATGCAGGTTGTGCTCAGGTTAAGAACGTTTATGCCTCGCTTCAGGCTCTGATGGCACAACATGCAAACCACTCGTGTCTTGTCATCAGGACATTGTGTGAAGAACTGCCACGCCAATGAACTCCTTGGAGCAGGCCTTGGTGTGCTCGGTCACTGGGTGCGGTGGACAGTAGCAGGAGTACTGTCTCTGGTACGACCACGGCGCTTTTGCACCCTGCTC
Organism: Bufotes viridis; assembly: GCA_033119425.1. Classification (NCBI taxonomy): domain Eukaryota; kingdom Metazoa; phylum Chordata; class Amphibia; order Anura; family Bufonidae; genus Bufotes; species Bufotes viridis. The sequence continues at coordinate 43,030,782 of CM065596.1, read as the reverse complement.
GCTCTTTTGCTGTGCTGTTGCCTCTGTGCGACCACCGCCTCTTCTTCAGAACTGCACACCTCACTAGCACGACCTTGAGTCCAGTGAAGGACTTCCACCATTCATGACCCCTGCCCTCCTCGTTGGTCTGCACATTGCAAAAAGCCACAACAGTTGGCACCTGTGGTTCATCATCATCAGAGACGTTTTGTTGCGGTATTCCCATGTCCTCATCCTGCAACAAATGTGGTTAATAATCAGTGCATTCAATGTCTTCCTCTACTAGGGCAGGGCTAGGTGGATGGGTCGGGGAAACCCTGCCAACAGAGTCATCAAAAAGCATGAGACTTAGGGGGAGGAGCTAGCTCCGAGAGTAGATGGTGGTGTGAGTGCTTAGCTCCGTCTGTAGCATCACCCAAACAGCTTGGCATTACAGCTTGGCCGACCTATGATGGTGAAGATTGGTGGCTCTAAACCTGGGGAACACCAGGGACAACAAAAATTGGGGATCACCAGCGGAGAGATGGAAAATTTCATAAAGAAAGCTGCCGCCTCATATGTGGCGCGTGATAGCAAGATGGCGCCGGCGTCTCCCCGTGTACCCGGACATAAGCCTACAGATCTAGTGCTGAGCGAATAATTCGAACATTTTCAAAAAAGTTTGGGTTCGGGTCCGTTGTTCGGCGATTTCTTCCTGCTTTCTGAAGGGCTGCACAGCAGCCAATCAGCTGGCGTTTTACTTCTTGCCCTAATAATAATGTCTGTGATTGGCCAAATGCAGCATGTGACCCAGCCTCTATTTAAGCTGGAATCACGTAGCGCCGCATGTCACGCTGCTCTGAATAGTGTAGGGAGAGGACGCAGCTTCTGTGAGGGCGAGATTAGGCAGGGAAATATCAGCAAAAGCACCTAATGAAGTGATCGATCTACAGCTGTGAATCATTCAACTTCTGCTAGTTAATTGCTCACTGGTTTTTAGGCTGCACAGAGCGTTTTTCTGTCACTTTTTTCTGGGCTGATCGGCGGCCATTTTGTGCCTTGTGGTCTACCAGCACAAGCTGCCACCAAGTCCATCAATCCATCAATAATATTTTTTTTTTTTCTATATCCTACATCAGGGGCTTGGCTGTGCTTATTGTCACCCCTAGAAAATCAGGATAGAAATTTCTATATTTTATTAAGGGGTTAAATTCAATTGCCAAAATAGCAATCCCCTAAATCTGGTGTTCCAGCTGTGGCTAGCCAAGTGTAATACTGTCTGCTGTCTGGCAAAGGATAGATTATTTTCTGTGGTGAAATTCAATTGCCAAAATAGCAATCCCCTAAGGCCTCTTTCACACTGGCATCATGTTTGACGCCCGGATAAGAGGCGGGTGCGTTGCGGGAATATGCGCTATTTTTCCGCGCGGGTGCAAACGTTTGTAATGCGTTTTGCACGCGCGTGTGAAAAATCGCCATCTTTGGTACCCAGACCCGAAGCCGGACTTCATCACTGAAGTCCGGATTCGGGTAGAGTATTCTGGAGAATTTATTATTTTCCCTTATAACATGGTTATAGGGGAAAATAATAGCATTCTTAATAAAGAATGCTGTGTAAAATGAAGATGAAGGGGTTAAAAACAATAAAACTTAACTTACCTTAGCCACTTGATCGTGTAGTTGCGATCTGTCTTCTCTCTTCAAGCTTCAGCTAACAGCTAAAGGACCTGTGATGACGTCACATCACATGGTCCAATCACATGGTCCATCTTACCATGGAGATGGACCATGTGATTGGACCATGTGATGTGATGTCATCACAGGTCCTTTAGCTGTTAGCTGAAGCTTGAAGAGAGAAGACAGATCGCAACTACGCGATCAAGTGGCTAAGGCAGCGTTTCTCAAATAGTGGGGCTCCGTAAAGGGGGGCACTCTTCCACTGTGGAAGCGTTCATCTCCATAGTGATCTGTATCACCGTCCTCTGGACAGCGATACAGATCGCTGTGCTGTACGGCAGGGGAGGGAGAGGCGTCTCCCTCCCCTGCTCCATTGATAGGCTGCGGGCCTTGTGCCGGCAGCCTATCAGAGCAGTTCAGGCGGCGCGATGACGTCATCGCGCCGCCTGAGCAAAGTACAGAGTGGGACACAGGCCGGGAGAGGCCTGCATCCAGCGCTTCCAGGGAGGTAAGTATTGGGTGGGTGGGGGGACCCTGGACCCTATTGGGGGGGGAGAGCCTGCACATGATTTGGGGGAAGGGGGGAAGCCTGGACCCTGCACATGATTTGGGGGGAGGGGGGAAGCCTGGACCCTGCACATGATTTGGGGGGGGGGGTTAATGGAGCCTGCACATGATTTGGGGGGGAGGGGGGGTAATGGCCCTCACCTGTGGGGAGATTGGTGTAGTTATAACAATTTTATAGACAAATGATACTATTTACAGCCGCGCGGGGGCGCAAAATGTTTTCTTCTTCCTAGGGGGGGCATGACAGAAAATAATTGAGAAGCATTGGGCTAAGGTAAGTTAATTTTTATTATTTTTAACCCCTTCATCTTCATTTTACACAGCATTCTTTATTAAGAATGCTATTATTCTCCCTTATAACCATGTTATAAGGGAAAATAATAAAGATCTGGTCCCCTTGCAAAGCAACCATGCGGGAAAATCGCACTGCATCCGCAATTGCTTGCGGATGCTTGCGATTTTCCCGCAGCCCCATTCACTTCTATGGGGCCTGCGTTGCGTGAAAAACGCACAATATAGAGCATGTTGCGATTTTCACGCAACGCAGAAGTGATGAGTGAAAATCACCGCTCATGTGCACAGCCCCATAGAAATGAATGGGTCCGGATTCAGTGCAGGTGCAATACGTCCTCCTCACGCATTGCACCCGCGCGGAAAACTCGCCCGTGTGAAAGGGGCCTAAAGCTGGTGTCCCAGCAGTCGCTGGCCAAGTTTAATAGTGTCCTGCAAAGGATATATTTTGTTCTGGGGTGAAATTCAATTGCCAAAATAGCAATACCATAAATCAGTGGTTTCAGCTGTGGCTGCCCAAGTTTAATAGTGTCCGGCATAGAATATATTTTGTTTGGGGTGAAATTCAATTGCCAAAATAGCAATACCATAAATCAGTGGTTTCAGCTGTGGCTGCCCAAGTTTAATAGTGTCCGGCATAGAATATATTTTGTTTGGGGTGAAATTCAATTGCCAAAATAGCAATACCATAAATCAGTGGTTTCAGCTGTGGCTGGCCAAGTTTAATAGTGTCCGTCAAAGGATATATTATTTTTTGTGCGGTGAAATTCAGTTGCAAAAATAGAAATACAGTAAAACTGTTGTTCCAGCTGTTGCAGGCTTCATTTAAATCTGTCCGTAAAAGGGTATATTATTTTCTGGGGTGAAAGTCAGTAGCAAAAATAGAAATACAGTAAATCTGCTGTCCCAGCAGTGGCTGGCCAAGTGTAATAGTGTACGGCAAAGGATAGATTTTGTTCTGGGGTGAAATTTAATTCCCAAAATAGCAATACCCTGAATCTGGTGTTCCAGCTGTTGAAGGCCTAGTTTAGATCTATCTGTAAAAGGGTATATTTTTTTCTGGGGTGAAATTCAATTGCCAAAATAGCAATACCATAAATCAGTAGTTTCAGCTGTGGCTGGCCAAGTTTAATAGTATCCGTCACAGGATAGATTTTGTTCTGGGGTGAAATTCACTTGCCAATATAGCAATACCCTGAATCTGATGTTCCAGCTGTTGCAGGCCAAGTGTTAATCTGTCCGTAAAAGGGTATATTACACTCAAGATGTATATACAAGTGCTGAGAGGGTCATCCTCAATAACTTTACACACTACCGTGCATCTCCCATTGTACTTCTGTCCGTTAAAGGGTTTATTACACAAAGTGTTAAAATACAATTGCTGAATGCATAATCCTACATATTTTTTCACACGCTACAGTGCATCTCCAAGTGTAAATCTGTCCATTAAAGGATACCTTTCATCCAGGGCATAAATACTAGTCCTACAATTAATATTCCCCTAAATCTGTGGTTACTGCTGTGCCTGGATTAGTGTAATACGGTACATAAATAGATAGCCAGATAGTGTTAGGTGCCTGTAAAAAAAAAGCCTGAATTTAAAATCAATACATTGGGCCAAATTTTTTTTTTCTTATTGTGGTGCTTGGTGAACGGTAACAATAAGGAAAACATCTAATAAGGGACGCGGATGCAGTCGTGGTGGTGTTAGTGGACCCTCTGGTACTGGGAGAGGATGTGGCCGTTCTGCCACAGCCACGTGTCCTAGTGAACCAACTACCTCAGGTTCCAGTACCTGCCAGAATTTACAGCGATATTTGGTGGGGCCCAATGCCGTTCTAAGGATGGTAAGGCCTGAGCAAGTACAGGCGCTAGTCAATTGGGTGGCCGACAGTTGATCCAGCACATTCACAACATTATCTCCCGCCCAGTCTTCTGCAGAAAGCGCTTATCAAGTGGTGCCTGAAAACCAAGCCCATCAGTCTGTCACATCACCCCTATGCATATCAGGGAAACTGGCTGAGCCTCAAGTTATGCAGCAATCTCTTATGCTGTTTGAAGACTCTGTTGGCAGGGTTTCCCAAGGGAATCCACCTAGCCCTTCCCCAGTGGTGGAAGACATAGAATGCACTAATGCACAACCACTTATGTTTCCTGATGATGAGGACATGAGAATACAACCTCATCGGAGTCCACACATCTCTGATAATGACGAAACACAGGTGCCAACTGCTGCGTCTTTTTGCAGTGTGCAGACCGAACAGGAGGTCAGGGAGGAAGACTGTGTAGAAGACGATGCAGGGGACGATGAGGTCCTAGACCCCACATGGAATGAAGGTCGTGCCACTGACTTTCATAGTTCAGAAACACAACAACAGCTTATCTCAGGGAGACCAGCTACAAAAAACACCGCGGAGCCTCACTTAAGAGTCTCAACACAGCAATCCGAAGTGCAAAGCTCCCTGGGAAACAGGAGTATGCAAAATAAATGTGGAGCCCCAGTTATGGGTCTACAACACAATGAAAGCCAGATATCCCTCAAAGGAAGGAAAACCGAGCAAAGGGGTGTCTCCATTACAGAGATCACCAAATCCACCATATTAAGTGGACCCTATGTCAAGATCCCGCTTTTTTACAAGCTTTAAGGATGTGACGGGAAAAACCTAGTGGTTCAGAGGAAGAGGCAGTGGTGAGACCGAGCCAACAGCGTAGCAAAAGAGGGGGCAGGGGGTAAAAGCAGCCAAGAGAGTTCGCCTGCTACTGGCCACCGCCACCAGGGACCGAGCACCCCAAAGGCAGCTTCAAGGAGTTCCCTGGCATGGCACTTCTTTAAACAATGTGCTGACGACAAGACCCGAGTGGTTTGCACGCTGTGCCATCGGAGCCTGAAGTGAGGCATTAACGTTCTGAGCTTTAGCACAACCTGCATGACCAGGCATCTACATGCACAGCATGAACTGCAGTGGAGTAAACACCTTAAAAACAAGGAACTCACTCAGGCTCCCCCTGCTCCCTCTTCTGCTGCTACCTCGGCCTCTTCCTCCGCCTCGGGAGGAATGTTGGCAGCTGCCGCCCACCAAACAGAGGATGTGCCACCAACACCACCACCTGCGTCACCAATCTTCTCCACCATGTCACACGGCAGCGTTCAGCTCTCCATCTCACAAACGTTGGAGGAAAAGCGTAAATTCCCACCTAGCCACCCTGGGCCTGAATGCCAGCATTTCTAAACTACTGGCCTTTGAAATGCTGTCATTCAGGCTGGTGGACACAGACAGCTTCAAACAGCTGATGGCCATGGCTGTCCCACAGTATGTTGTTCCCAGCCACCACTACTTCTCCAAGACAGCCGTGCCTTCCCTGCACAACCAAGTATCCGATAAAATCAAGTGTGCACTGCGCAACGCCATCTGTGGCAAGGTCCACCTAACCACAGATACGTGGACCAGTAAGCACGGCCAGGGACGCTATATCTCCCTAACTGCACACTGGGTAAATGTAGTGGAGGCTGGGCCCCAGGCAGGGAGTTCCTTGGCGCACGTCCTTCCGTCGCCAAGGATCGCAGGGCATCATTCTTTGCCTCCTGTAGCCTCCTCCTCCTACTCGGCTTCCTCCTCCTCCACCAGCTCATCCAGTCAGCCACACACTTTAGCACAGCCCATGGTAAACGTCAGCAGGCCATTCTGAAACTCATATGTTTGGGGGACAGGCCCCTCACCGAGCAGGAGCTGGGGCGGGGTATTGAACAACAGACCGTCGAGTGGTTTCTGCCGGTGGGCCTCAAGCCCAGCCTGGGGGTGTGCGATAATGGGCGAAATCTCGTTGCAGCTCTGGGACTAGCTGGTTTGACGCACATCCCTTGCCTGGCGCATGTGCTGAATTTGGTGGTGCAGAAGTTAATTCACACCTACCCCAACATGTCAGAGCTGCTGCATAAAGTGCGGGCCGTCTGTGCGTGCTTCCGGGGTTCACATCCAGCTGCTGCTCGCCTGTCTGCCCTACAGCGTAACTTCGGCCTTCCCGCTCACCGCCTCATATGCGACGTGGCCACCACGTGGAACTCCACCTTGCACATGCTGGAGAGACTGTGCGAGCAGCAGCAGGCCATAGTGGAGTTTCAGCTGCAGCACGCACGCGTCAGTCGCACTGCGGAACAGCACCACTTCACCACCAATGATTGGGCCTCCATGCGAGACCTGTGTGCCCTGTTGCGCTGTTTCGAGTACTCCACCAACATGGCCAGTGGCGATGACACCGTTATCAGCGTTACAGTACCACTTCTATGTCTCCCTGCTGGGGCCTAAATAACTGAAAGTGGCCTTCTCCAGTGGTGGGTAATATGACGCCTTATTCCTTGCTGTGGGACCTCTCTCCTCTGTCTGGGTGCTGGGGCCTAAATAACTGAAAGGGGCCTTCTCCAGTGGTGGATGATATGACGCCTTATTCCTTGCTGTGGGACCTCTCTCCTCTGTCTGGGTGCTGGGGCCTAAATAACCGAAAGTGGCCTTTTCCAGTGGTGGGTGATATGACTCCTTATTCCCTGCTGTGGGAGCCCTTTCCTGGACTATTTTACAGCCTTTTTAGTGCCCAAAAGTTCGGGTCCCCATTGACTTCAATGGGGTTTGGGTTCAGGATGAAGTTCGGGTCGAGTTCGGATCCCGAACTCGAACATTTCCGTGAAGTTGGCCGAACTTCTCGATCCCGAACATCCAGGTGTTCGCTCAACTCTATTAATAAGCCCTCTTTTCCCCCACTAATACTCGCCAAAGAAAGGCTTTAGAACATATAACTGCGGCTGAGAACGGCACTAACACACCAAAAAAGGACTGTAATTTTCTCACTTCACCACACAATGGATAATACACGACAAAAAAAGGCTTTAGAACATATAACTGCGGCCGTGAATGGCAAATAACGTTTTTTTTTGCCACTAATACACGCCAAAAAGGACTTTCATTTTTTCACTTCATTGCACAACGGCTATTAAGCCCTTTGTCCTTTTCCCCACTAATACACGCAAAAATGAGGCTTTAGAACATATAACTGCGGCCGTGAAAGGCAAATAGTTTTTTTTTTTACACTAATACACGCCAAAATGGGCTTTCATTTTCTCACTTCACCACACAATGGCTAATAAGTAGAGTTGAGCGAACACCTGGATGTTCGGGTTCGACGAGTTCGGCCGAACTTTCGAAAAATGTTCGGGTTCGGGATCCGAACTCGACCCGAACTTCATCCCGAACCCGAACCCCATAGAAGTCAATGGGGACCCGAACTTTTGGGCACTAAAAAGGCTGTAAAACACACCCGGAAAGGGCTAGAGGGCTGCAAAAGGCAGCAAAATGTAGTTAAATCCCCTGCAAACAAATGTAGATAGGGAAATGATGAGTTAACATAAAATAAATAAAAATTAAACAATATTAATTGGAGTGAGGTCCCATAGCACAGAATCAGGCTTCAAGTCACCCACCAATGGAGAAGGTCACTTACTATTATTTTGACCACAGCACCCAGACAAAGGAGAGAGGTCCCACAGCAGAGAACCAGGCATCATATCACCCACCACAGGAGTAGGCCACCATTTAGTTACTTTGACCCCTACACCCAGACGGAGGAGAGAGGTTACACAGCAGAGAATCAGGCATTTAGATCACCCACCACAGGAGTAGGCCACCATTGAATCAGACCCCGGCAACCATGTCAGATGGCACAAGCATAAGCTTTATATCAATCAGCACAGGAGAAGGCGACTTTGACAGACTTTGACCCCTACACCCGGACGGAGGAGAGAGGTTTTAAAGCAGAGAATCAGGCATTTAGATCACCCACCACAGGAGTAGGCCCCAATTTAATGGGACCCCGGCAACCATGTCAGATGGCACAACCATCAGCTTCATATCAATCAGCACAGGAGAAGGCGACTTTTGAAAGACTTTGACCCCTACACCCAGACGGAGGAGAGAGGTTTCACAGCAGAGAATCAGGCATTTAGATCACCCACCACAGGAGTAGGCCCCCATTGAATCAGACCCTGGCAACTATGTCAGATGGCACAACCATCAGCTTTATATCAATCAGCACAGGAGAAGGCGACTTTGAAAGACTTTGACCCCTACACCCAGATGGAGGAGAGAGGTTTCACAGCAGAGAATCAGGCATCATATCAACCACCACAGGAGAAGCCACCATTTAGTTACTTTGACCCCTGCACCCAGGAAGAGGAGAGAGGCACCACAGCACATATTCTGGCATCATATCAGCCACCACAGGAGAAGCCACCATTGAGTTACTTTGACCCCTGCACCCAGGAAGAGGAGAGAGGCCCCACAGCACATATTCTGGCATCATACTAACCACCACAGGAGAAGCCACCATTGAGTTACTTTGACCCCTGCACCCAGGAAGAGGAGAGAGGCCCCACAGCACATATTCTGGCATCATATCAGCCACCACAGGAGAAGCCACCATTGAGTTACTTTGACCCCGCACCCAGGAAGAGGAGAGAGGCACCACAGCACATATTCTGGCATCATATCAGCCACCACAGGAGAAGCCACCATTGAGTTACTTTGACCCCTGCACCCAGGAAGAGGAGAGAGGCCCCACAGCACATATTCTGGCATCATACTAACCACCACAGGAGAAGCCACCATTGAGTTACTTTGACCCCTGCACCCAGGAAGAGGAGAGAGGCCCCACAGCACATATTCTGGCATCATATCAGCCACCACAGGAGAAGCCACCATTGAGTTACTTTGACCCCGCACCCAGGAAGAGGAGAGAGGCACCACAGCACATATTCTGGCATCATATCAGCCACCACAGGAGAAGCCACCATTGAGTTACTTTGACCCCTGCACCCAGGAAGAGGAGAGAGGCACCACAGCACATATTCTGGCATCATATCAGCCACCACAGGAGAAGCCACCATTGAGTTACTTTGACCCCTGCACCCAGGAAGAGGAGAGAGGCCCCACAGCACATATTCTGGCATCATATCAGCCACCACAGGAGAAGCCACCATTTAGTTACTTTGACCCCTTCACCCAAACAGAGGAGAGAGGTTCCACATCAGAGAATCAGGCATCATATCAACCACCACAGGAGTAGGCCACAATTTAGTTTATTTGACCCCTGCACCCAGGAAGAGGAGAGAGGCCCCACAGCACATATTCTGGCATCATATCACACACCACAGGAGAAGGCCTCTTTCAGTGATTTAGGCCTTTGGACCCAGACAGAGGAGAGAGGTCAGAGATTAGCTTCATATCCCCAGCACAGCAGAAGACCGCTTTATTTGACTTAGGCCTCAGCACCCAGACAGAAGACAGAGGTAGCATGGCAGAGGTTATGGCTTCATGTCACCCGTTAGTTTAACCGGCCACTTTCATCTGGTTAGGCCCCGGCGCCCAGACAGAGAAGAGTTTCATTCAACTGTGGGTTTCATAAAATTTGTATCAAATAAAGAAGTGGCCCGTAGCACAACAAGACATGTTTTAGGCAGTTAATAAGGACTACTCTGCACAAGGGAGGGACAGGTCCTGTGGGATCCATGCCTGGTTCATCTTTATGAAGGTCAGCTTGTCCACGTTGGCTGTGGACAGGCGGCTGCGCTTGTCAGTACGACGCCCCTGCCGTGCTGAATACGCTGCTCAGATAAAACGCTGGCCGGGCAGGAAAGCACCTCCAAGGCATAACATGCTAACTCTGGCCACGTGGACAATTTCGAAACCCAGTAGTTGAATGGGGCCGAACCATCCGTCAGGATGTGGAGGGGTGTGCAGACATACTGTTCAACCATGTTAGTGAAATGCTGCCTCCTGCTAACACGCTCCGTATCAGGTGTCGGTGCAGATAGCTGTGGCGTGGAGACAAAACTTTTCCACATTTCTGCCATGCTAACCCTGCCCTCAGATGAGCTGGCCGTGACACAGCTGCGTTGGCGACCTCTTGCCACTCCTCTGCCTTCACCTTCCACCTGTTCCCCTGTGACATGTGGGAATGCTCTCAAGAGCGCTCTATCAGCGCAGCGCTTGTACTCGCGCATCTTACGGTCGCGCTCCAGTTCAGGAATTAAAGTGGGCACATTGTCTTTATACCGGGATCCAGCAGGGTGGCCACCCAGTAGTCTGCACACGTTAAAACGTGGGCAACTCTGCTGTCGCTACGCAGGCATTGGAGCATATATTCGCTCATGTGGGCCAGGCTACCCATGGGTAAGGACAAGCTGTCCTCTGTGGGAGGCGATCGTCATCGTCCACCGTATCCCCCCAGCCACGCACCAGTGATGGGCCTGGGCTGCCACCCCGCTGTGAACTTGCGTCATCCTCGTCCCCTCCACCTCCTCCTCCTCATCCTCCTCGTCCTCCAGTACAGTGCCTTGGCTGGCGACTTGTGAACCTGTCCTCTGCTGCTTAAACAAACCTCCTCTGAGCCACTTCGAACAGACTGGCCCGAAAGTGTTAGAAACGAGCCCTCATCCTCCTCCTCCTCCTCCACCTGGGCCACCTCCTCTAACATCATTGCCCTAAGTGTTTTCTCAAGGAGACATAGAAGTGGTATTGTAACGCTGATAACAGTGTCATCGCCACTGGCCATGTTGGTGGAGTACTCAAACAGCGCAGCAGGGCACACAGGTCTCGCATGGAGGCCCAATCATTGGTGGTGAAGTGGTGCTGTTCGGCAGTACGACTGACGCGAGCGTGCTGCAGCTGAAACTCCACTATGGCCTGCTGCTGCTCGCACAGTCTCTCCAGCATGTGCAAGGTGGAGTTCCACCGGGTGGGCACGCCGCATATGAGGCGGTGAGCGGGAAGGCCGAGTTCCGCTGTAGCGCAGACAGGCGAGCAGCGGCAGGATGTGAACGGCGGAAGCGCGCACAGACGGCCCGCACTTTATGCAGCAGCTCTGACATGTTGGGGTAGTGGTGAATGAACCTCTGCACCACCAAGTTCAGCACATGCGCCAGGCAAGGGATGTGCGCCAAACCGGCTAGTCCCAGAGCTGCCACGAGATTTCGCCCATTATCGCATACCACCAGGCCTGGCTTGAGGCCCACCGGCAGAAACCACTGGCCGGTCTGTTGTTCAATACCCCGCCACAACTCCTTTGCGCTGTGGGGCCTGTCCCCCAAACATATGAGTTTCAGAATGGCCTGCTGACGTTACCCCGGGCTGTGCTGAAGTTGGTGGTGAAGGTGTGTGGCTGACCGGATGAGCTGGTGGAAGCAGTGGAGGAGGAAGCCGAGTAGGAGGAGGAGGCTACAGGAGGCAGAGAATGATGCCCTGCGATCCTAGGGGGCGGAAGGACGTGCGCCAAGGAACTGTCCGCCGGGGCCCAGCCGCCACTACATTCATCCAGTGTGCAGTTAGTGAGATATAGCGTCCCTGGCCGTGCTTACTGGTCCACGTATCTGTGGTTAGGTGGACCTTGCCACAAATGGCGCTGCGCAGTGCACACTTGATTTTATCGGACACTTGCATGTGCAGGGAAGGCACGGCTGTCTTGGAGAAGTAGTGGCGGCTGGGAACCACATACTGCGGGACAGCCATGGCCATCAGCTGTTTGAAGCTGTCTGTGTCCACCAGCCGGAATGACAGCATTTCAAAGGCCAGCAGTTTAGAAATGCTGGCGTTCAGGCCAAGGGCTCGAGGGTGACTCGGGGGAATTTGCGCTTCCTCTCTAAGGTTTGAGATATTGAGAGCTGAACGCTGCTGTGTGATATAGTGGAGACGCTAGTTGACGGTGGCGGTGGTGGTGGTGTCGGTGGCACATCCTCTGTTTGCTGCTCGGCAGGTGGCAACATTCCTCTCGAGGCGGAAGCCGAGGCAGCAGCGGTAGAGGGAGCAGGGGAGCCTCAGCGAGTGCCTGGTTTTTAAGGTGTGTACCCCACTGCAGTTCATGCTTTGCATGTAGATGCCTGGTCATGCAGGTTGTGCTGAGGTTCAGAACGTTAATGCCTCGCCTCAGGCTCTGATGGCAGAGCGTGCAAGTCACTCGGGTCTTGTCGGTAGGACATTGTTTAAAGAAGTGCCATGCCAGGGAACTCTTTGAAGCTGCCTTTGTGGGGCTGGGTCCCTGTTGGCGATGTCCAGTAGCAGGCGAACTCTGGGGCGGCGGCTCGCCTGCTTTGGCCCCCTGCTCCTCTTTTGGCTTCGCTGTTGTCTCGGTCTCACCACTACCTCTTCCTCTGAACTGTGAAAGTCATCGCCACGACCTTCAGTCCATGTGGGGTCTAAGACCTCATCGTCCTCTGCATCGTCTTCCACCCAGTCTCCCTCCCTGACCTCCTCCTGTTCAGTCTGCACACTGCAAAAAGACGCGGCAGTGGGCACCTGTGTTTCGTCATCATCAGAGAGTCGGTGACTCTGCTGTGGTGGTATTCCCATGTCCTCTTCATCTGGAGACATAAGTGGTTGTGCGGCCAGTGCATGGTATGTCTTCCTCCACTGGGGAAGGGCTAGGTGGACGCCCCTGGGAAACCCTGGAAGCAGAGTCTTCAAACAGAAGAAGAGACTGCTGCATAACTTGTGGCTCAGACCGTTTCCCTGATATGCTTGGGGGTGATGTGACAGACTGATGGGCTTGGTTTTCAGGTGCCACCTGTGCGCTTTCCGCAGAAGACTGGGTGGAAGACCATGTGGTGAACGTGCTGGAAGCACTGTCGGCCACCCAATCGATTAATGCCTGTACCTGCTCAGGCCTTACCATCCTAAGAGCGGCATTGGGCCCCACGAGATATTGCGGTACATTCTGCCGGCTAGTTGAGGGAGTTCGCTCCCTACTGTGTGCGCCTAGCCGAACGGCCACGTCCTCTACCAGCAACAGAGGCTCCACGGACACCACCACGACCGCGCCCTCGTCCCTTAATAGTATTTTTCTTCATTGTTGCGATTCAACTCGCACCACAATGAAATATATTATTTTTTATAAGCAAAATCCCCTCACTGGAATACTTTCAGTCTTTTGACTGTATGGATTACAGATGGAATGACTGTTATATGTGAGTACCGCTTTCTTTGACAGATTCTAGTATGGGTACATATATGTTTTCCCAACCCCAGCACATTAGTTTGCTAATTCCAGATGTATGAAACGCAGGCCTAACTGTATCTAGTATATTGAACGCCAGATAAACTAACTTGGCCTTTTTTAAATAAAAAATTCCCTCACTGGAATACTTTCAGTCTTTTGACTGTATGGATTACAGATGGAATGACTGTTATATGTGAGTACCGCTTTCTTTGACAGATTCTAGTATGGGTACATATATGTTTTCCCAACCCCAGCACATTAGTTTGCTAATTCCAGATGTATGAAACGCAGGCCTAACTGTATCTAGTATATTGAACGCCAGATAAACTAACTTGGCCTTTTTAAATAAAAAATTCCTCACTGGAATACTTTCAGTCTTTTGACTGTATGGATTACAGATGGAATGACTGTTATATGTGAGTACCGCTTTCTTTGACAGATTCTAGTATGGGTACATATATGTTTTCCCAACCCCAGCACATTAGTTTGCTAATTCCAGATGTATGAAACGCAGGCCTAACTGTATCTAGTATATTGAACGCCAGATAAACTAACTTGGCCTTTTTTAAATAAAAAATTCCCTCACTGGAATACTTTCAGTCTTTTGACTGTATGGATTACAGATGGAATGACTGTTATATGTGAGTACCGCTTTCTTTGACAGATTCTAGTATGGGTACATATATGTTTTCCCAACCCCAGCACATTAGTTTGCTAATTCCAGATGTATGAAACGCAGGCCTAACTGTATCTAGTATATTGAACGCCAGATAAACTAACTTGGCCTTTTTTAAATAAAAAATTCCCTCACTGGAATACTTTCAGTCTTTTGACTGTATGGATTACAGATGGAATGACTGTTATATGTGAGTACCGCTTTCTTTGACAGATTCTAGTATGGGTACATATATGTTTTCCCAACCCCAGCACATTAGTTTGCTAATTCCAGATGTATGAAACGCAGGCCTAACTGTATCTAGTATATTGAACGCCAGATAAACTAACTTGGCCTTTTTTAAATAAAAAAATTCCCTCACTGGAATACTTTCAGTCTTTTGACTGTATGGATTACAGATGGAATGACTGTTATATGTGAGTACCGCTTTCTTTGACAGATTCTAGTATGGGTACATATATGTTTTCCCAACCCCAGCACATTAGTTTGCTAATTCCAGATGTATGAAACGCAGGCCTAACTGTATCTAGTATATTGAACGCCAGATAAACTAACTTGGCCTTTTTTAAATAAAAAATTCCCTCACTGGAATACTTTCAGTCTTTTGACTGTATGGATTACAGATGGAATGACTGTTATATGTGAGTACCGCTTTCTTTGACAGATTCTAGTATGGGTACATATATGTTTTCCCAACCCCAGCACATTAGTTTGCTAATTCCAGATGTATGAAACGCAGGCCTAACTGTATCTAGTATATTGAACGCCAGATAAACTAACTTGGCCTTTTTAAATAAAAAAATTCCCTCACTGGAATACTTTCAGTCTT
This sequence comes from Bufotes viridis, assembly GCA_033119425.1. Taxonomy (NCBI): domain Eukaryota; kingdom Metazoa; phylum Chordata; class Amphibia; order Anura; family Bufonidae; genus Bufotes; species Bufotes viridis. The sequence goes on along the minus strand of CM065596.1, from coordinate 43,015,750 downwards.
TTGACTGTATGGATTACAGATGGAATGACTGTTATATGTGAGTACCGCTTTCTTTGACAGATTCTAGTATGGGTACATATATGTTTTCCCAACCCCAGCACATTAGTTTGCTAATTCCAGATGTATGAAACGCAGGCCTAACTGTATCTAGTATATTGAACGCCAGATAAACTAACTTGGCCTTTTTAAATAAAAAATTCCCTCACTGGAATACTTTCAGTCTTTTGACTGTATGGATTACAGATGGAATGACTGTTATATGTGAGTACCGCTTTCTTTGACAGATTCTAGTATGGGTACATATATGTTTTCCCAACCCCAGCACATTAGTTTGCTAATTCCAGATGTATGAAACGCAGGCCTAACTGTATCTAGTATATTGAACGCCAGATAAACTAACTTGGCCTTTTTAAATAAAAAATTCCCTCACTGGAATACTTTCAGTCTTTTGACTGTATGGATTACAGATGGAATGACTGTTATATGTGAGTACCGCTTTCTTTGACAGATTCTAGTATGGGTACATATATGTTTTCCCAACCCCAGCACATTAGTTTGCTAATTCCAGATGTATGAAACGCAGGCCTAACTGTATCTAGTATATTGAACGCCAGATAAACTAACTTGGCCTTTTTAAATAAAAAAATTCCCTCACTGGAATACTTTATGGCTTTTCACTGTATGGATTACAGGTGGACTGGTATTAGTAGGGGTGACACAAGCACACCCAAGTCCCTGATGTAGGATTTCTATGGCACAGACCACTATTACAAGTGATTAATGGACTTTGGGAGAGATTGTGCTGCAGCACTAGTCCCAAGATGGCCACCGCCTATCAGCCCAGTAACATGTGCCACAAAATGGTCTGCACAACCTTTAAAAAAATAGCCTTGGACTGTGCTGCTAAATCGCTATTGGTCTGAATCCCAGGTGTAGATGTCTGACTTGTTTGGAGCTTTGGAATGCACACTGTGGCAGCTTCTGCTGCAGCACTACAAGTCGCAAAATGGCGGCCGGCGGTCAGCCCAGGTACATGTGGATGGAAAATCACTCTGGCCACTCTAAAAATAGCCAATCCCTATCAAAAAGCAGCTCAGCTGCAGTTGTTCAGATGAATCACAGGTGGAGGAGAGAAATTTGCTTCCAGTTATTCAATTATCCCTGCCTATTCTCGCCCTAGCATCAGCTGCGTCTATCCCTGTTCTATTCACATCGGGAGTGAGCACGTCCCGACGTGCGCACAAGCTTATAAAGAGGCTGAGTCACATGCTGCACTTGGCCAATCACAGCCTTGCCAATAGTAGGCATGGCTGCGATGGCATCTTAGGGCAAGTAGTATGATGCATGTTGATTGGCTGCTTTGCAGCCTTTCAAAATGCGCCAAAATGCATGCCGAACGACGAACCCGAACCCGAACTTTTACGAAAAAGTTCGGGTTCGGGTCCGTGTCACGAACACCCCAAAATTCGGTACGGACCCGAACTATGCTCGAACTGTTCGCTCAACACTACTAATAAGCCCTTATTCTTTTCCCCCCAATACATGCCAAAAAAAGGCTTTAGAAAATATTTGTAACTGCACCGCACAAGGGCTAATAAGACCCCAATCACAAGAACAGTTTGCTGGAATTACGGAGGTATTGCAAACCTGAAATGAGCAGCAGTACAATCGCAATTTGGATCCACAGTGAGTGCAGCAAGGTGTAATAGGATTGTTCCTATTACCCAGGCTGTAAACACCCCTACTGAGCCCAGTTCTGCTTCAATACTGTGGAATAATTCCTCCCTATCCTTTCCCTACACTTCTAATGCTCTTTTCCTGAACTTCTATTGAGCAAAATATAAGCTTGCTAGTCTTTCCTAGCGCCTACTAACGTCTCTCCCTGCACGAAATACAATAGAAAATTTCTGAATCCAAGATGGCTGAGGCTATTTATAGCGCTGTGACATCAGAGGGCTGGCTGGCTGCTGATTGGCTGCATGCATGTCAGTATGGGTGATCCCGCCTTCCCAGAGTTCCTTTCTCTATGTCCTCACACAAGCAGCAGCCATTTTAGGAAAAGATGTGATTCGTTACCACGAAACGAGAGGAAATTCGGCTTCTGTGCGAATCAAATTTTTCCTGAAATTTGGATCGAATTCCACTTTGTCAGCTTCAATTCGCTCATCTCTAATAATAACATGTATTAATAATAATACTAATAATTATTATTTATAAAAATATTAATTATTATTATGTTATTATGTTTTAAAATGTATCCAAAATATTTACCTTTAATAAAGATAGAATTAAGTCTAAATTGTATCCAATAAGTCAGGTTGTTCCCATAAGTTCATTGCACTTATTAGAATACCTTATAAAAAAAACATTGATTAATTAATATACATCAACGCTGCTGAATTTAAATGCAAATAGAGATAAATTTCATACAGAATCTAATTCATTCTGTTGAATAATATTTTGCTACAAAGTTCCCAGGAATGCCATTAAAACACAATAGCAGCAGAGGGGTTAAGCACGATTGTAATCAGATTGCAGTATGCATGATCATGTGGTTAATAGTACATTTTCCATGATTAACTGTCCCTGTTTGTTACAAGCTCCTATTAACATTAACGCTCTCTGTGTTGGCCGTGGAGATGCACCACGGACCAGTGGAAGATTAATGAATGCAGGTCCGCATGCTGATTAGAATGTGGCAGTTTAATAAACTCTTCTTCCATTAAATTATTTAATGCATTCATACTCATGCAGACTTTTCTGTGGTCAGCTTGACCACCTATGTGTTAATATTGGGAATTGGAATGCAGAGGATAGAAGAGATCTAGCAGTATATGAGGTAATTAGCTCTTGTGTCTGATAAATGGGGCAATGCCTATGTGTATACATGTTTTAGAACTTCACAAACGCTTTCTTCATTATCCAGAATATTCTTTGAAATGAAATAGAAGATCGACCCCCCCCCCCCCTCTGTCTGGTTTTACGCATTGTGCTGATGACAGCAGCAACCACTGGCTGAACATCCTCGAAAATGTGAAAGTTAACCATAAAAATGAGATTTTAATGTTTAAGAAAATTATGCATGGGGCCTCAAAATTCTTGCAATGTGAATGCATCTTAATAACATACAGTTTAGTCTCCCTGCAAACAAATTATTGGGGGGGGGGGGGTGCAGCCGTAGAACACAAATTACAGATGTGCCATGATTTTACAATGCTCCTTCGCATCTATTTGCTAGAGATTTATTCTGTATTATAACTGGTGGAAGGTGAGTTAATTACATAGCAGAAGTGAGGGGAGGCAAGTGGGATGAAGTAAATGCTGGGATCTGGATAATTGAGGAATGAAGGTGTCTGTTAATCCATACATTCTTAGTGTACATTTTAGGCAAACACAATTAAATTATCAGGTGGTGCCTCATCATTAACTGCATGAGAATGTCCTATTCTGTTTTAGGTGAGGTTGATAACAAAATTCATGGACAGTCCTTTCCTGAGCTTGATTTGTATTTGTCTTTTTCATCAGCATCGGGTGCTTTTGTTATCTTAGGGCCACTTCACATATATCGGTGTGAAGCAGAAAACACCACAGGGGGACGAGAGCCAGAACTGACCCCATAGTTTTCTATGGAATCGTTCTCATCAGTTGCGATGCTGGATGTCAAATAATGCCAGACAGAAAAAAATCTGCATGCTTAGGCTACTTTCACACTTGCATTTTTGCTGGATCCGGCATGGATCAACAAAAACACTTCCGTTTGTGATAATACAACTGGCTACATCCGGTTGTATTATCTTTAAAATAGCCATGACGGATCGGCTATTAAACCCACTGTAAGTCAATGGGTGCCGGATCCGTTTTCTATTGTGTCCGAGAAAACGGCACCATTGACCTGCATTGTGTGTCATGCTGTATACCAGGCATTCTTAAACTGCGGCCCTCCAGCTGTTGCAAAACTACAACTCCCAGCATGCCCTAACAGCCTACAGGTATCAGCCTACAGCAGGGCATTGTGGGAGTTGTAGTTTTACAACAGCTGGAGGGCCGCAGTTTGAGGATGCCTGCTGTATACACTTTGCTCCGGATCCCATGCCAGGCAGAAAACCACAGCATTTTGGAGCATTCCGTTCTGTTCGGTTCAGTTTTGTTCCCTTTGACAATAAAAGGGGACAAAACGGAAGCGTTTTTTCTCCAGTATTGAGATCCGTTGCCAGATCTCAATACCGGAAAAGTTAAACGCAAGTGTGAAGGTAGCCTTCGTTTTTCTGTCTGCCGCTATAAAAGTGTATAGACGGGGGATCTGCTCACTGAATCAGTTATGTCCGGCTCCTGGTCTGAAGTAGCTGGCCGAACACAGCTGATATATACAGTCATGTGAAAAAATTAGGACACCCTTTGAAAGCATGTGGTTTTTTGTAACATTTTTAATAAATGGTTATTTCATCTCCGTTTCAACAATACAGAGAGATTAAAGTAATCCAACTAAACAAAGAAAACTGAAGAAAAGTCTTTTCAAGATCTTCTGTAAATGTCATTCTACAAAAATGCCTATTCTAACTGAGGAAAAAGATAGGACACCCTCACATGTATTCCCTCTTAAATTGGCTCAGATCTCACACAGGTATATCACACCAGGTGCACATAATTAGTAGATCGTTACTCTGCATGTTGAATGAGGCTTGCCCTATTTAAACCTCAGACATTTAGTTTGGTGTGCTCCTGACTGTTGAAGTGAGAGTGAGCACCATGGTGAGAGCAAAAGAGCTGTCAGAGGACTTCAGAAAAAGATTGTAGCAGCCTATGAGTCTGGGAAGGGATTTAAAAAGATCTCAAAAGATTTTGAAATCAGCCATTCCATTGTCCGGAAGATAGTCTACAAGTGGAGGGCTTTCAAAACAACTGCCAACATGCCCAGGACTGGTCGCCCCAGCAAGTTCACCCCAAGAGCAGACCGCAAGATGCTAAAAGAGGTCTCCAAAAACCCTAAAGTGTCATCTCGAGAACTACAGCAGGCTCTGGCTACTGTTGATGTAGAAGTACATGCCTCTACAATCAGAAAGAGACTGTACAAGTTTAACTTGCATGGGAGGTGTGCAAGGAGGAAACCTTGCTTTCCAAGAGAAACATCGAGGCCAGACTGACATTTGCCAGAGATAAAGTTGACAAAGACCAGGACTTCTGGAATAATGTTCTTTGGACAGATGAGTCCAAAATTGAATTATTTGGACACAACAGCAGAGGACATGTTTGGCGTAAACCAAACACAGCATTCCAAGAAAAGAACCTCATACCAACTGTGAAGCATGGAGGTGGAAGTGTCATGGTTTGGGGCTGCTTTGCTGCAGCAGGACCTGGTCAGCTCACCATCATAGAATCCACGATGAATTCTACTGTGTATCAGAAGGTGCTTGAAGAACATGTGAGACCATCAGTTAGAAAAATTAAAGCTGAAGCGGAACTGGACCATGCAACATGACAATGACCCAAAACATACTAGTAAATCAACCAAAGATTGGCTGAAAAAGAAGAAATGGAGAGTCCTGGAATGGCCAAGTCAAAGTCCAGATTTGAATCCCATTGAGATGCTGTGGGGTGACTTGAAAAGGGCTGTACGTGCAAGAAACCCTCAAACATCTCACAGCTGAAAAAGTTCTGCATTGAGGAGTGGGGTAAAATTTCCTCAGACCGATGTCGAAGACTGGTAGATGGCTTCAAGAACCGTCTCACTGCAGTTATTTCAGCCAAAGGAGGTAACACTCGCTATTAGGGGCAAGGGTGTCCTATCTTTTTCCTCAGTTAGAATAGGCATTTTTGTAGAATGACATTTACAGAAGATCTTGAAAAGACTTTTCTTCAGTTTTCTTTGTTTAGTCGGATTACTTTAATCTCTCTGTATTGTTGAAACGGAGATGAAATAACCATTTATTAAAAATGTTACAAAAAACCACATGCTTTCAAAGGGTGTCCTAATTTTTTCACATGACTGTAGGAAGCAGGAGGTAAATATATGTATGTAGGACAATAGTAGAAAGGGCCATACATTACTATGGAACATTCTGTATTTGTTTCCCACGTCTAATCATGTACTAATCCTGGTGATCACCACCCCAACATTGACATATTAACTGCCTGACTGATTAATGCCTACATTCTGCTTGCACACACCCGATACAGTAACCATCTACATATATTTCCTAAATTTAACGAGAGGATACAATGCACAGAGATCCGGCTATCAAATGGATAGCTTGATAGGTCATCAGCTGTCTCCAAGATCGCTCCAAATATGAAAGCAATGGCTTCTATATTTGGGTTGGAATGATTTCACAGGGTTTCAATGGTTGTATAGTATATAGTGGATGGTTGGAGGGATGCCAGGAGAAAATATTCTGAATTTAGAGATCTTGTTCTCCTTGCTTCGCCCTCACCCCTAGGGACTAAAGTAAAAAATAAAAAAAAATAATGTTAAAAAAACTAGTTGAAAAACAGACACATGCCATACAGACTGTCCTCAATGCCCAAAATGTCCATATGCTATATTGGATACTTCTTCTCTATGATGACCACTTACCCTAAAAGGACATAGGAGCATAGCTTGTCTCAATGGAATAATACTTGAGACAGGGGAGTAGAAAATACCAGGGATCAGTGGTAGGGGGTTGCAACTGTATTGGTGTATTTACTTGTCCTGTTAAGCCACAATCAGCAGTTTCAGACAGCTACAGGCACCAGAAGTTTCCATGCACTGTGGCCCTGCCGGGTACTGCAGCTCAGTGATCATTCAAGTTAGTGGGAGCTGAGCCAGTTACACACCAAAATTGCACAGTGTATGAAGCCTTCCATACATTGAATAGTGGCCGAAGCAACTGATCACTGGAGGTGTTTGACCCTCACCGATCTGATATTGATAATCTATCCTCAATATTTAAGTCCTGGGAAGCTCTTTCAATTCTTAGCCTAGTTTTACACTAGCAGCAAGGACTTTCGTCAGGCTGTTCCGTCAGGTAAACAGCCTATCGGATCCGTCCTGCTGCTAATTAACATGTGCCCCCGGACTACGGCTCCGGCCCCATTGACTATAATGGGGGCGGGGTGGAGTTTCGGCGGACGCACGGCAGCGCACGCCGAGAGGCCGCCGTAATAAAACTATAGTCAATGGGGCCGGAGCGGTAGTCTGGGGGGACACGACCACTAGCGACAGGACGGATCCGACAGGCTGTTCACCCAACGGATCAGCCTGCCGGAGGTCCATGCAGCCAGTGTGAAACTAGCCTTATGGAAGTTTTTATGAACTGGAGTAAACCTTTAAAGCTGTAGTGCTTTTTTTCCAAAATCTACTAAAGAGGCTATCCCTTACATATTTGCACTGTATAGACTCTTTTACATGAGTATTTCCATAATATCTTGTCTATATCGATCAGCCATAACGCTAAAACCACCTACCTAATATTGTGTAGTTCCTTCTTGTGCCACCAATACAACTCTGGCTGGTTGAGGTTTGGGACTCCAAAAGTAATTACAGACTAGTGACAGGACAAATCCTTATCTATTCAATATATCACAAATAGAGGGGGGATATCATGAGAAATATTAAAGCTTAAAGGGGTTATCCCATGACTAATGTATGAAGTGAAAATCAGACATCATATAGTACATGAAAATCTCTTTTAAGCAAAGCTAGAACCAGCCCTGTACCTCACATGGGTCCAGAGATCTCCCTATTCATTGCTCGGCTAGACATACATCAAGCTGGCAGCTCAAGGGTAGTGTATTTTGTGCTGCAGCTCAGGGGGCGTGTCCATGCTCTCCCTATCACAGCTCAGGAGGCAGTTGAAAGATGAAACTGAGCATGTGCGGCCATGTCAGTGAGCAGGTCAAATAAATATGTTATTCATTAACAGCAGATGGCGCTATACAGATACATTTTATTGAATAGCTCATTGACTATACTAAATTTATATACTAAATTTTTAATTACATGTAGCTACAGAAGAATTCAGATCAAGGTGCTGGTTTGCAAACTGTAGAATATTTTTTGTAGGACAACCCCATCGCTATTGAAGTAAAGCAATTACCCAATAGCACTTAGTTCCTTATTCCAAAGTGTACCTTTGTTTCAGCAATTAGTGGTTTCTATCTTCTGGAAAAACTAGTTTGTTTGGTTGAAAATTAGCCAATTAAGATGCCCAGAGGGGCGTTATCTTCACACAAAGGAGCCCAGGAACACGCCTACTACTAGTGCCCAAGTCCTCCTTCATACAAAGCCTTAGCTCACCTCCTATCCGCTCTGATATGACATCCCCTTCTGCAATGTGTCTGGCCCCCCCCCCACCCCCCATATTTATACATTATGGAGGTGCTGGTTCATTGAGTTTTACTTTCCCTTTGATAATGCTGCTGGGGGGTGGCACTCCCTGTTGGAGATTTTGAACCGTGCACCACCGCCCATTTTTTTGGTGCTTTTAATTAGCAGGATTACATAGTTGTATTCTACTTTGCCCACATTGTAGGCTGTTAGCCATGGAGAGGCATGCATGTGTTAGAATAGGCCCATCTGATAGAAGCTACCTTGTCGACCGGTCGATGGGCCCGACATATTTTTGATCAATAATATGAGCAAAGAGCTTTTATTTTTTCTTAGAGTTAGTATAGCAACCAAGAAGTTTATTTTATATTTATTGTTTGTTTATATCTTTGTGCAATTGACAAGCAGTGTGCTTTTACTTGTAGTTCTATGTATTATATTGTGTTTCAGGCAAGGTAGCATGCACCTGCGTTTTCATATTTATACATTATGGAGGTGCTGGTTCATTTATTTTTACTTTCCCTTTGACAAATTATGCGGGGGCGGTATCCCCTGTTCGTGATTTTGAACTGTGCACCACCGCCCATTTACCGAGTGCTTTAAATTAGCAGGATTACATAGCTGTATTCTACTTTGCCCATATTGTAGGCTGGAAGCCCAGGAGAGGCCTGTAACTTATAGCTGGGTTCTACTTTGCCTATATTGTAGACTGTTAGCCCAGGAGAGGTATGTGTTAGAGTAGGCCCCGTCTGATGGAAGCCACCTTGTCGACCCTTTATAATCTGTCAGGGAACCCAGAAGCAGGTGTACCTGCAGTGCCACCACAGGTGGAATGAAGCATTGCACAGTAACCATTAAAATGAAATGCCTTTCTGGGTATGTACTGTTTCAGGTCCTCCAGATCAAAAGATACTCTTTGCAACTACTCTCTGCTTTGGATAATGGCTGAATGGCTGAAGAACCCTTTTCTTTAAACTCTGAATTTCTTAATACATTTTTTGAAATTAGTTTTTCCAGCCCAGACAATCCCTTTAATCCAAATAATATTAATAATACCATGTATATGTAGCCTTAGTTTCACTTCATACTGGAAAGCTCAAACTATTGTGAGTTAATCATGAAAAAAAGGAAAGCTATACCCCAGGCAGATGGAAGTTTGGCAAAATTACTTCCAAATATTAAAAGATCCTGAAAACAGTCTATTTCATTGGATATTAGTACAGACATTATATGTGTTAAAAACAGTGAGGTTGCCAATAGTTTGTAGCCTGCTACTTCAAAAGTAAAAATAAAAAAGGAGCTTAAAATAAAATCCCAGCATGTTGAAAATATATAAAATATAGCACAAAGATATTATTCTCATCTCTTGCTATTCCATTCTAGTGACTAAGACTTGACAGGAAATATTTCTTTTTCCCTTTGGTATCCTTCTTGGATTTTAGGATAAAAAAATACACACATATTTGCATTTCATATATAAAGTGCCTACTGAGTGATTGGGCAAATAGACAAAATGATACATAAATGCACCTAAATACATCTCTCTGATTCATAACAGAGTTTGATTAATTTTTTTGTTGTGTCTTAGGTTTTGACATGTCACTGAAACTTCCATGACCAATAACTTCACCCTCCTGAATTTCAGCCTCTAACAGTAATTATACAGCAATGAAAAAGTGCTAAACTTGAGATAGTAAGACTCTGCAGATCAATCTTTTTCAATTGAATCTGAACTTGTTTACATAAACCATAATTCAAGTTTTTAAAAATGTCACTGGGAAGAACCTGATTTATTCTCGTCATCTCCTTAAAAAAAAAAAAAAAAAAAAAAGTTCACACAAAATGTAATTTTAAATAGTGTCTAAATACATAAAGATTGCATAGCATGTCACAGTGCAGCGGGAAAAAATACATATTAAATCACCAAAATTATATTTTATTGTAAATCAAATTGTAATGCAATCCAATTAAACCCTTATCCTATTTGAGTTCCTATTTAAATATAGCTGATTTATTCACAGTGTTGTGCCAGTTTAACTTCTAAAAATGAAGATATAATTTACCTGCAGATGCCATCTGCAATGTATTATGTAAAGATGCAATTTTTTCCCCAAGAATCATTACATTCACCAAAGAGATCCTTTCCTTATGTATTTTATATGTGTGGAGAATTTCTATAATGCTGATAACAATATCAACAGCAATACTAATAAATCTGCTGTAAGCCACACTAATCGTAACCCTTAATATGGCAAAACATAAAAGGCCACATTTATTAAGACCGGCGTTTTAGACGCTGGTCTTAATAAAGCCCGAAGCTGGCGGTGGTTCCGCCGAAGTTATAAAAATGCGCTGCCTCTCCATAACTGCGCATCCAGAGCCAGTTATAAATGTAAGTTTCCAAGCTGTCTTACATTTAGACCTTTTTCTATGCCTTAGGCCTCATGCACATGACCGTTGTTTGATTCCGTGTCCGTTGCTCCGTTTTTCGTGATTTTCTGCGGACCCATTGGTTTTCAATGGGTCCGTGGAAACCTCGGCAAATGCACCGTTTGTCCTCCGCGTCCGTGGTCCGTGATTCCAGTCCGTCAAAAAAATATAACCTGTCCTATTCTTGTCCGTGAAAAACGGTTCACGGACCCATTCAAGTCAATGGGTCCGTGAAAAATGCAGATGGCCATCCGTGTGTCATCCGTGTTCCGTGTCCGTTTTTTTTGCGGATCCCTTGGCAGGCACTTGGGAAACATTGTCAGCCTGTCTTTTGGTAAAATCTTTTGGGTCATGTCCGCTAAAAAAACGGAAGATACACGGAAACACAACGGAAGGCAAAAACGGACACGGATCACTGAACAATGGAACCCCTTTTTGCGGACAGCATAAAAAAACGGTCGTGTGCATGAGGCCTTAAAGAGGCACAGAAAATGATACGCCCACTTATTTTGGCTTGGCATGAGCGGAGTGAAGTCGCAGATTGCGGCACAACTAGCTATTGCATCACAATCTGTGCCTGTAATACACCTAATTTAGGTGTATTTCAGAATGATAAATGACCCCCAAAGACTGTAATTGTTGCTGCAATTTAGTACAAGTCCCAAACTAGGGGACTACACTTGCTGTGGGACTACACTAAGCTTGTCTGTGGGATTCAAATTGGTTATTAGGTTTTCCCCAGGTGCCAGGGGATTCAGTCAACCTGAAGAATCAAACAGCCAGACAGGTTTGCTGTTTAAACAATTCTCTGTCAGGCAGCTCCCAACAAGCCAATTTTATTAGATGTACATTGTGGATCTAGCCACCCCTCTTTAGCCATTCATTTTAATATGTCCAATCACAAGTATTTAACAACCAACCAGAAATATGATGTTATGAAAAATGACCTGTAGACACACGCAGGCATTACTCATATATAGTGTTGAGCGTGAATATTCGAATAGCGAATTTTAATCTCGCATATCGCAACTTCGAGAATTAACAAATTTTTAGAATATAGTGCTATATATTCGTACTTTCGAATATTCGTCAGTTTTTTCCATCTGTACACATGATTCCTCCTTGCTTCTTGCTTGTGGGCCAATGAGAAGGCAGCAATGTCAAGTTCACAACAATACTTAGTGCACCAATCAGTAATATATAATCAGACCTGCTAAAATGTGAAGTTGCATGTAGTGCGAAAAAAATATTATAATTTACGCAATCGTGAATATATTGGAGCACTCTATCTGCATATAAAGCTATTGTAATGTTTTGCCGTGCCAACCATTTTCTCCAGTCTCAGGATAAACTCAGAAAACTTGTAGCAGCTTGAAAAATGTAGCCAAAGTGACCCACGCCTGTATTTCGCTTTACAAATTCGCATTATGCTATTTTTACATTGCCGATTTTTCGCAATCAAGAGAATAATCTCGAATATGAATATTCGCTAATATATGATGAATATTCTACCACATATTCACGAAATATCGCAAATTCGAATATTGCCCCTCCGCTCATCACTACTCATATATATCATGGACATGAGTCATCTTTCTGCAAAAGTCCCCCTGTCTGTATATATCACATTCTGCCAAGCAGTTCCCTATTTGTAGTTTCAACTTCCTTTAATAAATCAAGTAACTATATAGTGACTCATATTTCTCACTCACAGGTTTTGGGCATGAAACTCAGAAAATGGAGATTTGACAATTTAAGTACAATTAGCAGCATTCATGTTCATTAACTACTTCATTTCTTTCACATAATACAAATCTGTATTACAAAATTAATCATGCAGTCCGTTAAGAACAACATGTCTCCTGCACTTTTAAGATATAGACCTCATAGAAAGAGCTTTCCTTGTTTATGACTCTCCCTTATAAGCCAATTTAGTTGAATGGGCACCATATAATACCTACATTGTCACTCCAAGTACTGCAATTGGTTCCTCTCCACAGCTTATCTACAGGGGTTACATTGGGATAGGGGTTTATCCTTAAAGGTCAACCCCTTTAGTGATGATACATGCTACTTTTTTCCAGAGCTTTGCAAGACCATTTTTCAGTGTCATGCAGCTGTTTATGCAATTGTACTTCTTGCTCATCCCACTCACATTTCTACCTGTGTTCCTGCACATGCCTCCCATTGTCAGCGATAGCTCCCCAGAGGGATAGGAGTTGATCATCGAATGTTTTAGGAGTTGATTCCTCTCACCAGCTGATCTACAGGGGCTACACTTGGATAGGGGGGTTATCCTGAGTAGGCAACCCCTTTAAATCACAACTTCAATGATGATACAGAGCTTTACAATACCATTTTTTCAGTGGTGTTTACATAACTGGATTTCCTGCCCATATATCCTGCCTATGTTCCTGTATGTGGCTCCCATCTTTATGTTTAAACTTCTGGTGGGAGATATGGCCAAGATCATAATTGGAGGTACTGTTTTAGAAACAGAAGAGTACACACAATACAGTTAAACATATAATAATTTTGAAAGATTTTATTAAAGTTTCTGAAAATTCTTTTTACTACATAATGAAGGTAAATAAACTGGTCAAAAAATGAGCTCAGCATTTCAATCTATCATATACCTCAGCTCATCCACTGATCTTAAGGACCATTATTACAGATGTTGAAGTACATGCTTACATTTAGCACATCACAGGATGAGAAATATTCACATACACATACATTCAAGATACTGTCAAATGTCCTCAAACCTACTTGTTTCCATCTAAGTCTTTAATTGAGATGATCGAACTTCTTGAAATTTGATTCTGGTCTGATTCGGGCAAGCTGGGCATCAGATTTTATTATAGTCCGAATATTTCAGCCAATCACTGATTACAAAGGTCACCCACCTCAGTCAGTGATTGCCAGTCCAAGCCATTTTCTAAATGTGGAGACTTGGACTAGGAGGGGGAGACCAGGGAGGATCAGTTGTTATGTTTATCTCATTCTGTCCCATTTTTTTAAATATTCCCTTGAACACCCTTTAATCCTGTTGATTCCTATCCTTACATAAAATCTGTGATATTTCCAAACATCTCTTCTGTTAGTACAATTCTGGCTTCTGTCGTTTTTTCCCCCCAGAGCTCTATCTAAACAAAATGGCCCTTCAGCAAATCACAGATTTTGTCCTAGTTCTAAAACTGATCGAAGTATAGCTGCTATGTAATTCACAATTAGATATACACAATTTTCTTAGTAATCTATTTCAATAGACTTTTTCTTCTATTGACTATGATTAGATAGTATTTGGTTTCTTGAGCTCTTGTGTTACACAAATGTATCCTTCCAGAGATGATAACCTGATTTCCAACTGCCTTGATTTTGTGATACTTTTGTAATGTGAGTTTCATCTTGTCGAGGCTTTTGCTAGCAGGTCTCGATAATATATTGAAATATATAAATATATAAAATTTGCAAAAAAGTAAGTTGGGACACATCTGTATTTCGTCAAATTACAATTGTACATTATTGGATTCATAATAAAGAGAAACAATGTGTACTAATAAAAAGTCATATGGTGGCAAGCAACCAATTTAGAAATAATAAACCAAAATATCTTACTCTTAATTAGGTGCAAAAACTAGAGATGAGCGAATCAAAGCTGATGAAGGGGAATTTGAACCAAATTTCAGTAAAAATTCGATTTGCATCGAATGTGAATTTCCTCGGGCTTCGTGGTGATGAATCGCATTTTTTCCTAAAATGGCTTCTATATGTCTGAGGACATGGAGCAAGGAACTCTGGGAAGGCGGGATCACCCACACTGACATGAATGAAACAAATGAGCAGCCAGCCCTGTGATGTCAGAGCCCTATAAATACTGCAGCCATTTTAGATTCTGCCATTCACCAGCGTGCTTAGTGCAGGGAGAGACGTGTCTGCTAGGAACAATTATAGGAAAGACTTGATTGTAGTGAAAAAAAAAATAATGATTTACAAGTGCAGGGAAAGATTACTCAAGGTGTAGGGAAAGGATAGGGAGGAATCATTCCACCAGCATTTGTGTTGAACAGGGATCAGTCGGGGATGTGACAGTCTGGGTAATAGGAACAATCCGATTACACCTTCCTGCACTGACTGGGGATCCAAATTGACATTATACAGCTCTGTTATTCCAGCAAACCTGTTTTATTAGGGTGCAAGTGCTGTTTGATACAGGCATTAAAAGGGTTTATTACAAGGAAATATTTCTATGTTTTATTTGCCCTTGTGTGGTCCGGTATGTGTTCTAAAGCATTTTTTGGCTTGTATTAGTGGGGAAAAAAGGGAATTATTAGCTGTTGTGTGGTGAAGTGCAAAAATTAAAGCTCTTTTTGTCGTGTATTAGTGGTAAAAGTAAAATATATTTGCCGCTCAGCGGTGCAGATATCTGTTTTAAAGCCCTTTTTTGCGTGTATTAGTGAAAAAAGAAAAGAAAAATTTGCCCCTCAGCAGTGCAGTTATCTGTTTTAAAGACCTTTTTACGTGTATTAGTGGAAAAAGGAAAATATATTTGCTGCTGTGCGGTGCAGTTATCTGTTTTAAAGCCCTTTTTTGCGAGTATTAGTGGAAAAACAAAAAAATATTTGGTGCTCAGCGGTGCAGTTATCTGTTCTAAAACTCTTTTTTCCGTGTATTAATGGAAAAAGCAAAAATATCTTTCCCGCTCATCGGTGCAATGAT
This sequence comes from Bufotes viridis, assembly GCA_033119425.1. Taxonomy (NCBI): domain Eukaryota; kingdom Metazoa; phylum Chordata; class Amphibia; order Anura; family Bufonidae; genus Bufotes; species Bufotes viridis. The sequence goes on along the minus strand of CM065596.1, from coordinate 43,000,296 downwards.
ATATTCTGAAGCCCAGTTTGCCGTGTATTAGTGGTGAAATAAAAATATTTTCGAAGTCCATTATTGCATATATCTATTGAAAAGCTTATTGTGTAAAAGTAGAACAAAATTTGGACCTAATTAATATTCTGCGGTGCAGTGATATATTCTGAAGCCTAGTTTGCCATGTATTAGTGGCGAAATAAAAATATATTTGCCGTCCAGCATTGCATATATCGGTTGAAAAGCCTGTTGTGTAAAAGTAGAACAAAATTTGGACCTAATTGATGTTCTGCGGTACAGTGATATATTCTAAAGCCTAGTTTGCCATGTATTAGTGGCGAAATAAAAATATATTCGCCATCCAGTGTTGCATATATCTGTTGAAAAGCCTGTTGTGTAAAAGTAGAAAGAAAATTGGGCCTAATTGACGTTCTGTGGTGCAGTAATATATTCTCAAGCCCTGTTTGCAGTGTTAGTGGTGAAATAAAAATATATTCGCTGCCCAGCATTGTACTTCTCTGTTGAAAAGCATATTGTGTAAAAGTAAAACAAAATTTGGGCCTAATTGACGTTCTACGGTGCAGTGATATATTGTGAATCTCAGTTTGCCGTGTATTAGTGGTGAAATAAAAATATATTCACCGCCCACCGTTGCATATTCCTGTTGAAAAGCCTGTTGTGTAAAAGTAGAACAAAATTTGGCCTAATTGACATTCTAAGGTGCAGTAATATATTGAGAAGCGCAGTTTGCGGTCTATTAGTAGTGAAATAAAAATATATTCGCTGTCCAACGTTGCATATATCTGTTGAAAAGCCTGTTGTGTAAAAGTAGAAAAAAATCTGGGCCTAATTGACATTCTGCAATGCAGTGATATATTCTGAAGCCCTGTTTGCAGTGTATTAGTGGCAAAATAAAAATATATTCGCCATCCAGCATTGTACTGTGACAAGGGGACATCCTCTGAATCTGGAGGAAAGAAGCTTTGTACACAAACATATACGAGGATTCTTTACGGTAAGAGCAGTGAGACTATGGAACTCTCTGCCGGAGGAGGTGGTAATGGTGAGTTCACTAAAAAAGTTCAAGAGGGGCCAGGATGTATTTCTGGATTGCAATAATATTACAGGCTATAGCTACTAGAGATGGGTCGTTGATAGAGTTGAGCGAAAACCTAGAAGCTCGGGTTCGACGGGTTCGGCCGAACTTCACAAAAAAGTTTGGGTTCGGGATCCGAACTTTACCCGAACTTGACCCCGAACCCGAACCCCATTGAAGGCAACAGGGACCCGAACTTTTGGGCACTGAAATTGCCCTAATAATGTAATTGAAAAGGCTACAGGGCTGCAAAAGGCAGCAAAATGTGCTCAATAGCATGGCAAGTGCTCTGCAAACAAATATGGATAGAGAAATAACTGAAAATAAAATAAAACAAATAAAAATTTAAAATTATTAACCTGCAACTTGGAGGAGGAGGTGGGTGGGGAGTCGGAGGTTGAGAAGGCGGCAAATGTGGCATTGTAGGTGGAAGCGGCGATGGAGGAGGAGGTAGCCAGCTAACAATGTTTTTTTTTTTTTTATTGTGGTATCCCCCAAAATAATGGGACAAATAAAAAAAAAGAAATCAAAGAATAAGTGCACTTGAGTACAAGAATGTATGGTTGAGACAGGTATATGTGTCTATTTTACACAAGGTACAGGCAAGTCTTGTTGGATCCAAGCCTGGTTCATTTTAATGAACATGAGCTTGTCCACGTTGGCTGTGGACAGGCGGCTGCGTTTGTCTGTAATGACACCCCCTGCCATGCTAAATACACGTTCAGACAATACACTGGCTGCAGGGCCAGCACCTCCAAGGCATAAAGGGCAAGCTTAGGCCATGTGGAAAATTTGGAGACCCAGAAGTTGAATGGGGCAGGACCATAAGTCAGTACGTGTAGGCGTGTGCACACGTACTGTTCCACCATGTTGTTCAAATGCTGCCTCCTGCTACGATGTTCCATATCAGCTGGTGGTGCCGGTTGCTGTGGCGTGGTGACAAAGCTTTTCCACATGTCGGCCATGCTAACCCTGCCTTGTGAGGTGCTGGCCGTGACCCAGCTGCATTGGGGAACTCTTCCTTCTGCACCTCTACCATCTCCTTGTGCTTCCACTTGTCCCCCGTTGTCAGTTGGGAATAAACTCAGGAGCGCGTCTACCAGCGTGCGCTTGTAGTCACGCATCTTCCTATCACACTCCAGTGAGGGAATTAAGGACGGCACATTGTCTTTGTAATGGGGATCCAGCAGGGTAGCAACCCAGTAGTCAGCACAAGTTAAAATGTGGGCAACTCTGCTGTCATTGGGCAGGCACTGCAGCATGTAGTCGCTCATGTGTGCCAGGCTACCCAGAGGTAAGGATAAACTGTCCTCTGTAGGTGATGTATCGTCTGTGTCCTCCATATCCCCCCAGCCATGCTCCAGTGATGGGCATGAGCATGGTTGGGTACCACCCTGCTCTGAACCCGGTTCCTTCTCCTCTACCTCCTTCTCCTTGTCCTGCAGAACTGTGCCTTGGTTGGCCACATGTGTACCTGGCCTCTGCTAGCGCAGGAACCCACCCTCTGAGCCACTTCTGAATGAGTGGCCTGAAACCCTCCTGTGCCACATCCTCTTCCATCATCGCCCTAAGTGTTTTTTCAAGGAGACATAGAAGTGGTATTGTAACGCTAAGAACGGTGTCATCGGCACTGGCCATGTTGGTTGAGTAGTCGAAACACCGCAACAAGGCACACTCATTGGTGGTGAAGTGGTGCTGTTCCACAGAGCAACTGACTCGTGCGTGCTGCAGCTGAAACTCCACTATCGCCTGCTGCTGCTCTCACAGTCTTTCCAACATATGTAAGGTGGACTTTGACCTGTTGGGCACGTAGCAGTTGAGGCGGAGAGCGGGAAGGCCGAAGTTACGCTGCAGCGCAGACAGGCGAGCAGCAGGGTGAAAACGCCGAAAGTGCACACAGACGGACCGCACTTTCTGCAGCAGCTCTGACATGTCTGGGTAGTTTTTAAGGAATTTCTGCACCACCAAATTCAGCACATGCACAAGGCAAGGGATGTGCGTCAAACCGGCTAGTCACAGAGCTGCTACGAGATTTCGCCCATTATACACACCACCAGGTCGGGCTTGAGGCTCACTGGCAGCAACCGCTCATTGGTCTGTTCTTCTATGCCCCTCTACAGCTCCTGTGCAGTGTGAGGTTTGTCCCCAAACACATGCGTTTTAAAACCGCCTGCTGACGTTTACCCCTGGCTGTGCTGAAGTTGGTGGTGAAGGTCTTTCGCTGACCGGATGAGGAGGTGGTAGAAGAGGAGGAGGAGGAAGCGGAGTAGGAGGCAACAGGAGGCAAAGAATACTGCCCTGCGATCCTCGTTGGTGGAAGGACATGCGCCAAACCGCTATCCGCCTCGGGCCAAGCCGCCACTACATTTACCCAGTGAGCAGTTAGGGAGATATAGCATCCCTGCTCGTAGTTACTGGTCCATGTATCTGTTGTTATGTGTACCTTGCCACAGATGGCGTTGAGCAGTGCACACGATTTTATCCTCTACTTGGTTGTGCAGGGAAGGGATGGCTCGCTTGGAAAAGTAGTGGCGGCTGGGAACAACGTACTGGGGGACAGCCACCGCCATCAGCTGTTTGAAACTGTCTGTCTCCGCCAGACGGAATGACAGCTTTTCAAAGGCCAGTAATTTTGAAATGCTGGCATTCAGGACCAGCGATCGAGGGTGGGTAGATGTGTATTTTCTCTTTCTCTCTAGTGTTTGGGAGATGGACAGCTGAACGCTTGCATGTGACATTATGGAGATGCTTGGTGATGATGACAGAGGTGGTGTTGTTGGTGGCACATCCTTTGTTTGCTGGGTGGCTGGTGCCACTGTGACTCCAGAAGTGGAGGAAGAGGCAGAGATAGCAGCAGAGAAGAAGCAGGAGGAGCCTGAGACATTTGTTCGTTTTTAAGGTGTTTACTCCACTACAGTTTGTGCTTTGCAAGTAGATGCCTGGTCATGCAGGTTGTGCTCATGTTTAGAATGTTTATGCCTTGCTTCAGGCTCTGATGGCACAATGTGTCACTCGTGTCTTGTCATCAGGACATTGTCTGAAGAAGTGCCACGCCAATGAACTCCTTGGAGCTGGCTTTGGTGTGCTAGGTCCTTGAGTGCGGTGGGCAGTAGCAACCGCACTGCCTCGGGGACGGCCGCTTGCTCTGCTCTTGCCTCTGTGCGACCACCGCTTCTTCCTCAGAACTGCACACGTCACTAGCATGAACTTGAGTCCAGTCGGGGGCTGCAGGTGTCAACTCTGAGCTTTCTGCAGAGGACTGGGTGGGAGATACTGTGAAGGAACTGGTGCCACTGTCAGCCACCCAATCTACTCTCGCCTGTACTTGTTCTGCTCTCACCATCCGTAGAGCCACATTCGGGCCTACTAAATAACACTGCAGGTTCTGTCGCCTACTCGCACCTGAGGAAAGTGTTTCACTTCGACCTGTAGTTGCCGCTAAACGGCCACGTTCTCTCCCAGCAACAGGAGCTCCACCAACACCACCACGACCATGCCCACGTCCCTTATTTGATGTTCTCCTCATTATTTGCGTTCACCCACCAAACTAACAGATGGTTTATCCCCGTGTCAATTTAACTGCCAATAGTCAACAATTAAGTTCACTAACAGTAAGGCAGTGCCCGTGTCATAAACAGAATAAATTTCTTTAGGTCACACAACAGTTTAACGGATCAATTCAATACAATTACTTCACTATCACCAAAAATTTTATTTTTCAAACCAACAATGTAAAAGCAGAAGTTAACGGTTTAATTTGACTGTCAGAAATGCAGCGTACACTGCAAATGTGCTATTTACCACAAAACTAGTGTGTTTGCAACCAACTATGTAAATGCGGAGTTCAAAAGGTTACTTAAAATGACTGAAATACAGGGTAGGCCTCAGATCTGCTATGTAGCAGAAAACAAGTGTTTATTGCAAACTACAGAAATGCAGTATGTCACTGCTAAATTTTAAAATAGGTTTTTCAGCGTTCTATGCAAAAGTGCTCTGTGGAACATCAATACTGGTTTATTTCCCCAAAATACACAAATGCAGTATTTCACTGCTGAAATTTGACCTGCCAGCCAGAAAAAATAATTTTTTCCTTCACTAAGCCACCAAAAAAGGTCTAGACTGATTTCCCTGGCAGGCTGGCACACATGCAGGTCACATACAGTTCCAAGGACACTGCAGTTGCTAAAATGGCCACCGACCCCCACCTCAGTAACAAATGGATTAAAAAAATAATTATTTTGCAGTATCACTAGGGTCAGGGCTGGGTACAAAAATGTAGGATAGCAGTAGCACCCTCCCTCAATAATTCCTGTAGCTTTAAGTTTTCACACCACCAAGTTCAACAGATTTCTTTCCTAATCTCTCCCTGAGAGCACCGGCAGCAACCTGTCCCTACACTAAGATCAGCAGAGTCACGTGCGGCACTACGTGACTCCAGATTATATAGAGGCTGGGTCACAATTAGTAGGAATGGCTGTGATGGCTTCTTAGGGCAAAGAAAGTGAAACGCTTGCTGATTGGCTGTCCTGCAGTCTTTCAAAAAGCAGGAAGAAATCGCCGAACAATGAACCCGAACCTGAACTTTTACGTAAATGTTCGGGTTCGGGTGCGAAAAATCGTAAAGTTCGGGACGAACACAAAATTTACAGTTCGTGTTCACTCAACTCTATTTATTGATCATGGGAGTTTTTCTGATTGCCTGATTGGTCGGGAAGGATTTTTTTTCCCCTTAAGTTGGGAAAATTGGCTTCTACCTCACAGTTTTTTTGTTTGCCTTCTTTGGATCTGCTTGCAGGATAACCGGATGAACTGGATGGACAGATGTCTTTTTTCATCCTTATAAACTATGTTTCTATGTTACTTCTCTGTTGAAAAGCCTGTTGTGTAAAAATAGAACAAAATCGGGGCCTAATTGACTTTCTGCGGTGCAGTGATATATTCTGAAGCCCTTTTTGTCATGTATAAGTGGCGAAATAAAAATATATTCGCCGTCCAGCGTTGCATATATCTGTTGAAAAACGTGTTGGGTAAAAGTAGAAAAAAATTGGGCCTAATTGACTTTCTGCGGTGCAGTGATATATTCTGAAGCCCTGTTTGCCGTGTATTAGTGGCGAAATAAAAAATATTTTATCTTACATTGGATTAGTTGATCTAACAGTATGTCATACAGAGTGCCAGGCCCTGCACAGGGGAGTGGCAGAGGCGTAAATGTTTCTGGTGCAGGCACACGTTGCAGCAGAGAAAAGGGGCGTGACAGCAGGGGTTCCAGTGACAAGCCTGCTCCCGGTGTTTTCTAGCGGTCGTGTCTTGACCAGCAACCCAGCGGTTCCTGAATGGTTAACTCGGTCATCCGCTTCATCCCAAGTGAGATCAGACATCCCCAGGAAGTAGTCGGTGGGTTACTCAGACACGACGCTTAGTTGGCATGGCCCAGGAGCAGGCCCCGTGCCTTGATCTCTCCCCTTCCGTTGCCTGCCGTTAGGTAGCCATGATCTAATTAAATAGTAAAATTCACCCAGGTGTTATGTATCAACTCTAAGCCTGTTCTCAAGATCCCGATATAATTCTGGTGTGATGCGCTGTAAGTACTGCACATAGATCCTATTCCTTATCTATATATGTTATTTTTCTTAAATTAAGTAGTCATTTGATTTACAGAAAGATTGGATATGTTAGCTATATTTAATATTTATAAATGTTTTTGTATCTTTATAAAGATTGCATTAATATTTGTATGATATTATTCGGTTTATATTGCATTATGTAATAATGACTGCGATACTGCCATTTTATATATATATCTTTTATGTATATGATATATTTTTGGTTTAATGTAATTTTAATTATACATGTATAAAGTTTGGCCCGTGACCTAAGGAAGCAAGATAGCCGGAAATTGAGCAGAAGGCAAGGAGGTAATAAAAGGACCTCAGGTGCCAGTCACTGATTAGCCCCTGACGAAGCCAATGTGGCAAAACCCGGGTCGGGCTTGTGCTGTTTGTCTGTCACACTAACTACAAGGTGTAAACCTGTAAGTAGAATAAAGTTGTTTTAAACCTTTTACTTGGGGCATTGCGCTATCTGTTTCCCGTTTTTCAAAGGAATTCTGGATATCGAGTTTCAGTTAGTGTTCGGAGTGAAATTACGAGTGACCTGAATAAGAGAACAGCACGTTTGGAGCACGTGTTTATGGTGGATCCATTAGCACGGACCTGATACCTGACTTTTGAATACTTGATCTCTCCTCAACCTGCCTCTGTCCTTTTCTGTTCCCTCAGCGAAGTATTATATGATGTGGGCTCGGCTCCACTTTTCAGCAAGGACAAGCTACTAGAGGACATCCAGCAGCTACTGCCCAGCCAAGATCTGGAGGAGACATCCGCCACTTCCTCCACTAGGCGGGCAAGTACTGATGAGGAGACTGGCATGAGAGCTATTTTTGCGAGTGGTCAGGCTCCTGATCCAGAGATGGTTGAGGAGGAGGACATCAGTGACTTACAGACAGTACGCGATGATGATAATGTAGCTGATCGCAGTTGGGAGCAGGGTGACGATGGAGCTTCATCATTATCTAGAAGGGAGGGTAGCAGCTAGCCCGTGAGCCAGCGGTGGAGCCAGCAAGTCGCCTGCATGGCCGGGAGTCAGCAGGGTGGCAGCAGTGGGCGGTCGGGAGTGAAACGTGCCCGCAGGAGCCTACCTGCCTTGGAAGTAGCGGTGCATGGGTTGACGGAGGCAGCGGCTGTAGCAGTCAGTCCATGGAGTGTTGGGGATAAAATCACCTAAAGTTTGCCTCCACTGCAGGGACAATTCACAGGGGCCCTTCAGCATACCACATGTGCAGGGCACAGTGGTGTCACGCTGTTCTGCACCTCGTTTCCCTGGGCAAACAGAATTTCACAGGCGAGGAATTGCTCCATGCCCTTCGTCAAGAAATCGAATCCTGGCTTTCTCCGCGACAACTGAAAATCGGAACCATGGTGAACGACAACGGGAAGAACATTGTGTCGGCGCTGCGTCAAGGAGGGCTGAGCCAAGCGCCCTGCATGGCACAAGTGTTTAATCTGGTTGTCAAGTGGTTTCTGAAGTCATCCACCCATCTGCAAAACATCCTAAAAATGGCCAGGAAACTTTGCATGCACTTCAGCCACTCATACAGGACCAAATAATTTTGTACAAAATATATTTGCCAAGAATCTCTAATTTGCAAAATAAGTGTAGTGTTAGCATCACAATGTTTTCTATGATTATGGCATAATTGTACTTTATTTGTGTCTGCAAGAGTGCTGTTGCATTGTCCTTTTCTTCTTTGTGTTTCTAGTTATGGCAGCTTGCACCTGCACATTGGGATGTGCTGACTGACCCCCTTTTTTTGCAGTTGTACTAGAGTTGGAGCTGTGGCTTACTCCAGTTCTTCTTGCACCTCTAACTAGCCTGTCTGCCCCATAGGCTGATTTTAATCAGAGTAAGTATAAAGCTGTAGCCTGCTCTCATTGTATTCAATGGAAGCCATTTGGCACCAGAAGAAGTATAGAGAGGGCTCAGCATGCACGTTGGTACCAGCTTCCCTGGATTTAATGGAGGCCGTTATGGCACCAAATATGGTAAAAAGCAGAGTGGACCCAGCATGCATGTGGAACCTGCGCTCCCTGAATTTTATGGTGGCCATTATGGCAAATTATAGGTAGTATTTAGTGTTAAGTTCGCGTTTGATAGAGATCGTCTTGATGTTTGTCCAACAGACCCAAATAATTTTGTGCAAAATGTATTTGCCAAGAATCTCTAATTTGCTAAATAAGCGTACTATTAGCATCAGAATGTTTTCTATGATTATGGCATTATTGTACTTTATTTGTGTCTGCAGAGTGCTGTTGCATTGTCCTTTTTTACTTTGTGTTTCTAGCCATGGCAGCGTGCATCTGCACATTGGGATGTGCACTGCTGACTGACCCTCTTTTTTTGCAGTTCAGCAACTCGTACACCGCAAAGCACACCCTCCTTGAGCTGCAGCGGCAGAACGGCATCCCCCAACATAGGCTGATATGCGACATTTCCACCAGTTGGAATTCCACCCTCCATATGTTAGACCGACTATACGAACAGAGAAAGGCCATAAATGATTTCTTAATGATCCAAGCGGACAGGAGTACCCCTCTAATGTAATTTTGATGGCAGCAAGTGGCAGCTCATGCATGACACCTGCTATTTGCTCAGGCCCTTTGAGGATGCCACGTTATTTGTCAGTCGCCAGGACTACGGGATGAACAATGCAATTCCAATGCTTCATGTCCTGGAACAGATGCTGGTAAATCTGGCTGGTCTGGGGACTGGAGACGTGGCACCTAGATCTCACGGCCACATGAGCCCTGTAGGGGCTGAACTAGAGGAGGAGGAGGACATTGGAGCACAAGCAATGTGTAGCAAAACGGGTGTTTTTTCTACACAGGTGACAGGAGAGGAGGAGCAGGAGCAGCCAGAGGAGCTACAGGGTGATGAGAAAGACGAGGCAGAGGACCCGGACACACCGTGGCAGTATGCAGTGGAGATTGAGGCAGGGAGTCCCTCCGAGTCACTTGCAAAAATGTCCTGATGCATGCTCACTTGCTTGCGTAGTAACAGCCGAATTTTCACCATTCGGCAGAGGGATGACTTCTGGCTCTCCACCTTGGAGCCTAGCTACTGGTCCAAAATGGGGCCTTTTTACACCCGCTGAGAGGGAGGACAAACTGAACTACTATATACTATTGTCCATCCTCTCGCAGGTCCGACTGCGGGGGCCCTCTGTGCTCACATTCCACTGCTATGGCTGCTGGGGAGGGGTGGGGTGGCAGGAGCAGTACCAGGTCTATTAGCAGCAGCCTGAGTCTAGAGTCACATAGGGAAGAAAGTACTCACCAGCAGCAGCTAGACCTGGAGCAGGACCTGAAACAACAGGTGGTCGCCTGTCCACCCAAAATGTGGAGAGACTTAGTTTTGTCAAAATGAATCAGGCGTGGATCAGCCAGGATTTCCACCGACCAATGCCTGATGCATCAGATTAGATCATCCATGCTGCCTCACCCAAACCTTGACAAAAGAGATCGGTTTCTTCTGGCTCAGCTACTTTTCTGATGCTGGAACCTGCCTGATGCCACACATCTGATGCCAAGTGCTCCTTCTTATACCCACCATCATGAGCGGGTACTGTTATTGCCACCTACTTCCACACTGTTGTCATGCCACTCTGTGGCCTCCTCCTGATGCTGCTGCTATCGACACCTCCAGACTCTGTCATTGTCCCACTCTGTGACATCCAGAAGCTGCCGCCTCCTCCAGACTCTGTCATTGTGCCACCCTGTTGCCGCCTCCACCACCTCCAGACTCTGTCATTGTGCCACTCTGTGACCTCCTGATGATGCTGCAGCCACCTCCACACTCTGTCATTGTGCCTCTCCGTGGTAGTCCTGATGCTGCTGCCACCTCACGACTCTGTCATTGTGCCACTCTGTGGTACTCCTGATGCTGCCGCCACCTCCAGACTATGTCACCTTGCCACTCTGTGGTCTCCTTATGATGCTGCCTCCTCCACATTAAGTCACCTTGCCACCTAGTGGCCTCCTGATGCTGCCGCCACCTCCAGACTTTGTCATTGTGCCACTCTGCGGCCTCCTGATGCTGCTGACAACTCCAGACTCTGTCATTGTTCCACTCTGTGACCTCGTAATGCTGCTGCCACCTCCAACCTCTGTCATTGTGCCACTCTGTGGCCTACTCATGCTGCTTCCACCTCATCACTATGTCGTACAGCCACTTTGTGGACTTCTCATGCTGTTCCCACCCTCCGCACTTCATGATATTTTGCTTTTTTGGCTCGGCTGACATCATCTTTTGTTTGACGCTTTTTCTTATCTGTCAGAAGAAAGGAAAAATTAGACGTACAACGGATCCTCTCTGTGTAGCAGCTGTAAGGCCTGTATGGTCCCTTCAGAATTGGCTTGTGATTTGTTAGCCAAAAACAAGAGTGGGTACAAAACACAGAAGACATGCAAATATTCTATTCACGTGTCATCTCTGTTTTGGATCCACTCCTATTTTTTTGGCATTAGCAATACTGATGGATTACTGAACAAATGCTGACCAAGTGAAGGCAAATGCTCAACAGACAGGATCCGTTTTTTTGGGGGGTTATTGTTCTGAAGGATCAGAGGAAGGGCAAAATAATCAGTGACTTTAACACAAAATTACTTCTGATACCCTCTCCACTCTGTCGGGGGCTCTACTTGTATAAGCTTTTAATAGAGCAGGTTCTGTTTACATTTATGTAGCATCAGCTGACAACAGCGTAAAAGGAGTGCGCTTTTTCTTGACACTGAACTGTAAGGCTTAGTTCATATTTGAGTTATTTGGTCAGTTTTGGCCCTGTGACTGCCCAAATAAGTGAAGTGTGCAGTGATTCTAAGAGCGACGCCTGTCATCTGCATGTCATACTGACTCACAGTATTAGTTCACTACCAAAGCAGACTCCCTATACGTGTGACTGCAAGGCACAGTGTTCTACACCACTATAAAGGCTTTCAGCAGCCAGGAAATTGCAGTTTTTTTATGTAATTAAAGTTCCGCAAATATATTTGGATCGAACCAAATTTTTCCCAAAAAATTCGGCTAACCGGCAAATCGAATTTTTGAAAAACGCGAAAACGTAAGCAAAAAAAAAAAAAAAATACATGTAAAGTAAAGCATCACATAAACTAGTACAATAATGAGCAGTATTCAATTTTATACACAAGAATGTGTTGTATAGCATTTTTCCATAACAGATGGAAGAGGGAAGGGATTGATATTTATGAAAATGATTTATTAATTAAATCATTTATTAATATGCTTGTGGGTAGTCTATGAATCAAGATGAGATGCTGAAGCTGTTCCAATGGCGTAGATGCAACTGTTCATTTTAAGCAAAGCATTGTGCCATCTGCCATAGCAGTGTGTAGCACGAAAGTCAACGAAGAAGTCTTGGAGGTCTGGCCAATCAAACAACTAATTAGCTCTATACAGATCATTTTAATCCGATGGGCAATTGGTAGCTCTTTTTTCTGAGCCAAGACAAAGAATGGAATTTGTTATGTCAACAATTTTTTAAAACCCATTTTCCATTTTTAATCTGGCAGTAAATAATTTAATCTGTTCTTCAATGTACAACATTTTCTTTAGTTTTAATTTATTTAAAGCTGCAATTTTAAATTGCAGGTTATTAAAAATAGTATTTGAGACTAATATGGAAAGAATGAAGAATGTCTGGAATGTGTGCATATAAATATCTTTCTTATGTGCATAATCTGCCTACAAAGGGATACTTTTCTTATGTCTTTCGCCTTACTAGATGGGGAACTAGTAGCAGTACTATTCGCACCGACAAGAATAGAAATGCATTACTCAAATCATAATTCTAACATGTTACAATGCAGTATGCTGGGCTACTGCAACCAATGTATTTCATTTAGTTGCACAAATTGAGACATTTTCATAAAAAAAAAAAAATTCATAAAGTTTCTCACTCTCAAAATGTTGAAAAACCCACTCTATACTGTATGACAGGACTAATCCAACCTGCCTTGTACAATACATTTCCCTTCGAAAGAGTGCTTAATAGGCTTCCAACAAAGGGGTGTGCTACTAATAGCAAAAACTCCAAAAAGTGTGGGACTTCAAGATGCAGTAGCCATGCCCACTTATGGTTGACAGCTGGCCTTCCCCAACAAGAGTGATATAAAAAATCTCCAATTCTTGCAATTAACCTCTTAGAGGCTGTGTTCAGTAGTAACCATGGCCACCTAAATGATATAGACAAAAGGAAGGGGTTCCTTTTAAGAAACCCGTAACCCTAACAAAAGCCTCCAGGTCTTTCATGTAGACCATGGTTAAAGCATCTACTAATAGGTACTGTACTTTAGTATTCCCCTGATAGGCAGCAATACATTAGATTGGAATATATATACTTGTCAGAGAATACAACTCTTGTAGTGGGACAAAAATACACAAATAAAGTGCATTAGTGATATAAAAAAATCACAGAAATGAAAGAAAATTTACAGATACAGCTATTTTTCATTCATGAAAAACGGTGACTGGAAAAAAGTAACAAAACATGATGAAAACCTATACATATTTGATATCACCTCAAATGAAATGACCCATACAATAAAGGTATCCTTTTATTTATAATAAAGTTCAAATATATTACAGACAGTTCTGAGCAAAAACATTTGTCTTGGCTAATCTCTATTTATCTAAAGAAGCACTTCCACAAAAATGTAATCTTTAGACCAGTGGATGTACTTGGGAGTTATCTGCTCCGTTCTGGTCCTCAACTGTGTCATGTGACTGCACCAAAACTGGCTCAGTGAGTGACACAGCGTCTTCAAAAATAAAGAGATGAACAGCACTCCTAAATATAGATATCGTGGGTGCTCCTCTCCAAGGGTGTGGTAAAAAATCCCCCAAAAACATGTGAACAGCAAGGAAAACACAGCATCTTATTTCTCTTATCTGTGGACCAGAAAGTTAATTTCTCTATTCATTCCTATGGGAGCCCATCATTCTAATAGGAATTTTTACAGATAACAGAAACTGTCATTTTGACACTGTTTCATTTGAATAGTCAGAGGGTGTGTACCATTAAACAAATGACGGTCAGACGGTAAATTGGTAATGGACAATTCACCACTACAGACACTGGTAAGAAGATTTCCTTCACTACAATTAACATTGTGCACCTTTCTAAAGGGCCAGAGAATGTACATGGGATCATAGATTATACTAAACCCCATTAACCCAACTTGAACCTACTAATGATAAAATAAAAACACACTGGACACACCATATAATGGATAAATTTAGGCCATAGGCAACTTTATAAATCACTGAAAAAAAGTGCACCACAAAGATAAGCACCTGACAACACTGGCTAATCCCTCAAGCTGATGTTAAAAGCTGAGCCATTCGCCAATATCTCCCAGTCAGGAACATATCGGAGTCCATCATGCACCACGTCAAGGTTCCTCAGCATGGCATGGGGTCCTACCACTAGACTAACTATGGTGTGTAAACAGGGTCAGAAAGGTGCATATATCCAGCTCACAGCCCCAATCCTACTCACCTGCACTGCAGGACCAACAATGCAATGGGAGAAAATTGAGGCCGCGGGCTGCAGCTACAACAGACCATGTGACACATGGTCTGCTGTAGGTGCGGCCTGCGGCCCTTAATTTTCTCCCATTGCCCATTTTTCTCCCAGTTTTCTCCCTTTAAGTATAAAGCACCACCAGTACCACCTTGACCTACTAAATGCCCTTTCTTATATTCAAGGCTTGAGATATCCTGAGATGGTAAAACAAAAAAAAAAACAAAAAAACTTTAGCTTTTTTCAGAGTGCTCTACAAAGTAACTTAAAAGGCATTTTTTTTCCAAAGCTGTCCATCTTGCACGACTTATGTCAGGATATCTCGAGCCAAGAGAAAGGGTAAGGAAGGACACATCTGTACATTACTGTGCTTCTGCACTATGCTATGCTTCAGTAAAACAGTTCAGTGGCATTATATCTAATGTGTACTGCATGAGCAGTGAGACATAACAATACATCACCATCACATGAACAGGATATTTTGGAGATGCATTTAGAACTATTTTCACAGTCTGCTTTATCCTAATAAAAAAGTGAAAGTGTACCAACCCTGTCTTGCTCAGAGGCTTCTTCCACTGTTAATCTGGCACTGATTATCTCATAGTAATATAGTAACATAGTATATAAGGCCGAAAAAAGACATTTGTCCATCCAGTTCGACCTGTTTTCTGCAAGTTGATCCAGAGGAAGGCAAAAAAACCCTGTGAGGTAGAGCCAATTTTCCCCACTTAAGGGGAAAAAATTCCTTCCCGACTCCAATCAGGCAGTCAGAATAACTCCCTGGATCAACGACCCATCTTTAGTAGCTATAGCCTGAAATATTATTACGTTCCAGAAATACATCCAGGCCCCTCTTGAATTCCTTTATTGTACTCACCATCACCACCTCCTCAGGCAGAGAGTTCCATGACTATTATAAAGGGGTTGTCCAGGATAATTAAAAATCTCAGAGAAATGGACTACACTACAAACTGCAGCAAAGACATCCCAAGACAGGGCAGGTGACCTCTGCAGCCAATCACTGTCTTCAGCAGTCTAAGGCCTGTTTCACATGTCACTGAATCACAGATGTGTGCTTTCCATGTTCTCCATGAACAGCACATAGACCCATAGACTTTAACCTGTTGCCGACCGCCTCACGCAGGATTGCGTCCTGCGGGCGGTCGGTCTGTTCCTCCTTGACGCGCCCGCGCGTCATCTCGCGAGAGGCGAGATTTCCTGTGAACGCGCGCGCGTGCGCGCGTTCACAGGATCACGTCGAGGACAAGGTAACTACAGCCTGCCAGCGCTGATCGTGCGCTGGCAGGCTGTAGAAGTAAAAATGGCATATCAGACGCTGTTTTGTTAACAGCGTCTGATATGCTTGCTGATCGTTCCTTTGGTGGTCCCTTTGCTTGGGACCACCAAAGAAACTTTTATAAGTGCACCAAAACACCACACAGACCCCCCACCCCACCCCCCACCCCGTCACTGATTAACCCCTGATTAACCCCGATCACCACATGTCACCCCCTGTCACCCCCTGACACTAATTACCCCCTGTAAGGCTCATTAAGACGTCCAGTATGTGTTTGCGGATCCATGGATCCACGGATCCGCAAAACACGGACACCAGCAATGTGCTTTCCGCATTTTGCGGATCCGCACATTGCCAGAACTATAGAAAATGCCTTTTCTTGTCCGCAATTGCGGACAAGAATAGGACATGCTCTATCTTTTGCGGAGCTGCGGCCGGATGCTTGGGGCCGAAACCCGGAAGTTTGCGGCCGCAGCTCCGCAAATGCTGATGCGGCGAGCGCATAGTGTGCTCTCCGCATCACCGCCAGCCCCATTCACACTGAATGGGTCCGCATCTATTCCGCAGAATTGCGGAATAGATGCGGACATTTTTGCGGACGTGTGAATGGGGCCTTACTACTTTTTTTTTTGGACATTTTTTGGCAGAGATTTATTCATCCACATTGATCGATGCGAATGAGGAAATCTGTGCCGTTTTTTTTTTTTTTCACATTTTTGTGCAGAGATTTTTCATCCACATTGATTGATGCGAATGAAGAAATCTGTACTGTTCATTTTTTTCTTTTCAGCCCAGAGGCTGAACGGAAAAAATCTCATTACCCGTATGCTCAATATAAGGAGAATCGCAGATACTCCTAATGCTGGCCATACGTGTAATGATTGCGGAGACCCTCAAATGCCAGGGCAGTACAAAAACCCCACATGTGACCCCATTTTAGAAAGAAGACACCCCAAGGTATTCGGTGAGGGGTATGGCGAGTTCATGCAAAATTTTATTTTTTGTCACAAGTTAGTGGAATATGAGACTGTAAAAAAAAAAAAAAAAAAATCAATTTCCGCTAACTTGTGCCAAATTTTTTTTTCTGTGAACTCGCCATACCCCTCACGGATTACCTTGGGGTGTCTTCTTTCCACAATGGGGTCACTTGTGGGGTATTTATACTGCCCTGGCATTTTAGGGGTCCTAAAGTGTGAGAATCCAAATGCGTAAAAATGCCCTGTGAAATCCTAAAGGTACTCATAGGTTTTAGGGCCCCTTTGCGCATCTTGGCTGCAAAAAAGTGTCACTCATGTGGTATCGCCGAACTCAAGAGAAGTAGGGCAATGCGTTTTGGGGTGTATTTTTACATATACCCATACTTTGTGTGAGAAATATCTCTGTAAATTGACAACTTTGAATAAAAAAATGTAAAAAGTTGTAGTTTACAGAGATATTTCTCACACACAGTATGGGTATATGTAAAAATACACCCCAAAACACATTGCCCTACTTCTCCTGAGTACGGCGATACCACATGAGTGACACTTTTTGCAGCCTGAGTGCGCAAAGGGGCCCTAAAACCAACGAGTACCTGTAGGATTTCACAGGCCATTTTTACGCATTTGGATTCTCACGCTTAGGGACCCCTAAAATGCCAGGGCAGTATAAATACCCCACATGTGACCCCATTTTGGAAAGAAGACACCCCAAGGTATTCCGTGAGGGGCATGGCGAGTTCACAGAATTTTTATTTTTGGCACAAGTTAGCGGAAATTGATATATATTTTTTTTTATTTTGTTTTTTACAAAGTCTCATATTCCACTAACTTGTGACAAAAATAAAATTTTACATGAACTCACCATACCCCTCACGGAATACCTTGGGGTGTCTTCTTTCCAAAATGGGGTCACATGTGGAGTATTTATACTGTCCTGGCATTTTAGGGGCCCCTAAAGTGTGAGAATCCAAATGCATAAAAATGGCCTGTGAAATCCTAAAGGTACTCATTGGTTTTAGGGCCCTTTGCACTTCCAGGCTGCAAAAAGTGGCACACATGTGGTATCGCCGTACTCAGGAGAAGTAGGGCAATGTGTTTTGGGGTGTATTTTTATATATACCTCTACTGTGTGTGAAAAATATCTCTGTAAACGACAACTTTTAAAAAAATTTATACAAAGTTGTCAGTTTACAGAGATATTTCTCTCACCCAACATGGGTATATGTAAAAATACACCCTAAAACACATTGCCCTACTTCTCCTGAGTACGGCGATACCACATAAGTGACACTTTTTGCAGCCTGGGTACAAAGGGGCCCAAATTCCAACGAGTACCTTTAGGTTTTACATGGCGACTCACAATTTAGCCCCGCCCAAAATGCCAGAACAGTAAACACGCTCCACAAATGACCCCTTTTCGGAAAGTAGACACCCTAAGGTATTCACTGAGGGGCATAGTGAGTCCGTCTGAGATTTCTATTTTTTTGCCAGAAGTTAGCAGAAATTGAAACTTTTTTATTTATTTTTTTCTCAGAAAGTGTCATTTTCCGCTAACTTGTGAAAAAAATGAAATGATACATGAACTCACCATGCCCCTCTGCGAATACTTTGGGGTGTCTTCTTTCTAAAATGGTGTCATTTGGGGGTATTTATACTTTCCTGACATTCTAGCACCTGAAGAAACATGACAGGTGCTCAGAAAGTCAGAGCTGCTTCAAAATGCCGAAATTCACTTTTTGCACCATAGTTTGTAAACGCTATAACTTTTACCCAAACCAATAAATATACACTTATTGGACTTTTTTTATCAAAGACATGTAGAACAATAAATTTAGAGAAAAATTTATATAGAAATGTAGTTTTTTTAAAAAAATTTTACAACAGAAAGTGAAAAATGTCATTTTTTTGCAAAAATGTCGTTAAATTTGTATTAATGGCAAAAAAAGTAAAAATGTCAGCAGCAATGAAATACCACCAAATGAAAGCTCTATTAGTGAGAAGAAAAGGAGGTAAAATTCATTTGGGTGGTAAGTTGCATGACGGAGCAATAAACGGTGAAAGTAGTGTAGTGCGGAATTGTAAAAAGTGGCCTGGTCATTAAGGGTGTTTAAGCTAGGGGGCTTAAGTGGTTAATGTGTGTATTTACACATTATTTGTTTTCCATGGACCTTAGTCCCTGATGACTAGTGTTAATCACGAATATTCAAATTGCGAATTTTAATCGCAAATATCGGCACTTCGAGAATTGCCGAATATTTAGAGTATCTCAAAATATATTTGTAATCGCGAATATTCTTAATTTTTTTTAAATACCAGTCTATGCGGATTTGTATTTGAATTTTATGTGAATTTTTTTAAATGCGAATTTTCCCAATCCAGAAAATAATGCCTGAACATCAGGAATTTGCACCCAAATATTTGTGAAATATCGCAAATTCGAATATTGGTCCTGCCGCTCATCATTACCGATGATGCCACCGAAGCATGCCCTATTTTGTCCATAATCACAGATTCGTAAAACACATGGTCTATGGGTCCATTTAAACCATGGACACAACATGGATGCCATCAGTGTTTAGTCTGTGATGGACCATTGGTAGAAGATGAATTAGAGTTTACACATTAGAGTTTAGAGGTCCAGAAAAACCATACGACCTGTGTCTTTGGTCTTCATGGACTATTGGTAGGAGATGATCTGGAAACTAATTTTAAGCCTGACAGTGTACATGGAATAGGGAAGACATATAAAGGATAGAGTTGAGGGCAAATATTTGCATTGCCAATTTTTATTGCGAATATCACCCTTCGAGAATTTGCAAATATTTAGAATATAGGGATATACTGTATATTCGTAATTTCGAATATTCGTATTTTTTTCCACATTACACATGATCCCTCCCTGCTTCCAGCTTGTGGGCCAATGAAAAGGCTGCAATATTTCTGTCAGAGCTTAGCAACATCCCTAGCAACCAATAGGAAAGTTGCCTACCCCTTACTATATATGAAAATCCTGAGCAGCCATTTTGTACTGTTTCTGTCACGGCCGCTGTCTTCAGCCGTGACCTTCCGTACATTTGTGTGCTGCAGCTCCTCGCTGCAGCTTTGTTCCAGTGTGTTTGGATGTGGTATTGTATGGGTTAACTCCCATGTGTGTCTTTCTGGAGTTAATCCTCTGTCTGCTCCATGGGTGTGGCCTCTCTGCTACACCCATGGAATCTGTATTTAAGGCTGAGGTTTCCTCAGTTCTGGGTCAGCTCTCCTGGTGTGTGTTTGTCCTGTCCTGCTCCTGGTGTGTACTGTCTCCCATGCTGCTGACCCATGGGATCCGTGTCCGTCTGTTCTCTGTAGGTTCCCCTACTTGTTCATTGTTGTTGCACTGCCTGTTGTCCATTGTTTGTTGTCTCAGGCTTTGTTGTCCGTACTCCTGTGTCTCTGCTTTTGGTTCGCCTGCTATGTTATGTCTTGCCTTGCTATGTTTCCTGTCTCCTCCGAAAGGGGGTCTGTCGTTCCTCGGAGGGGGAGCATTCGTCTCTGTCCATGTTCTGTGTTCAGCAAGCTCTTGCAGCTTCCTCGCTGCAGAGTGCTTGAGCAAGGCCACGCAGTTCCCACTGGTGGAGAAAGACCTTCTCTCTCCATTGCCACTCCTGTGTCCTTGCCTGAACTCCCGCTCGTGTTCCCTGTGTATGTCATGTTGCTCTGTACCGTCGGTACATTCTTGTACCAGTTGTCACTCGCTCCTGTGGTCACTGTCTAGTTCACGCTTCAGAGTGGACCCTGGCAACTTCCTGCGGCAAAGCCTATCCCTACCATCTGGGGCCCTAGTGAACACCAGGAGTTGCTTAGTCACGCCCCTCTGGAGTATTACTAGACAGTGGCACAGTGGGGGTTCCTCCCACTGCATTGACGGTACGTAGAGCTTATGTTTCCCTATTGTTTTCCATTTGTACATTAAACACTGTTTAGACCGTACCTTTGTATCTCGTTTATTGTGAAACGACGAAGAGGTCTTTCACGGGACCTCCAACTCGTGACAGTTTCATGCAGTAGTGAGAGAGAGAGAGAGGAGTGTGATTAGGTTCCAGTGTAGGGTATTAGGTATATTAGTTAGTTAGCTCAGTCATATATATAATCCAGAAAGTTAGTGTGAGATAGTGTAGGTTAGTTAGTTAATAGTGTAGATGATAGGGTCCAGTGCAGAGTGTAGTGTAGGTTAGAGAGAGATATAGTTTAGTCTTTTGCTGTTTGTTTAGTCTGTAAAAAAAAATGTATTTTGCTGTGTTTTAGGGTTTTGTGTGCTAGGATTGTCTGCGTCTTTTGTCTGTGAAAAAAAAAAAATGCCTTTGCCTGTGTTTTAGTGTTAGTGATATAGGGTTTCGTGTCTATTTTATTTCTGTTTTGCCCCATTGTCCCCAACCTAATGAAGTTTACCCAAACTCCCTCATTATTTTCTTTCTTCTCAGTTTTTTTTTCTACCAAGCTGACCAGTTAAAAAAATTTGTGGACGAGAGCCACAGCTCAGTCTGGTCCCCTATTCCCTGTCATAGCCTGTTGCCGCTTCCCCACTGCATTGCTACACTGCTTCCAGCTACTGACTGATGGCTGACTGGTTCTGCAAGATGGTAATTCAGAGGTGGAAGTGTTGGAGGAGGCGGAGGAGAAGAAGGGGGGGGGGGGTTGCAGCAACTAACGTAGGTGGCATTGGAAACCCTGATGGAAGTAGGGGACTCAATCCTTGGCGTCGGTAGCACCTATGCCATCCCAGGGTACGACTCGCTCCCGTCCTCCACACTGTTCACCTAGTGTGCCGTCAGGGAACATTCACCCAGTGTGCCGCTTATAATGTCACTGCCACCACCCCCTAATAAAAATTACACTGAATCAATGTCACTGATATTTAGGATGCGCACATATTATACAGGAGGTATAGCGCGAGTAATTTCGCTGTCACCACCGTCTATTAAAAAATTACACTAAATGAATGTCACTGATATTTTGGATGCGCACACGTTATACAGGAGGTATAGCGCAAGTAATGTCGCTGTCACAACGCCTAATAAAAAATTACACTGAATGAAGGTTACTGATATTTTGCATGCGCCTCACTTTATACAGGAGATTTTGCGCTGGTAATGTCGCTGTCACCACCGGCTAATAAGAAAATTACACTGAATTAATGACACTGATATTTAGGATGGGCAAATGTTATACTGGGGATGTAAGGCAAGTAATGTCGCTGCCACCAGCAGCAAAAAAATTAAACTAAATGTCACTGATATTTCAGATACGCAAACGTTATACAGGAGATGTAGCGCAGCTAATGTCACTGTCTGCAGCAGAAACCGTTTATGGAAAAAGTACACTGGATGTCACAGATACACTGCCTGTCCAAAAAAATAAGTCCCCACCTGGATTTAACTAAGCAAATAGGTATGAGCCTACTATCGGATAATCACTGCATGGCCGATTATCTTTCAGCTGGCAACAAGTTATTTAACCCCAACTGATGCAATGAGTTGCTTCTCATTTCTTAAACCATGTCAAAAGACACATCTCATGGTCGTGGTAAAGATGTTAGTCTGTTTGAGAAGGGTCAAATCATTGGCATGCATCAAGCAGAGAAAACATGTAAGGAAATTGCAGACACTACTAAAATTGGTTCAAGAACTGTCCAATGCATTATTAAAAACTGGAAGGATAGTGGGGACCCATCGTATTCGAGGAAGAAATGTGGCCGGAAAAAAATCCTGAATGATTTGGTGAAATCAAAGAAAAACAACAGTAGAACTCAGGGCTATGTTTAATAGTGAAAGTAAGAGCATTTCCACACACACAATGCGAAGGGAACTTAATTGATTGGGACTGAACAGCTGTGTAGCCATAAGAAAACCCCTAATCAGTGAGGCAAACCATAAAAAAAGGCTTCAGTTTGCTAGAAAGCATAATGATTGGACTCTGGAGCAATGTAAGAAGGTCATGTGGTTTCATAATTCCAGATTTACCCTGTTCCACAGTTACACCCATCATGCCTAGTGCTTACTGTACAAGCCTTTGTGGGCATTGCTATGATCTAGGATTGCTGCAGTTGGTCAGGTCTAGGTTCAGCAACAGTATGTGGTCCAAGTGCCCCATACTAGCGCATAAGCAAGCAGTGGCAGGTGGACAAAACTAGCACCACAGAGAATGAAGCTGTAGAAAGACGAGAGTATAAGATGTTTTTTTTAGTTTAGGCCACTGCAGGGCTAGTCCATGATTTTTAATTTTATCAGAAAACCATTCTAAGTGTATTAAATGACAAAAATTGTACACTTTGTGTACTGTACTCCTTAGGTAAGGTTCATTTAATCTTGCCTTTTGCCACATATGCTTTAAGGTATTTTTTTTAAACCCACACATATTACAACGTGTTCACTTTATTGGCTCAGTACAAAAAAAACACAAGACTTCAAAACTATTTATGTCATCATACTTGAAGAAGAGAACTAAGTAGTTCTGAAAGCTTGCAATTCCCTCCAAGTGTTCAAATGTAATTTCAATTATATGTTGCTCTAATAAAAGGTATCATACAATCTCCTCCATCTCCCTGCACTTTCATTTAACTCAAGTCAATAAATGTGCCAGCCTCACTCCACTTTTGTTATTTTTTTCCCACAAAAGTATTTTCTTGCAGTATTTGCTAAAAACTATATTTTCAGTAAAACTGTTAGTAAACTTATATTCCAGAAGGGAAGCTTTTTGCTTATTTCTTTAAAAGCCATCCAAAAGGCCCAGCAATAAGTTTACTTCTCCTTTTTTTTATCCTTAGCACAAATCCTGGAAAATGTGCAGGGATCTCAGTCCTTATCACTTTTAAGAGAAAGGCCTTTCTTTGAATCATAGAGAGGCAGTAGCACTTTGCTTTGATCTTTTTATTTCGGTGTTTATGTTCTAGACCTTGGGTTTAGAATCTCCATTGTTTTTGGTAATGGAGAATTTTCAGCATTTTATCTATCTTTTATCTCTGTACTCATGACTTTCACGTTCACTGTTTCTAAATCCAGAAAGTACAAAGCGATAGGATCAATGTTCAATTTGTCCATGAGCAAGCTCCATTTATTGTTGGTGTAATGATGACATAGTGATGAAAAAATGATGACGCCGCTGGGCTAGCAGTTGTCATATACCACAGTTAATATAGGTTTGCTTGCTGTGTGTGTTGGCTTAGAAAAGGTGAAATGAAGCCCACTGTGAAGTGCTTACCAATTTGTCTTTATAATTCTTTGTTCTTAAAAGGAGATGAGTTAACCTGCTGCCCCCATTGCTGAAGATGGTCACACTGCCTCTTGAATGACAGGAAATCTTGGGCAGCCTTGACAATCGGGCACCTGCACTGCTCCTCTAAGTAACTGTTCCATTGCAGAGGCTTTGATTCTTCTACTGAAGCAACAACTTCTGGGCTGCGGTGGAACAGTCGCTGTTCCCGAAGCAGAAGTAGAGCCAGGTCAAGACTGGCTGCGATGTCTGGCCTTATCAAGCAGGCAAGCAGGGAGAGCATCTTTAGCACAGGGAACAGCACAGCATAGGGGGCAGCCCATCTCAGGTGTAGAACTCTGGTTGAAGAGATTAATTGTTTTGTACAAATCGATTCGCTCATCACCATTCCTATACTTTCACCTCTTAAATACAATTATTACAAATACAAAAGAATTCTGTAAATCCATGTGATAACTACTCACATAATCGATGTGTTAAAGGGGTTGTACATCAATATGTATTGATGACCTATTGTCAGAATAGGTCATTAATATCAGATTGGCAGGGGGCCGACACCCCCAATGAACATCTGTTTGAAGACGAGGCAGCTCTCCAAGCACTGCTTCCAGTTCATTATACTGCCTGTCGTCTCAGAAGTTTTGGCAGTAAAGTGTAATGGAAAGTACTCACTCCATTCACTTAAAAGGAGTGAGTACTTGTAATTACACTACACTGCCGCTCCAGAGTAGATAACGGGCAGTGTAATGAACAGAAAGCAGCCCTCACATGGAGTGCTGCCTCCTCTTCAAACAGCTGATCGGCGGAGGTGCCAGGTGTCGGACCCCTGCCATTCTGATATTGATGGCCTATCCTGACAATAGCTCATCAATATATATTAGTGCACAGCCCCTTTAACTACTCACAAATGTAAAAGGATACAGATGAGCGAATCAATTCTAAACTAACCAGATTTGACCTGAAGCGAAAGAGACAGTGAGAAACACAAGGGAAAGAAAAAAGAGCCCTAGGAGACCTCAGAGTGTCATATAAAAATGTTCAGGACAACGGAAGCACTTTCGATTTGGGTTGAACTGATTTGCACCTGAATCAATTCGAAATTTAAAGATGAATGCCATTACAATATATCTTTATTTAAGAAATACTATAAATACCATAAGGAAAGATCTGGGTTAGGAGGTTGGCCCACAAGCAACTTTTATCACCTATCGTCAAGATAGGTGATAAATATATGACTGCTTGAGGTTGGTGGGACCTCTACTGATTATAAGAACAGGGGTTCTAAGTCCTCCACTTGTTCGTACATGCACACTACCACTCAATTCACTGATACGAGACTGACGGACATAGCCGAGCACTGTATTCAGCTATCTCTGACAGTCCTAGTGTGATGGATTGTGTGACCAACATCGCCTCTTCATTATGCTGATTGGTGGGGGTTGCAGATATCAGGCTCCCACCAATCAAACCTTCATGACCCAATCTAAGAATTGACCATGAATCCTAAAGTATCTTTAATTACTTTGGATTTTTATATAAAGTCCCTCAAGAGATCCAAAGTTTCTGTAAGCAGTGACAGCATAGACAGGTGTTGAACCAGGTAAAAGAACAATTAATAATGAATGCAATAGTAGATTTAGATATAGGTTATATAGACACAGAATTATTAGACCATGACATAATAGCAAAGGTAAATAGTGTAATCTCAAATAAAGTAATATACTGTATACTCTACATATGTTATGACTTATGGTCATCTTACATGGGCAGCTGAATTGCCAAAACAGGGATTTGAAAGAACAAGAGCTTTTGTGATCGTTTGTTCAGACCGCTTCTCATAAAATGACATTACTGCTGGCAGCATATCCAATATACTATATATACGACAAAAAGATACAATCAATGGCGAAAAGAGGGATTGCTTGTTTGTTGGGTGATTGCTGGCAAAGATTGAGGAACAGACAAAGACTTAAAACCAATGTTCTTACAAACATTAACCAACCAATTATTAGCCTGTCTAAAAGAGCCATTAATAATACAAAGATAATTAGCAAGTGACAGCAATTAATATACTGTACATCTGCTATTCATGACAATATCATAAATGATGTTTTATTTTCTTGGCAAAATAGGCAATAATAATAATACCAACTTAACTATGTATTAGGTTTTATGTAATAGCATTTTAGGCAGAAATAAATATACAGTATTTGTATATAAATGGTTAAATTTTGACATTCTTAGACATGCAGTGGATGATATTTCAAGAACATAATTCATAATAGTCAGTGGGTTTCTGCAGTAACCATGAATGTGATGGCATCAAAACTAAAGCAAAGGTAATTAGCAAGTAAAGAAACAGTGTTGGCACATATACAGTAGATAGATAGATAGATAGATAGATAGATAGATAGACTGAATTACAGTATATTTTTATTGTGGTTTATCTAGCAAATATAACCATTTGTTATGCCTTATGTATTGACGTTTTGAGCAGACCATTATATATTTCCATCCTCATGGTTCAATTTTGACTTCCTTAGACAGACGGTTCCCTGTTATTTCCAGCCCCATAGTTCACAGTAGATTCCTTTTTGTCAGCATTTCAAAGATTATTAGTTCACTTTGAGAATCAGGCATTAAGTCAGATTTCATAAACACCAGCAGGTGGTTCATAGAAAGGTCAGCTGAACTCCCTAAATTTCATACATCTTATATCGATTCATAACTGGGCCACACAGTGCATTATTGGAATATATATTTTTATAAAAGGGAAACACTATTAGATAGTCTCTTCAGATTTATGCGCAACAAAGAGGCTTCCTTACACTGAAGAGTTGTATTTAAATAATATTTAACAGTAAGTCTCAATGTATTTGATTATTTTTTCATTGCTTTACATTAGTGTACATCGTGCTTGTGTTATACTGATTTTGTTATTGTTTTTTTAACAAGTATGAAAAAATGTACTGTACTGTATTTTCACTCTGAAATTTAATGAGCACCTAATCAGTTGGGGGAAGATGCATCATATTTACAGCTGAGTTACTGAAGAATACACCAGTATGCCTAAAATGTTATGATATTGTTTATTTCCATTATATGCCATTATATCTCCCTGCACTTAAGGCTACATGCACACGACAGTGAAAAAAAACGTCCGTTAAAAACGGACACACTGTCAGTTTTTCATGGCCATTTTGCATCAGTGTGTGCATCCATTTTCTGGCCATGTGTCCGTTTTTAATGTACATTTTGCATCCGTTTTGCATCAGTTTTTCATGTCCGTGAAAAACTGACATGAAAAATCGATTAATTTGATTGGCAGTTATTTCTAGACCCATCCTTCTGACTGCCATGATCTGTGGGCGACAGTGTCATGGGGGATCTGTGGGCGACACTGTTATGGACGGGATCTGTGGGCGACACTGTTATGGAGGGGATCTGTGGGTGACACTGTTATGGAGGGGATCTGTGGGTGACACTGTTATGGAATGAATTTTCCATTTGAATCCATTTTTTCCAGTAAGAAAGCTAGGGTTAACAGTAAAACAAAACTCAATATTTATTGCCCTGATTCTGTAGTTTGCAGAAACGCCCCATATGTGGTTGTAAACTGGCCAAACGGCAGAGCGCAGAAGGAAAGGAACGCCATATGGTTTTTGGAAGGCGTATTTTGCTGGACTGGTTTTTTGACACCATGTCCCATTTGAAGCCCCCCCGATGCACCCCTAAAGTAGAAACTCCAAAAAAGTGACTCCATCTAAGAAACTACACACCTCAAGGTATTTAAAATCGGTTTTACAAACTTTGTTAACCCTTTAGGTGTTCCACAAGAGTTATTGGCAAATGGAGATGAAATTTCCGAATTTCTATTTTTTGTTACCTTTCCTCAAAATAAGTGTAATATAGAGCTACCAAAAATCATATTTACCCTTAAATCATACAAACAAAACTGCCACCGTATCCCGTAGTTTCCAAAATGGGGTCACTTTTTTAGAGTTTCTACTTTGGAGTTTTTGGCGTTCCCTTCCTTCTAAGCCCTGCCGTTTGGCCAAACAGCAGTTTACGACCACATATGGGGTGTTTCTGCAAACTAGAGAATTAGGGCAACCCATATTGAGTTTTGTTTGGCTGTTAACCCTTGCTTTTTTACTGGAAAAATGGATTAAAATGGAAAATTTGCAAAAAAATAGCTGTTTTGGGACCGTTTTTATTTTTTGTTATTTACATCGTTGAACTGACAGGTTAGATAGTATGCTATTTCTATAGAGCAGGTTGTTACGGATGCGACAATACCAAATATGACTACTTTTTGGGGGGTTTTGTTTCAGTTTGACAGAATAAAGCATGAAACAAAAATGATTTTTTTTTAGTGTCTCCACATTCTGAAAGCCATATTTTTTTTTGGGCGACTGTCTTATGTAGGGGATCATTTTTTGTGGGATGAGATGGCGGTTTGATTTGTATTATTTTGGGGTGCATATGACTTTTTGATCGCCTGCTATTACACTTTTTGTGATTTAAGGTGACAAAAAATGGCTTTTTTGACAATGTTTTTATTTTTTATGTTTATGGCGTTGACCTGAGGGGTTAGGTCCTGCTATATTTTAATAGAGCAGGTCCTTACGGACGCGGCGATATCTAATATGTATACCATTTTTATTTATTTAGGTTTTACAGAATAATATCCTTTTTGAAACAAAAAAATATATATATTTTTGTGTCTCCATAGTCTGAGAGCCATATTTTTTTCAGTTTTTAAGCGATTGTCTCAGGTTGGGTATAATTTTTGCGGGATGAGGTAACGGTTTTATTGGCATGTTTTGGGGGGTCATATGACATTTTGATCGCTTGCTATTACACGTTTTGTGATGTAAGGTTACAAAAAAATGGCTTTTTTTGGCTAGTTTTTATTAATTTTTTTTTACAGTGTTCACTTGAGGTGTTAGGTCATGTGATATTTTTATAGAGCAGATTCTTACGGACGTGGAGATACCTAATATGTCTACTTTTTAGTTCTTTTTTTTTACATTAAACACTAAAAAGCATTTTTGAAACAAAAAAAATCATGTTTTAGTCTAAGAGCCATAGTTTTTTTTATTTTTTGGTCAATTGTTTTAGGTAGGGGCTCATTTTTTGCGGGATGTGATGGCGGTTTGATTGGTACTTTTTGGGGAGGCATACGCCTTTTTGATCGCTTTGTAATATACTTTTTGTGAGGTAAGGGGCCAAAAATGGCTTTTTTACACCATTTTTTTTTTTTTTTAATGGGGTTCACCTAAGTGGTTCGGTCATGTGATATTTTTATAGAGCAGGTTTTTACGGACATGGCGATACCTAATATGTGTACAGTATTTTATGTTTTTCATTTTTATTCAGTGATATGTGTTTTCTTTTATTTTCACTTTTTTACATTTTTTTTAACCTAGACCCACTTGGCTCTTTTAGATCCAGTGGATCTGGGTCTGTAAAATACAGTAAGTACACTATATAGTGTACTTACTGTATTTTTTATTTTTTATTTAGAAAGCCTGAATAGACCTGCCTATAGCAGATCTATTCAGGCTTTCAGCACCATGGAGAGAGCAGGGCACTTCAGTAAGCGTCCTGTCTCCATGATGACCATCACCCGCTGCCAGAAGGGAGCAGCGGGTGATGGGGAGGGAGCTCCCTCCCTCTGTGACCCCATCCTGTCGGGGGCTGCATAGGCACGGCAGCCTCCCGATGGGAGAGGGAGCTCCCTCCCTGTTAACCCCTTCCATACCGCGGTCCGTACGGGCCGCGGTATGGAAGAGGTTAAACTGCTGACATCTGCAGCACAGATGTCATCAGTTTATAGCAGGGGGTCAGCAATGTGCTGACCCCCTGCTATACCCACTAGACACCAGGGAATTCTTTTTAAAGGAGGCCTCCCGCGCCTGCAGCCCGCCTCCTGCCACAAAAATAGCGCTGCCGCAACCCCCCCCCCTCTGCACAGCCCCCCAACCAAATCAGCAAGAAGGCTGCAGGGGGGGGTAAAGGGGGTCAAAAATGTTTTAAAAAAATGGACATTTAACTGTCTGATCCCCGCGGTCACAGACAGCGGGGATCAGACAAGTCAGAAATCGCTGCAAACCGCAGGTCTGAATTGACCTGCGGTTTGCAGCCGATATGGGGCCACCATTCATGGCCTGTCTACACGTTTTTAACGGCCGTGAGACGGGTGCCTTCCTGTCAATCGGCCGTTAAAAACGGTCCCATTGATTTCAATGGGTCCGCACGGCCGTGAAAACGGCCAGAAATAGGACATGTCCAATTTTTGGACGGACGCTATTCACTGGCCGTTAAAAGAACGGCCATGTGAATAGCTGCATAGACTTACATTGCTGGTAAAAACAGACTGTTTTTTCTTTTTCTAATTTATCTGTCCTCTTCCCTGAGGTGGACGTACATGCTCAGTTCCATCTTTTAACAGCCTCCTGCTAAAGCAGAAATGCCCCCTAAGCCCCCTTTTACACAAGTGAGTTTACCGCGCGGGTACAATGCGTGACGTGAACGCTTAGCACCCGCACTGAATCCTGACTCATTCATTTCAATGGACCTGTGTACATGAGCGTTTATTTTCACGCATCAGTTCTGCGTTGTGTGAAAAACGCAGCATGTTCTATATTCTGCGTTTTTCACGAAGCCCTGGCCCCATAGAAGTGAATAGGGCTGCGTGAAAAACGCATTGCAACTGCAAGCAAGTGCAGGTGCGATGAGTTTTTCACTGATGGTTGCTAGGAGATGTTGTTAGTAAACCTTCAGTTTTTTATTACGCGCGTGAAAAACGCATCAAAACACAAAAAACTGAACAACTGAACGCGATTGCAGGCAAAACTGAATGGCTTTCTCTGCAAAATCGCACAGCTTTCACTGAACACATCCGCAACAGACACGCTCGTGTGAAAGAGGCCTAAGAAAGGAAAAACCTCCTAAGCTGCCAGCTTGAAATAAATCTAGCTGTTAGAAAAGCTGTTAGAAAGAGATGGTCATGTACTATATGATGTCTGATTTTCATTTTTTACATTAATCATGGGACAACCCCTCTAAGAAAAAAATACTTTTGTAAGCTCTGTTTGGACTTTAAGTGTGGCATATAGTCTAACTTAACACTTATTATTTAACCAGGAAGAACTGAAAAGTGATGACTCAACTAGGGCACCGTACCTCCCCTAAACTGCTCCAGTAGTATGGCAGGCCAGAACTTCTCACGTTATATCAATCAGCACACAGCTGCTCTATTTTTATGTTTGTCTAGGCCACTCAAGAGACCAATGGAGCTGTCATATTGTTAGTTTTTCCAGTGTTCCACGTACTATTAAGGATTACTTTGCAGACAAACCCTTCCTTGTGCAGCAGAGTCATAAACTGAGATTATTTTGCTCTTCCATTGAGAACTTTTATCTCTCTGAAAAGCAATACCTGGCATTTAAAGGGGTTGTGCCACATTTTAAAGTTATCCCCTTTCCACACGATAGGGGATAACAAGCTGACCAGTGGGGATCCGACCACTAGGACTTCACCGATCCCGAGAACGGGGGTCATGTTCCCAAGTCTTGATAGAACTGCAGGCCAGGCATGCACCCTGCCAATCTATTTGTTCTTTATGAGGCTGCTAGGGATTGCTGAATACAGCACCTTGCTATTTCCAGCAGTTCCTTAGAGAATGAATAGAGCAGCAGGGTGCATGCTTGGCCTTCAGCTCCATCAGGATAGGGAAACGGGCCCCACATTCTTGGTATCCCAGTGGTTGGAGCCTCTAATGTGGATAAACTTGGCTCAACCTCTTCAATTTTCAATCGAATAGTACTGATGAAATTACAAAATAGATAAGAATATTTTCTATGAATATTATGTTTAAAAAGCTTTTACTGATGGAAGTGTTGATTTAATTTTGCTTCCCTACATAATCACCATGGAAAAAATAAATTCTCTCATCTACACCAAAATAGACAATTTATTCTTGCCTAAACAACATGTATTTTGTTATTCAATTGCAATGTTCTGTGGTCATCCGAGAGTTAATCCTTTCCATTATAAACCCACACTATATGAAGTTTTTGGAATGCATGAACATTGATTTCTTTGTCCCAATTTAGTATTGAACATTATTCCGTAGTTATGTTTCAATATCATCTTTCAAACAATAAAGCTAATTGAAATAGACACAGTTTGTGTCTGAATATTTTTTACTCAACAATCGACAATTTTTCTTTGATTACATACCAATTATTCTTAAACACACATTTCATGTTCTACTTGTAATAGTGGGAAACATACCCTTTGATGTATATTAAAATATATTCTTCAAAACACAATATGGAAGTGAATTTTCTTCATTTTTTTTCTAGTAGCACCTTTAGGGCTCATTTGAGTTTTATATAATGCAAACCTTAAAGTTTTGTTTTTTTCCAGATATGCTTATGTAGTTGCTTAAATCACATACAGTATCTCACAAAAGTGAGTACACCTCTCACATTTTTGTAAGTATTTTATTATAACTTTTCATGGGACAACACTGAAGATATGACACTTTGATACATTGTAAAGTATAGATTATTCAGCTTGTATAACAGTGTAAATTTGGTGTGCCCTCAAAATAACTCAACAAACATCCATTAACGTCTAAACTGCTGGCAACAAAAGTGAGTACACCCCTAAGTGAAAATGGCCTAATTGTACCGAATTAGCCATTTTCCTCTTCCCATGTCATGTGACCCGTTAGTGTTACAAGGTCTCAGGTGTGAATGGGGAGAAGGTGTGTTAAATTTAATGTTATCACTTTCACACTTTCTCAAACTGGTCACTGGAAGTTCAACATGGCTCCTCATGGCAAAGAACTCTCTGAGGATCTGAAAAAAAGAACTGTTGCTCTACATAAAAATCACCAAGGCTATAAGTGTTTCCAGCATTGCTGTAGAGGTTAAAGGGGTGGGGGCTCAGCCTGTCAGTGTTCAGACCATACGCCGCACACGGCATTAAATTGGTCTGCATGGCTGTCGTCCCAGAAGGAAGCCTCTTCTAAAGATGATGCACAAGAAAGCAGTTTGCTGAAAACAAGCAGACTGAGGACATGGATTACTGGAACCATGTCCTGTGGTCTGATGAGAACAAGATAAACTTACTTGGTTTAGATGGTGTCAAGCAGGGGGACGGGGCTAGCAGACGGGCAGTGAGGACAGCTCTCTCTGCAGCTCCTGCTGACTAGACCCTATCCTGTGCCATCTAACCTGCTAGAACGGCAGTCCCTATTCATCGCCAACAGGACTTGCCTCCTCACTGTCTACAAGAGGAACCCTGTCCACGGCCCCTAGGTCCTCCAGAGCCTAAGATACAGCCGTGGCATATTTAGGCCTAAGAATCCCCGGCCTCGATTTGCAGGGAGAAACGGACACGCGCACGCTGGCCCTCCTACACTGCATCCGTCCTGGACGAGATCCACTCAGAGGGGACCCGCTCTACTCACTACAGGTCAGCCTACCAGCACACTGCAAACACCCCAAATCCTATTAGCTGCACAAGCATTCAGAGCCGGCTGGCCATATTGGAAGACACACCATCTCCTTCCAACCCCAAGGGTGGCGAATGAACCCCCCCAGAGTGATAGAGGACCATACAGACTAAAAGCGAATACATCTCCCAACAGCCTCAACCCGTTGGAGGCTCACAAACACTTCTAGAGCCCTGCCAGCCGGCGGCTGGGCACGCTTTCCCTTCCAACCCCCCCTCACCTCCCCAATATTCCCCTTCATCACCCAACGCCTGTTCCCTCAAGAAAAAACACTTTTGAAGATGCAGCCTTAATTTTACTGACCCTTTCTTATTGCAATAGAGGTCTACCTAAAAATATTTAAAGGGCTACTGACCCAATTTTTACGCCTCTTCACATACTCAAACAGGGTCATAGCAATGTTGCACTAACCCGCTATAACTCAGCTACCTGGGACCACAAGCGAGAGGAGATACTATACTTTTACAACCACAGGCAGTGGAAAACACACAAAGACCTATCTCTGCTTCGACAATTATGGTGAAAATTGGCCCCCACAAATCCAGGAATACATCCATCTCTTGCCATACGGGTTCTTTGAACTCTTTTGCCAACCATCTACTATACCCAGACTGGTCCATCCACGTAAAACCTTCCCCAACAGAGGTACTGTATAGAAAGAGAACTTTCTTCCCCTAATTTGCAAGAGATGGAAAGCGATGGAGATGATACACAGAATGACAGGGGCCTCCCCATTTACAGATCCTTCTTAGGAAAAGCATTCTCCAAAGCCTTGGAACCAGTGGTAAAGGAATTGTAAGACATAAAACAAGGCGTGAGGAATATCGGAGACAGGGTCGAGCAGCTAGAAACCACTCAATCTCAATTGATTTCTTACACCAAAGCTGCCTTGTCAACCTTCAGCTCCTGCAAAGCACATATGAATAAAAAGTGAACTGGATGGATGACCAAGAGAACAGAGCACGGCAAAACAACTTATGTCTAAAGGGGATCCCTGAATCAATCACAGCTGAGGCCCTTCTCGACTCTGTCCAACAAATTTTTCCCTCAATCCTAGGAAACTCCTACCCCTAGAGATCTCCATTGAAAGGGCGCACAGATCCCTAAAGGCCAAACCCTCACCTCCTGAACCTGCGAGAGATGTAATCTGCCATCTCTTCCACTCCAAAGTTAGAGATAACATCTTGTGTTTGGCCAGGAACAAACCCTCCGCCCCTGTCGACGACACATCAATATCGATCTTTCAAGTCCTGGCCAGAGTTACACTTTCTAAAATAAATATTCTGAGACCACTAAGAGAAATACTAAGACACCAGGACATCCCTTATAGATGGCTATTTACCTTCGGTCTCTCCTTCACGGCAGATGGAAAGAGATTTATCCTGAGGGATCATTCAGAACTATCTGAGATCTTACAGCTTCTAAAGATTACAGACCTGGATATACCAGACTGGTCCACCATACAAGACCTGACAGCCCTACCAATGTTCCCACAACCAACTCCGTGGGAGCTAGCGGGCATAGAAAAGCGAATTTGGAATAACAAGTGCCAAGGAAAGCTGACCCCTAGACGGATTGATGTCGACCCCAACTGATCTACCTCGTCGAAGTGGGATAAGTATAGTGTTGGGCGCGAATATTCGAATCACGAATATCGCAAATTAGAGAATTCACGAATATTTAGAATATGGTCCTATATATTTCATAATTTCGAATATTCTAATTTTTTTTCCATCAGTAACCTCCCTCTTGCTTGTGGGGCCAATGAGAAGGTTGCAATGTCTTTGTCTGAGCTTAGCAACATCCCTAGCAACCAATAGGAAAGTTGCCTACCCCTTACTATATAAGGAACCTTCCCAGCAGCTAGTTTCTTTAGTGTAATGGAGTTCTGAGAGAGACAATAGTGTGATTGCTGTGCTCTTTGCTTTGCTGTATATACATTAGACAGTTAACTTAGATATATAATTCAGATAGTTAGGGGTGGATAGTCAGTGTAGGTTACATTGATTTTTGATTTATAGTGTAGCTGCATAGGTCCAAGTGCAGGGTCTTAGGTAGGGTTCTGCTGTCCATACATACATAGTGCTGTGATGTCATCCAGTTGCACGTATTGCGCAAAAATATGCGCATCATTAATTGCCGATTTTCGCAATCGCGAATTTATATTGGAGCACTTTACCTGCATATATAAAGCTATTGTAATGTTCTGCCATGCCAACCATTATCTCGAGTCTCAGTAAACTTCTAGCAGCTTGCAAAATGTACCCAAAGTGACCTATGCCTGCATTGCTAACGCATTACTCTAATATTACATTGTTGATTTTTCGCAATCACGAAAATAACCACGAATATCATGAAATTGAAATATTGCGAAATCGAATATAGCCCCTGACGCTAATCCCTAGATAAGTATTACTTTTAACCTTATTGAGATTATATCTTTGTTTATGTTTATAATTCCTGTTACTTTGTAATACGGCAATTCCTGTTGGTTGGTGGTGGGCTGACGCCGTGACACAGGGATAGACTGCCTGTTATCTAAAGCCCGGTAGACTCTGACATATGGAGTCTGGAACCCCCCCACGGTTTGGAGCAGAGGACCTGTGCTGCGGCCCCAGCCCACCTCCTCTAATGACAACAGTGGATTCGGATCATACCTAGTAAGTAGTGTGGTCTGTACCGACCCAATTTCTCTTCTTTTTTCTTTTAGGTGTCATACTACAACTAAAGTTGGCCCCTTAGCTGACTCACTGATTTGATAACAAAATGTTTTCTATATTGCCCTCAAAAGCAATGCTTACGTTATGCATGTTCTGTGTAACAATCCTATTACACCTTGCTGACTGACTGGGGACCCAAATTGCCATTATACAGCCCTGTAATTCCAGCAACCCGTTCTTGTTATTGCGGTGCAAGTGCTGTTTGATACAGCCATTAACAGGGTTTATTACAAGGAAATATTTCTACGTCTTATTTGCCCTTCTGCAGGTCTAGTTTTATAGCAACCTGTAGTCCAGTAGCAACCTATGAAGTTCTAGTGAACTTCATTCCCAAGAGAATTAAGGCAGTGCTCGCAAATAATGGTGACCACATAATATTGACACTGTGTGCACAATTTGGCCATTTTCACTTAGGGGTGTACTCACTTTTGTTGCCAGCCCTTTAGACATTAATGGCTGCGTGTTGAGTTATTTTGAGGGCACACCAAATTTACACTGTTATACAAGCTATACACTGACTACTTTACATTGTATCAAAGTGTCATATTTCCAGTGTTGTCCCCTGAAAAGATATAATAAAATATTTACAAAAATGTGAAGGGTTTACTCAGTTGTGTGAGATACTGTACATCTTCCCCATGCTTTTCTTTTTATTTGGACCCCCTGATCTGTTTTTACCATGTGAACAAATTTTGTTTCCACCCTGTATGTAGCACTTCCTGTTGCTGTATCCAACCAAACCCATGAATCACTTCTTCTTTATCTGCAAAAGCTCCATCGCAACATTGAAAGAGACTGCGGTGAATTTTACTAATAGACACAATTTATATACCTCTGCATTGAATGAACTGTGGGATCGGGAACATTCAGGATTGAAGCACGTTCACATATACATATTGAAAAATCTTTGAACAGGCCATTCACTACCAAGGACACTAATATTTGGAACAATCCATTAGAGTTTAAATGACTGGTCCCTCACTCTCTTTTCAGTTATTTTATAACTCCTCAGATCCAGGCATTTGATACAAATAACATTGGATACAGCATTTGTTACAAATAGATCTTGCCACAGTAACATCTGATGTAATAGGACCCTTTATGGAAGTATATGTCAGCAACACTACTTTCACCAACTAAAAATAAGGGTGTTTTCACATCAAACACCCCCTTATTTAGGTGACCTATACATTAACCCTACAATATGACCCAATGATAAGTACTGATGCTGACAGATTACACTTATTAAATTAAGGACTGTGGCTTTTTGCTTGAATTTTGCTTGAAGGTTTTGAATTTTGCTTGAAGGTTGTAATTTATATAAGACTTGCAACAGCAAGAACCACACATACCACCTACAGTCTACCCCTTTTGTGTGGCCACAATCGATACACTTGGTCCACTATAAGCAATACAACTGACTTTGTGTTACATATATATTTTTATATTTTTATATATATATTTTTATATATTTTTTTATACATTTTTTATATATTCTTAATAAATTCTCAGTGCAGTTACAAAGAGTACAGTGCCCGTATTCATTTATCTTCTAATATCAATTGTTCTGTGGTCTGTGGGGTACTACTATACGGAGGCACCACGCACCATTGTGTGACATCAGAGAGCCACCTGTATACTACATTAGATTGTATACAGTACAAATAAAAATACGGTGATGATGCATCACCAGGTACTTAGTGTTGACATCTAGAGTTAAGAGAACACCTGGATGTTCGGGTTCGAGAAGTTCGGCCGAACTTCACGAAAATGTTCGGGTTCAGGATCCGAACTCGACCCGAAGTTGACCCCGAACCCAAATTTCATTGAAGTCAATGGGGACCCGAACTTTTGGGCACTTAAATGGCTGTAGAATAGCCCTGGAAATGGTTAGAGGGCTGCAAAAGGCAGCAAAATGTAGGAAAATGCCCTGAAAACATATGTGGATAGGGAAATGACTTACAATTAAATAAAATACAGAAAAATTATAAATAAACATTCTAAATTTGAGCCCAAGTGAGTGACAGTGGCACCTGTCACCCAGCAAACAGAGGATGTGGCAGCAACACCACCACATCTGTCATTGTCACTAAGCATGTCCACCAAATCCCATAGAAGTGTTCAGCAATCAGCTGTCCATCTCCCAAACACTGGAGAAAAAAATAAATAGAAAGAGGAAGTACCGGCCTACCCATGGCTCTGAATGCTTATTTCAAACTTCCTGGTCTTTTGAAATGCTGTTATTCTGTCTGGTGGACAGTTTTTAAAACCTTATAGCGGTAGCTGTCCCACAGTACGTGTATCCCAGCCGCGGCTACTTTTGCAGACTAGCCATCCCTTCCCTGCACAACCAAGTGGCGGACAAAATCAATTCTGCACTGCGCAACGCTATCTGTGGAAACATCCACATAACCAACAACACAGTATGTAAATGTAGCGGCTGGCCCAGAGGCGGATAGCATTTTTGCCAATGTCCTTCCACCCCCGAAGATTGCTGGGCATTTCTTTTTGTATCTTGTTACCTCCTCCTCCTCCTCCTACTCGGCTTCCTCCTCCTCTACCACCTCCTCATCTGCTCAGCGTAACACCTTCACCACCCACAGCAGCACAGCCAGCAGGAAACGACAGCAGGTTGTTTTAAACTTGTGTGTTTGTGGAACAAACCCCGCACCGCTCAGGAGCTGTGTACAGGCATGGAACAACAGACCGATCATTGGTTGGTGCCACTGAGCCTCCAGCCCGGCCTGGTGTTGTGCGCTAATAGGCGAAATATGCTAGCAGATCTGGGCCTAGCCGGTTTGATGCACATCCCCTGCCTGCCACATGTGCTGAATTTGGGGTGCAGAAATTCCTAAACACCAGACAGTGAAAATTAATTCAGTTAATCGAACACACACAACACCCCCACCCCCCCTTTCAAACCATTAACAAACTATTTACAAATTTTCTTAAAAACATATTAAAATAACTATAATGCAGCTAAACTTTCTATATAAACAAACAAAACTATATACACGACTTATCTTTAACTTAAAGCCAGTGACATCCAAGTGGCTCGGAGGGTGGGTTCCTGCACCAAAAGGGCTTTTTGAGGTGCTGTCAGGACTGGAGTGGACACTGAATACACTAGCCTAGCTATCGATTTCCCTATTAAATCAGCAGTAGCTACACTGTCCCTCCTCTCATTAAGACTGCAGCTTCCGAATGAATCTAAAATGGATGCTGTCCAGGAGATGGGAGGGAGGGTATGCTGATTGGCTGGAATGTGTCTGCTGACTGTGAGGTACAGGGTCAAAGTTTACTCAATAATAGGGGGTGGACCGAACATCGCATATGTTCGCCCGCCGCGAAGAACGCGCACAAGCTATATTCGCCGGGAACTGTCTGCCGATGAATAGTTTGGGACATCTTATTTGCGAATTCACCTTAGAGCTGGGTTCCTAATGGTTGTATTGCTAGAATATAATGAAGATTGAGAATATAGTGCTATATTCTCAATCTTCGTTATATTCTAGCAATACAACTCATTTACATTTGGTATAGGCAAATATGGTAGTCTAGAATTCAGTGTTTCACAACCAGTGTGCCTCCAGCTTTTGCAAAACTACAACTCCCAGCATGCCCGGACAGCCTTTGGCTGTGCAGGCATGCTGGGAGTTGTAGTTTCGCAACAGCTGGAGGCACACTGGTTGGGAAACACAGGTCTAGATCATTACTCTGCCCAAATCTATATTCAGCTATATGGCTTAGAAAATATGCTGTCAAACAATGATCCTAGGTTTTGGTATAGACACATGATCTAGACTATCATATTTGCCTATACCAAATGTAAATATGTAACCAAATGTGGCAAAATACACAGAAAAATAAAATAAAAAATGAAAAAATTACAAAAACGCAGATGCGTATTTGATGCGTTTTCTATCAAAAACGCCCAAATGGTCCCTCGGGGGTTCAGATATCTTGCTTTGGAGGCAGCAGAACGTTGGTGGTAGTCATAGTCAACCGTCATATACAATCAACTAGAGGCATCAAATGGATTCGCAAAGCGATTAATAATTGTAAGTATTATTCGCATTGCGATTACAACTTAGAGCTGAGTTCCTAATGGTTGTATTGCTAGAATATAACGTATATTCTAGCAATACAACAACCATTAGGATTTAGGAACTCAGCTCTAAGTTGAATTCACAATGCGATTAATGCAGGTTATATTAATCGCATGCCGAATTAAACTTAGATCTGAGTTCCTAATGGTTGTTGTATTGCTAGAATATGATGAAGATTGAGAATATAGTGCTATATTCGTTATCTTTATTATATTCTAGCAGTACAACCATTAGGAACTCAGATCTAAGTTGTAATCGCAATACGAATAATACAGGTTATATTAATCGCATTGAGATTTACAATTACTAACACTGCAGCTTGGATGCTGTCCTTGCGTTTAGATAGGAGGTGGGAGGGTCTGGGAGGGAGGGTATGCTGATTGGCTGGAATGTGTCTGCTAACTGTGAGGTACAGGGTCAAAGTTTACTCAATGATAAAGTATAGGGGCGAACGTGAACATCGAATATGTTCGCCCGCCGCGGCGGACACGAACAAGCTATGTTCGCCGGCGAATAGTTAAGGCCATTTCTACCGTGCACTTACACTTTGTTTTATTTTTCATATTTACCCAATGTTTTAGGATCTAGACTAATTTATAAAAAAAAACAGTTGTTGGCGACTACTTTTGGCTTCACAGCCCAAAAAGGCTTTATTTCATGCAAGAATGTAACCGCCAATTGTAAGTTCTCTGTCAGGTATGCAGTGCAGGGGTTTATACCTGGCAAAAATGGTAATATTTCACCCAACAATTTAAAATCTATCCTTTGCCGGACAGTATAAAACTTGGCCAGCCACAGCTGAAAACATTGATATACGGTATTGCTATTTTGGCAATTGAATTTCACCCCAGAACAAAATCTATCCTTTGCCGGACAGTATTACACTTAGCCAGACACAGCTGGAACACCAGATTTAGGGGATTGCTATTTTGGCAATTGAACTTCACCCGAGAAAAATATCTATCCTTTGCCGGACAGTATGAAACTTGGCCAGCCACAGCTGGAACACCAGATTTACGGTATTGATATTTTGGCAATTGAATTTCACCCCAGAACAAAATCTATCCTTTGCCAGACAGTATTGAACTTGGCCAGCCACAGCTAAAAACCACTGATTTACGGTATTGCTATTTTGGCAATTGAATTTCACCCAAGAACAAAATCTATCCTTTGCCGGACACTATTAAACTTGGCCAGCCACAGCTGGAACACCAGATTTATGGTACTGCTATTTTGGCAATTGAATTTCACCCCAGAAAAAAATATATCCTTTGCCGGACACTATTAAACTTGGCCAGCCACAGCTGGAACACCAGATATAGGGGATTGCTATTTTGGCAATTGAATTTTACCCCAGAAAAAAAAAATTCTTTGCCGGACACTATTAAACTTGGCCAGCCACAGCTAAAACCACCGATTTACGTTATTGCTATTTTGGCAATTTAATTTCACCCCAGAAAAAAATCTATCCTTTGCCGGACAGTATTAAACTTGGCCAGCCACAGCTGAAAACACTGATTTACGGAATTGCTATTTTGGCAATTGAATTTCACCCCAGAACAAAATCTATCCTTTGCCAGACACTATTAAACTTGGCCAGCCAAAGCTGGGACACCAGATTTAGGGGATTGCTATTTTGGCAATTGAATTTCACCCCAGAAAAAATATATCCTTTGCCGGACATTATTAAACATAGCCAGCCACAGCTGGTACACCAGACTTAGGGGATTGCTATTTTGGCAATTGAATTTCACCACAGAAAAAAATCTTTGCCAGACAGCAGACAGTATTAAACTTGGCTAGCCACAGCTGGAACACCTTATTTAGGGGATTGCTATTTTGGCAAGTGAATTTCACCCCTTAATAAAATATAGAAATTTCTATCCTGAGTTTCTAGGTGTGACAATAAGCACAGCCAAGCCTCTGATGTAGGATATAGCAAAAAAAATAAAAATTGTATTGATGGATTGATTGACTTGGTGGCAGCATGTGCTGGTGCACCACAAGACACAAAATTTCCGCCGATCACCGCAGAAAAAAGTGACAGAAAAACGCTCTGGGCAGCCTAAAAACCCGTGAGCAATTAACTAGCAGAAGTTAAATGATTCACATCTGTAGATCGATCACTTCATTAAATGTTTTTGCTGAGTTTTCCCTGCCTAATTTCGCCCTCACAGCAGCTGCATCCTATCTCTACACTAATCAGAGCACAGTGACGTGCGGTGCTACATGACTGCAGCTTAAATAGAGGCTGGATCACATGCTGCATTTGACCAATCACAGCCATGCCAATAGTAGGCATGGCTGTGATGGCCTCTTGGGGCAAGTAGTATGATGCTTGTTGATTGGCTGCTTTGCAGGCTTTCAAAATGCGCCATAGA
Source organism: Bufotes viridis (assembly GCA_033119425.1). Lineage (NCBI taxonomy): Eukaryota > Metazoa > Chordata > Amphibia > Anura > Bufonidae > Bufotes > Bufotes viridis. The sequence continues at coordinate 42,957,792 of CM065596.1, read as the reverse complement.
AATCTCCAAACACCGAACCCGAACTTTTACGTAAATGTTCGGGTTCGGGTCCGTGTCACTATACAGTTAAGGTTCGCTCAACCCTATTGACAATTTGACTTTCTTGAGTGGGATAGGAACAGAAACCAATCATAACTTAAAGAGACTATCTAGTATTTTGCTTAAAACCTGCCTCTTCCCCACATGGGACTTGTTCCCACCTGGAATCACTGGTCAGTTCCAGTTCACTGGCTTTCAGGCTGTCTTCCCTTAACTACTGGTCCTTATCTATCAACTTCCACAGAGACAGGATCACTTGTGGTGATGCAGCCAATGACTGGCTGAATGGTGGGTCATGCTCTGTTTGGGATATATCACTGCAGAGGCGTCACTTGCTGCAGCAGAGCACATGACCTCATCTATACAGAAGTTGACAGATGAGTATCAAAAGTCCAGTGAAGACAGCCTGAGACCAGGGCACTGGATCTGTCAGGAACAAGTATTTCTATTCAGGTAGGTACCATTGCTTGAGGTGGTGTAGGTGATGGTGGTGGTGGGTGTGGCAGATTAAAAATTAACCCTGAACAATTGCTTTAAGTAAAGGGCTTAGTGTAGAGAGGTTCCTGCATCCCACCATAGCTCTTAATTTGGCATTGGTCAATGTTTTTAATAAATGTCTAGGCTAAAAAAATATTGAAATACATACTAATAAATGGTTTAAACTGCTGTTTACCATTGGGTGGGGAACCACTATATAAACCAAAGAGAATTGACTATTCCTAAGGGCATTATCCTGGCAGTCCCTGTTTTTCACCCTTTAACAGGGTTCTGGACTGAATCACCAAGTCTCTATCTTCTGGAGTAGTCTCTGGTTGACAGCTGACCCACGGAGCTCAAGGTACACAGGTGCACAAGGGATGAGGCAGAGCCATAGTCAGGGATAGACAGAGGATATGGCAGGAAGAATACAAGCAATCTGATAAACAGTCTGAGGTGATGGTGGTCACTTGAGGGTAGGAGCAGAGATAAGGCAGAGGTCAAGTTAGGCAGTGAAAGGTCAAATTCAGAAAACAGACACAAGTCACTACATGGGCAACAGATAGAACTATGATGCACCTTTCAGGGAACTAGCAAACTGGGCAAGCTATTGCTATGGCTCCCTCCCATAGGGAAGATCCCAAAAGTACCTTAAGGTGGCCAGCTATTGCCTGGTGTGAATTAGGGTGCACACACACTGGCATTTTAACAGCCAGAGAGCTCCTACAGGCCTTATGGGCAGAGGAGGAGTTGTTTTACTGGCAAGGAGGCCACCACCTACACAAAAGGAGAAAGCAAGCCTGAAGAAGAAGAGAGCAGTAGGGGGGTCTGTGCCACAAGGAATAGGAACACAGAGGTAAGTAAGAGCTTGTGCTGTAACAACTATTAAATGGGCTATGCCATGATTGATATAAAAAATAAAAATCAACCATCATATAGTACATAACAATACCTTTTTAACAAAGCTAGAACCAGCCCTGTGCCACACATGGGTCCAGAGATCTCCAGTTGCTGTGCTAGATTATCTACAGCCTGGCAGCTCAGGGTTTGTGTCATTTCTATAAAGTGTAAGGACGGCTCAACCTATATATAGAACGGAAAATAAGGTGCTCGATACCGATTGGTGCCGGCTCCAATGCACCCACTAAAAAGAAATTAAAACAATGGTAATGGTATGGCACTCATAATCTGGAGTAAATCAATACATTTATTATCAATAACCAATCAATAAAATGGATAATTGACCATTAATAAAATGAATAAAATACTTATAATAAAAAAAAGGCATATATAAGCACAGATAACTATATAATGTTCCCAAAAGGAGAGGCAATGGCAAATATGTCTATGTAAAATTAATCCTCACTGTGCAGCAGTACGTAGTTATCCTGCGTGGGACACACACTTCATTAGCAGTTGATATTTGATAAGGATCAATCCACCTGCGGAATGGAGATGCTATATATCAATTTTGACAATATGCGCTCCTCGTCTTGACTTTATCGGTAAATGCCATGATTGATATAAAAAATACAAAATAAACCATCATATAGTACATAACAATACCTTTTTAACAAAGCTAGAACCAGCCCTGTGCCACACATGGGTCCAGAGATATCCAGTTGCTGTGCTAGATTATCTACAGCCTGGCAGCTCAGGGTTTGTGTCATTTCTGCTGCAGCTTTCTCCCTGAAACTGCCATAACTTCTAACAGCAAATATGGCTGGTGACAGATGAACATTTAAACTGATCATGTTGGACCAGCTCAGTGAGATATATAAAGAATGAGGAAAAGAACAAACAGTAGGTGGCGCTAAACAAATACATTTTGTTGAATAGCTCACTGACTATGCTAAATTTTTAATTACATGCAATTACAAAAGTATTCAGATTCATGTGCTGGTTTGAAACCTGTAGAATATGCTTAGTTACAAAACACCTTTAAGAATTTTCGGAAGCTACACTTAAATGACCCTTTTTTACTAGTACTTATATATAGATGGATACATTGGGCCAGATTTATCATTACTCTTGCAGTTCACTCCACTTTCAAAGAAGGCGTATGTGTATTTGAGTCAAGTCAAATTTATCATGGGCTCTTTCAGAGGTTGATAAATCTGGTGTATTTCTGGTTCCTAGTTGTATTTTGGCTTTGTCTTTGGAAAAGTCACAATTTTAAAAAAGTGATTTTGTCAAACATAAGCATGGTCATGAGTGGAGTGAGTTTGCGCAATTTTTTGCGACTTTTTTGCGACTTTTTAAAAAGTCGCAATAATAAATCTGTCTTGCAAGTGATTTACATACGACAAAACGCCCATAAACTTGGTTTTGGAGTGAGTGGCGTAAGTCTCCAAAAAGTCGCAAAAAATTGCGCAATTTGGCTTTTTGCGCAATTTTTTGCGACTTTTCGACTCCAGAAAAGTGACTTAGGCTAATGATAAATCTGGCCCATTGTACCTATATCACATGGTTATATAGTGCTTATAATCACACTTCTACATTTGAATTTTTTTAATGCGGTAATTTTTACATATGAATTGCCATATACATTCAGATATTTGAGGAAGTTTCATTGATTTTACCTTTTGCTATAATGCTTTGGAAATTATGGAACTCACATTTGTGGTACATTGCAGAGAACAAAATGGTTTCTTTTAGCCTAGAGTACATCTGTTTAATATAAAGTAATCTAAAGTATTAAATAGAAATAGGGATGACCTCTCTTTAATATATGACACTGTAACATATTGCTTTTTATATTACGACACATCCAAAACTTTTCAAGAGCGTGATCATGTTCCTCCTTATTAAAGTGATAATGATATGAAAACTTTTAAAATAGGGGACAGACTTCAAAGCTATATGTAGGCTAAAGTAATTTTGCTTAGCTTTAGAAATTGTGCTTAGCTTTAGAAATTGTACATTTTAATTTCCAAAGACATCTAGAGTGACATTTCCCTTTCATTTTTTTAAGGTTTACATTTTACAAGACTTGATTTAAAATTAAAAAGTCTGTTCTTCTTAGGTGTTAAACAATCCGACCATATTTTAAGCATGATATTGATGACTCTAAGTTTTATGTATGTCTTAACATTTTAAATTTAATATCCATCTTTTAATACCACATCATTTCTAGGGTCGTGCCCAAGTGTACTTAACCTCTCATGGGCCCTGGTGCAAAAAATCTGATTGCTGTCTCCCCCGCCCTTGACAAAATCCAGTGTTTTCTTGTGGATTTGACAAAGATTACACACTATGTATAGTAAGTGTGAAATCCACATTGAAAATTCACAGCATAAATTCATATGCTTCGGATTTAATAGCTACACTATAGGTCACTTTTAATGTGGATTTCTTCTGTAGCATGTCAATGAGATTTCATAAGACAAAACAAAAAAACATACTTACATACTTTGCATCAGGTGGAGAGATTTCAAGCTACAAGCTGCCCACCATAGTCAAAGACAAAAAGGCCATTTGTCTGAATATAGTATTCCTAGGAAAAGGATACAGAAGTATAGGATTATACAGTACAGCAGAGATAGTTCATCCCTACCACCTGGAGAATTAAGAGAGAGAAAGACTGATTGTCACAGAGGACTACTCCTTATGCAACTTCTGGGAACTAATAGGAATCCTTGAAAAAGCTGCCTTGATATAAATGACTTTTGCATACATTGTTGACCTGTGGATCCGATTCAGTAAAGTACTGGGAGTTTGTTCAAAGCTCTATTCTCCTTATTCTATATCATCATCAGTATTACACTCATCATTTGCACCTATCGGTGCTGGCGTCACGAAAACAAAGGCCCAGCCACCAAAGCACACTAAACACCAAGTACCCTCAAAGGCACCTCAACCAACATCTGGCTGGTGTTCCCTCCAACCAAGATTGCCCCGAAGGATTTCGTGCTCTTCCCATCCACTGCACGCCTGCCCCAAGGGACAACTTAACCGTGGGTACTACTATCCTCAGCACCTCATCACTAGTAAGCTCACTCACATAATCCCCTAGGGTGTCCAGTCGTTGCAATTATACCGTCTATTTTTTGGCTTTCTTTGCACCTCAATTTTGCACCAGAAGTCTGGGGCACACAGTGTCACAACTCCAGCCTTGCCACTTTTCTTGCTTCTTGTTCTGCTTCCCTTGCCTGGCGGCCCATCTACCGCTTTCTTCTTCCTGGCGGGTTGGGCTGCTGGGTCGCTCTGTCCCTCCACACAGGCTCCGACCTGCATACCAGAAAGGCTTCTGCTTCTCCACTCACTTGGATATTTTCAGAACACTCATAGTGATGAATGAAGGCTCACTCATCTCATGTGCGGTGTACCCTCCTTCACTTTGGGGAACGCGTTCTTTAGATAGGAGGGGGCTCCAAAGGTCAAACTCACACCTATCTGGCATTGATGGCATATCCTAGTGATATGCCATCAGTGTTCAAGATGGGCCAACCACTCTAAATTTTCCATGAACGCCCAATATAATAAAACATAGTGAGATAGACTTATTAAAGCTAGTGCAAGGCAGTAGAGGAATTTTCTAAAGTAACCTACAATATTCCAGTTTTTTTTATAATGCCTCTGTAAAATTAAAGCTAAGATAATATAATTCAATATAATAATAATAATAATAATAATAATAATAATAATAATAATAATAAGATATCATATGACATAGATAGTTATTAGTGATGAGCTAGCATGCTCAGCCGAGTATCTGTTTGGCTCGAGCATCGCAATGCTCGGCACATGGCGGTACTCGAGCACAATGCTCGAATCTCCGCCCTGCACGTTTTGCGGGTTTTAAGCAGCCAATAAAGGTGCAGGTAAGTACTGCCCTCACTGTAATGCCAGTAGCCATGTTGGCTGCTGGTATTACAATGATTGGCTGGCCAGAACACGTCATCGGATGCTATATAACACCCGATGACGCATGTTTGGCTCAGATGTAGACAGGGACAGCAGAGCGTAGGAAAGGAAAGTGTAGAGAGCGATTTTCACTGTTTTTATTCTGAGAAAGCTTTTCCAAGACCCAAAAGTCCTTTTAAGGACTACTGTGTGTGTATGTGTGTGGGTTTTAGAGCAGCAATCTATTTACTTCCTGCAGTCTAAGGGACAGTGCTTTGAAAGGGACAGATAGTGCAGGGAGAGAAATTTGCTGTTTTTACTACCAAAAGCTTTTCAAAGACCCCAAAGTCCCTTTAAGGACTACTGTTTGTGTTAGACAGCAGAATGATATTTTTTATACCTATTAGTGACATATACTGTACATCATCCGCAGACTGTGACTTTAATAATCTGGGCCACAGCTATTGTCCATAGTGTGTGGCTTTGTTTAAAAAATACTGAAATACATCTGCAAACAGTGTCTGTATTACAAATTCCAATAATCTGTGCCTAATATAATGTCCATAATCTGTGGTGTTCTGTAACCAATACTGTACTACATCTACAAACAGTGTCTGTATTACAAATTTCTAAATTCTGGGCCTAATATAGTGTCCATAATCTGTGGTGTTCTGTAACCAATACTGTACTACATCTGCAAACAGTGTCTGTATTGCAAATTCCAATAATCTGGGCCTAATATAGTGTCCATAATCTGTGGTGTCCTGTAACCAATACTGTACTATATCTGCTAACAGTGTCTGTATTACAGATTCCAATAATCTGGACCTAATATAGTGTCCATAATCTGTGGTGTCCTGTAATCAATACTGTACTATATCTGCAAACAGTGTCTGTATTACAAATTCCAATAATCTGGGCCACATCTAGTGTCCATAATGTGTGGCTTTGTGTAAAGAATACTGAACAATATCTGCAAACAGTATCTATATTGCAAATTACAATAATCTGGGCCTAATATAGTGTCCATATTCTGTGGGTTTCTGTGACATATACTGTCCTGCATTCCAAAGTAATGTCTGTAGCACAAATTTAAATAATCTGGGCCTAATGTAGTGTCCATACTGTGTGTCTTTCTATGAAAAATTCTGTACTACATCAGAAAACAGTGTCTGTAGCGCAAATTTAAATAATGTGTGCCACATCTACTGTGTCTGCGTTTAATATATATCACTGACATACCCTGTACTTTATCCGTAGACGGTGTATGCTAGTCTGTGACATTATCAGGGCTACATCTCCTGTGTAATGTGTGTGCATCCCAAATACCTTTTTTAATTTATTAGCTCATACACTTTCAAATCCTACGCTACTGTACATGTGACATACTTTTAAGCATATATAACATTTAATATTAAGAAAACGGCCAGTAAGGACATGTTCTATTCTCATAGTGTGCTCTCCGCATCACGTCCAGCCCCATAGAGAGTGAATGGGCCCGTACCCGTTCCGCAGAATTGCGGAATAGATGCGGACCCATTTGCGGACATCTGAATGGAGCATTATTGGTGTCTATTTGATATTTTAATAGAATCCCCCCCCCCCCCCTCGTATGCAATGTACTGATATTCATGTAATGTACGTTATCACAACTATATCAGTAGAAAAAAAAATGTATCTTTGTTTTTTTTTTTTGCTTTAAATGTTCTTTTCATATCACAAGTTCTTTTCTTGTCAAAGCTGACTATGTGTCGCTGCAATGGATGTAGTCTGTAATTTTGATGACTATTACTGTCTGTCATTATAGGCTGTTGCCTTGTGTTTTCTTGCTGCAAATGCTCACTGTGAAGAAATAATCATACTGCTGGAAACAAAAGGTTAACGTGATTTAAGTTAACAAACCGGTGCAGAGAATACCAAACCTAAATTACATTGTAGATGAGCTCCTTTAGGCCAGACACAGACGATTGAGTTCAGTTCGAGGAACTCGCTGCGTGTGGCAGTGTAAGTTCCTGTTCTGAACTCTGCTCCTCTGACAGCATTGTACAGTGTTTTACAGTGATTTATAAGGCCTTGTGTCCCTGTAAGACCTGGAATCTATTAAATTACACTGACATAATGCTGTCTATATATGGGCGGGTTCTCACCTTCACTAGGAGTTCATCTATAGGTTCCATTATAACTAGAGATGAGCGAACACCTGGATGTTCGGGTTCGAGAGGTTCGGCCGAACTTCCGGAAAATGTCCGGGTTCGTGATCCGAACTCAACCCGAACTTCATCCCGAACCCGAACCCCATAGAAGTCAATGGGGACCCGAACTTTTGGGCACTAAAAAGCCTGTAAAAGACTCCCGGAAAGGGCTAGAGGGCTGCAAAAGGCAGCAAAATGTAGGTAAATCCCCTGCAAACAAATGTAGATAGGGAAATGAATTAAAATAAAATAAAATAAATAAAAATTAACCAATATCAATTGGAGAGAGGTCCCACAGCAAGGAATCATGCGTCATATCATCCACCACTGGAGAAGGCCACTCTCGTTTATTTGGGACCAGCACCCAGACAGAGGATACAGGTCCCACAGCAAGGAATCATGCTTCATATCAACCACCACCGGAGATGGCCACTCTCATGTATTTTGGACCAGCACCCAGACAGAGGATACAGGTCCCACATCAAGGAATAAGGCGTCATATCAACCACCACCGGAGAAGGCCACTCTCATTTATTTTGGACCAGCACCCAGACAGAGGAAAGAGGTCCCACATCAAGGAATCATGCATCATATCAACCCCCACAGGAGAAGGCCACTCTCATTTATTTTGGACCAGCACCCAGACAGAGGATACAGGTCCCACAGCAAGGAATCATGCCTCATATCAACCACCAATGGAGAAGGCCACTCTCATTTATTTCGGCACAGCACCCAGACAGAGGATACAGGTCCCACAGCAAGGAATCATGCCTCATATCAACCACCAACTGAGAAGACCACTCTCATTTATTTCGGCCCAGCACCCAGACAGAGGATACAGGTCCCACAGCAAGGAATCATGCCTCATATCAACCACCAACGGAGAAGACCACTCTCATTTATTTCGGCCCAGCAGCCAGACAGAGGATACAGGTCCCACAGCAAGGAATCATGCGTCATATCAACCACCACCGGAGAAGGCCACTCTCATGTATTTTGGACCAGCACCCAGACAGAGGAGAGAGGTCCCACATCAAGGAATAAGGCGTCATATCAACCCCCACCGGAGAAGGCCACTCTCATTTATTTTGGACCAGCACCCAGACAGAGGAGATAGGTCCCACAGCAAGGAATCATGCCTCATATCAACCACCAACGGAGAAGGCCACTCTCACTTATTTCGGCCCAGCACCCAGACAGAGGATACAGGTCCCACAGCAAGAAATCATGCGTCATATCAACCACCACCGGAGAAGGCCACTCTCATGTATTTTGGACCAGCACCCAGACAGAGGATACAGGTCCCACAGCAAGGAATCATGCGTCATATCAACCACCACCGGAGAAGGCCACTCTCATGTATTTTGGACCAGCACCCAGACAGAGGAGAGAGGTCCCACATCAAGGAATAAGGCGTCATATCAACCCCCACCGGAGAAGGCCACTCTCATTTATTTTGGACCAGCACCCAGACAGAGGAGATAGGTCCCACAGCAAGGAATCATGCCTCATATCAACCACCAACGGAGAAGGCCACTCTCATTTATTTTGGACCAGCACCCAGACAGAGGATACAGGTCCCACAGCAAGGAATCATGCGTCATATCAACCACCACCGGAGAAGGCCAATCTCATGTATTTTGGACCAGCACCCAGACAGAGGAGAGAGGTTTTCACAGCAGAGAATCATGCATTTAGATCACCCACCACAGGAGTAGGCCACCATTTAATGGGACCCCGGCAACCATGTCAGATGGCACAAACATCAGCTTCACATCACCCAGCACAAGAGAAGGCCACTTTGAGAGACTTTGACCCCTGCACCCAGACGGAGGAGAGAGGTTTTCACAACAGAGAATCATGCATTTAGATCACCCACCACAGGAGTAGGCCACCATTTAATGGGACCCCGGCAACCATGTCAGATGGCACAAACATCAGCTTCACATCACCCAGCACAAGAGAAGGCCACTTTGAGAGACTTTTACCCCTGCACCCAGACGGAGGAGAGAGGTCCCACAGCAGAGATTCAGGCATTTATATCAGCCAGAACAGGAGAAGGCCGCTTTCAGTGTCTTAGGCCTTAGCACCGACACAGAAGAGACAGGTCAGATAGCACAAGCATCAGTTTCACATCAACCACCACAGGAGAATGGCACTTTCAGAGACTTTGACCCCTGCAGCCACACGGAGGAGAGAGGTCCCACAGCAGAGAATCAGGCATTTATATCAGCCAGAACAGGAGAAGGCCGCTTTCAGTGACTTAGGCCTTAGCACCGACACAGAGGAGACAGGTCAGATAGCACAAGCATCAGTTTCACATCAACCACCACAGGAGAAGGGCACTTTTAGAGACTTTGACCCTGCACCCAGAAAGAGGAGAGAGGTCCCACAGCAGAGATTCAGGCATTTATATCAGCCAGCACAGGAGAAGGCCGCTTTCAGTGACTTAGGCCTTAGCACCGACACAGAGGAGACAGGTCAGATAGCACAAGCATCAGTTTCACATCAACCACCACAGGAGAATGGCACTTTCAGAGACTTTGACCCCTGCAGCCACACGGAGGAGAGAGGTCCCACAGCAGAGAATCAGGCATTTATATCAGCCAGCACAGGAGAAGGCCGCTTTCAGTGACTTAAGCCTTAGCACCGACACAGAGGAGACAGGTCAGATAGCACAAGCATCAGTTTCACATCAACCACCACAGGAGAAAGACACTTTTAAAGACTTTGACCCCTGCACCCAGAAAGAGGAGAGAGGTCCCACAGCAGAGATTTAGGCATTTATATCAGCCAGCACAGGAGAAGGCCGCTTTCAGTGACTTAGGCCTTAGCACCGACACAGAGGAGACAGGTCAGATAGCACAAGCATCAGTTTCACATCAACCACCACAGGAGAATGGCACTTTCAGAGACTTTGACCCCTGCAGCCACACGGAGGAGAGAGGTCCCACAGCAGAGAATCAGGCATTTATATCAGCCAGAACAGGAGAAGGCCGCTTTCAGTGACTTAGGCCTTAGCACCGACACAGAGGAGACAGGTCAGATAGCACAAGCATCAGTTTCACATCAACCACCACAGGACAAGGGCACTTTTAGAGACTTTGACCCCTGCAGCCAGAAAGAGGAAAGAGGTCCCACAGCAGAGATTTAGGCATTTATATCAGCCAGCACAGGAGAAGGCCGCTTTCAGTGACTTAGGCCTTAGCACCGACACAGAGGAGACAGGTCAGATAGCACAAGCATCAGTTTCACATCAACCACCACAGGAGAATGGCACTTTCAGAGACTTTGACCCCTGCAGCCACACGGAGGAGAGAGGTCCCACAGCAGAGAATCAGGCATTTATATCAGCCAGCACAGGAGAAGGCCGCTTTCAGTGACTTAAGCCTTAGCACTGACACAGAGGAGACAGGTCAGATAGCACAAGCATCAGTTTCACATCAACCACCACAGGAGAATGGCACTTTCAGAGACTTTGACCCCTGCAGCCACACGGAGGAGAGAGGTCCCACAGCAGAGAATCAGGCATTTATATCAGCCAGAACAGGAGAAGGCCGCTTTCAGTGACTTAGGCCTTAGCACCGACACAGAGGAGACAGGTCAGATAGCACAAGCATCAGTTTCACATCAACCACCACAGGAGAATGGCACTTTTAGAGACTTTTACCCCTGCACCCAGAAAGAGGAGAGAGGTCCCACAGCAGAGATTCAGGCATTTATATCAGCCAGCACAGGAGAAGGCCGCTTTCAGTGACTTAGGCCTTAGCACCGACACAGAGGAGACAGGTCAGATAGCACAAGCATCAGTTTCACATCAACCACCACAGGAGAATGGCACTTTCAGAGACTTTGACCCCTGCAGCCACACGGAGGAGAGAGGTCCCACAGCAGAGAATCAGGCATTTATATCAGCCAGCACAGGAGAAGGCCGCTTTCAGTGACTTAGGCCTTAGCACCGACACAGAGGAGACAGGTCAGATAGCACAAGCATCAGTTTCACATCAACCACCACAGGAGAATGGCACTTTCAGAGACTTTGACCCCTGCAGCCACACGGAGGAGAGAGGTCCCACAGCAGAGAATCAGGCATTTATATCAGCCAGAACAGGAGAAGGCCGCTTTCAGTGACTTAGGCCTTAGCACCGACACAGAGGAGACAGGTCAGATAGCACAAGCATCAGTTTCACATCAACCACCACAGGAGAATGGCACTTTCAGAGACTTTGACCCCTGCAGCCACACGGAGGAGAGAGGTCCCACAGCAGAGAATCAGGCATTTATATCAGCCAGAACAGGAGAAGGCCGCTTTCAGTGACTTAGGCCTTAGAACCGACACAGAGGAGACAGGTCAGATAGCACAAGCATCAGTTTCACATCAACCACCACAAAAGAATGGCACTTTCAGAGACTTTGACCCCTGCAGCCACACGGAGGAGAGAGGTCCCACAGCAGAGAATCAGGCATTTATATCAGCCAGAACAGGAGAAGGCCGCTTTCAGTGACTTAGGCCTTAGCACCGACACAGAGGAGACAGGTCAGATAGCACAAGCATCAGTTTCACATCAACCACCACAGGAGAATGGCACTTTCAGAGACTTTGACCCCTGCAGCCACACGGAGGAGAGAGGTCCCACAGCAGAGAATCAGGCATTTATATCAGCCAGAACAGGAGAAGGCCGCTTTCAGTGACTTAGGCCTTAGCACCGACACAGAGGAGACAGGTCAGATAGCACAAGCATCAGTTTCACATCAACCACCACAGGAGAATGGCACTTTCAGAGACTTTGACCCCTGCAGCCACACGGAGGAGAGAGGTCCCACAGCATAGAATCAGGCATTTATATCAGCCAGAACAGGAGAAGGCCGCTTTCAGTGACTTAGGCCTTAGCACCGACACAGAGGAGACAGGTCAGATAGCACAAGCATCAGTTTCACATCAACCACCACAGGAGAAGGGCACTTTTAGAGACTTTGACCCCTGCACCCAGAAAGAGGAGAGAGGTCCCACAGCAGAGAATCAGGCATCATGTCAACCACCACAGGAGTAGTCCACCTTTTGTTTCTTTGACCCCTGCACCCAGAAAGAGGAGAGAGGTCCCACAGCAGTGAATCAGGCATTTATATCAGCCACCACAGGAGAAGGCCGCTTTCAGTGACTTTGGCCCCCTGCACCCACACAAAGGAGACGTGTCAGACAGCACAAGTATAACATTCATATCACCCAGCACAGGAGAAGGACACTTTCATGTACTTTGGCCCCGGCACCCAGACAGAGGGAAGGTTCATTCAACTCTGGGTTGCACCCTAAGATCCTACTTAATTTCAAAAATTGATTTTTCAATGAAGAAGTGGCCAGGAGTACAAGACAACATGGTTTAAGGCAGTTATTAAGGACTACTCTGCACAAGGGAGGGTCAGGTCTTGTGGGATCCATGCCTGGTTCATTTTTATAAACGTCAGCTTGTCCACGTTGGCTGCGGACAGGCGGCTGCGTTTGTCAGTAATGACGCCCCTGCCGTGCTGAATACACGTTCAGATAAAATGCTGGCCGCCGGGCAGGCCAGCACCTCCAAGGCATAACATGCTAATTCTGGCCACGTGGACAATTTGGAAACCCAGAAGTTGAATGGGGCCGAACCATCCGTCAGTATGTGGAGTTGTGTGCAGATGTACTGTTCAACCATGTTAGTGAAATGTTGCCTCCTGCTAACACGTTCCGTATCAGGTGGTGGGGCAGTTAGCTGTGGCGTGGAAACAAAACTTTTCCACATTTCTGCCATGCTAACCCTGCCCTCAGAGGAGCTGGCCGTGACACTGCTGCGTGGGCGACCTCTAGCTCCTCCTCTGCCTTGGCCTTCCACCTGTTCCCCTGTGACAGTTGGGAATGCTCTCAGGAGCGCATCTACCAGTGTGCGCTTGTACTCGCGCATCTTCCTATCACGCTCCAGTGCAGGAAGTAAAGTGGGCACATTGTCTTTGTACCGTGGATCCAGCAGGGTGGCCACCCAGTAGTCAGCACACGTTAAAATGTGGGCAACTCTGCTGTCGTTGCGCAGGCACTGCAGCATGTAATCGCTCATGTGTGCCAGGCTCCCCAGAGGTAAGGACAAGCTGTCCTCTGTGGGAGGCGATCGTCATCATCCTCTGTATCCCCCAGCCACGCACCAGGGATGTGCCTGCGCTGTGCTGGGTGCCACCCCGCTGTGAACCTGCTTCATCCTCATCCTCCTCCACCTCCTCCTCATCCTCCTCATCCTCCAGTAGTGGTCCCTGGCTGGCCACATTTGTACCTGCCCTCTGCTGTTGCAAAAAACCTCCCTCTGAGCCACTTCTAACAGACTGGCCTGAAAGTGCTAAAAACGACCTGTCATCCTCCTCCTCCTCCTCCTGGCCCTGGCCCACCTCCTCTTCCATCATCGCCCTAAGCGTTTTCTCTAGGAGACATAGAATTGGTATCGTCACGCTGATAACTGTGGCATCGCCACTGGCCATGTTGGTCGCGTACTATAAACAGTGCAACAGGGCACACAGGTCTCGCATGGAGGCCCAATCATTGGTGGTGAAGTGGTGCTGATCCGCAGTGCGACTGACTAGTGCGTGCTGCAGCTGAAACTCCACTATGGCCTGCTGCTGCTCGCACAGCATGTGCAAGGTGGAGTTCCACCGGGTGGGCACGTCGCATATTAGGCGGTGAGCGGGAAGGCCGAAGTTCCGCTGTAGCGCTGACAGGCGAGCAGCGGCAGGATGTGAACGCCGGAAGCGCGCACAGACGGCCCGCACCTTATGCAGCAGCTCAGACATGTCGGGGTAGTTGTGAATGAACTTTTGCACCACCAAATTCAGCACATGCGCCAGGCAAGGGATGTGCGTCAAACCGGCTAGTCCCAGAGCTGCCACGAGATTTCGCCCATTATCTCACACCACCAGGCCGTGCTTGAGGCCCACCGGCAGCAACCACTGGTCGGTCTGTTGTTCAATACCCCGCCACAACTCCTGCGTGGTGTGGGGCCTGTCCCCCAAACATATGAGTTTCAGAATGGCCTGCTGACATTTACCCTGTGCTGTGCTGAAGTTGGTGGTGAAGGTGTGTGGCTGACTGGATGAGCTGGTGGAAGCAGAGGAGGAGGAGGAGGAAGCCGAGTAGGAGGAGGAGGCTACAGGAAGCAAAGAATGATGCCCTGTGATCCTTGGCGGCGGAAGGACGTGCGCCAAGGAACTCTCCGCCTGGGGCCCAGCCGCCACTACATTTACCCAGTGTGCAGTTAGGGAGATATAGCGTCCCTGGCCGTGCTTACTGGTCCACGTATCTGTGGTTAGGTGGACCTTGCCACAAATGGCGTTGCGCAGTGCACACTTGATTTTATCGGACACTTGCATGTGCAGGGAAGGCACGGCTGTCTTGGAGAAGTAGTGGCGGCTGGGAACCACATACTGGGGGACAGCCATGGCCATCAGCTGTTTGAAGCTGTCTGTGTCCACCAGCCGGAATGACAGCATTTCAAAGGCCAGTAGTTTAGAAATGCTGGCATTCAGGCCAAGGGCTCGAGGGTGACTAGGTGGGAATTTGCGCTTCCTCTCAAAGGTTTGAGAGATGGAGAGCTGAACGCTGCTGTGTGAAATAGTGGAGACGCTAGGTGACGGTGGCGGTGGTGTTGTCGGTGGCACATCCTCTGTTTGCTGCTCGGCAGGTGGCAACATTCCTCTCGAGGCGGAAGCCCAGGCAGCAGCGGTAGAGGGAGCAGGGGGAGCCTGAGCGGGTTCCTTGTTTTTAAGGTGTGTACTCCACTGCAGTTCATGCTTTGCATGTAGATGCCTGATCATGCAGGTGGTGCTCAGGTTAAGAACGTTAATGCCTCGCCTCAGGGTCTGATGGCACAGCGTGCAAACCACTCTGGTCTTGTCCTCAGCACATTGTTTGAAGAAGTGCCATGCCAGGGAACTCCTTGAAGATGCCTTTGGGGTGCTGGGTCCCTGTTGGCGCTGGCCAATAGCAGGTGAACTCTCTGGACGGCGGCTGTTCTGCTTTTGCCCCCTGCTCCCTCTTTGGCTTCGCTGTTGTCTCGGTCTCACCACTGCCTCTTCCTCTGAAATATTTAAGTCAGCGGCACGACCTTCAGTCCATGTGGGGTCTAAGACCTCATCGTCCTCTGCATCGTCTTCCACCCAGTCTTCCTCCCTGACCTCCTCCTGTTCAGTCTGCACACTGCAATAAGACGCGGCAGTGGGCACCTGTGTTTCGTCATCATCAGACACTCGGTCACTCTGCTGTGGTGGTATTCCCATGTCCTCATCATCTGGATACATAAGTGGTTGTGCGTCAGTGCATGGAATATCTTCCACCGCTGGGGAAGGGATAGGTGGACGCCCCTGGAAAACCGTGGGAGCAGAGTCTTCAAACAGAAGAAGAGACTGCTGCATAACTTGAGGCTCAGCCAGTTTCCCTGATATGCATGGGGGTGATGTGACAGACTGATGGGCTTGGTTTTCAGGTGCCACCTGTGCGCTTTCCGCAGAAGACTGGGCGGAAGACAATGTGGTGAACGTGCTGGAAGCACTGTCGGCCACCCAATCGACTAATGCCTGTACCTGCTCAGGCCTTACCATCCTCATAACGGCATTGGGCCCCACCAAATATCGGTGTAAATTCTGCCGGCTACTTGAGGGAGTTGTTTCACTACTTTGTGCGCCTGAGGCCGAACGGCCACGCCCTCTGCCAGCAACAGAGGCTCCACGGACACCACCACGACCGCGTCCTCGTCCCTTAATAGAATGTTTCCTCATTGTTGCGATTCAACTCGCACCACAATAAAATATATTATTTTTAGCCCCAAAATTCCCACACTGGAAGATATAATTCCTTTTTCCGGTATTAATTACAAGAACACTGCTGCTAATTGGACACCAGATTTTTATAATGCTAGTTTTGGTACATAGATTCCACACGGGGAGATATAATTCCTTTTACAGGAGTAAAAACGTGAGGCCTAGTTTTTCTGGTCTACCAAACACCAGATTGATTAAATTGGCCTTTTTTTCAGCAAAATTACAACACTGGACAATAATGCCTTTTGGCGGTATTAATTACAAGAACACTGCTGCTAATTGGACACCAGATTTTTTATAATGCTAGTTTTGGTACATAGATCCCCACACGGGGAAATATAATTCCTTTTAGAGGAGTGAAAACGTGAGGCCTAGTTTTTCTGGTCTAACAAACACCAGATTGATTAAATTGGCCTTTTTTCAGCAAAATTACAACACTGGACGATATAATGCCTTTTGGCGGTATTAATTACAAGAGGACTGCTGGTATTTCAGAACACCGGAATTGTTAAAATGCTAGTTTTGCTAGATAAATTTCCCACACTGGGAGAAATATTGCCTAAGCCTTTTTACAGTATTAATTACAACAGGAGTGCTTCTTCTGGTCTAACACCAGAATAATTTTATTATTACGGTGAAAGCTTTTTCTAATTTATATTTCTGGCACATAAAAAAAAAAAAATTTCTGGCTGACAGTATTGGACAAAGTAGTGGCACTGGCTAGCCTAGCTGGATCAGCACATTCATGGGATTTGCTATCCAAGTGGGTTACTTTCAGTTTCACCACTGATATATTAAATATCTTTGCAGTTAGTATGGGTGACACAAGCACAGCCAAACCCCTGATGTATTATATCTATGAAAAAATCGACTATTACATTAGATTAATGGACGTTGTGGCAGCTTTTGCTGTAGAACCAGAAGTCCCAAAATGGCCGCCGCCTATCAGCCAAGTAACATGTGCCAGAAAACAGTCTGCTCAGCCAGAAAAAAAATTGACTTTGACTGAGCAGCTGAATCGCTGTTGTTCTGATTCACAGGTGTAGATTTTTAACTTCTTTGGAGCTTTGGTTTACACTCTGTGGCAGCAAGTGCTGGCGCACCATAAGTCCCAAAATGGCCACCGCCGGTCAGCCCAGTTACATGTGCCAGTAAAAATCGCTCTGGCCAGTCTCAACAAAATAGTGACTTTCAGTGAACAGCTCAGCTGAGTTGTTCTGATGCACAGGTGTAGAAAGGTAGATCACTTCTTTATCCCTGCCTATCTCGCTCTCACAGAAGCTGCATCCTCTCCCTACACTAGTCAGAGCAGTGTGACGTGCGTCGCTACGTGACTCCAGCTTAAATAGAGGCTGGGTCACATGCTGCACTTGGCCAATCACAGCCATGCCATTAGTAGGCATGGCTGTGATGGGCTCTTAGGGCAAGAAGTAAAACGCTAGCTGATTGGCTGCTGTGCAGCCCTTCAGAAAGCGGGAAGTAATCGACGAACACCGGACCCGAACCCGAACTTTTTTGAAAATGTCCGGGTTCGGGTCCGTGTCACGGACACCCCAAAATTCGGTACGGACCCGAACGATTCTCGAACTGTTCGCTCAACACTAATTATAACGGAATATAATGGAATTTTAGGACGGAATGCAAAACAGAAGCGTTTAAGAGACACTCCATTTTGCTCCGTCCTAATACATATCCATGGGGACAAATAATGGTTCCCTTTGGTTCCTTCATACATGACGGAAAAAATTAGTCCTGTCGACAGGACTATTTTTTTCGTCAAGTATAACGGAACCAAACGGAACGGTTTTTATGTCGCCATATATATCTTTTTCTTCTTCTGCTGTTTGTCTTGTGTGGTGGCTGGTTTTTTGTTGGATGAGTTGAGGTTTTCATTGGTACCATTAGTACTTTTTGATTGCTTGCTGTTAAAGAGGTTGTCATACTTTAGTAAGTGGCATTTATCATGTAGGGAAATACAAGCCACTTACTACTATATTAATATCCATATTGCTTACTTTGCTGGCTGGATTCATTTTTCCATCAGATTATACACTGCTCGTTTCCATAGTTACAGACCACCCTGCAATCCATCAGTGGTGGTCGTGTTTGCACAATATAGGCAAGGTGACAAAAAATTTATACCATTTCTATTTTTTTATTTTTACCACGTTCATCTGACAGGGTAAATTATGTGCTATTTTGACAATAAAAGCATTTTTGAAAAAAATCATGTTTTTGTGTTGCCATTTTATTAGAGCCCTATTTTTTAAAAAAATTCTGCCAGTCATCTTGTGTGGGGGCTCTTTTTTTGTTTGATGGTACTATTTTGGGGTACATAGTACTTTTTGATCACTCGTTTTTTACGACATTTATCTGACAGGGTTGAACATGAGATATTTTAATAAATCCAGTTGTTACAGATGCGGTGTTACCTATTATACCTAATTTTTTTATTGCACATAGCTTAATTATTGTCTCTTTTTTACACTTGAAATTTTAGATTTTTTATTGCTAAAAAACACTTTTTTTTGTCCCTCTATGGGACTTCAGAGTTTGAGGGTCTGTTCCTTGTTTCAATGCAGTACAAAACATGCTGCATTGTGCTACATTGACTGTCAGTTTATTACACTGACAGTTTGCCTATCTGACACAGCCTGGGGGCTGGGCTTCATAGGCATCTGTAGCTGCCAGGCCCAAGGCCTTTTAAAGCCTTGAGGTTGCCATAACAACGATCAGGACCCCACCATTGCTGAGCAGGGACCCGACGGGATGAGAGAGAGAGGCCACTCCCTCTGCGAACCTCTTATATGCCGCAGTCAGCCTTGACTGCTGCATATGAATGGTTAATCCACCAGTATCAGTGTTTTCACCAATACTGGTGGATACAGCAGGGGCCAGGCTGTCAGTAACAGCAGGGTCTGTGTCAATGATTGAGATAGTGCTGTGTGGGGACGGGGGTTAACTGCAGAACGAGAATGCTTATCCTAATGCGGTAAGTACCCGCTGTTTAGGGTTAAAGTATTGTGTTTCTTTTGTTGATCTGAGCCTCTGTTCCTGAGTTATGATATTTATTTCTCAATTAGGTGATTGGTGCAACAAAGGCATCATCATTAGTCTCATTGTACCCAAGCTCCACACTTTTCTGTGGCCCCTCTCCCTTGCTGCTTTGCCTCTACCTGGTCTTGTCAACCAAAGCAGTGAGGGAGCGGCTAGAAACAGAAAAGAACGGAGCTTGGATGCAACAAGGGCAATGGTGATGCTCTTATTGCACAAAACACCTAATTTGCATTTTGAGAAAACGCATCAAAACTGGGAAATGGAGTCTCGGATCAAAAAAATAAGAATATATATATATATATATATATATATATATATGTATATATTACTTTAAACAGGTGAACCACAACTATCAGGCAAATTTATTAAGACCAGCGTTTTAGGTGCTGGTCTTTATAAAGCCCTAAGCTGACTGAGAATCTGACAAAGTTATGAATAGGCGCCATCCTCTCCATAACTTTGGCACATCCAGCACCAGTTCTAAATGTAATACATATTCCTCGCTGTCTTACATTTAGCCCTTCTTCTACATCTAAAACAGGAGTAGAAAATGCTAAATGAGATGGGCCTGTCCCCTTCCCCACCCTCGCAACACCCACAATTTTAGACCTGGAGTAAGCGGGGAGAAGTCACAGATAGCTGCGCAACTAACCATTGTGCCCCCATCTGCGCCTGAAATACACCTAATTTAGGCGTATTTCAGTATAATAAATGACCTTGTATGTGTCTATGCAAACAGTTAAATAGGGAGGTCAATGGTGACAGACTCCCATTAAGGCTCCAGCAATTTTTTCCGTTTTTTCATCTTCTCTACATTTCAAAAGTCATACCTTAAATTTTTCCTTCAACATTGCTATATGAGGACAAATGGCATTTTGTAATGTTACCATTCTGGGGTACCTCTACTGTAGTATATAACTTTTTTTAAATTTTAGGGGCGACAGTGTGAAAAACAATGCACTTCTGAAATTCAATAGAATCCAACACGAGGGTGAGATATAAAAGTCGATCCTTCAGCGGTGTCCCAGTGTTTCTTTTTGCCTCTCTCACTCTGTCAGGCCACTATGAGTACAAGAGGTCAATGGTCCGAAGTCAGCAGCCCCACACTGGAGATGCCATGACATCACTGCATTGCACCAACTGTCCCTAGCTGTCAATGTCTTGTGCCCATCAAGGCATTTTGTAGCCTACCCTCAGCCCATATGCCGTGACCCACTATAGAGAATAGCAGAATATCATGGTAGGGATCCAATTCCTTCAAGCTTTGACATAGTTTTTAAGTCTATCTAATCCCGAAGACTTGGACACAGTTGGATGCTGCAGCCTAGGGGTCCAGTGCTTTAATGTTTAAATGCTCTATGTACAGAACTATATACGTATATAGTCAACCACTTGTCAATTATTTCACTTTACAAGAGATTCAACAATGGTACCAGGGAAATAGATACAATGAATGCAGAGGTAGCAGTTACACCAGGGTCCAGATGCATTGGAAGTCACTAGTATACAGTTCCATGACACATAGTAGATACGCACAAAAATAGCAGTTCAGTGAAACAGTATATCCAAGTAAAAAGACTATGCTACCTTGTTTGGAGGTGCTTGCACTTAGCATGAAGCACATAAATGATGCACACTTTTCGGTGCCCTTTGGTTCCCATTGTCAGCACACCAATATATTATATGTTCCTCTTGATTATTTTTCATGTAATTCTGTTTCCAGGTCATACTAATAGCTAAGTCCTGTTGCTTATCTCTCAATCTCAAGGTATAACTTAAAATTAGCAAGACTCAGTGCAAACCCTGTAGCAGACAAACCACCTACTTATGCCATTTATGATACCTGTGTTTTCTTATGTGGTAGAGAAGTCCCCTCAGGTACTGGCATGAATACTCATAAATAATTCAAAACAGCAAAAGCCAGTGGATGATGTTAAACATCGTAGTTCATGAGGTTTCCAAACTCATGCCCATATAATCCACAGAAAATGCTATTTCCAAATACACCCTTCAACATTGAAATTACAACACAAAGAAGGAAAAGTCATGGAATTAAAGAAATCACAGGGTCGATGTTAATGATATGCAAATGATAAATCATTTAAACAAAATATTCAAAACATCACAATTTATTGAGTTTTGAGTATGAGCACCTTCCTTTTAATACAGAAAGATAATGAAGAAGGAAAGAAAGAAGAGAAGGAGTCCATTCTTGAAGTTTGTATTAAAGGGGTTTGGTCAGCTGTTAATATTGATGACCTATCCTGACTCCCAGCACCCCTTCCAATCAGCTCTTTGAAAAGGAGGTGGCGCTCTATTCGAACGACGATTCCCCTCATAGTGCAGTGTAATACAAGTACTTGCTCGATTCAAGTGACTGGAGCAAGTGCTTCTAATTACACCATGCCACCGCTCCAAAGGAGATGAGACGTAGTGTAATGATGAGAAAGCGCCACTCACATGGAGCGCTGCCTCCTCATCAAACAGCTGATTGGCGGGGGTGTAGGGTGTCAAACCCCGGACAATCAGATATTGATGACCTATCCTGACAAAAGGTTATCAATATTAACGGTTGGACTACCTCTTTAACTTGCACGTCAAAACTCTGCCGTTATACGTAACAATAATGTTCTGTACAGTAAGATCCTTTATCTGTCATACCCACTTACTGTTGGATGAGGTAAGTTCAACATGGGGCTATCCCGCATGAAACTTTACCTGAATATGCATTGTTTTGTATTAAAAGTATAACAATATCCCCTTTAAAACTGTGAGGGTCAATGAAGCCACCAGTAATTGCAGAGAAATAATCGGAGCTTGATAAATGGAGACGGCTGAAATTATTACACAGCATTACATATATATTAACTTCACTAGAAATAAAAATCTGTAGCAGTTAAATATGAACAGTAAATAAAAGTTAATAGATAATGTTCCTCTAGGACAGACTGAAATATAGACGGCACATTTCTGCTAAAGAGTGCTGAAGTTACAGAAATAAAGCAACATTAACTGTAGGGAAAATGTTATGACTCCATTTTGCTGCTCAGAAAGTATTTATGTTCTAGAAGTCATGGTTAATCCATTCACTGTTGCTGTACCGCAAAGTGGTAGGTTCCTTGGCTCTTCCCTGGCAACAACAAGAAGGTTAAATGCAGGGGTCCTGCAGCTGCAAAAACAGCGTCATACGTACATAATAATAATAAATCAAGCATAATAAAACAGCTTTTGCTTCACTCTGGTGGCATTATATAATGTGCATTCAGTGGAATACTGTTACCAAATATACTCCGAGGAAATTAGCAGAGCACATAGCCAACATGATTCATGATACCTGGCATATACCTGTGTTTTTATTCTAGCGGAATAGTAGTACATACATTGTTATGCATCAGAACAGAAATGAACAATGCAGATGTGGAATAGTCTTATTACAAATTCCTGTTCTGGAAGCAGCTTAGTGATAGCTAGGTTATTTAGAGCAGTTCTGTATTGTAAGGGTATTTTACAAGAAATAATTGACATTTGATATACTTAGGTACTGATTGGTTCCTTCCCCTTTAATTATTATATTACCTTCTAAATTCCTTGTAATGCAGTGAGTTAGGGATAGTTAGATAACATATATAAACTTCCCATTGTGCTGAGAAGGCCACATTCCAGAGTGGTTAACTCTTAGTACATGCATACTGCAAATTAGACATTCTTAGGAAGGCAGACTGAAATGTATACACCTTTGTGCACAAAGGCAAAGAACTCCTCTTCACTGAGAACATCATCCAGGCCAGATGTTGTAAGTCACTTTCTCTCTTGTATTATTATTGGATTTTGGACATGTGCTATGTGGGTACCATGGTGATGGGAGCTTCCCCATTGTGTTAGGAAAGGTTATTATTATTTAGAAGTACTATTCTGTATGTGATTTGTCTATTTTATATATTTAATCACAGTTAGTAAATATTGTTATCACTTAGCCTGTGTAAGCCTATTTTTGTATTCTCGAATCATCAAATGCACGTTAAAACAAATTCCATAACGGTGAATGGAGTAGTGGCCATGTTTGAGTGGTGCACTCTCCATTTACCACTATGGGACTTCCAAAAATAACCTAGTGCACTTGCTCTAGCATTTTCTGAACTTTCATAGTAATGATATGAATGGAGAGCACTCTACACATGCATAATGTGCTCTCTATCACTTTGTTGGCTCCATTCAGGAGATAGTAGCTGGTCTTAGAAGTGGGACCTGGACCTATCTTACATATTCTAATGATATACCATCAATGTCTAAGATGGACCAACCCCTTTAACTCAATGAAATGAATTGTGTAAAGAGGAAAGATTCAGGCAGAAATGTATATATATTTATGGTGAACAAATTTAAATAAAAGGGCATTCCCAGAAACAACACATGTCTTTTATCCACTAAATAGCTTGTAAGTGTTTGACTACTGGAGCCCCACCACTGGGAGCCTCACAATCACAAGAATGGCCATCAGTCAACCTGCTTCATTCAAGCTTTGGGACATGAGGGAGATAGCTGTTCACTGTACTTGGGTATTCTTATCAGTTTCCTAGACTTTGAATGGAGCAGCAGCATACAAGCCCAACTGCATCTACATTTAAATGGATGACATGGCACCCCTGTCTCAAGATCAGAGGGGGCCCATAAATAAATAATAGGTGTTTTTGGGAAAACATCTTTAATATAATGATGTTGAATGCCTCTAAGCAGTTCTGTATCCAAATACACCTTTACAGGTGTAAGAATAAGTAAGCCTTATTTGTTTGTTGTGCACTTGGAGCAAGAGCATATAGAGTACACTGTCCTATGGCACGACTTAAAGAAGTTTGATAAGGACTTCTTTAATTCAAAACGTCGCATTGTATGCTGCTGATGGAATAAAAAATGTTTGCACAAACTGAAGAGTGCTATGGATTTCCTTATTAATTTGCTATATGAAGGGATCCTTAGCCTGGACCTTTTCTCCGCAGGCACCACTGTCTATACCTGATTATTAGATATTGGGATCACTGGTATGTTTTATCCCATGATGGGATTTTTAGTGCTGACTACTATTTTGTATCATTTGCATCAAGAAAGACATATTTTCTTTACAGTACTCTGGAGAGGAAACAAAGAACCAGGAAGGTCAGCTTTTGGGTAATGCAAACACATTTTTCATTGCATGTCATGTACTCAGGCATTAATTCAGTCTTCTCAAAAAATGTATATGAGGTCTCTATTTGTTCAAGATGTGTGATCTGGAATTTGTATAAGTTTAGATTGTTTGATTGGTGTCTGTTAGTTTAACCCCTTAAGGGCCCATGACATACATGTATATCATATCTGGACGTGACTTAAGGACCAGTAACTTACATGTACGGCATGCTGAGAGCTGCGCCCGCCCGATTAGCGGCATTGACCCAGCAGTCACTGACAGCCGGGACCCTGCTGCATATGTCAGCATCGGTGAAAACACCGATGCCGGCACATTAACCCTTGCACTGCCGCGGTCAGCGCTGACTGCGACACACGCAGTATCCTTCCGGGTGTAAGTGACCATCTGGTCCCCACGCTGCTGTGACTTGGACAGTGTGTAATACACTTACAGCCAATGCATTACAATACAGAAGTATTGTAAGGCATTGTAAAGGGGATCAGACCCCCACAAGTTGAAGTACCAGAATGGGACAAAAATAATAATAAAAAAACAACAAAAAAAAACTGTTTTCCACAATAAAAAAATAAAGTTTCAAGTTAAAAAAGTGCCCCTTTCCAAAAAAAAAAAACACATACAACTGTAAAAAAAAAAAGATAAAAAAAAAGATATGAATGGTATCGCCACGTTCGTAATGAACGGCTCCATAAAAATATCACATAACATAACCGCCTAGATGAACACTGTAAAAAAAGAAAAAAACTGCTAAAAAAACAACCCATTTCTTTGTCAACTTACATCATTAAAAGTGCAATACCAAGCTATCAAAATAGCTTATGGCTCCCAATATCATACCATTCTAACAGTCACCTTATCCAAAATGGGGTCACTTTTTTGGAGTTTCTACTCTAAGGGTGCATCAGGGGGTCTTTAAATGTGACATAGCAACTTAAAATTATCCCAGTGAAATCTGTCCTCCAAAAACAATATGGCATTCCTTTCTGCGCCCTGCCGTGTGCCTGTACAGCAGTTTACAACCACATATGGGGTGTTTCTGTTAACCGCAGAATCAGGGCAATAAATATTAAGTTTTGTTTGGCTTTTAACCTTTGCTTTGTTACTGGAAAAAATTGATTAAAATGGAAAATCTGCCAAAAAAGTGAAATTCTGTAATCTTCTCTACATTTTCCTTTAATTTTTGTGGAACACCTAAAAGGTTACCAAAGTTTGAAAAAACAGTTTTGAATACCTTGAGGGGTGTATTTTCTAAAATGGGGTCATTTTTGGGTGTTTTCTATTATGTAAGCCTCACAAAGTGACTTCAGACCTGAACTGGTCCTTAAAAAGTGAGTTTTTAGAAATTTTCTGGGTCTGTATTTATTTGGAGCGCAGGAGTCTAATATACTAATATTGTACATAGCATCCATGAGTGCATTTACAGTGAGCCCTGGAGCAGACAGTGCAGGTACTGGGAGTGGTGGTGGCCCTTATGAAGTGTTGTGTCACGGTTTTCCCCCTCAGGCCGTTACTCTCTGGGGATCAGTGCAGTGGAAATGTAGTTTTGAAGAATGAGGCTAGAATTAAATATATAAAAGGCTTACTGAATGCAAAATAGAACTGCTCAGTAGCAGCAGTAAGGATTATGGATGCAGGTTGTATGGTGGTAATTTGGCACCAAGGCAGTCACATTCTAGGTAATGGGTGTCTGGGCTGTAATTCATCAGCTTGGATCAGTCTCTTTAATTCTGGTCGCTGCAGTTCACTCTACTGTCTAGCATTTCAAGACTTCATTTGTGACATACTGTATGAATGATTGACCTCTCTGGAGAATCGAGAACAAGAGCAGGAGCTCTGAAGTCGGCTTCCTTTCCTATCGATCTCTGGACAGGAACTCCTGCTCCTGGCAGGAAGCATCACCAGCCCACTCCCTCCAAGAGGGGAGTAACAGAGTGGTTAGCTTTATACCTTGCCAACCATTAGCCATCTATTGGAAAAAATGGCCACATACATAAAAACAGTACATTATAATACATAACTATAGACAAAATTGTAGTAGCCCTGGGTTTGGGTTACTACACATTCATTCATACAGTAGTATAGAATAAACTCAATATAATTATGGGCATTTAAATTTTCAAAATATATTGAATATTACATATTGATAATATTTATAATGTAGGGTTATCAATATACACACAAATATACAGCGAATCATTTAGAAAATACATGTAGGGCTTCTAGCTGTCACTTTTTTTATATTAAATGACTTGTTTTGCTGTCTGTGCTAGAATATTCTAGCAAGACAAAAAAATAATAACCATATTATTTCTGCCTATCCTTTCTGGCACTGAATCTTATAACCTAAGTCTCACAGGGCTTAATTTTCTCATATGATATCAGACAATCCTCTAGAACTGCGATAATTAGCAGTTGGAATCTATTATCTGTCATTTATATGTTTGAGACGTCCATCAAGTTCTAACTTATCAGCTGCCAGATTGAAACGAACTTGGTTGTTCAACAGTATCAGGTGACAGAACAAGCTATTTATTGTGGGATCTTTAAGATTCAGTCGTGAAATGCCGGCCCATTATATTTAAATGTTCCATTATTAGATTCAGTTGTCATTTAGACACTATGTGTAATGTTCTCAAACCATCTTATGAAAAATACATATTGGGGTCATTTATCAAAGAGTGGTCTAAATTATGGTGGATTTGCCTCTGCCCTGCCATTTTTCTCGACCACCCCTATTCATCCCCCACCTCATTTTTGAGGGCGGCATGAAAACTCAGCGTACAACAAAATTTTGTTGCACAGGCATTAAAAAGCCAGAAAAAAGGGTATTGGGACTTTATGCCAAACTGACGTAAATGACCCCCATTGTTCCCAGAAGTGAAAGTGCCAGCAGCTTCATACATAGTGGAGGAGTGCAGCTGCTGGCAGGATGGAAAGGTAAGTATTCTCTACTGCCTGCATGGTGCTCGCTCCCCTTTTCAGAATCTCCCTGCCACCAATGACTACCCCAAAATGCAGTTTTTTACAGTTGTAAATTTAAATTAGATATTTATACAGTGTATGTACAACTGCTTTGTGAAGCAAGAATATAGATTTTTTCCTCCAAAAAAGAATAATGCACTATTTCTCAGCTGTAATGTGAAATCTAAGCGGTGTATTTCAAGATGCTCTGTGGATCAGGATTACCACTTTTTTTGTCAAAAAACATACACTTATGCTGTATTTCACAGTAGCAATGTAAAATTGGTGGTTGGAATGGGTATTTCAGACTGTTTGGTGGACCTTGAATAAAGTAATTTTTTTTATAAAAAACAAAGAAGCACTATTTCCCTGCAGAAATATAAAATATGTCGTTGGACGGTGTATGCAGAACTGTTTTGTGGACAAGGAATACGTTTTTTCCCCCAAAATTACACGGATTCTCTATTTCACCGCAGAAATGTCAAATATATATTTTGGGGTGTAAAATAGGCTTGGTGGATCAGTATGATCACTTTTTTTTTTTAACTAAAATACACTGATGCACTATTTCACTATAGCTGAAATGGAATATACGGTTTAGTGCATTGTATACACAAATGCTCTGTGGCACCACAGATCCCAGGCTAGACAAATGGACTATGTCACCCCTTAATAATATAAAAGGCAATATAGGGGACTTGAGCAGCCAGAAAAAAAAAGCTGTTTTTCCTTCACTGAGCTACAAAATAGGATTAGGCTGATGTTCCTGGCTGACTGGCACACATGCAGTACACTGCAGTGGCTAATATGGCCGCCGAGCACCACCTCAGTAACAGATGGATTACAAAAAAAGATTTCCCTGGCAGTGGCTGCATACAGAAATGTTGGATTGATGAAGCTCCCTCCCTCTCTATTTGCTGTATCTTGTGGATTAAAGGAGCACATGTTCTTCTGATTTCTGCCCTATTCTGTCCCTGATGGCAACACCAACATCTTCTCCCTAAGCTCAAATCAGCAGAGTGGCGTGCGGCAGTACGTGACTCCAGCTTATAAAGAGGCTGGGTCACATGCTGCCATTAGTAGGCATGGCTGTGATGGCTTCTTAGGGCAAGAAGTAAAATGCTTTTTTTTTTACGATCCCTATGCGGGACTATTTATTTCAATGGGGCTGCACAAAAACGGAAATTACTCCATGGGCATTCCGTGTCCGCATGTCCGCATGTCCATTGTGCAAAAAATGTAACATGTCCTATTCTTGTCCGTACGGATGCAACATGGATGTCATATGGATGTCATCATTTTTTTTTTCTGAGAGAAACGGACCCTGTTGCATCAGTTATGCATAGGATCCGTTTTTTACAGGATCCTGTATAAAAATGCATCCTGTTGCAGCTAGCGGTCATCCATTTGAGCCATTTCCATCTGAGACGGAAAAAAAAGTACTGCATGCAGGACTTTTTTTTCATAATCATAATAATCAAGCAAACGTGTGTTAACATGGAAAAGATGGAAATAAGTCACTTCCAGATACCTCTGGCTTAAAGGGGTTGTTCAAGAATGGGGAGGGAGATGGCAAACCCCCTACTTGGCCAGACTTGTAAAGAAAAGATTACTCACCTGCTTCTCAGAGCTGGCTCCCAGATCCTACTGAACTGCAGTGCTCCTCTGGGCTCCCTTGCTAAATACATCTTTTTTGACAGCGCCTGCAGCCAATCTCTAGATGTGGCAGTGACTGAATCCCCTTGCATCATGTGATCATTTGTCATAACATAAGGGGAGCTGATTATTGCCATGGACAGTAATTGAGGGGGTTTGCAAAAAAAAAACAAAAAAATATAAGAAGTAATGTAATGTATCATATAAGAGAATAATTCCTTGTTCCAGAGTTATCAGCTGTTTTCATTTCTCACAGTTCCTTTTCTAAACTAATGTTCTTTCTGACATTCTTTCTGAAATCCATTTTTTGAGACTGACAGAGACCTGCTCACTGAAGGATCAGATTATAACATTCCATAAAGTCTATGGAAAGGCAAGGGTAAGGCCCCTTTCACACGGGCGAGTTTTCCGCGCGGGTGCAATGCGTGAGGAGGACGCATTGCACCCGCACTGAATCCGGACCCATTCATTTCTATGGGGCTGTGCACATGAGCGGTTATTTTCACGCATCACTTCTGTGTTGCGTGAAAATCGCAGCATGCTCTATATTGTGCGTTTTTCACGCAACGCAGGCCCCATAGAAGTAAATGGGGCTGCGGGAAAATCGCAAGCTTCCACAAGCAAGTGCGGATGCGTTGCGATTTTCCCGCATAGTTGCTTAGCAATGGGACCCGATCTTTATTATTTTCCCTTATAACATGGTTATAAGGGGAAATAATAGCATTCTTAATAAAGAATGCATAGTAAAATGAAGTGGAAGGGGTTAAAAATAATAAAAGTTAACTTACCTTAGCCACTTGATCGCGTAGTTGCGATCTGTCCTCTCTTTCCCTGCATCAGCTAAGATCTAAAGGACCTGTGATGACATCACATCACATGGTCCAATCACATGGTCCATCTTACCATGGTGATGGACCATGTGATTGGACCATGTGATTGGACCATGTGATGTGACGACATCACAGGTCCTTTAGATCTTAGCTGATGCAGGGAAAGAGAGGACAGATCGCAACTACGCGATCAAGTGGCTAAGCTAAGTTCAATATTTTAACCCTTCCACTTCATTTTACTATGCATTCTTTATTAAGAATGCTATTATTTCCCCTTATAACCATGTTATAAGGGAAAATAATCAATTCTCCAGAAGACCCGAAACTGGACTTCAGTGATGAAGTCCGGCTTCGGGTCTGGGTACCAAACATGGTGATTTTTCTCACGCGCATGCAAAACGCATTACAAACGCTTGCACCCGTGAAGGAAAAAACGCGCATATTCCCGCAACGCACCAGCCTCTTATCCGGGCGTCAAACATGACGCCCGTGTGAAAGAGGCCTAAGGAGGCAGAAAGAGGTGTAGAAAGTAACAGACATAACACAGGAATCATTCAGCAAATTCAGCAGCTTATATAAAGTGTTATATCTCATTACAAGTGCTTTATTCATATCACTACTGCTCAGTATTTCTCTGTAATGTCCAAAATGGCGCTACTACCGTAAGTGATTTTGAATGAATGAGAGATAGTTAGAAGTGTATAAAGAAACAGATACAACACAGGAATCATTCAGCAAATTCAACAGCTTATATCAAATGTTATATCTCATTACAAATACTTTATTCATATCACTACTGCTCAGTTCTTCTCTGTAATGTCCCAAATGGTGCTACGGAGTGATTCTGAGTGAATGAGAGATAGTTAGGAAGTAGAGTCTACTGTCACCATGTTTAGTGTATGGGCAGACATGACAAACAGTTAGTCTTAAGCTCAGAGACAGCCAAGAATTAGAGATGCAGCATGTTTCAATGCTTTTTGTGAAATTGTAACAAATTTGTTTAGAATCAATTTGATTATCTCTAATTCAGACCAATTCCTATGATGGTTTGTAAGAGCTATTGAGACTGCTAACATTGTTATATAATATGTCAGGTTTGTTTGCATATTACCTTTGCCTCCTGCTGGCACATGTCTACCAATAGGGATAACATACATATGTGGGCATTTCAAATACAGTAATGTGCCTATTTATTAAACCTTGATGACTTTTAGATACAATAGGTATGACATTGCGACACTTCCATTCTTTTGGATGGACTACTTGCAAGACCAGCAAGTGTTGCCTCATAAGGCTTCATCTAAGTGCAAGTATCCGAGGAATGTCCATGCTTAGCAGCTGCCCGGCCTTATCACATAAAAATAATAGGAAAGCAAGGCATCAAACTGTCCTACTCTGGCATATAAGCTTTTCATCAACTTCTGCATTAGTAAGTTCATCATCAGCAGTGAGTTACCTTATCTCAAACAATATTTTCCCACATAAGCGCAGATAAGTGCTCTGGTATGGATTCTATGATGTTCACCGGTGACTATAGGTACAAAAAGCTTTGATGATATTTGATTAGTAGTTTTGCAAACAACTGGAAATGCTTCTGTGTAATGGTGACCAACTATATGACGCCCTAAAAATGTCCTACTGTATTGAGAGTATAAGACAGAGTTCAGACTAAGCAGATATGTTTCTACACTCAGAATTGCATAACCATAAGGCAAATGAAGTTGATTAAAAGATGGCTGCACAATACATCATAACTTAACAGAAAAAAATTAAAAAGGGGCTCATTCCAAAAATTGGAATTAAGGAAGCTCTTAGCGCACATTTTTGATCAAAAGTATGTCGGGCCCAAGTACCACTTCACGGAGGCTCCCGCACAAGGGTCCCTAACACTACAGATACTTTCAGGGCACTGCAGGAACCAGCTAAATTGCCACCTCAATATATACTATAAGACAGAGTTCAGACTAAGCAGATATGTTTCTACACTCAGAAGTGTATAACCATAAGGCAAATTTGATTAAAAGATGGCTGCACAATACATCATAAACTAACAGAAAAAAATAAAAAAGGGGCTTATTCCATTTGTCCCTTATCAGGGCAAGGGCCGGTGTAGTGAATAGATTTTTGGAACCGGGAGATGGAAAAAGACCCATGCTCGGTCCACTTCGTTTGAATTTTAGGTCACTGCTCGTGCGCCGTGCAATGTACTGTGACACCCTATATGAGTGGTGGGCAGTGGGCACAGTACAGTCTGTGGGCCTGACACACACTGGCAGGCAAATACAATTATATTAAAGGGTAAAAATGAAATGACTTTTTTATCTGCAAGGTACTGTACCACCCAATATGAGTGGTGGGCACTGGCAGTAGGCATAGTACAGCCTCTGGGCCTGACACTCACTGGCAGGCAACTGCAATTATATTAAAGGGTAAAAATTAAATGACTTTTTTATCTGCAAGGTACTGTGCCACCCTATATGAGTGGTGGGCAGTGGGCACAGTACAGTCAGTGGGACTGACACACACTGGCAGGCAACTGAAATTATATTAAAGGGTAAAAATTAAATAACTTTTTTCTCTGCAAGGTACTGTGCCACCCTACATGAGTGGTGTCCACACTGTACAGTCTCACACACAGGCAGGCAACTGCAATATATATACAGAAAAAAAAAAAAGGAGACTGATGTACCAGCCCTAAAAAAGGCTTTTTGGGGTGCTGTCAGGACGCTGTCTTCAGGCCTCTTTCACACTACCATTGTGAGGATCCGGCGTGCACTTCCGTCGCCGGAAATGCTGCCGGATCCGTCACAACGCCACACACCTGAAAGCATTTGAAGACTGATCAGTCTTCAAAATGCTTTCAGTGTTACCATAGTAGCCAGCTACTAAAGTCCCGGCTGCCATGGAAAATGAGTGGGGAGCCAGGGGAGAAGCAACGTACCATCCGTGCGGCTCCCGGGCACTCCACAATGATGTCACAGCGCCCCTACGTCGCATGGATCACATGAAGCTAAACTAAACGTCGGTTCCGGCGATGCGCCAAAACAACGTTTAGCTTAAGGCCGAATCCGGATTAATGCTTTTCAATGGGCATTAATACGGATCCGTCCTTGCGGCATGCCTTCAGGATTTTTGGCCAGAGGAAAATCCGCAGCATGCTGCGGATTTTGTTACTGCCAAAACCATCTCAGTACTGAACTGAAGACATCCTGATGCATCCTGAACGGATTTCTCTCCATTCAGAATGCATTGGGATAATCCTAATGCTTTCCCTATCAATTCAGCAGCAGCAGCCCTCTCCCTGCTCTAACTAACACTGCAGCTTCAGAATAAATCTAAGATGGATGCTGTCCTTGCTTTTTGATAGGAGGTGGGAGGATCTGGGAGGGAGCGTATGCTGATTGGCTGGAATGTGTCTGCTGACTGTGAGGTACAGGGTCAAAGTTTGCTCAATGATGTCGTATAGGGGGCGTATGCGATGTTCGCCGGCGAATAGTTTGGGACATCTCTAGTCTACAATCACCCATCAATTTTACAAATTTCCCCACTGAATGGCTAATCGATATAATGCGGTCCATACAGCAAAAGTAAGTTTACAATCACTCATCAATTTTCCCAAAAAAAGGCTGTATCACAAACAAATTTCACCACTGAATGACAATGTAAATTCACAGAATGGCTAATAAAATATACTTATTTTTGCTATTAATGTAACACAACAATGTCTGTTTGTGTCACGATGGGGAGTGAGGGAAACTCCCCAACGTACAATGTCAAATGCCACTAGACCTGAAATCAGGGAAAAGAGAGCAGGTCACCTCCTACAGCATCCCTCAACCCAACCCTAGTCACCTAAAGAGTATGGGCAGCCTTGCCTAGAGCCACCTTGCTTCCGGTGTTCGCAATGGGGTCCAGGTAGTTTTGGACTCATTGGTCCATCTTTGCTGCGGCAGGTAAGTGTTTGTTTCTGGTGTGCTGTTATTACACTGGGTGCTTACCTGCCATTCAGTTGCTGCTCTATCTCTCTCTCCTTGTGTTACTAGGCCGCTGGGAGACGCTGATTCTTCCGTGTTGTGGAGGAAAAGGTGGTGTCTGGCCCTGTCTTCTTACCTTAAGGTTATTAAGGGATTCCAGGGTTCTGAGGTTACTGAGTATGGGCCCTCCTACCATCTGGGTCAGTTCATACAGCTAGGAGACTAGGGTCGGGTTGAGAGATGCTGAAGGAGATGACCTGCTCCCTTTTCCCTTATTCCAGGTCTAGTAGCAGCTGACATTGTACTGTGGGGAGTTTCCCTCACTCCCCATCGTGACAGTATGTCCAACAAGGTGGCCCTCAATGACTGGGCAGATGGAATTGCCCAAGAATGGAGCATAGCTTCCAGCCCACACCAAGGCTAGAGTACAACTAACGTCCACGCAACAAGCCAAGGCTATATAGCTTCAAGAAACCTCACCCTGATCCACACCTAGTCAGGAACTAAACCCCACACTCACCCAAACAGCAGGAAGACTCATCTTAAAGGGTAAGTGCCCACACATGCATAAACAACCACACGTTGCCCCAGGCAACCAGCATGTGCGGCAACCGTGTCACAGCGCACACAACAGAGGCCGTGACAGTGCCCCTGCATGCTACAACAACAACACATTGCCGCAGGCAAAAGCATGTGTGGCAACCATGTCACGGCGCACACAACATAGCCCTTGACAGTATGACAATGTAAATTCACCGGAAAACGGCTAATAACACGTACTTATTTTTCCCATTAATACACTCCAACAATGGCAGTATAAGAATGCTGGTTCACTGCAGACCGGCTAATAAGACGTATTATTTTTCCTATTAATAAACCCCCAAAAAATAAATATAACAATCACAATTCACTGCAGAACAGCTGATAGGACGTACTTATCTATCCTATTAATACACCATGTAAATGGCTGTAGTACAATTGAACTTCAACGCTTAACGGCAAAAATATATATTTTTTCCCACTAATACACACCAAAAATGGCTTTAGAACCTATAACTGCACTGCTGAACGGCAAATAGGCCCTAATTTTTTCTGCTTATACATGCCAAATATGGCTTCAGAACATATAACTACACCTCTGAACGGCAAATAATATATAATTTTTTGCCACTAATATACGCCAAAAAGGGCTTTAGAACTTATAACTGCACCTGTGAACGGCAAATATATTTTTTATTTTTCCACTAATACACACCACAAAAGGCTTTAAAACATAACTGCACCGCTGACCTGCAAAGATAATTTTTCTTTTTCCACTAATACATGACAAAAAGCGCTTTAGAACATATAACTGCACCGCTGACCATCAAATATATTTTTTATTTCTCCACTAATACATGCCCCAAAAGGCTTTAGAACATATAACTGCACCGCTGACTGGCAAATATATTTTTTCTTTTTCCACTAATACACACCACAAAAGGCTTTAGAACATATAACTGCACCGCTGATTGGCAA
Organism: Bufotes viridis; assembly: GCA_033119425.1. Lineage (NCBI taxonomy): Eukaryota > Metazoa > Chordata > Amphibia > Anura > Bufonidae > Bufotes > Bufotes viridis. The sequence continues at coordinate 42,922,238 of CM065596.1, read as the reverse complement.
ATATATTTTTTATTTTTCCACTAATACATGCCACAAAAGACTTTAGAACATATAACTGCACAATTGACCAGCAAATATATTTTTTCTTTTTCCACTAATACACGACAAAGAGGGCTGTAATTTTAGCACTTCACCACACAGCAGCTAATAAAACCCTTTTTTTCCCACTAATACAAGCCAAAAAATGCTTTAGAACATATAACTGTACCGCACAAGGGCAAATAAGACCTAGAAATATTTCCTTGTAATAAACCCTGTTCATACCTGTATAAATGGTTTGCTGGAACTATAGAGCTGTATAATGCCAATTTGAATCCCCTGTCAGTGCAGCAAGGTGTAATAGGATTTTCCTATTACCCAGACTGTAACCTCCCCTACTGAACCCTGTTTTACATAAATGCTGTGGAATGATTCCTCCCTATCCTTTCCCTACTCCTTGAATAATCTTTCCCTGCACTTGTAAATCTTTTTTTAGCACAATGACGTTTTTTCTAACACTGTCCCTAGTGCCTGCTGACGTCTCTACCTGCACTAAGTACACTGGTAAATGGCAGGATCTAAGATGGCTGACGCTATTTTTTGGGCTGTGACATCACAGGGCTGGCTGATGATTGGCTTGCTCCATGTCCTTACACGTGCAGCAGCCATTTTAGGAAAAAATGCAATTCGTTACTACAAAGCGTGAGGAATTTCTGCTTCAGTGCGAATCAAATTTCTCCTGAAATTCGGATCGAATTCCACTTCATCAGCTTCGATTTACTCATCTCTAATGTACACAGTAATCTCTTCTAGCAAAGCTAGAACTGGCCCTGTTCCTTGCATGGATCTAGAGATCTCCTCATTCATTGCTCCAATTGTTCTGCTAGATTTATTTCAGAATACAACACCAGGCAATTTAATTATAGAAATATATCACAATTAATTTAAGACCACAATAGAAAAGAAAATATGGAATAAAATAGTAAACATAATAATAATAAGAATAAGACACATGCATTCCTGGTCAGTTACAGTTAGTCTGCTTTGTGGAGCCCTTGCCTATCGTAGCTACTGACAAAAATAAATATGGGCTTTGCATAAGAAACACTACAGTCACAATGATAGGTCCAATGATATCCATAAAAATATATTGTTCAGAATTAACCATCCACATTGTAATTAATGGTAAATCGATAATACACTTTAATCACCAAAAAAATAATGCTGCTTGACAGTTGATAATGGCCTCTGTGTATAGCCTCAAAAGGTATAAGCATTGTCGATGATGATGATGATATGAAGTGCATAACATTCATCTAGAGTTCACAATAAGCAATTCGCTGACTGATATATCACAATATTTTGTGCATATGTTATAGCAGGGTCCTTACTTAAGCCCAACATTCACAAATAGTCAACAGTATGTCTGCAGTAAGGGGATCCACAATAAAAAATATAATTTGTGTCGGATATCCAGAACTGCTTATGTGTCAGCGGCTCCATCAATAGTTAAGTATAAATCAAAAGTTATTGGTACTTAATACTGCTCACTCACTCCTCTTGTATACCAAGAGTCGTCTGTGGATGCAGGCAGCATGTACAACCACTCAACCAGTTGTCGCCTTGAGCTCGTACGGATACTCCGGAGCTCTGGTTTAGAATAGGCTTATGTGTAGTATCTGTGGAAGAATGCCGGTCACATGGAAGGCGATCTCAGTGAACGATCTCTCCAATGTGGATATCAATGGTAAGTTGTTTAGGCCAAACATGTTGCAGAGCCGACATGCTCCTATTTCAGGGTCACAAACAAAATTTTGTTTCATTTAGTTTGTGCAACTGAAAAAGGAGCATGTCAGCTCTGAAACGCGTTTAGTTTACACCACTTACCATTTTGTCTCCTCCCAGACTTTGGCCTATATGGGTTCTCTAGGATTTTTATTTTGAAGCCGTATTCTTAAGAAAAGCCATCAATATCTGATCAGTGAGAGTCCAACACTTGGCACTAGGTTTGAGCAAATCGACTTTTTTGCAAAAAACTTTGTTTTAATACTGTATGGAGTTCCCGCTCTGTACAGTATTAACCCCTTATGGACCGGGCTCATTTTCACCCTAAGGACCAGGCAATTTTTTGCAAATCTGACCAGTATCACTTTATGTGTGAATAACTTTAAAACGCTTTTACTTATCCAGGCCATTCCGAGTTTTTTTTACCACATATTGTACTTCATGTCACTGGTAAAATGGAGTCAAAAAAATTCATTTTTATTTATAAAAAAATACCAAATTTACCAAAAATTTTAAAAATTAGCAATTTTCGCAGTTTCAATTTGTCTACTTCTATAATACATAGTAATGCCGCCAAAAAAGTTATTAATTTACATTCCACATATATCTACTTCATGGTTGGATCAATTTGGGAATGCTATTTTATTTTTGGGGGATGTTGCAAGGCTTAGAAGTTTAGAAGCAAATCTTAAAACTTTCCAAAATTTTCAAAAACCCACTTTTTAGGGACTAGTTCAGGTCTGAAGTCACTTTGTGAGGCTTACATAATAGAAACCACCCAAAAATTACCCCATTCTAGAAGTTATACCCCTCAAGGTATTGCCAAATGGAGATGAAATTTCAGAATTGCAATTTTTTGGCAAATTTTCCACTTTAATCAATTTTTTCCAGTAACTAAGCAAGGGTTAACAGCCAAACAAAACACTACATTTATTGCATGTTTCTGTAGTTTGCAGAAACACCCCATTTGTGGTTGTAAACTACTGTATGGCCACGTGGCAGGATGTTGAGGGAAAGGAGCGCCATGTTTTTGGAAGGTAGATTTTGCTGGACTGGTTTAACTGCACCATGTCCCATTTGAAGCCCCCTTGATGCCCCCTGCTGTTTTGGCACCATTTTTATTTTTTGTTATTTACATCGCTGATCTGACAGGTTAGATATTGTGTTATTTCTGTAAAGCAGCTTGTTAGGGACACGAAAATACCAAATATGACTATTTTTTTGGGGGGGGGGTTATTTCAGTTTTACATAATAAAGCATTTTTTAAAAAAATTATTTTTTAGTCTCCACATTCTGAAATTCATCTATATATATATATTTTTTTGGGGGGCGACTGTCTTATGTAGGGGCTCATTTTTTGTGGGATGAGATGTTGGTTTGATTGGCACTATGTTGGGGTGCATATATCATTTTGGTTGCTTGCTATTACACTTTTTGTTATGTAATGTGACAAAAATGGCTTTTGATACCGTATTTATGTATTTTTTTTTCCTGTGTTCACCTGAGAGGTTAGGTCAAGTGTTATTTTTATAGAGAAGGTTGTTACGGACGCGGCAATACATAATATGTATACTATTTATTTATTTAAGTTGTACACAATAATAGAATTTTTGAAACAAAAAAAAAACACATTTTAATGTTTCCATAGTCTGAGAGCCATATTTTTTTTATTTTATTGGGCGATAGTCCTATGTAGGGTATTATTTTTTGCAAGATGAGATGACGGTTCCATACAGTATTACAACAAAGTTTTTTGTGAATTGACTTTCGATGTACCATCCGAAGTCGATTGGCTCATCCCTACTTGGCACCTCTCTGATCATTAGCTGCTCTATAGTTGTTCCTGGGCCAGAAATAAGCAGCTGAACTATACCGTCTTGTCCATTGTGTAGTAGATGTTCCTTGTGAAGTGAAGCTGTGTATCTCCACCTCCTATTTCTATTTCTACTGTGGAACCCCTTCAAGCTAAGTAGAAACTGACTCATCACATAGGCTACAGTAATGTCCATGTATCGTCTACACTTCCAACAACTCCCATGTGAGAAAAGTGACATTCCTACACCTATGAGTGCTCATGCTCTATTTTTTTTTCAAGGGCCATACTGGAAGCTATGTGGACATGATTTCTTTATGTACAAGCGAGGCTCATCAATGCTAACCTTATATCTACTCATCTCATAGGAATGATGCAATTTTCCTTGGTCTATGTGGCACATGCATCACACATGTATTAAATCGATATTATTATTCATGCTTTAATAATTGGAATTTTAGATGCAGTAAGGTTGTGCGCTTTGATATTCATTAATGTTATAATGGGATAGACAGAACTTGTGAGTATAACATTAGAAAAACTGCATCCTATAGATGTAACAATTATGGTATGTAGATGTTAGAATTGTTACCTATACAATATACTGCAGATTCTTAGCAGTTGTACATGGCAATTAAATCTGTCATGTGATGTGTTGTCATTACTACACCTCATTTTTAGAAATTAAAACAGGAATAGATATTAATAAAATAATCTAGATTATGATAGACAGAGTGGTAAGAAAATTTACCTGATTGTGCGTGCATCCATAACTATTAATGGCATAATGAGATCTGATAGAATTAATTTTTATGCCAGTGTTCATTGGAAAACTTTCTTCTTCTAGTACATTGTTAAAATTTAACGCTATAAATTTAATCAGGGCAAATTAATGGTATTGTTTTGCAAATTAATTTAGATATAAAAAATTATGTTTCCAACCAGATCTGTTACTCCAATTAAATATTAACTCAACGCGCTCTTTATTTTTTTAAAGTAGAATTTAGTCTTTGAAGTGTTCCTATTAATCTCCATGATGCAGAGATGCTTAAAATTCCATGAAAGTCCATTCTGCTACCATTCCTGTGCATCACTTACAGTAATTTATTTTCAGAACATAAATCTATTTATAAATGAAAATCCTATTAAGAGAAGACAAGAAAAATTAGTCCAATGTTTTGCATTGGTAGAGTAGAAACAAAATGAGTGGCCTAACCTGAAGTGACATCTACAAATTACCTGTTAATTTAAACTGGGTTGAAGGATGACAGAGTTTAGTTGGACTGACAAGACCTACCAATGGAATGACAGTCAGACCTACTCTGGTCATAAAGCCCTTGCGGTTAACACATTTGTTTGCTGCTTCTGAGAAAAAAAGAAGCAGAGACGCCTTTTCTTTAGTGCTGTATATTTTGAAGAATAGTTTGACTTGCTTAAAAATAAAGTTGACAGAGTTTTGAGAGCATCAGTATTCAAAGAAGAGACTGTTATATGTATTTTACCTCTCATAAGAAAAGAAATATCACGTGCAACAACAACCAGCAACATTTTCACAATTGGGTATGTACATGCAGAAAGATGTCCAACTGTACAAGAAGCCATGCTAGCAATCTAATATTTTTGGCTGGATTAAAGGTTTCTGATGGAGTGATTTGGTTCCAGGAAAAAACATGTTGAGGGACCAGCATTTTTCACACTAGTCTTCATCTATATCCTGCAGGCATCAGATGCACCAAAATTATTAAGATACATGTGTACCTACGATTTTGTCCCCACACGCAAGTACGGGCTCCTGCTTTCTCACTCCTCCCCTGATGCACGCTGTGCTGACAGGCGTGGGCAACAGGGTTCCTAGCTGTGGTCTGCACTCCTGCCACCATCATCTCCCCCCTGGATCTGAGCAGAGGTTGCACTCTGGCTCAGAGTTTCTTGTGTGCATTTAGGGTGTGTGCAGGTATGTCTCTCCTCCTTATGTGAGGCAGCTTGCACACACCCCCTATCTTCCCCAGCCTCTGGGTGGTTTGCAGGAGGTATTTAAAGGTGCCTCTTTCTACAGGAATGCACCTGAGCAAATTTTGTTCATAGTATTGTCTAGTTCCTGTGAGCGGAGGTGTTTCTGTGATTTCTAACGTTACTGTGTTCCAGACACTGCATCTTGTTTAACGGACCTTGCCTTACTGCTGCCTGCTCTTTTCTCAGACCTCCTTTACAGACTTCACCATATTGATACCTACCCTGACCTCGGACCCTGTTCCCAGACCTTGCTTGCCTCTGTCGGATCAGTCTCTGGCCATCTGGCACCCTCTGGGTCTATTATACTGTCTGGAGTCCAGCCCAGTGAGTTAAAACCCAGGTTCTCATTTTCTCATGTTCCGACCCCCCCCCCTCAAAGGTAGGGTCTGGTATACCCCTCGGGAAAGTCTATCCTCACCATCAGAGGTATTGTGAAGAACGAGGAGTACATTTAGCCATCCCCTTCTGAGGAGGTTGGTCATGTTGGACAGTAGGTTCTCACCCACTGACCATTACAGCAGGATTGGCATTATACACACTAGTCTTTATCTATATCCTGCTGGCATCAGATGCACCAAAATTATTAAGACACAAATGCTTCTCTGTGTAAGTCCATGAGCTACAACTGAAATCTGCACTGGGAAGGGAGCTGGTATAGATTTCAGCAATAATCTACAACAAAAAATGTGTCAGGCTGTGTATTGTAAGGGTATTTTTAAGTAATTGATTGGTTCTCCACTTTAATTCTGTTTACTACTCTGTGTATTAGTTTATAAGTTTACCTTCAAATGAAGCGGTTTAGAGATAGTACCCATCCCCCATTGTGCTGATAAAACCACATTCCTGAGTGATCTCAGAGACATGCGTGCTAAATACTGGAGGAGGGGCTAACAGGTTAAAACATGTTATGTCACAGGTTATGACACACATTCCCCTAGCAGACTCCACCAGGCCCTCCATTCAAGGTAGGATGTGAGTATGACTTACCCTATCTCTCTTGTACACCCTGGGGTGTCAGTCATGTGGTATAACGGGGTAGACAGCCATGGTTTATAGCATGATCGACGGAGTCTCCACCCCATTTAGGCCAGTGATGTTTGTTTACTCTTTATTATTTTGTATGTGATTTGTTTATGTTATCATATATCTAATCACTTAGTAAATATATTTATTTATGTAGCCTGCGTAAGCTAATTTATTCTTAAATCTTACAAATTCACTTTAAGTTACAGGCTGGCTATGTCCAACCTTATACCACCCACTTTTTTTTTTTTTTTTTGGGGGGGGGGTAGAGATTGGGGAACAAATTATTGACATCAGTTTTCAGTCATAGAGGGGTTGATGAATGTCTGAAATTTAATTCTTAAAGTGACTCCCCAGTTTAGCAGTTTAGCCAATCCAAAAGTAGGGGAGACTTTCTCAGACTACTGAAGCACACCTTGCATGGGGAAGTGGACAGTAACTGTAGAAAGGGGACTTAGAAGATTTATGGAAGAAGGACTGAAGAGAAGGGCATCCTTTTAAACCCTTTCAATGCATTCCCCATATTATGGTAAATTTTATAGAGAACTGGAGGATTACTTTCATCTGCACAGAAGTCCTTCCTAGAGGCTGGCCACTGACAACAACTTATTAGGTTAATACCTGTACTTTCTATAGTCTACTACAGGCATCCTCAAACTGTGGCCCTCCAGCTGTTGTAAAACTACAACTCCCACAATGCCTTGCTGTAGGCTGTTCGGGCATGCTGGGAGTTGTATTTTGCAACAGCTGGAGGGCCGCAGTTTGAGGATGCCTGGTCTAGTAGATTACATGCATCGGCTGAATCCATAATTATTATGGCTCACAATTACTATTAGACTGTTGTACATTAGAAAAATTGTCAGAAAAGTGTTAACCATTGAACCAGCAAGTTTCCCTGTCAGAAAATCTCATCAGTGTTGTCTGGGAACTTAGACCTCAGTAGAATCCTAAATTAAGTGACAGGACCTGGAACAAATCAATCTACCTTAGATCAGTTCCTCACAAACTAGAGAATATTTTTGAAAGTCATGCATGCTGGCATTAGGTGATACTGTGCAGTCTCTGTTCCTCAACATACCTGGAATAATGTCAAACGCAGAAGTAAGAACAATCCCATGTGAATTTTAACATATTTATCACGTCTCCTATCATGAGATTTTGCATAGTGTCTTCAATCTAGATGGCCACGGTGTCCTCTATGCGATCAAATGGATAGGGTGAGAATTTTTATTTATTTATATTCTAACAGATCATTGCTGATAAAAATTATGTTTTAGAATAAACAAATGAGTTTCTAGGAGCAATGGGGTTGTTGCTGTTAATCCTAGAGGCTTCACTTTCTATGCAACTGCTGCACCCTCTCCATTTTGATTGACAGGGCCATGTAGATGTTTTCAGCGCCTGTCCCTGTCAATCAAAGTGCAGAGGGCGCAGCAGTTGCAGAGAGAGCTGAGCCTCTAGGAGTAACAGCAACACCCCTGTTGCTCTTAGAAGCTTATTTGCATATATTAATACTTTTTTTTAGCAATACTGGCACATATGAACACAGGACTAACACAAATGCCTTCAGCTGCCAAGCGCACATGCAACAGGTCAGCCATAGGTACAAATCTGCTGACAGATTACCTTTAAAGGGCTTGGTAAACAAAATGTATAACCTATCCCCAGGAATGGTGGCAAATGTATGACTTCTAGAGGTTCGATCACTGGGAACCCCCACTAATCATGAGAATAGAAGTTCTTGTGTCCCCTGTGTGGATAGAACTTGGATGTGCAAAATATAGTGAATAAGGGGTAGTGGAGGGGGGGGAGGGGGGTAAGGGAGGGGGGAGATGAGGGGGAAACCAGGGAAGGAAGGACAAAAACCTAAAAGAAAAAACAAAGAACCGAAAACAAAAAACTAAGTCACCTGTTTTCCCCAGAACTGATGTGCAAAGTGTGGGCGAACCCATCAAGCTAAGTATTTGTTAATTTTATCTGTTGTGATATAGTTATTCCATTTTGACCAGATCCTGAGGTATTTTTCATGTTTGCCAAGAGAATTCCACTTAATCTTTTCAAAGGTGTTTGCATTGGTAATCTTGGTCAATCAGTCTTTGATTGAAGGAATATCTTCCCTCATCCAAAATTTTGGTATTGTAGCTTTAATAGTAGTTAATAGAAAGATGAAAAGCCTATCTTTAAGGATTTGGTTGTTAGTACTGTGAAGGCCCAATAAAATAAGATTCTGATCTATCTGTACTGTGGAATCCTAGATTTCCTTTATTATAGAGTTAAATTTGTCCCAAAGAGGAGTGATTTTACTACAATTAATCCATATATGAGAAAACGTTCCCTCCCCGTCTCCACACCTCCAACATCTGTTGGGTATATTTGCGTTAATTCTTGCCTCCATACATCACTTATTATTATAAATTGGTTCTCAAATGATTTGGGTAGATAAAATAATAGTGAAAGAATGATACTTTATAATAAATTTGAATAGATTTAATCCACTGCTTCATTTGCTACCGGCATAACGAAGAATAACAACGCATCCAGAAAGAAGATCCACGCCTGTATATACAGGCTACACATTTGTCTGCTGCATTTTATAAATAAAATCAATGTCGATGTTTGATGTTTTTATTTCATTCACAGGTCCCTTCACATGGACATTATGTATCTTAGTCACACACAAGGACCTTTTATACAATTTTCTGTCTTGAACAGATAATATAGGAACATTATACTAAGATATCACAGAGCTTGAGATTTATCAATGGTTAATTCACATTGTACTTGTTAACAATTTGTATTTGTGATAAATGCTTAAAGATATATTAGTATGACATATGATTGCAACTTTATAGTACTCTGGTTGTATTTTCTGTAATGAAAGTTATGTAACTCATTATTACTTTGTTTTAAACTCAATAAAATTGAATTTACAAGAACTGGGATGTGCATACATGAACTTTGCTCCAATTGCAACGGGATGCCTCCCCCCAGGGCCCCTCTATCGTGACCCAGGTTTAGTAGGAATGCCGAGTGGTATAATGCGGTCTAAATGTCTCTTTTACGGTTGAACAAACACAAACTGCACAGTTCGGGTTCGTACCAAACTTTAAGAGTTCGGGTACCTGGACCCGAACCTAGACTTTTTCAGTAAAGTTCCGGTTCGGTGTTCGGGTGATTTTATTATTTTCCATTATAACATGGTTATAATGGAAAATAATAGCATTCTTAAGACAAAATGCTAAATAAAATGGCCATTAAGGGGTTAAAAATAATTTAAAAAAACTCACCTCATCCACTTGATCGCACAGTCGGTATCCTCTTCTTTCTTCAGGACCTGCAAAAGGACCTGTGATGGCGTCACTGCCATCACCACGTGGTAATTGCTGTGACGACATTGCAGGTCCTTTTGCAGGTCCTGCAGAAAGAAGAAAGAAGAGGATACCGGCTGAGCGATCAAGTGGATGAGGTGAGTTTCTTTTATTATTTTTAACCCCTCAGAAATACACAGATGACATTCAGGTTAGCCCATTAGAGATAGTAGCAGGGTGTCCCAATTGTAATGGATTGGTGTTCCAGCATCCAGCATCCACACAGGGGACTTGGAGAACTCCATGCTTATGATTGGTAGAGGTTTCAAGGGTCAGATGACAAGAGATCATCAATTTATCACCTATCCTGTACATATGTGACAAATATTGTTTTTTTGGGCCAACCCCTTTAAAAGTGTTGCTCCAGCTCAAAAAAAAATCACCTATAAGGCCTATCAAGTGTGATTGGTGAGGGTCCTATAAATGGGAGATACAGAGAGAGTTGAGCGAGAGGACTGGACAAAAAAATCTAATAAGTGGTTTGTGAAATTCACATCAGTTACATCAGGAGGGCATTCAGATACATAGCATCTACTCAAGATGGCAGCAATAACAGACCCTTGCTACCACTGCTCCAATCTTAGTAAAATCCAGACTTTATTCTATGATAAAGCAATTTTGGGGACAACAAGCATTACTACCATGAACAAACCCTACCATCTAAGCTATTAGGAAAATGTACAGAGCAGTAATTACTCCATTTGGAAATTATAATTAAAATATTAATTAGCTTGTAGGGTTGGCATTTTAAATGAAACAGTTAACAACTTGGAATAATGCGATAAATATTTTCCCAGAAATTGATTTGATGCACTTCAATTACCCTGTACGACAGTAAAAGTTTAATTAAAATATAGGATTCTCAACCTAGGAGCTTTATCTTTTGACAGCATTAAAATGGAAAATATGCTGTTTCCTTTCAGAAAAGATTGATGTATTGCCCCTTCGGTAATGTGAAATGTCGTGGATTTCTATTTTCTAATAAGTATCCATTCATCTGACAGTGGTGAAGAATTCTTCAAAGAGATAAAAGTTCTCTGAATTCTTCAGGCAAACAGGTATTGAACTAATCACACTGGGGAGGATGTTGGAGATGCTATTAAGAGCTTAAAACAGCAAAGGCCTTTGGTGAAAAGAGGTTTCCTGAAGATATGATAATATTATAAGATCCTGATTTACTGTATTGTATTTATATAAGGCATAGATATATGTTGAAATCATTTAACTAAAAATGTTGTATTACATAGTGCATTGTGCTTCTTAATCCAAGTACAAGATTAGATGCTATTGTTTCATATTTAATTATTTTTTTTAATTATTATTAATAGTAGAAGTAGCATTATTAATATTTCTGGGCATGTCTGTTTTAGAAAATACTTGAATTCCCCATAAAACAAATATTTTGGATCAACTTTTTACCTTTACAATTTGTCTCTTTCTCTCTTCCTCTTCCTATAAATATATGAATAAATTGACAACCCGGGTTGTTATTGTTCCTCTTGTCAAAGAAGTGTCTCTGTTAGGATTGAGCAAACCCGAACTGTATAGGTCAGGTTTGTACCGAATTTTGGGGTGTTCGGGACACGGACCCGAACCAGAACTTTTCCATAAAAGTTTGCGTTTGGGTTTGGTGTTCTGCGCTTTCTTGGCACTTTTTGAAAGGCTGCACAGGAGCCAATAAACAAGCGTCATACTACTTCCCCAAGAGGTCATCACAGCCATGTCTACTAATGGCATGGCTGTGATTGGCCAGAGCAGCATGTGACCCAGGCTCTATATAAGCTTGAGTCACATAGCACTGTACATCACTCTGCTGTTACAAGTGTAGGGAGAGGATGCTGCTGGACTTGTGATTTCAGGGAGAGAATAGGAGAGAATCTAACTCAGCGATCTACCTAGAAATAGTTGTGTGGGTGCAGGGCACTATCCTTTTACCCTGCCCTGAGCTCATTGACCAAAAAATACTCAGCATTCATATCCTGTTAGGAAAAAAAGACTTTTAGGCAATCTACAACATCGGTATTAGTCAGTGTGCAATTTAAGCTAGAAATACACCCATCATTTTCTGGAATTTAAAAAATACACTTTTTTGACAAAAAACACTATTTTCAGGCCTTGCGGCATCAGCACGTGTGAAATTACAAGCTTATATACTGCTGTCAAATTCAGTTGTTAAACAAACAGTCATTTGGGCACAAAAAATTTAGTTGGCAGCCTTTGATGCAGACATCATTGTGGGATATACCCTTAATACATTTGGGTTACATTCAGAGATTTTAAATACCGCTATTTGGTGCACCAATATTGAATTCAGGCCTACAGAGGTTCAGGCCCTGTGAGATTCCCCCCTATACATACAGGGGTTTGAATTCGGCATTTGAAATACAGCCATTTGAAATACAGCCTTTTTGTGCAAAGATATATTTACTTCAGGCCTACACTGATTCAGGGCGTGTGTGTTCCCCCCTATACATACAGAGGTTTGAATTAGGCATTTGAAATACCGCCTTTTTGTGCAAAGATATATTTACTTCAGGCCTGCACTAATTCAGGGTGTGTGTGATTCGTAGGTTTTCTGGCCAGTCATTCCCAAGTGGCTCCGAGGGTGGGTTCCTGCACACAAAAACACAAGGTACACAATTGTCCAGCCAGGGCACAGTTCTGGAGGATGACGAGGTGGAGGGTGAGGAGGAGGAGAGGGAGGAGGAGGAACCATTTTCACAGCAGGGTGGCACCCAGACCAGCTCATGGCCATCACTGGTGTGTGGATATGGGGATACAGAGGACACACACGACACACTTCGTTGCCTCTGGGCAGCCTTGCACACATGAGTGATCACATGCTGCAGTGTCTCCGCAATGACCACAGAGTTGCCCACATTTTAACTTGTGCTGATTACTTGGTGGCCACGCTGCTGGATCCCCCTTACAAGGAGAACATACCATCCTTAATTCCGTCACTGGAGTGTGATTGTAAGATGCAAGAGTACAAGCGCACGCTGGTAGACGCTCTGCTGGTGGCATTCCCACCTGACAGTGGGGGCACAGTGGAAGCACAAGGCGAAGGCAGAGGACGAGAAAGAGGTCACCAATGCAGCTGGCGCACCGCCAGCATCTCAGAAGGCAGGGTTAGCATGGCCGACATGTGGAAAAGCTTTATCAGCACGCCACAACAACTAGCACCACCAGATGATATGGAACATCTTAGCAGGAGGCAGCATTTCACCAACATGGTGGAGCAGTATGTGTGCACACGCCTACACGTACTGAATGACGGGTCTGCCCCCTTCAACTTCTGGGTCTCCAAATTGGGCACATGGCCTGAGTTCAGTGGCGTTGCAAGGGGGGTGCGGCTGGTGCGGCCCACACCGGGTGACATCACTGATGGGGTGACACCAGTGCCGGCAGAAGATAATTTATTCACTGCACTTGCCTGAAGCCTGATCTTACAGGGAATCCCAGCTTATGAGTCCCAGCTCTGACTCCATATACGGTTGTGTCCATATATGGAGTCAGTACTATAACCATGAAGGGTGTATCCCCAAGCATTGTCAGTATGCTTGGGGACACCCAATGTATTTTAATCTAATTTAGCTTCTATTTCTAAAAGGTTGCCACCAGGATTCAAACTCACAACCTTTCACATCAGAGGCAAGAACACTAACCACTGAGCTATGGAGCTAAATGGTAAACTGTGCTAGAAAAACATCATAGTAGTTTATCAAGTATTAGGTATTCCCATACAGCAGTAGTATAATTTTATGTATTTTTTTCAGTAATTGTAAAAAAAATGTATGACACATGAGATTTTTGACACATGAGATTTTTCTAGCACACAGCTTAGCATTGGGCTCCATAGTTCTGTGGTTAGGGCTCTTGCCTTTGATGTAGAAGGTTGTGAGTTTGAGTCCTGCTGGAAACCTTTTAGAAACAGAGGGTAAATTATGCATTCATGTACATCAGAAGTATGATAATATATATTTATACTTCTGATAGAGATATATATATATATATATATATATATATAAAAATGGAAAAAAATGGCGGCACCGAGAGTCCAAAATATATGAAGTGGGTGCTAGGTCCAAGGGTGTGAGTCCTTACCCATAAATACAAAGAAGAAAAATGGACAGCACTCCAGACGAGGTTTCTTGAAAACGGATGTGATTTAATCACCCATGTGAGAAAAAGAGACAACGTTTCAGCTTTACAATCAAGCCTTTTTCAAGTCCTTGAAAAAGGCTTGATTGTAAAGCTGAAACGTTGTCTCTTTTTCTCACATGGGTGATTAAATCACATCCGTTTTCAAGAAACCTCGTCTGGAGTGCTGTCCATTTTTCTTCTATATATATATATATATATATAAATGTATTTTATATGGGAAACTATTACTGAGGTTTTTAGCCATAATATTAGTACAGCAGGTTAATATGAAGCTCTGATGGGGGTGTGTGTGCAGGACACTGATGGGTGTGTGTGTGTAGGACACTGATGGGGGGATGTGTGCAGGACACTGATAGGGGGATGTGTGCAGGACACTGATAGGGGTATGTGTGCAGAAAACTGATGGGGGATGTGTGCAGGACACTGTTGCGGGTATGTGTGGAGTACACTGATGGGGGATGTGTTCAGGACACTGATGGGGGGTATGTGTGCAGGACACTGATGGGGGCATGTGTGGAGGACACTGATGGGGGGATGTGTGCAGGACACTGATGGGGGGATGTGTGGAGGACACTGATGGGGGATGTGTACAGGACACTGATGGGAGGTATGTGTGGAGGACACTGATGGGGGGATGTGTGTAGCACACTAATGGGGATGTGTTGAGGACACTGATGGGTGATGTGTGCAGGACACTGATGGGGGATGTGTGCAGGACACTGATGGGGGGTATGTGTGGAGGACACTGATGGGGGGGATGTGCGTAGCACAATAATGGGGTATGTGTTGAGGACACTGATGGGGGTATGTGTTGAGAACACTGATGGGGGTATGTGTGGAGGACAATGATGGGGGGATGTGTGCAGAACACTGATGGGGCAAGTGTGCAGGACACTGATGGGGGGATGTGTGGAGGACACTGATGGCGGAGATGTGTGGATGACACTGATGGGGGGATGTGTGGATGACACTGATGGGGGGATGCTTGGATGACAATGATGGGGGTATGTGTGGAGGACACTGATGGGGGTATGTGTTGAGGACACTGATGGGGGGTTGTGTGGATGACACTTAGGGGGGATGTGTGGATGACACTTAGGGGGGATCTAGGGAGGGGTGTGAGGATGTTGGGATAGGAGGTCCTGGAGGGTTTTTTGGGTGGAAGCTCTGAAAGGGGTGGGAGGTCCGATAGGTATGTGGGGGTGGGAGATCCGGGAGGGGGGCCCCATAAAAAACTTTAGCTATGGGGTGGGGGTGGCAGAATTTTTTTTTTGCTGTGGGGCCCAGTCATTTCTAGCTACGCCCCTGGGTGACACCACCATGAGATGAGCGCTTGCATTATGGAAGCACTCATCTCCCTACATTCATCTGTACCGCGATACAGATGAACACTGCGGCAGGGCAAGGGAGAGGCATCTCCTTTCTCTGTTCCTCTGATAGGCTGCCGGCACAAGGAAGCCTACTGCTTGGGACACAAGCCAGAAGAGGCCTGCATCGCATCGCTGCCATAGAGGTAAGTATGTGGGGTTTTTTTTGTGTTTTTTTTCTGTGAGGAGCTGAGCTGGGCTGCACTGGGGGGGTCATTGCTGGCATAAAGGGTACAATTTGGGGCATTATTGCAGGCAAATGGGGGACACTATGGGGCAATGGCTGGCACATAGGGGACACTATGAGGGCATTGCTGGCACATGGGGGACAATATAGGGGAATTGCCGGCACATGGGGACACTATGGGGGCATGGCTGGCACATGGGGGGCACTATTGGGGCATGGCTGGCACATGGGGGACACCATTTTCTACCACACCGGGTGACACCAGCCCTAGCAACGCCACTGATTACCATTAATGTCCACCGCTTCCTCAAACTCCTACTCCATATGGAACTCCAAACTTTTGGTGCGTATAGTACCACTGCTATACCTATTAGACCGGTAAAATAAATTAAAAAAATTATCTGTTACGTTTTCTGGTGAAATTAACCAATTTTTGGGTGTATAGAACCACTGCTATACCTAGTAGGCCTTACTAGCGCTGCTACTGCTGCCAGCACACGTGCAGTGTTCTCCGCCGGCCATCGACTCTGCAGTCAGGGGAATGCTCCGATACTGCCCTGAAGCTCCTGATGACATGTCCACTAAATAGGACATAGAAACGCGTTGAGCGATTTCCCCTCTTGTCGCGGTGTGAAGAGGAGGCAGGGTGAGAGTATATATTAGGGGTAGCAGCATGTGATTGAAGGGCAGGAGCTACGCACTCAGCCTACTGCCTCCTTCTTACTTGGGCGATAGGAGTACCTTAAGCTGCAATAAATAGAGAGTGGTACTCTTGCCCAAGAGTGTTTATTGAGGTACACCTTACTGTCTTGTAGTTTAACATTTAAGTGACAGATAGGGTGACACTCTTTAGTGTATGGCACCTACCACCGGACCAATCTAGAGCCCTGAGGTTGTAAAGTGTGCCAAACTACCTTGTGAGGGACTACCCCTAGTAAAGCTTAGGTTCCATCTAAGGGAACACACACATCCATAAGTGTACCCTCCACTGGGGCAATTTAGTCCCTCTTTTGCCTGACTGTTTGGTAATTAGGGTTTTACCCAGCGCCTTGATATTTCACCCTATACCTTAATAAAGGTTTATTATTTTTTGTTTAACCGTCCGCTCAGGCAGTAAGTGATATACCTAGTAGGCCGGTTAAAAAAAATAAAAAATTGTTATTTACATTTTTGGGTGAAATTTACCATTTTTTAGGTGTATAGTACCACTGCCATACCTAGTAGACCGGTAAAAAAAAAAAAAAACATTTGTCAGTTACATGTTATGGTCAAATTCACCAATTTTTGAGTGTAATATACCCCTCCTCTACCTTGTTGACAGCTTAATAAATTTCAATAATTTTTTTTTTACATTTTCGGGTGACAATAAACAATAGTTTTCTGTCATAGACCCCTGCTCTACCAAGTAGACAGGTTAATTAATTTCAGTAATTTTTCTGTTACATTCATGGGTTGACATTATACAATTTTAGACGTGAATGAACCCCTGCTCTGCATAGGTGACAGGGAATAAAATTTCGTAAATGCTTCTTTAATTGATGTGCGCCACCTCCTTTGATTCAATGCTTAAACTTAAACAAGTTGTACCACATTTAAGATTCAATACTATGTCCCACATTTCCGCTATACTCTTTTGGCCAACATATCCGCCTCAATAGCTTTTCCCACAATTCCGCTTGACTCTTTTGTCCCACATTTGGGCTTCTCTAATTTGTCCCACATTTGCGCCTCAATAGCTTTTCACATATTTATGCTCAATCCCAAATTTTTTTTATACATTTATCTCCATTAAATTTGGTCTCTTTTTCTCACGTTCCCTCCCTGGCCTGGAACCCTGAGTCCCCGCCACTTGTTATCACCATGGTAGGCACATAGAAGAACATCGAAAGTTGATAGAGCAGATATCAAATTGGATTGTGAACATTACAGGGACGTGCAACATGGTGGGGAGGTAAGTGTGCACACGCCTACACGAACTGACTGACAGGGGTCCACCCCTGCAACTTCTGGAAGAGGGTTTAGGTGGTCACTTGGACCTAGCGTAACCTTTGCAACCTCTCTGACTAGTAATAGGTAAAATTTAATCTTTATTAATAGTCACTATATTAAAAATACATGAACTACTTGGGAACATGCAACTTCTGGGTCTCCAAATTGAGCACATGGCCTGAGCTTGCCCTTTACCCCTTGGAGGTGCTGGCCTGCCCTGCAGCCAGTGTATTGTCTAAACGTGTGTTTAGCATGACTGGAGGTGGTTATCACAGGTTAAATTTCCCAATGTTTTGGGGTGTACCCTAATTTTAAAAATAAAATTTAAAACCAAAAAGCAGTGTAGGCTACCTCCTCCTCTTCCACCGCTGCTTCTACCTACACAGCCACATCCACCGCCTCCTCAACTTTCTACTCCATATGGACCTCGTCCTACTAGATCAAGATTATTATTTTTTATTTTTACCTATTGAATAATTCACTGCTTTTATCGAGGTTGCCCGCGATTATACGGAAGTAACTATCCCGGAAGTAATGCAGAGTGCACGGTGGTTTTATCAGTAACCCGTGCAGTATTGATTGGACAGCCCCTGACGAAGCCGAAAGGGCGAAACCCGGGTCGGGCGTTTACCTGCACAGCGGGGATCTGTTGTCTGTTTTGCGATTTTATGAGAAGATACTTTGTAAGTAGAATAAAGCAAATTGTTATCACATATCCTATACAGTATTGCGCTATGTGGTCTTTCTAATTCCAAAAGGTCTTCTGGAAATGTGACATTCAGTCGGTATTGGAAGCGTGGACCATACTTCTGTCTAAAAGAAAAAGAAAAGGTTACCTGGAGTGACATTTGTGGTGCTCTGAGAATAGCGCGGACCTGGCTTTCCTATTTGTACTTTTCATTGTTAAGGAGTGGGACCTACTCCTCTACAGGACTGCTGCTTTTAAACCAAAACTACGGAGCCTTTTGAATCGTGTTTTAAGTCCGCTCAACTCTAGTCTCTGTCTCTCCATCTACTGCTGTTTAGAGATATCTCCCAACTGGTAAAACTCAGTTGTCTATTTTTTTCATAAATTTCCAGGACTCCTAATGATTTGCAATTATTCGGCCACTCTTGCTTTCCATCTTTCAGTTATCACTAACTGCACCTCATGTGGTTGGTCTCAATTAGTTACTAGGCCCTATATCATCTGCAATACCTGATGCTAGAGATGAGCAAATTGATTCTAGCAAGGCAAAACTTCTTCACCTGAGAGGGGATGTCCCTGCAGTTGGTGGTAAAGCCCACCTGCCCCTTGATTGATAGGGTCAGGCATCTTAAGTGTCCCTGACAATCTTGTGCCTGTGCCGCTGCTTGGAATATTTGTGCAAGCTCAGATGCTCTGCTTCCGTTACTGGAGTAGTGACTGAGCACATGCCACTGAACTTCCAAGTAGTGGTGCATGAACATTTTTGCTTCAGTGGCATAATAGAGCCTCTGTCACTACTCAGGCCAAGATGGAGCAAGATGTCTGTCCCTATCAATCAAGAGTTAGGTGGGTGCTTCTTTATCTAGGGTTGTGAAGGTTAATCTCCAGGACTCCAGTTGTAGTAAAACTACGACTCCTAAGATGTGCCTTTCCTTGGCTGTTCTCAGAACTCCATAGAAATGAATGAAGCATGCTGGGAGTTGTAGTTTCACCACAGCTGGAGTGTCTGAGCCTAGCGATCACTGATCTAGGGAAAAACCCCATTACAGACAAAGAACTCATGCAGATGAATCAAATTGATTCTTTAGAATCAATTCGCTCATCCCTACCTGCTCCCTTAATAGCTACTATGTCTAGAATGAATAGTCATCCATCCAGGCCATTCCGACACCCTGACTGACATTAATGAAAACTAGATTGTATGTGACACACACCTAATGGTGGATTTACATGTGCAGTGGAGCAGCCAATTATTGGGAAGGAAGCGTTCCTTCCAGACAAATGGCTGTGCGTTTAATGTGGATGAAGTGCTGCATTTACATGCAGTGATCACCTCCACAGTATGAGAATGAGCGATCACATTCCGATCTCTCAACCTCATACAGCTGCATTGTTTATGGGCAGCAGAGCGCTGTTTAAACAGCATGATCTGCTGCTCAGAAATAGTAATTTACCAATGACAGTGTCACGCGATGAACAAGTGTTTCGCTTATTCATTGAGTTATTGGCTGCCCCTTTAGATGGGCAGATTGTTGGGAATGACCATTCGCATAAACGTTCGTCCCCGATAATCTGCCCGACTATCGGGACATGTAAATCCGCCATAAGCCATGAGTTAGCTATGGATTGTCCCATGTCATTCTTGGTTTACAATCCTCTTAATCCTTTCCACTATACCGCTATTAAGTTGCACAGTAGTTGTAGACCTTATGCCATACAACATAGTTAAATTATGACAGGTGCTGCTCTTCAAACCTGCAACTTTGTCCTTTTGACAAATCCAGTTCATGAAATGCGAGCCAAAAAATGTTAGATTGTTCATCTGCATGGCAAAGACAAAGGTATTTCATTGCAGTAAAACATAAGGCTTACCGAAAACATCGTAACAGCAATTTGCCAATAAGTCAAAAAAACTGCCTGCTTGACATGGTGTTTAAGTCAAAGCATTAACAATTGCTTATTTTAGATCATCTGAGCTGTGTTTGAGGAATAGTTTAAAAACTTGAAATATGACAGCAGGCAAGCCATTATGATAAATATCTGTCAGCAGATACTCCAAACTTTCATTAAAATATTAATTACACACACAAGATTGTTAAATATCTGCAGAATAATTTACAGACTAGGACTAAATGGCTGCATTTTATACCAAACAGTCATCAAACAGAATCACTTTTAATTTGCAGCTCTGCTTATCAACAAAATATGTAGGACTACAAGAAGGGAATATATTGAAATGCATTCAGATCTTC
The DNA here is from genome assembly GCA_033119425.1 of Bufotes viridis. Taxonomy (NCBI): domain Eukaryota; kingdom Metazoa; phylum Chordata; class Amphibia; order Anura; family Bufonidae; genus Bufotes; species Bufotes viridis. The sequence continues at coordinate 42,901,610 of CM065596.1, read as the reverse complement.
CACCAGGACTGAGAAAATGCATCGGAATATAGTTCATTGTTTCAATGTAAGTTATGTAAAGTGCAAATTAATAAAGTATCTTCTAAAGAGCAAATAGAGCAAACTGAAATACCCTTTTTTTTTTTTTTACATGTATATTTAGAAGTCTGCCTGTGCTAGTGAGCAGTGTGGTCTCAAATGGGTTTTCACATTTAATAATGTGATAGCTTATCACTACGATTTGCAACTAGTGTTGAGCAAACTTGTGTTTTTAAGTTCGGCGTACAAGGTTTAGGTTCAGGTTATCTAAGAATTCCGTTATGTATTCTGACCATAAGTTATGTTCCGTTGTAGCGGAATCCATAACAGAATTCTTAGATAACCTGAACCCTGTATGCCGAACTTAAAAACACAAGTTCACTCATCCTTATTTACTACAGTACACTTTCTGATTGGTTAAAGTTTGCTGGGACCCCCAGTGATCTCAAGAATAAAGGGGCCAAAATAATTGTTTACTGCTCTTCAGAAAGTGATGGCATTTCCTAATCATGCAAAAAATGATAGATCCTTTATTGATCCAAAAGAAGTCCAACAGCGAACACGGCAAGCCTATTGTACACATTTTGTCATATAGTCTTACCTATGGTATAATATTAACATACAGTTGTGTTCAAAATTATTTAACCCCCAATGCGGTAAAGGGTTTTAGGGAATTTAGTGTACTGTAATTTGTAATTGTGTTCAGAATGAAATATTACAAGGACTTTTTAAAGAACTAAATGCAACTAAAATGATCTCAATTGTTTTTGTAATACAGTATTAAATGTTTTTATTGTGATTTCTTCATTGACACAATTATTCAACCCCTTAAAGACTACCACTCTTAAGAACAGAGGTTCATTCAAGTGTTTTCGATCAGGTATTGAAAACACCTGTGGATGTCAAGGAGCAGCAATCAAGCATAATAAGCACCAATAAGGCAGATTTCAAATGACTGTGATACTCAGCTCCTTCTAGACATTTACTGGTGTGTTTACAAACATGGTGAAGTCAAGAGAATGGTCCAGGAAGACAAGAGAAGAGGTGATTTCTCTTCACAGGAAGGGCAATGGCTATAAGAAGATTGCAAAGATGTTAAACATACCAAAAGACACCATAGGAAGCATCATTCACAAATTCAAGGCAAAGGAACTGTTGAGACGCTACCTGGTCGTGGCAGAAAGAAGATGCTGACTTCGACTGCTGTGCGCTACCTGAAGTGCAAAGTGGAGAAAAGTCCCCGTGTGACTGCTGAGGAACTGAAAAAAGATTTGTCAGGTGCGGGTACCGAAGTTTCAGCTCAGACAATAAGGCGCACACTGCATAATGAAGGCCTCCATGCCAGAACTCCCAGGCGCACCCCCTTGCTGTCTCCAAAGAATAAGAAGAGTCGACTGCAGTATGCCAAAAGTCATGTGGACAAACCACAAAAGTGTTCTGTGGAATGATGAAACAAAATTAGAACTGTTTGGGCTCATGGATCAACGCTATGTTTGGAGGAGGAAGAACAAGGCCTATGAAGAAAATAACACCTTGCCTACTGTGAAGCATGGCAGGGGGTCAATCATGCTTTGGGGCTGTTTTGCCTCTACAGGTACAGGGAAGCTTCAGCGTGTGCAAGGTAGCATGAATTCTCTTCAGTACCAGGAGATATTGGATGAAAATGTGATGCAGTCCATCACAAACCTGAGGCTTGGGAGACGTTGGACCTTTCTACAGGACAATGATCCCAAGCATGCCTCCAAGTCCACTAGAGCATGGTTGCAGATTAAAGGCTAGAACATTTTGAAGTGGCCATCGCAGTCACCAGACTTAAATCTGATTGAGAACCTCTGGTGGGACTTAGAGAAAGCAGTTGCAGCGCGCAAGCCTAAGAATGTGACTGAAGTGGAGGCTTTTGCCCATGAAGAATGGGCGAAGATACCCGTAGATCACTGCAAGACACTTGTGTCAAGCTATGCTTCATGTTTAAAAGCTGTTATAACTGGAAAAGGATGTTGTACTAAGTACTAAGATTGAATGTCACTTGGGGGTTGAATAAAACTGATAATGATGTGAGCACAGAAAAGACATTTGTGGTTATTTCATTATAAATGTTATGTTATATTTGTCTGACTTACAAGTGCCTCTGTGATTTAATTGTAAACAAGATGACTGAAATGATCAAAATCAATGTCAAACTGGCCAAAACACTCAATTTTAGTGGGGGTTGAATAATTTTGAACACAACTGTATCCTGATGTCATGCCATCACTTTATCAGATGGTAAAACCTTTTTAAAGATAACATGTTGTCATAAAATTACCTTTCTGTCTTATGTAAAACACTAGCTGAAGGACCCGGCTTCGCATGGGTATATTTCCTCTATTTCACTTAATGTTTGTGTGTGTCATTTAAAGATATCAACAGTATCCACTATAACAGTGACATCTACAATACTCTGCCCCTTAACACTGACTAAAGGTTACAGTCCCTGTAAGATCCTCACCTGCTTTGCACTCCAGGGGAACCAAGAGGGGTCCTCGTGGAGTTGCGGGACAGGTTATGCGTGTCTCTGATGCACCAGTGCTGACCCCTTTGCGAACCAGTGCGGGGATGCGTTCGCGTGGACATCGGAGGGGAGGACCGTCGGAGTCCCGGGGACAGAGTGGCCAGGCAAGTGACAAGACGCTGCGGCCAGGGTTGTCTCCGGTGTCTCCTGCGACTTCCGTTTCCGCATCTGGGTCCACACGCTCGCATACTCGCGCTGAGTCGATCATGCGTCCGTGCCTACGCACGAGGGCAGGTTCGCAAAGGGATACACGGTCGCGAGTACGCGCTTCTTATGCGCTTCGTCGACCAGTGGCGCATAATATACTGACTCACAAGAGCAAAGTAGATTAGGGAGCCAGCCATGGGTTAATCAACTTGTGATTGCATTAGGCCATGTACTCAGGTGCAGGGCAATTTGTTCACCTATGGAAGTGGACACTTGGCACCCTGGGATTGGTCAGCAGGCTTTTAAAAGGAGGTCTCTCAGGGTGATCAGTGCCCACTGTTATTTTCCCTCAACAAGGTATAGGTCACAACTGCTAGTGACTGAAGACTGCCAGGAACTTTGTCCTTTGCAGCGGACCCAAGATCTGGAGTGACTCGACTGCCAAGTGCACAGCATCATTCAGCACTGGTTGGGTCTATTCCTGGAATCTCCTTGCCTGGTTTTTGTTATTATTTCTTGTTACCAGCAAGTGTTCTGGACGTTTATGTTTCTGGTGAATAAACACCTTTTTGCTTTCATCACTGGTCTGTTTGTTGGTGCCTTGCATTACAGTCCCCTTAACTGACCTCCACCATTCCCGACCCCCTAACAGTGAGCTCCACAGTGCCTGCCCCTTTAACAGTGACCTTCACAGCGGCCTGCCCCCTTAACAGTAACATCCACAGCGCCCTTCCCTTTAACCGTGACCTCCACAGCAGCCGCCCCTTTATTACCCTGTCTCCATAGCAGTGATTTCCACAATAACCCGCCTCCTTAACAGTGACCTCCACAGAACTCTGTTCCCTTAAAATGTGACTTTTACAACACCTCGCCCCCTTAAGTGACCGCTACAGCACCTCGCCCCTAACAATGACCTCCATAGCGGACCGTCCCGTTAACTGTGACCTCCACCATTCCATGCCCCTTTTACAGTGACCTCCACAGCGGCATGCTCCTTTAACAGTGACCTCCAAGGCGGCCACCCCTTTATTAGTGACCCCCACCCTGTCTCCTTAACAGTGATTTCCACAACACCCTGCCCTCTTAACAGTGGCCTCTACAGCAATCTGCCCCTTTCAGACTCCCTGTGCTCCATCCGGCACAGGGCCTGGACAGACACAGGGATATCCTTTTGAACAGCTCACTTTCAGACAGCAGCACTGTGATGTCTGAGCGTGAGCTGCAAGGAGAATGTCAACCTCCCTCCCACCCCTGCAGCTGATAGAAGTTGATTTTTACCTTCATTTTTTCAATCCCCAAGTGGGATTGGGCATGGCCTAACTGGTCTGTCTTTTGAAAGTGGCCTGAATGGCCACCTTACCTGGCCCCTGAACTGTGACCTCCACAGCACTCCGCTCCCTTAACAGTGTCATACACAGTGCCCTGCTCCTTTAAAGCTAACCTACAGGAGTGAAGAAAAATGGCTGGGTTGCTATGGAAACCTGGTGTAAAACTGTGTGTATGTGGAGGCTAAGGGCCTGTGTGCTTCTATTGGCTGATGAGGGTCATTTGACCAGGCTTCTATTGGCTAATGCATTTTTGGGGAATATCTTAGGAACTGTACGTTCTAGAGAGCTGAGACCCGGTCTAAAACCTTCCCGGAAATACTCAATGTACCTGTGATTGTAAATGTGACGGTGCAGATTCCTTTAGCAGACATTCACACATACACACACATACACTCAGCTTTTTATATTAGATTTTTTTTTTATTATGTTACATGTTGTTATCTATATTCTAAATTAAATATTACAATCATGTAGCCTTTGCAATAGCTACTAGGCCTATTAATCAAAACGTTTTGCCTTCCTCTGGTTCAACTTGCAGGTTAACAGGCTGAACTAGATGGACAGTTGTCTTTTTTCACCCTTATAAACTATGTTACTATGTTACTTCCTGTTCTGTAAGGAAAACTTTTCAGTATCCATCTCATTATCGTCACAGATAGGATTATAATGACAGACAAAACATATAAATAGATAATGGTGTTCAGAATGCACAATGTAGCAGCCAATTGTCGGGAAGGAAGTGTTCCCAGCTGTCGGCTGCTCGTTCAGTGAAGGAGACCACACATTTACATCCTGCGATCTCCTTCACAGTATAAGGATTAGGGGTTGCTATAGCAATCCCTCGTCCCCATATAGAGTCATTGTTTCTGGGCAGCCGATTGCTGTTTAGGCAGCACGATCTGCTGCCCAGAAACAATGATTGGTGGTGCCTGCATGAACGACAGGATCACCCAATGAACAAGCATTTCACTAGTTCATAGGGTGATCGGCAGCAATTTACAAGGGCAGATTGTCGGAAATGGGCGTTCGCAGAAACGGTTGTTCCCGATAATCTGCCTGATAATTGGCTTTTGTAAATCCACCTTAACACAGCATCCACTATTCACAGTAAGCGATTGTTACAGCTTATCTACTCCCTCCTGACCTCTGCACAGGTCACAGAGCATGCATAAAAAGATCCCTAGTAGACGTTAAGGAGGTCCTCTTCTGTCCAATGTGTCTATGGTCCATGTCGTGACATATTTTAGGTCTAATGGCCACTGTAAAGACTGCAGGATTTTAGGATATTTCTAAAATATATATACTTTAAATATAAATAGTGATGTGAACAATTAAATATAACAATATCACTAAAATTCCAAAGAATTAGGTTTACCGTAAAGGCTTGATTTAAATAAAAGGTCATTTTCTGATGACACATTCCCATTAGGGTAATTCAATTTGTCTTTTTAAAGAAGATGTGTATCTTTGAGAAGGTGGGGCAGGCTTGTGGAGAGTTGGCCCACTTACCTGCTTCCCGATGCTGGCTCCCGCCTCCTTTGTATGTAAACTTCCTGTTTGACAATGCTGCAGCTGATCGCTTATGCATTGGGGACATGCTGCGCTGTGGCCGCCAATTGGCTGCAGTGATACCAAACAGAAAGTTTACATCAATGGAGTCTAGCGAAGCAGCATAGGCCAGGGAGAGAAAGAGCCAGAAGCCAGGGCCGGGAAGTAGGTAGGTATGATTTGCTTTGCAGGTCTGCACAGAAGGAGGGAGGGGGGGTGACAAAAAGCCTCCCAAAGGTGCATAACTTCTTTGAGGTTGGGTGATTTATATTTCTTCTAGTCTTGTTTCTTCTTTAGAATGTTTACCAGTTTGTAAATTGGTATTTTATTGGATCCCCTGTAAGAAAACATTCTTAGACCAGATTTAGTGCAAACAATTCAACTTTACTGATCACAGCTGTAATTGTAATAGCACAAATATGTTACAGTTGTGTTTGTTCCTACTTTAGAAAGGCTCAGTACTATTAATGCTTATATATCTCAGATGAGATGCATAAGTGTCATGGCGGAGCTTTAGTTTGCATCTTACTACATTTAACTGAACAAAATAAAAAAAAAATATTCCTATTAGTTTCAAAGGACTTTACTATTCCCCAATATAGGCTCTGACTTTTGTGGGCTCTACTCCGGTTGTTCTCCCACAAATCAGTTTGCTCACTTGAAATATGCCAAACAACCAAATTAATTTTCTCAGTTATATTGCATCATGCACTTTAATATTTTAGGTTGTACTATAGTCCTCCTGGTGTTGTACAGTATGTTACAGCACACAGCACAACACCTTGGTCATTCTTCTCTTGTTCACCACTGTTTCAATCAGCGGGAAATACCTTCCATTTCATCTTCTCTTATCTATTAGTTTGTTTAGGGTAGTTGTTATGCAGCTGCCTCTTAGCTAATCCATTAATAGGGGTCAGCTGATCATTCTGCTGCAGCCCAGGCTTGTTTAAGATAAGTCCCTGGTTCCCTGATTGGTTGGTCTCTCACTAAATATCTCTGGCTTCTGCAGTCAGGTGCTGATTATTCTGTAAACTCTTGTTTCTTGCCTGGTATGCTTTTTGTCAGTGTAGTTTAGTCCTTGTGGCTATTCTAGTGCGTCTTGCTTCTGAATCTTGTAGTTTTGTTATTGTTTCTTCCTTGCTTGAATCTATCTTACTTTGTTCTAGTTCAACTCTTCTCAGTGGGTTGTGTTTTATCTCTGCATCCTAGTGCCCACTTGTTGTTGAGTTTGGGTCAGTATTGCAGACTAAGGTTTTCAATAGAGATATTTTTAGGGACAATAAGGGTACATAGTGATTGGTATCAGGGCCAGTGTTTTGGGGTCGATCTAAGGAAAGATTCAGTGAGAATTACTTAGCGTCAGTTGTCTGACTGTCATCACCATCATCCATTTAACATCTCCATATGGTTCCTGTTATCTAATGGTGATACTGATAGGTGATGACCAATGGTATTCTAATATAATATTTCATGCTTCTGCATTCACAGAATAGTCACTTGCATAGAATATTGAATGCGCATGACTCATTTCAGCTAGATCTCCCTGTGTCCTTTAGGCACATGGCTGTTTTGTTCACCAGCTGTCCGGTGTCATTACTAAACTGCTGACCACAATAGCTGTGCTCAGTAGTTGGTTACTGCTTAAGTTCAGATCCATTTCTTCCTCATTTCAAACTGCAGACGAGCAGAGCTAGTGTCAGCTCGGAATAATACACCACCATGGTGTTCTGCAACAGAGTGGGTTGTATGAGTGAGATGTATGCTTTGAGAGCTTGGCATACACACAATACAATCTCACAAATACTGTTCAACTAGAACACATTTGCGGGAAGGAATGGTCCAAAAATTCTTCTCATTGTTGTGCAAATGCTATTTGTGCTTACAGGAAAAAATTTTTGGGGTGACTGCTGCTAAGGGGTATCTATAGGTTATCAAAATTACATTCACATACTTTTTCTTGCTGTGCTATGTATGTTTATGCAATGTGCTCAATGAAAGGTATGAACAGTACAACTGTTTGTGTGATAATAGTATGTATTTGTCTTTCATTGAAACTTAGATAACTATGAGAAAGCACTTCATTAGTGATAATTGCAGAAATCCAAGTGATTTCAAATGGTTCACTTACTTATTTATGGATAATTAAAGCAAATAAAAACATCAACAAGTTGAAGATGGTGTAACTTTTCACTTCATGGGAATACTGTATAGACTGTTAGCTGTGCCTCTAAATATGTGGCTAATGTGGACAGAAGCAAATTACTGTGTCTAATCTGTTATCTGGACATAAGCTATCACTTTCAAAGCATGGGTTACTCTCAACATAAACTGAATATTTAGATTTTAGATAGCATTTTTGTATGTGTATATTCATATCCCAACACTGAAGAACAGATAGGAGACTTAACTTTTCACGGCACAATATCATGGACATGACACGAGCTTCTCTTTGTTGCTTACCAACAATGCTGACACCTTGTGGTATATCTTCAGTGCATCATAAACTGAAACCTAAAATGCAACTACAAACAATGTTTTACCATATAAGATATTGAATGCATAGTAAGAAAGGTGTTTTAGATTACAGGAAATAATTTTGTGTTCACATTGCCAGATACAGAACAAGTGATGCACTTATTGATACGATGCATATTATTTTACATAGAATGAGGGATATACATATTGATTCAGTGTAAATTATTATGATGCACATATTGAGACTACATATATATATATATATATATATATATATATATTTTTTTTTTTATTTTTTTTACACAGAACAAGTAATGCATGTACTATTTTACACTTTTTTACACAATCCTGATTGTGAAGGTACAATCTAAGTAAAAATTGAAATCACCACCACTGCACTCATTACTGTAGAATGGCCTGGAAACCACCTTACAGTTTGGACACCACCAGTAAGTTTACAAAAATAACTTGACTGGGTGCTCTAGTCCCTTATCTAAGTCTTCCAGTCCAAGCATTCATGACTTTCTACACATGCATATGCTATTACTCCTTACCCAGACAGCAGATCACTCCCATGCAAGGACATTTTATGGGCTGCTTTGTTTCCATGAGCTCATCACAGAGAACCTCACAATCTACCAATAATTCCGGGCTGTAAAATTATCATTTACTGTATATCCTTTACATACAGGTTAATATATGTAACAGGCAGTGGGTGTGGACCCACTAAACCAATTAACCGGTTTGGCTATGGGCTATCTCTAAGATATTATCTTTGCAGTTTCCTAGTTTTCACCCTTTAACCCATATACAGGGATCTGATCTTTGCTGCATGGAAGCCACCAGGCTGCCTCATTTTAAGATAGTCCTGGTGTAGTAGGCGATTGACCCACGAGGTCAAAAAGTATTCATAGTCAGGAGACAAGCCAAGGTCCGGACTGGCAGAGTTCAAAAATATCCGAGAAAAAAATCAAAGGTCAGGGCAAGCAGCAATGGCTTAATACAAGAAAAATTTGAAGGTCAAAGCTGGTACCAGAGAATCAGAGTCGATTATCAGGCCAGAGTTGGTAAACGAGCAGACAGAACAATGCACATTCACTGGAAGCTTAGGCACCCAGCCAAAGGTTGGGGGAGAATTTGGATATGTGTGGCTTGGGCTGGTCCATAAAAGAGGCCAAAAGCCACCGCACATGCCCTAAGAGACAGGCCAGGACTCAGGAGGCCTAGCAGAGAAGTGCAGGCACAGCCTGCAGAAGATGTCTGCAGTTAGGACTTTCACCGACTAGTAATAAGGAGCAAGCCAGCGATGGTCATCTTAATGAGTAGTGCAGCATGCTTGTCTGCAAGAAGGAGCAGGGTTGTGGTGGGCAGGGAACACCAGTGGAACTGTAGAAAGCTGCTTTTAAGGTAGTAGTGAAACCTATAATACACTTGACCCATGTGCAGGTTGCACGATAAGTATGTCTGAAAATAATCTAAAAGGTTTCCCAATTAAGAATGTTCCTATTCAGATCACCATCCCTGGAAGGGTTAAAGACCCTTTCAATGCCCGATATGACTAAAGCAGATTTTTCTTTTGGAAAGTAGGGCTCCTAGGGGCCTCAACCACAGACAAGATCTGCTTTATGCGTATTAGCTTTCCCCACCACAAGATCAGTTGATTTTCAAGTATTGTCACGGTGTGGTGTGTGGGGGTGTAAACTCCACACCGAACACCGTTAGGATAGCGGGAACAGAAACTAGGCCTGGACACCAGGGAAAGGGAACAGGGCACCTTTTAATGCCACCCTCATCCTAGCCCTGACTCCTATCCATATGAGCGGACCTAGAAGGTAGGACAACTCATACACCGAAACCTTGAACCCTGAGTCGCCCTGTAAATAATGTCCGGAACTAGAGACAACCTGTTCCTCCAAGATATGGATGAACAGGGGTCTCCACAGGCCTAGATGCAAGGAAAGGGGAAGACAGTGAAAAGTAACTGGGTCATCAGGTAAGAACCCAGAGCAACTAGCACTGCCTGCTGCAGCAACAGGAAGGAAAACCAACACCCCAGTAACTGCCTGGACCCCCATGCGGACAGAGTGCATGGCGGCCCCAGGCAGAGATGCTCACTGACTTTTTGTTCCCCCTCCGGGGAAGGCTGAAGCCCTCTCGCCGAAGGCACAGACAGACAGGGGCCTGTCTAGCATCCATGCAGGACCGTACACACTAAACAGACCAAACATGGAACAACAACTAGAAAACCCTGAACATAAACTACACCATACATAGAAACGGGTAAGGTAGGAAGACATGGTAACAATGGCATGATATTGATGTCTCACTAGGTGGCCCTTAATAACTGAGCAGATGAAATACCCAGGACAGGAGCATAGCTCCTACACCAACAGAGGCTGGAGGACAACAAAACGCCAGGCTACCAGCCACAGGCGATATAACCACCTAGTGACCACACCCAACCAGGTAGTTAACCCCGCAAGCACCAGACAGGGAAGGGAAACAAACTTTAAAGGAGAAGTGTACACACATGCTGCATAAACTACACGTTGCCCCAGCAACCAGCATTCATGGCAAACATCTCACGGCAAACAACACGGAGACCGAGACACAGCCTTGACAGATATGCTTGCTGTGTTTTTGCTTTTATGTATGTTTTTTAATTAATTTAAGGCAATATCAATGACTTGATTAACTTATGGAAACACATGCACCAGATGTACGTTACTACTCCTGAGTGGTATAAAAGAGGGCCGTAGTCAGGAGATCAGTCAGGATATGATTAACCATTGACAAAAGAAGCCAAACTGCTAATTACCCAGACTAAACCCCAATATTGTATCTGTTAAAACGTAACCTTTACTGGGACGATTAAAATTCTATGTGAGCAAAGGGGATTAAAAATAGCTACAACCAGTTTGTGTACTTACTATAGACGTATGGTGTTTGATCTGTGAGTTGAAGGAATGTGCACTAATCCTCCAAAACTCCTAAGATACTAGATACATCGATGAATTGATACCAACAGATATAAAAGTTTGCCAATTAATTCACTGGCAAATGCAAACTCCCTAAGGAGTTTACCATAAACTGGCCACATATCCACTTGAATGAGAAGCAACACTAAACTGTGAAGTAGACACCTAAAACCTGCTAAGTGCCCCCTAGTAACTTGGCTTCATCAGAAACCCAGGCCTATCTGGATCCTAAAGTTGCCCTACAGGACAGATTTTCTCTGCTGACCGGATCACAGTCTGTCCGGTCGGTGGATGAATTTTTCGAAGCTTTGGACCTTATCTATGACGATCCGGATCGGACATCCCTGGCTGCGTTGTCTTCATCAGGGAGATCGTTCTGCAGAGATTTATTGCTCTGAGATTAGGAGGTGGGCTACAGATACTGAGTGGAATAATCTGGCTATTTGTAGGCAGTTTTTTCAGGGTTTATCAGGGATGCTGAAGCCGCTTTGGCCTTTCAAAAAACTCCCGTGTCTCTGGAGGCTGCTATGTCTCTTGCCATAATCATTGATAGACGCCTGAGAGAAAGATCTAGGGATCCCCACTCTCAGGACGTACTATCACATGATGTATCGTCCTCCTCTGACACTTTGGGTGAAGATACTCCTGAGTTTAAGTCTGGGGACGAACCCATGCAGTTAGGAGGAGCTACTCCTGGATCCGCTTTTAAGCATAATGGTTGTAAGAAGGGAGCGTGTTTTTTCTGCGGACAGGAGGGACATTTTATCAGAGTATGTCCATACATTCAGTGTAAAAAAAAAAGGATGTTTAACTCCCATCTGACTCTTGGAGGGGTGAGAGGAGAGTCAGAAAATGTGTATTTATCTTTGGTAGTACCCGATTTCTCCTGACTACTGATGTGGTGCTAAAGTAAAAAACTGTGGGGATTGAGGTGTTTATCAACAGCGGGGCAGGAGTGAACCTGATTGATGCTCAGTTAGTCCGTATGCACGGGTTGTCACCGAGTGCATTAGAGAACAATATTTCCATTTTTGCTATTGATTCTACACCTCTAGCTCAGAAGTGTTTATTGCAAATGGCGCATGATATCAGATTAAAAATGGGTGACTTTCATCAGGAATTTATCTCGTGTTTTGTGTTGGAGGGTCTCCCTGCTCCTGTGGTTCTGGGTTTGCTGAGGTTGAGCAAGCACAATCCAACCATCAATTGTCAAGCTAGACAGATTCTGGACTGGGGTGATTATTGCGTTGACAATTGTCTTAATACATCTTTTTCTGTTTTAACTACTAAGACATTGCCTTCATTTATATCTGATTTTCTGAGAGTGGACCTCCACCTCAGGAATATGATTGTCCTATCAACCTTATTCCCAGAGCTAAGTTGCCCAAATCCAGGTTGTATAACCTTTTTGGATCTGAAAGACAGGCCATGAGAGAATATATTACCGAGAGTTTGGCTAAAGGACACATAAGACCTTCCAAATCTCCAGTGGCAGCAGTTTTTTTTTTCCATGTCTGGATTTCCGTGAACTTAATCGGATTACTGTCTGTGATCCTTACCCCCTTCCTATGATTCCTGATTTGTTTAACCAGATTGTTGGTGCCAAGGTGTTCTCCAAGTTGGACTTAGGGAGGGCATTTAATCTGGTCAGGATCAAGGAAGGGGATGAATGGAAGACAGCTTTCAAAACTTCTGAGGGTCACTTTGAGAGACTGATCATACCTTTTGGGTTGACCAATGCTCCTGCGGTTTTCCAGCATTTTGTGAATAATATTTTTCATCACCTGGTGGGGAGGTTGATAGTCGTGTATTTGGATGACATACAAATTTATTCTCCAGATCTGGAGATTGGAGAATGGAGATACATCAGGATCACGTTAGACAGGTGTTGCAGATCCTAAGGGATAATAAATCGCACGCAAAATTAGAAAATTGTGTTTTTGCTGTACACAAGGGATACCTGTTGATGTCTTTGGGTTTTCAAATGGATCCGGAAAAATTCCGTGCTGTATTGGACTGGGATCGACAGGAAAATCTGAAGGCTCTTATGCGACAGTGGTGGAACCCTTAACTAACAAGACTAAGAAAGGCATAAATAGTTAAAATTAGCAGGCACACTCTTATTTGGGGTCAAATAAATGGCTTTATTAGATAATAGCAAAAAAAAATTTAAAAGGTTGCAGGTGGTCGGTGTTGGGAGGTGTATAAGTGGAGGAGGTGGTATAGTGTGGATAAAAATGATAATAAAAAATATGGATCTAGGTAGATGATAGTGTAAGAACAAAGTATGTGGGCGTTCAATAGTCCATATTCCAAGATATATAAAAAATTATATAGAAAATATATATATATATATATATATATATATATAAAATATATAAAAACAATGTCCATAAAAACAAAAACAAAAATCTCATATATAGTTCATCAGGCGCAGGATAAGCGGAGTATTCGTTTATAGATGCAGAGTATTTCTTCATAAGTGGAAGTAATAGTCTCCTGTAATTACGTCAGTATAGCATATTACAGTCTCTCTTTGATCAAAAAATGTGCTGACCGTTTTAGCCTCACAATATTCTCTAATTACAGTGATCCACAGATATATGTCTATTGTGATTGTATCAATTGTTAAAACCGCAAAATATTCTTAGTGGGTATGTGGCAAGCTGATAAAGAAGCTGTGGGAAAGAAAGGAGCTCTGGAGCCTGAGCACGAAGTCCCGTGCTGTCTTTGGCTCAGAGGTCACTTACCCACCGCCCGGAGCTTCGGCTTGAACCAGCTTTTCCTTCTGCGATCTCCACGGTCTGAAGGTGGAGGGACGCTGAGACTATTACTTCCACTTATAAAGAAATACTCTACATCTATAAACGAATACTCCGCTTATCCTGCGCCTGATGAACTATATATGAAATTTTTGTTTTTGTTTTTATGGACATTGTTTTTATATATTTTTTTATATATATATTTTCTATATAATTTTTTATATATCTTGGAATATGGACTATTGAATGCCCACATACTTTGTTCTGACACTATCATTTACCTAGATCCATATTTTTTATCATTTTTATCCACAGTACACCACCTCCTCCACTTATACACCTCCCAACACTGACCACCTGCAACCTTTTAAATGATTTTTTACTATTATCTAATAAAGCCATTTATTTGACCCCAAATAAGAGTGTGCTTGCTACTTTTAACCATTTATGCACTCCTATCTGACTGGGTGAGTCAGCACCAGCAGTTTTCTGCACCTCAGTCATCCGATTGAACCAGTGGAGCCGTCTATATCTAACCATATTTTAAGACTAAGAAAGGGATGGATGTCTCAGTGTGATATGATTCGGCGTTGCAAGCTTTTTCTGCGGTTTAGGAGTGCTTCTCTTCTGCCCCTATATTATTGGTTCAGCCAGATGTATCGCAACCTTTCATTGTGGAAGTGGACGTGTCCGAGGTGGGAGTAGGAGCAGTTTTATCGCAGGGCCCGTCACCTGGTAAATGGCATCCATGTGCTTTTTTTCTCTAAAAAACTCTTTTCCACAGAGAGAAATTACGATTTGGGTTACATAGAGTTACTGGCTATTAAGTTGGCTTTCGATGAATGGCGTCATTGGTTGAAAGGGGCGATTCATCCGATCACAGTGTTCACAGATCACAAAAGCCTGGCTTACCTGGAGTCAGCTAAACGACTGAACCCGAGGCAGGCCAGATGGTCTTTGTTTTTCACCAGATTCAATTTCACTGTCACTTATCATCCTGGGGTTAAGAACGTCAAGGCAGATGCCTTGTCATGCAGTGTTCCTGGAGGTGATAATTTTGAAAATCTGAGTCATATTCTATTGGAAGGGGTGTTGATATCTGACTTATACCCTGATCTTGAGGTGAAGGTGTTAGAGGCCCAAGTAGACGCACCAGATTCTTGCCCCTGTGGGAAATTGTTTGTGCCATCGGAATTGCATTGCAAGGTGTTTGAGGAACATCACTGTACAGTGCTTTCGGTACACCCTGGGAGCAGAACTACTGCCGATTCTGGTGACCGGGGTTGTTAAAGTCTGTTAGGGACTATGTGTCGGCCTGTAGTGTCTGCGCACGTGCTAAGGTGACACATACTCGGCCTTCTGGATTGCTACTTCTGTTGCCTATCCCATCCAGACATGTACTAATTTATCTATGGATTTTGGTGGTGGTCGATCGTTTTAATAAAATGGTGCACTTTATGGCATTGTCTGGCATACCTAAAGCTAAAACACTTGCTCAAGTGTTTGTTAATAACATTGTGAAACTCCATGGCATTCCCTCTGACAGTTTCGGATTGTGGGACTCAGTTTGTGTTCAGATTCTGGAAGACATTCTGTACTCGGCTGGGGGTACAACTGTCTTTCTTCGATTTTTCATCCTCAGTCGAAAGGACAGACGAAGCATACTAATCAGAGCCTGTAGACATACTTAAGATGTTTTGTCTCTGAGAACCAAGAGGAGTGGTCCTCATTTTTGTCTTTGGCAGAGTTTGCCATAAATAATCTTAGACAGGAATCCACTGGTAAGTCACCGTTTTTTTGTACATATGGGTTTCACCTGCAGTTTGGCACTTTTTCTGGTTCAGATACTTCTGGTATTCCTGAGGAAGAACGTTTTTCGTCATCATTATCATCTATATGAAGGAAAATTCAAAATAACTTGATGAATATGGGTAACAAGTATAAAAGTGTGGCTGACAGGAGACATATGAACAGGGGCGTACATAAAAATCATGGGGGCCCATAGCAAAACTCAGAATTGGGCCCCCCTAAAAAAAAAAGTTAAATTATTGCACTAACCTAAGGGCTCATGCACACGAACGTCTTTTTGTCCACATCCAATCAACATTGTTTGCGGGTCGGATACAGAACGCATACAGACGGTGTCCGTGTTTTGCGGACCGCAAAAACAGCTATGGCCATGTGCATGAGCCCTTATAAGAACAATATTGGTACATATTATGTGCGTTGTGTTTATGTTCACATGAAGCATATAACAGGTTAAGATGGCAGATCTGGTGCTAACTCCAGTCCTGCTAGATTCAGCAATGTATAGCCAACACCAACAGCTAATGGCACAGGTTCAACCTTTGAGCCTGTGCCATCACTGCTCTACACATCTATGTAGCAGAGCAAGAGGTCTTACAATACATAATAAATTTCAAGCATATGTCTATGGGGGGCTGCTGTGTGGTAAGCAGTGAATAGTGTTTTGTGTGTGTATATATATATATATATAGTGAAGGAATGATGCTGGCAGCACTACCGAGACCGGGCGGGTGCTAAGCCTCAGGACTAGCGTGGGTCCCAAATATACAAAAGAGGAAAAGAGGCAGCACTTCCAAAAAATAAAACTGAAGATTTATTCAAACATGTGCAACCGCGACGTTTCGGCTCGTATCATGAGCCTTTCTCAAGCAAATGTTAGGTATCGAAGTGTGGTATTTAACAGGTGTACAATTAATATATAATTAATACATGATTAATACAATTAATACATGATTATAACAATAAATCGTGATACAAATAAAGTGGATAATAAATGCAATCATGCACGTGATAATCAAGTGAAGTCCTTCTCAAAATTACATTATATATAAAATTTGCATATAAAAAATGTGTAAAAAAGATCGTGCAAACTTAATTACAAGATAATTAGTGTACATGTACAGGTGTGGATATTATATAAGGAGGAGGTACCTTAATAAACTATTGGCGTGCTAAGTGACTGGCGTGATCGAAAACTCCGCGTTCAGCTGTACAAAGTGCGCATGACCGGGAATCCTGTGTGGCGCATCATGTGATACAGCAGGAAGCAGCAATGTGGCCATGTTGGTTAAGGGCAATCGCCCAAAGTTCTATTATATATATATAAAAAGGACTTTGTCTATGTATCCCACCATTTTACGAAAGTAATTAGGTGGTGGCGGTACATAGATGACGTCTTCCTACTCTGGAATGGTACATCTGATGAGTTAGAAGCATTTCATACGTATCTTAATGATATTCATACGAATTTGAAATTTACCCTGGTTTTTTCCAATAGCAATATACAATTCCTTGATACAATGGTTATTCTATCTGAAGGGAAGCTAGTTACAGAATTGTATACTAAGCCTACCGACAGAAACACAATCTTAAGATTTGAGAGCTGTCACCCTAGGAAAATGGTTAGAAGTCTGCCATATTCTCAGTTCTTGCGTGCTAAGCGGATTATCACGAATCAAGTGACTTTGGATAAAACACTTGATAACATGGTAACAAAATTTACTCAGAGGGGTTATCCCTATAAAGTGTTGCAGGAAAATCGTGACAAACTAGACTTGCCATCTAGAGAGGGACCTAGGCAGGATAATTCCACTAGGATTCCCTTCATTTCTACATACAATGACTTCAGTACTGACATTAGTCAGATCATAAAACGACACTGGCATACTCTCACAGGTGGAATAAGAAATGTTCCTGAATTCAGAGTACCCCTCTTTTCTCATACAGGAAAGGGAGAAATCTGAAAGATCGGTTAGTAAAGGCTGATGTTGGACCCTCTAAAGTCCTGAGACAGACTACTTTGACACAACAGGGTCTTGGCAGTTTTCCATGCCTCAGTTGTGTCAACTGTCGCTATATCCTGAGATCCAGGAATTCTTTCACACATCCTAGCTCAGGTGAAACATTTCCGATCCGTTTTCACCTAACCTGTGATTCCTCATACATCATATACGTATTAATGTGCCCTTGCAAATTGTTATATGTTGGTGAAACCACAACTGAGTTTAAAACAAGACTTGGAAACCATAGGAACTCCATTCGTAAGAAACGAATGGATTTACCAGTTTCCAGACATTTTGCAGAGTTGGGTCACAAGGAACAAGATCTAAGGTGCTGGTTAATAGACCATGTACCACAAATGAGACGCGGTGGCAATAGAACAGCCATATTGAAACGTAAGGAAACACAATGGATTATTACGTTAAAAACGTTGAAACCTTATGGCTTAAATGTTGATTGTAATTGGGGTTGTTGAGTGATTTAGATATCCCTGATGTCCTACAGTATTGGTACCTTCTTCTGTTAATAGGTATTTTTACCTATGTAATATTGATTTTAATTTATTTTATTTTTCTTCACAGAGTCACATTATGCAAAAGGAGGAGGACCCTATTTTTAAACTATCGAGTGATAGTGACGGCTATTACACTTCCATGCATGAGACCCGCGCGTATATTGTGAATATTTATGTATCATGTTGTCCATGTTGGTTCCTTCACTGAATTATGGTTTTGAACTAAGTGTGCTCCTTTGCCATAATGAGGAGATCCTCTTTAGGGTATCGGTTCTGCATTCCGAATCTGTGGTATCTGATGGGTGTCCCCTGACGGGGTTGTCCATTTGATTGCCACATACTGTTGTATGGCCGTGACATTGACGGTGCCACGACCGTACTGACGGGGATGCTGGATACCTGACCCCATGGTGTGTATACACACCTCCATGTAATATGGATTCATTGGCATGAAGGTTTTGCGTACGATTGTTCATTTATATATATATAATAGAACTTTGGGCGATTGCCCTTAACCAACATGGCCACATTGCTGCTTCCTGCTGTATCACATGATGCGCCACACAGGATTCCCGGTCATGCGCACTTTGTACAGCTGAACGCGGAGTTTTCGATCACGCCAGTCACTCAGCACGCCAATAGTTTATTAAGGTACCTCCTCCTTATATAATATCCACACCTGTACATGTACACTAATTATCTTGTAATTAAGTTTGCACGATCTTTTTTACACATTTTTTATATGCAAATTTTATATATAATGTAATTTTGAGAAGGACTTCACTTGATTATCACGTGCATGATTGCATTTATTATCCACTTTATTTGTATCACGATTTATTGTTATAATCATGTATTAATTGTATTAATCATGTATTAATTATATATTAATTGTACACCTGTTAAATACCACACTTCGATACCTAACATTTGCTTGAGAAAGGCTCATGATACGAGCCGAAACGTCACGGTTGCACATGTTTGAATAAATCTTCAGTTTTATTTTTTGGAAGTGCTGCCTCTTTTCCTCTTTTATATATATATATATATATATATACACACCCATACACACACACCCATACACACACATTAGTATATATACATTCACACCAATGACCCACTGTAAACTCACTATGTCCTCCTTCCTTCCACCCTGCAGCACATGCACGGTCTGTCTGCTGTGCGATGTGGGATGCTGGAGATACCTTTCTGGCCTAGCTCTGCAGGTCACAGTGGGGAGGAGGTCAGAGTAGTAAAGCGCTGCTAACCCTGCCGGGGCTGCTCTCTCTCACATGGCTCTGCTGCTGCTAAACCTGTAATGATGACAGGTACATCATGAAGGAGAAGCAGCAGCAGCCCTAGGCAAAATCAGAAGGGGGGCCCACATCTTGTAATAATGTGCTAAAATCACAGTCCGACAATGCCCGCTGATCAGCTGTTTGAGGAGACGGAGTGTGCTGTTCACTGCTGCTGTCCGATAGGCATATAGCAGCAGGGCAGGAAGGGAGATGGCACCTGCGAACAGCGCTCGCCATCTCCTCATACAGCTGATCGGTGGGAGTGACGAATGTCAGACCTCTGCCCCTCTTGAAGCTACCCCCAATATTGTGCCTGTTCTGCTTCCCCCATGTCCACAAACACTATACTATACACTCAGACTGTCCTTATTAGTAATGGTGCCCCTAAGGCCTCATGCACACGGCCGTGCGCAGACCGTGGTATCCCGGCCTAGAATCCAGGCGTCATTGGTTGCTATGACGCCGTGCGCTTCATGCCGCCGCTGGACTACAGTAATACACTCATAGTCCACGGCCGTGTGCATGATGCCTAATAGTGATAATACTCCCCCATTAGTAGCAATGCCCTCCATATTGCGTCAAATAAAAATAACGCCCCTACAGTACGCTAGTAATAATAATATACCCAAAATGCTCCCAGTGGCTCTAATGTCTTCCTGTAGTGCCCCCCACTAGTTCCAATATATTTTACTTTCCCCCATAGTGCCTTAAGTTGCAATGATATCATTGCGGCTTCTTGCTCAGTTCTAACAGCCTGAGGCTTGTGAAGTTGGATGGCCATGAGTGCGCCCACCTTTATAGTGGTGCCCTAGGTGGATGACTACACTCCCCTATCCATCATCCCGGCCCTAATTCAGAGCACATTACTGCAAGAGGTATAACAGGAGAGGACTATAACTCCCAAAATGTCTAAGCCATTGTTATTTAATATCAGAGCACATTACAGGAGGACGTATAAGAGAATGGGACTACAACTCCCAGCATGTCCAAGCCGTTATTATGTAATATCAGAGTACATTATAAGAGGAGATATACAACTCCCAGCATATCTAGGGTGTTGTAATGTACCCTGATATTAAATAATAATGGCCTGGGCATGCTGAGAATTGTAGTTCTCTCCTCTTATACCTTCTCTTGTAATGTACTCTGATATTACATAACAAGCTGGATATGCTGGGAGTTGTAGTCCTCTCCTTATACCTCCTCTTGTAATGTACTTAACAGGAGGTATAAGTGGACTACAACTCCCAGCATTTCCCTGGCACTTACATTGAATTCAAACTTCTTCACATGGATGGCTGGTCTTCATTACTTTACTGACCTGCTGAGCTCCGCCTCCTGTTTTGGTCACATGATGGTGAGGTCATCGCAGGTCCTTCATCCCCTCTGCTGAGTTCTGCCAGCTGCATCTGACATTATTGCAGGTCCTGTCAGCACTGTAGTAATGATTTCTATAGGACCTTACAACACCCCACCACCACCCCCACACTGGCCCTGAACCAAAATAATTGACTCTCAAGCTCTCTGTAGTTCTCTTCAGTATCTTGTTCACTGGAACGGTTATGGACCTGAGTAGAGGATGTGGGTACTGGCAACTGACATGAATGCCAGTCGTTTGGTGAAATGATAAGGTCGTTCCTGGGTGCTCGGAGGTCACTCGTAGAAAGGACATCGCCGCGACAGTGAGTGGCAGGAGATTTTTGAGACTGGCAACACGTGGTTAGGTTTGACATGTTTAACTTGTGGATCAATAGGTGTCTGTGTTTTTTCTGGTGCTGGCAACACGCTTAACCTCTGTGTGTTGCTATTGTGGTCATTTAACTTTCCCTATTTATAGTTGTCTCTCCCACAGTGCTGTGAGGTTTATAGCTTCAGTTGGACCTGTGGATAGCGGGTGTTTGGATCTTGGCTGAGTTCCTGGTGCTGCCATAGCTTCTTGAAAGTTAAGTGTTACCTTTCCCTTTGTATTTTGTCTTTTCTGTGTGTTGCATTTTTTTTGTATTAGGCCTTAGGGAGACTCCCATTCTTCCTTCCTTTTGGAGGAACAGGGTGTCTCATTCCTGTCATCAGTTCCAGGGTCTTTTAGGGGTAGATAGGACTTTAGGTATTCCTGTGTATGAACTCACCTACCTCTGGGGTCTATTTATATTCAGTATATTGTATTCACTATAGTCAGTCAGGGCTTTGATTAGGGTTTTCACTAGGGGGTGTCCAACTTTCTTCCCTTGTTTTCAGGCCTTATTTCCATTTCCCCCTTTCCCTCCCATGCTCGGTGTTGGGGTTTCCCTCCCATACTAGAGCGTGACAAGACAAGCTTATAACTGGATGATGGCCTTTGCTGGAAGTTTGTTGCAGCTGAAACTTACCCTACTCCAGGAGTTCTGAGCACACGAAGTCCTGAGCGGAGTTGGATGGGTTGACCGTTTTGTTAGTTTTATTTAAAAACAAACTATCACAGAATAGAAATGCGCAAAACAAGAATATAACAAAAACTTTACTGCCAAAAGAGAACCCTCTAATAGTAACGTTTAATTAGCTTTTTTAAAAATATACAAATACATAATCAAAAAACAACCCAGTGATATAAAAATAAACAATAATAGTCACACCCACAGACTGTCGTGGAAAGGATATATAATATCAAATATATCTAGTGGCCATGAATTATGATGACATGTTTAGCAAAATAATTGTATAGTTTATTGTGATAGCATACAACCAAGCAGATTTTGTGGTCTGTTTTACTCATGGTTCCGCTGCATAGGGTTACAAATAGAGATGAGCTAATTTTTCAAAAATCCAAATTTATTTGCGGGGAATTTTGTTAAAAAATGGCTATTTCCTGACTGCAGAGAGCCTTTATAGTGGTGTAGTCAAACAAAATAATAGCTGATCTCAGGGAGACCAGCTACAGAAAACACTGCAGAGCCTCATTTAAGAGTCTCAACACAGCAATCCAAAGTGCAAAGCTCCCTGGGAAACAGTAATATGCTAAATAAATGAGGAGCCCCAGTATTGGGTCTACAACACAGTGTTGGTGTGGCACCATGGATGATCTAGTCTGATGCATCAGGCATTGGTGGGTGGAAATCCTGGATTCTCCTTGCCTGATTCATCTTGACAAAGGTCAGTCTCTCCATATTTTGGGTGGACAAGCGAGTTCTTGGGGCAACTATGGCCCCCGCCACACTAAACACCTGCTCTGATGCCACACTACTGGCCGGGCAGGACAGCTTTTCGAGGGCAAAGTCTGCTAGTTGCGGACACAAATCCAATTTGGATGCCCAGCAGTCCAGCGGATCTTCAATGTGGGGTAGCATAGTACTGTCCAAGTATGCCAACACCTGCTGGTTCAGTTCCTGCTCCAGGTCTAGCTACTGCTGCTGCTGGTAAATATCTTCACTATGCTGGTGAAGAAAGCTGCTCATCAGCGACTCTAGACTCAAGTTGCTACTGATGGAGCTGGAACTGCTCCTACCCCGCCACCTTGCCACAGCAGCCATGGCAGAGAAATGTGAGCGCAGAGGGCCCCCCCGGTCAGACCTGCAAGAGGATGGACGATGGTGCAGATAGGCAGCGGCCAACTGACTACATTGGATGTCTCTATAGTAGTTCAGTTTAACCTCCCTCTCAGCGGGTGTAAAAAAGTCCTCCAATTTAGACAGGTAGCGAGGGTCTAACAAGATGACAAGATGTAGAGCCAGAAGTGATCCCTCTGCTGAATAGTGACAATTCAGCTGTCAATACGCAAGCAAGTGAGCATGCATTGGGCCATTTGTGCAAGTGACTCGGAGGGACTCCCTGCCTCCATCTCCACTACATACTGCTACGGTGTCTCTGGGTCCTCTGCCTCGTCTTCCTCATCACCCTGTAGCACCTCTGGCTGATCCTGCTCCTCTTCTCCTGTCACCTGTGTGTATAAACCACCCATTTCGCAACACATTGCTTGTGCTCCAATGTCCTCCTCCTCCTCCAGTTCAGCCCCCACAGGGCTCATGTGGCCATGAGATCTAAGCGCCATGGCTCCAGTCCCCTGACAAGCCATATTTAGTAGCATCATCTCCCAGGACATGAAGCAGTGGAATGACATTGTTCATCCCGTAGTCCTGGCGACTGACAAATAACGTGGCCTCCTCAAAAGGCCTGAGCAAATGGCAGGTGTCATGCATGAGCTGCCACTGGCTGACATCGAAGTTACACAGGGGAGTACTCGTTTCCGCTTCGTTCATAAAGAAATCGTTTATGGCCTTTCTCTGTTCATATAGTCGGTCTAACATATGGAGGTTGGAATTCGAATGGGTGGAAACATCGTATATCAGCCTATGTTAGGCGATGCTGTTCTGCCACTGCAGCTCAAGGAGGGTGTGCTTTGTCATGTAAGAGTGGCTTAAGTGCATGCAAAGGATGTCTTGCAGATGGGTGGAAGATTTCAGGAATTGCTTGACAACCAGATTGAACACGTGTGTCATGCAGGGCACATGGCTCAGCCCTCCTTGACACAGCACTGACACCATGCTCTTCCCGTTGTCGGTCACAATGGTTCTAATTTTGAGTTGTCGCAGAGAAAGTCAGGATTCGATTTCTTGATGAAGGACACGGAGCAGTTTCTCCCCTGTGTGACTCCGTTTGCCCAGGCAAACGAGATGCAGAACAGCATGACACCGCGACACCGCCATGCCCTGCACATGTGGTATGATGGAGGAGCACTGTGAATTGTCCATGCAGTGGAGGCTGAGGACACGGTGGAGGCTGAGGAGTCAGAGGTAGAGATTGTCGCAGGACCAACGACGTGAGAACATGGCACGGAATCTACAGTCTACAGTGACCCATCAATTTTCCCAAAAAAGGCTGTTTCACAAAAACATACCTATTTTTGCTATTAATAAAGCGCAACAATGTCTGTATGACAATGTAAATTCACAGCAGAACAGCTAATAACACATACCTATTTTTGCTATTAATAAAGCGCAACAATGTCTGTATGACAATGTAAATTCACAGCAGAACAGCTAATAACACATACTTATTTTTCCCATTAATTCACCCCAACAATGGCAGTATAACTGACCGGTTAAAAAGATGTTTTCTTTTTCCTATTAATACACCCCAAAACAATAAATATAAGAATCACAATTCACCGCAGAATGACTAATAGGACATACGTATCTATCCTATTAATACACCCTGCAAATGGCTGTAGTACAATGGAACTTCACCGCTGAACAGCAAATATATTTTTCTTTTGCCACTAATACACGCCACAAGAGGCTTTAGAACATATAAGTGCACTGCTGAATGGCAAATATATTTTGCAACTATTTTATGCCAAAAAGGCTTAATAACATATAACTGCACTGCTGAACAGCAAACAGGTCCTTATTTCCACTTATTCACGACACAAAAGGTTTTAGAATATATAACTGCACCGCTAAACGGCAAACATATTTTTCTTTTTTCCACTAATACACGCAACAAAAGGCTTTAGAACATATTACTGCACCGCTGTACGACAAATATATTTTACATTTGCCACTAATACACGACAAAAAGGGCTTTAGAACATATAACTGCACCGCTGAATGGCAAATACACACAAGCTACTAATGTAGCATGATAGAGACACTATAAGGAGAGAATAGAGAGAGAATAAGAAGATACAATTAGATATATTTTAGGGACCTCGATCGAGGAAAGCATATAGAGAGAATGAGGGAGTAAGGGAGTGAGGGATCGGTCATTTGGAGTTGTGTGTTTAATACAGCTACTGAAAGCTAGTTCTGCATTACATACCTACCAAGAAAGAAATTCATTTATATTAACTCACAGACAGTTAAAAAAAAAGAATTCTACAGTTCATAGTGTTATTGCCAGCACCCTAATAGCTTATATTCTGCTCCAAACACTGGGAAACTGCAAGTTTTTTTTTTCTTTAAAAAACTGTTTAAATTTGCTGTGTGTAATTGCGCATTTCAGTGCATTATACCTGTGCTACTGAATGCATAGCATATTGTTCAAGATAATGGGTAGTTACAACATAAGCAATACTGTAATAATGCAATTTTTCCACGTGTGTTATTAAACGTGTTGCATATTACTGGGTAGTTACAGCAAAATAAATCTGCAATAATGCTATTTTTATACCAGTGTTATTAAATGCATTTTATTTTTACTGCAAAAACATGCTGTATTCATGCATCATACCATTTAATTTAAAGATATTTTACTGTAAAAATTGCATTGTTATATCAATGTTAGTGAACACATTACTGCAACAGACTGTGTAGCTCAAACACATCCATCTTTTTTTCCAAACCATAGCAGAGTAAATCAGTCTGTTAATTGTGTCAGTGACACAAAGCACAATATTTGGGGTTTCGTCAAACTGCATTCGCACCCGTCTCACTGTAAAACCAGAGTAAATCAGTTTGTTAATTGTGACACAAAACAATTTTTGGGGGGTTCATCACACTGCTTTCTCGTCTGTCTAACTGTTATAAGAGGTTTAATCACTCACTTGTGCAGGAGGATGAGGCCGATGATAAATGACAATAATAATAACAACCATAATGGCCCAGTACGCTCTCTTTGTACCTTTTTGTCCAGCCGCCAGTGTCATATCAGAGAGAGTTACCAACACTGCAGGTGATGTTGTCACACCTAAAAAGACTATGCTGACGACCCCCCCCCCCCCCGCCCCTGGCCAGTATCTAAAACATCACTGTTGTCAAAATGAATAAGGCATGAATTCATGAGGATTTTTACACAACTCCCTCTGAGGCCAAAAAATAGATTTGTCGCCGTTGCTGCTGGCACCATCATGCCACTGCCGCCGTCTACCTCTCTACCATTATGTTCCATACTGTAGGCTTCTGCTGATGCTGCTTCTTGCTGTTAATGCTCCTACAGCCACTAACAATACCCCTACTGCCACTACCATTACATCGCAGTCAAAACTACTTCTACCCCAAAACATCCATACACACATCTACTTGCTGCCATGTTTGTTTCATGCTATGCTGTTACTGCTGGCTTTACTAATTCTATTGTTCCCACTATTACTCCTACACACCTTTTCCACATCCATACTGTACTGCTGTAATGTTTATAACATTAACATGTGTATGTAAACAGAGGCAGGGATTTTCCTCCGTTAAGACATAATTTTTGAACGCTTGGTCCCAGCAAGCCACTGTTTTTCCCCCATAACACTGTGTGTGTTTACCATCTGCCATCGATAAAGGACAATTTATGGAAGGCTTCTAATTGGAAAGAGCATGACATGTGATGGTGCACTGTGTTTTTAAACACACTGTTTGTTAACACTGGCAACTATGCATTTACCCATTGCTACAGGTGCATGCAAAAGTTTGGACATTACTGGTCAAAATTACTGTTACTGTGAACAGTTAAACAAGTGGAAGATGAAATGATCTCCAAAAGGCAAAACGTTAAAGGGGTTATTCAAGAGATAATCAGACCTCCAGATGTGGCAGATCTGCTTAGTTTATGATGCTCACTTTTTCCCTGCCACTGGATTTGGTCTGTGTGGCTCCTGCTCCAGTACTTTGGTTCCCTTCTGTACTTGCAAAAACATATGTCTACAGAGGGGTGCCACGTGGCTGCCACAGCTAATTTCAGGTCATCCCTGTTCATGTAATTGGCTGCGGTGACCTATGTCCCCCCCACCACCTCCGTCGACTGATGTTGAGGTCAACACAGATGGGAGCGGAAGTGCCTGGCACGTGGTTTTGTACAAGTTTAGAGTGAAAAAAGGAAAGAAGTACCTTGCAAAAGTATGATTTGAGCACTCAGATAACTTTGACCAAGGTTTCATACCTTAAATAGTCTGTTAGGGTTAAGGCTTGTTCACAATCATCACTAGGAAAGACCAGTTTATGCAAATTGCAAAGCTTTATAAATACCTAGACTCCTCTAAACTTGTCCCAAAAAAATAGCAGCAATGGGTTCTTCTATACAGCTGCCTAGCTTTGAAAAGGAAAAATGAGTCCCACGAAGCAAGGGAAGGCTATAAAAAGAGAGCAAAGCGTTTTCAGGTTGTCATTTCCTCAGTTTGAAATGTAATTAAGAAATTACAGGAACAGCAGAGGTCAAGAGAAGGCCTGGAAAACAAAGAACATTTTCAGAGACAGTATCTTACAGGATTGATAGAAAGGTAAATCAGAACCCCCATTTGACTGCAAAAGACATTCATAAGATTTGACAGACTCTGAATTTGTGGTACATTGTTCTACTGTTCAGTAACACCTGCATAGATTTGGCCTTCATGGAAAAGTCATCAGAAGAAAACCTCTCCTGCATCCTCATCATAAAATTGAGAGTCAGAAGTTTGCAAAAGAACATCTAAACATGCATGGTGCATTTTGGAAACAAGTACTGTGGACCCATGAGGTTAAAATACAACTATTTGGCCACAAGGAGCAAAGGTACATATGGAAAAGAAAGGGCACCGAATTTTGTAAAAAGAACACCTCTTCAACCATTAGCATGAAGGTGGATTAATCATGCTTTGGTGTTGTGTGGCATCCAATGGCACGGGGGACATATTATGGGTAGAGGAAGGAATGTATGCTATGAAATTCCAGAAAATTCTGGAAGCAAACATAATACCAACTGTAAAAAAGCTGAAGTTGAAAAGAGGATGGCTTCTACAAATGGATAATGATCCTAAATGCACCACAAAATACACAATAAACTGCTTCAAAAGGCGAAAGCTGAAGATTTTACCATGGCCCTCACAGTCCTCTGATCTAAACATCATTGAAAATCTGTACATGCAAGACGACCAGGATTTTTGAAAGGAAAATGATGACAATCCCTCAAACAAGAACTGAAAGACTCTTAGCTGACTACACAAAGTGTTTGCAAGCTGATACCTGCCAAATGGCTTGCTATTAGGTAATTAGGTACTAACCATGCAAGATGGTAAAAGTTTTTCTTCAGGCTCTTTTCATTTTTTGTTATTTAGAAAATTTTAAAGATGAAAATTCAAAAAATGATTTTTTTTTTGTTTGTTTGTTTGTTTGTTTGTTTGTTTTTGGTAAAATACAAAGGGAATGTTTCATCTTTAACTAAAAATTATTTCATCTCCAACTTGCTTAACACCTTCTACCCCGGGACAGTTTTCAACTTCCTGCCCAGGCCATTTTTTGCAAATCTGACATGTGTCACTTTAAGTGGTAATAGCTTTAGATCACTTTTACTTATCCAAGCCATTCTGAGATTTTTTTCTCATCACATATTGTACTTCATGACAGTGTTAAAATTGAGTAAAAAAAATATCATTTTTATTTATAAAAAAAAATTACCAAAAATTTGGAAAAATTTTCAAATTTCGAAATTTCAATTTCTCTACTTTTATAATATACCTCCAAAAATAGTTATTACTTTATATTCCCTATATGCATTTTTCATGTTTGGATCATTTTGTAAATTGCATTTTCTTTTTTGGAAACGTTAGAAGGCTTAGAAGTTTAGAAGCAAATCTTAAAATTTTTCTGAACATTTCCAAAACCCACTTTTTAAGGACCAGTTCAGGTCTGAAGTCACTTTGTGAGGCTTACATAATAGAAACCACCCAAAAATGACCCCATTTTAGAAACTCCACCCCTCAAGGTATTCAAAACTGATTTTACAAACATTGTTAACCCTTTAGGTGTTCCACAAGAATTAATGGAAAATGCAGATGAAATTTCAGAATTTCACTTTTTTGGAAGATTTTACAATTTAATCAATTTTTTCCAGTAACAAATCAAGGGTTAACAGCAAAAAAAAAAAATCAACATTTATTACCCTGATTCTGCGGTTTACATAGACACCCCACATGTGGTCGTAAACTGCTGTATGGCCACACGGCAGGGTGCAGAAGGAAAGGAACGTCATATGGTTTTTGGAAGGCAGATTTAGCTGAACTGGTTTTAGATGCCGTGTCCCATTTGAAGCCCCCCTGAGGCATCCCTACAGTAGAAACTCAAAAAATTTACCATATTTTGGAAACTACGGGATAAGGTGCCAGTTTTATTGGTACTTTTTTGGGGTACATATGATTTTTAATTGCTCTATATTACGTTTTTTTGTGAGGCAAAGTAACCAAAAAATTTATGTTTAGGCACCGTTTAATTTTTTTTATTTTTTACAACATTCATCTTACAGGATAGATCATGTGCTATTTTTATAGAGCATGTTCTTACGGACGCAATGATTTTGAATATGACTACTTTCTATGTTTGTTTGTTTCCGTTTTACATAATAAAGCATGCTTTAAAAAAAAATGTTTTTGTGTCTTCATTTTCTGAATGCCATACTTTTTTATTTTTCTCCTGATCGTCTTGTGCAGGGGCTCATTTTTTGCAGGAAGAGGATGTTTTTATTGGTATCATTTTTGGGTACATATGATTTTTTGATCATTCATTATTACACTCTATGGGGCAAGGTGACCAAAAAATTAGTTGTTTTGGCACAGTTTTTATTTATTTATTTATTTTTACAGAGTTCACCTGAGGGCTTAAGTCATCTGATATTTTTATAGAACAGATCATTACAGATGTGGCAATACCTAATATGTCCACTTTTTCTTATTTATTTAAGTTTTACACAATAATAGCGTTTTTTAAACCGAAATAATTATGTTTTAGTGTCTCCATAGTCTGAGAGCCATAGCTTTTTTATTTTTTGACCGATTGTCTTAGGTAAGGTCTCATTTTTTGCGGGATGAGGTGACGGTTTGATTGGTACTATTTTGGGGGGGCTCATTGATCGCTGTGTATACAGCGATCTAGAAGGCAGGGATACCTGGGAACTGTCCCTGCCTTATCTCTGGGTTGCCCTGCTGTCACTGACAGCGGGCCCCCAGCTCAGCAGCTGCACGATTAGCGTGAAGCTGCCATCTCTGAATGGACATTCTAGAATGTCAATTCAGAGATAAACATCCACACATAGGACGTTTATATCCGATGGGAGGATGTGAAGTGGTTAAAGTGAACCTGTCATCAAGTTTATGCTGCCCATACTAACAGCAGCATAAAGTAGAGACAGGTAAGTTGATTTCAGAGGTCTGTCATTTATAAGTTAAAAGTAAATGGTTGCCAAGAACTAACATCACAATCATTGCAGACTGGGCTTGGAAAAGAGCCACGGCCACCTGAGAAGAGTCATGGTTATTCATGAATTCCTGCTCTCCCTGCCCACCTGCTGATGATGGAAAGGCTTCTACCTAATTTTCTCCCTTTCTGTCTAGGAGAGAACTGCCAATCATCAGCAGATAGATGGGGAATGCAGGAGATTATGAATAACCATGACTCTTCTCAGGTAGATTTGACTCTTCTCAAGGCCGGAGCTGCAATGATTATGATGCTGGTTCTCGGCAACCACTTACTTTTAGCTCATGAGTGACACACCGCTAAAATCAGGATTTTTGTCACTATTTTATGCTGCCCTCAGTGAGGTCAGCATAAAGTTGATGACAGGTTTCCTTTAACTGTTAATAGTAACAGTAATTTTGACAAGGGGTGCCTAAACTTTTGCATGCCATTGTATATATGTCGGTGTGACTCTGATATTATTTGCTATTGCTGTCATTGTGTTCAAGAGCAGAAAATGATGGGGAAAAGGAGAGAAAGAGCAAACATCTTTAAAAAGAGGTAATAAATAGTAATAAGCGGCATAGGCTATATTCGAATTCGCGATATTTCGATAATTTTTGGCCTAATATGTGCCATAAATTTGCTAATTCGAGAATTTGTGATCTCCAGTCATTATTTACTTGATTGCGAAAATCGGCAATGTAATATATTCGCGGTAAAAATTTGCGATTAGAATATTCGCAATCAACGCTAAGGGGTAGGAAACTTTCCTATTGGTTGTTAGGAATTTTGCTACTTGGCTTGATAATGGCTCTGTGAGAGAGCTGAAACGTTGCTGACACATGTGCTGAATAAATCACCGCTTTTTTTACGTCTGAAAGAGTGCTGCGTTCCTTTCTATGATTATATGCGGCTCTTGGACACGAGCGGACGCGTGCACTGTGTGTCAAAGTGGAGTGCTGCCTGATCGTATTGGAATATATATATATATATATATATATATATAGTAAACAGGTAACATAATCTCATTCATAAATAAATTATAAAATGGTAATTAAATGATTCTTGGAAAATGGATGTTGGCAATTTATGATAAATGACTCAGCTTGGGTCAATTTACTGTGTTAATTATTTTCTGGTAATGTGCAGTGAGCTAATCCAGGTAAGTCATTTATATTTACGGTATGCATACCTAGAATCATTATGCCTTTTCATTTAGTTTTCTTTCATTGAGCTATAGTATGTTATCATTGATATATCTCCCCCTTGAATCTAATAAGACAATTTTTTTTATTACAAAGCCTCCCAGTGGTATACTTATAATGAGGCGACTATCCCTGGCAACAAGTTTTAAAGGCCAACCAAATTAAGAGAATTAATTAAAGTAATTACGCAAAGGTTTACAGGTTGTGTTTTATCTTATGTGTATATAATATAGAGATTAAAATCCTATACTCTTATAGAGTACAAATAATTTGAAAATTAGATGACAGAAATACTATTTAGTTTGTCATAGAAATACAGAGAATTGGCAAGGACGTGTCTCGGCATTGTAATGTACACATGCAACAGAACAGAATTTGGTTTTCAGCTAATTGAGGCTACAATGTGTACTCCTATTATTATTATAGTCTATTTTATTTCAGCATTAACTTTCAAGGCACTGAACAAATAAGTTAAAATGTAGGTGATAACACAATAAATTGTGCCAAATTGCAAACTCATCAAACCACACTCCCAGCTCTGCTCTGTTTTAATTTTTTTTTTTTTTATGTTAACCATATTTTTTACCATATATGGTGTTTTTTTTTTTCCACTTTCCATTTTCACTATCTATATCTACAAATTCTAAAATTTTGTAATTTTTGCACTGGCCAACAAGCCTTATAATTAGTTGAGACTCCCTGTTCTTTGGAGATAACTGATTAGCAGTCATCTCATTGTTATCACAGACACTATTACAATGACAGATAACACCTCTGTATAGGTAACACAATCCTCCCCCTCTCTTCCAACCCCGGTGATCTCCTGCCATACAGGTGTGAGCTTTTCTTCTGCAATCTGCTTTGCCTCCTTTTCTACATCATTTAATATCGATGAGAATATCTCATCAGGAACATCCAGCTTCTCCTCTCTCTGTATCTTGCTGAATTTTCTAGGACAAGAAGACTTTGAAGGATGATTTGGAAAAAGTAAAGCCAGCAAAAGATGAGGATGGTCAAATTGACTTCGATCCGAATTTCAGGAAAAAATTGATTTGCTTTGAAACTGAATTTCCGTGCGCTTCGAATTAATTTTCCCTGAAATTTGGGGGTGGGGGGAGGGGGAATAAATATTCACCTCATCCATTTGCATGTGAAGAGGCCACCTCGGCCATCTTGATTGAAGATCTCGGCATCAGCACAGCGGCCAGTGCGATGACGTCATCACGTCACTGAGCAAGATTTTGGATGGTGTCTTCAATCAATTTGCCCATGGCGGCCTCTATGTGATCAAATGTATAAGGTGAGTATTTTTTATTTTTTATCTCAGATGCCATGATCAATGATGAATGCAGCATCTGAGGGGTTCAATGACAGGGGTCAGTGCAATCACCGTTCCTCGTCATTGCACCTGCTACATACAAAGAAATGCGCTTCGTAACGAAGTAAGCCTAATCAAATTTTTGATAACTTCGCTTAACACTAATGGTTATTATTAAGACCTGGACCCCTTAAGGGGTGCAGATTGGATGGTATTGGTTGGCACGTTGACAGTGGAATAATAAAGGCTTCCATCTTATTGGTATTGAATTGCATATCTTAATTTACGGCTGATGTAGGAATAAGTAAACATAGGAATAAATAAAACTGACACAGAATAAGTGTCCCTGCACTCTCCTTCTCCAATATTCTTCTATTAATTGTTTTCAGCAACACTGTCCCTAGGGCATGAGCTCTTGTCATGTGTCTCCCTATGCTCAAATCATAGGACAATGGTGGAAACTGCACTGGATGAGGGTTTTATAGGGCTGTAACATCACAGGGGATGGGTATCTGCAGATTTGCTGGCTGTACGGCATTATGGGTGTTCTCGCGTTCCCGGGTTTTTTACTTTTACTTTGTAACACATGAAGCTGCCATTTTTGGAAAAACATAAGGAAATTAAGATTTGTTAAGTTACAAATTAAAGTTTTCCTAAACTTCGGACTGAATTCCGCTTTAAATGCTTCACTTTGCTCAACAGTAGTCACCATGCATGGGTAGGATTTAATGGTCACTATAGGTTGAGTGAAGGTGCTTACAAGAAGCAAAGCAGTCACTAAGCTGGGCAAAGGACAAAGCTGCCCACAACTGGGCTTGATAGACAAAAACAAGGTTTTGAGTCAGGATCTGACCCATCGCTATAAATTGATGATTGTTGTAACTTGCAACAAGGAGAACCGAAATCCATCTGAACTGTAACACCGCATCCTACAAGTAAAGATCAACTGTTCTGCTCACCACAAATGGAATACCTTTATGTACTTCAATTTTATCCACCAGTTCAAAAAAGATTCTAAAAAGTTAAACTTCTTATTAAATTTTGTGAACATGCTAAAGTGTAGGTGTATGTACTCATGGGACTGAAACACTGGGACAGGGGGACCGAAACACAATGTAAATTGACCTGCGCTGTGAATTATTAAAAACACAGCATGTCAATTTATGCTGTGAATTTCCATTGCAGATTTCTCCCATTGCAATTCACAAGGTGAAAGTCACAGCAAATTCACATGGAACACAGATTTTCTTGCAGATTTTTCTTCGGCAACTCATTTGGAAATATCCTTAGATGAGATATGGTGGAAACTACTGGAAGTTAAAGGCTATGTATATCTTTGGGGGCCTTTTTTTATTATTGCACTGTGTAACTATTTTTTAGCTGAAATCTTTTTTTCAATTGGTCTTTATTAAAAACATGGAGCCCCATTTCTGTACTTAGATGAGATGCTCTAGTAGCAGCCTCTAAATTCTTTTTCTTTTCTGTCACTTGGGGAGATGATAAGAAGAAAACTCCTGCTTCGGCGCTTCAACCCGACTTCAGTCGGTCTTGTGTAGTAAAAGTACTTCTTTATTGTATAAAAAATAAGGCGTATAGAAACAACAACGCATTTCGGAGAATCGCAGATCCCCTTCATCAAGTTGAAAAGGTACCTTCCGGAGGGACTGGACATCTCTTCTGAGGAACTGACAACCTGCGGCAGCACACCCAAGAACCGGACCTTGTGTAATAAGCCTACAATAGTGTTGCGCCTATACTAGTGTAACCATTCAAGTTGAGCCTTTTACGTTTTTTATGGTTACCCATTGTGAACATACTTCCCTATTGTGTGCCATCTCTATCAAGCCCTAGGCACATCCAGCATTTCAAAACTTGGGGAGATGAAAGTCTCCTTATCTCTGCTCTCTGACATTATAAACACTCATTATAGCTCAGTTTTTATCTTACTGATAAAAATGTAGCTTAAATAATTTCCATGCCACAGAATTTGAACAAAGGATATATTAGTAAGTATCATATTGTCATCTTACATGCACATTGGTCAACAGTAACAAGAAAGTGGCCAGACCCGTTAATAATTTGATTTGTTTAATATCAAGCACAGAAAAGGTATTACTTATACTCAGCCAGCGGATGATCTCTTAGTTAGCTCTTGGCGGATTTGTGAGAAATCTAGTGAGTAAAGAAATACAACAAATCGTATCATTCTTTAGTATAAAAATATTAAAGTTAACCGCAGACAAAAATTGTATTTTTGAAAATACGAAAAGTGATCTTTTTGGATACATTTTTTTTAATGCTTATTCTTCTAAATGACTTATTATGGAATAACTTGTTTTCCCCGTGTTCTTATTTGAGAACAATCTAGAAAAATCAACTAAAGAAGCTGTAGAGCTGGTAGAAAGCCCACAGATCAGTTATAGAGAATGTGTGAGCTCTTTTACATGCTGTCAGATTTAAGTATTTCTTTGCATCACATCAACAATTGACTTGCAAATGAACTCCAGATAAATCGAGACAAACTGTTTCAAGTAAATAGATGAAGGCATACTTGTGTCTAGAAAATTGATGGTGTGCAGTTACTCTTGAGTAATGTAAGTATGATGATAAATTACTTATTTTACTTCTGCATATACTGCCTAATGATCATTCCCATCATCTGAGATAAATTCTGGAGTGTAGAATGGACAGTACTCTTAAACAATGTATGTGTGTGATAATGGAAACAGATTTCTGTTTATTTAAACCTTTCCACTGATAAATGTCAAGTCCTTTGGCATATATAGGAGAGGGCAAAAAATTTTTTGTAAAACACTCTCTTCTTCAGTTATTTCACAATTTTTTTTAATATATACTCCTCAATATTTAAATTGCATCACCAAGAAGAAAAAGTTGTGGAATTATGGAAATTACAGGATCCATAGACATGTTAATGATATGCAAATGATAAAAAAATATTCAAAACATCTTGATTTACTCAGTAACGAGTATGAGCACCAGATGCGGAAATACATTCATACACCATGCTATCAATGAGTTTATTAATGGTTGTCTGAGGAATGTTCTGCCATGCTGAATGCACTCTGGTATGAAAATCATGAAGATTCTCTGCAGGGAGATCTCTTTGTAATTGCTGACCAATGGCGTCTCAGATGTCCTCAATAGGAAACAAGTCCAGAGATGCTGCATGTCATGGTAGCACATTTAAGCCATCTAGGCTAATTACAGTAGCATGAGCAACATGCATCCTGGCATTTTCCTGTTGAAAAACGGCTTCTGGGACACATTGGAGAAATGAGAAATGGTACCAAAACCAAATCAATGCAACGTCTAGCTGTTAGAGTACCTGAAATGAAGAGTAAAGGGTTTGGCTACCATACATTATGGCCCCCCACACCATATTTCCAGAAGTAGAACTGGTGTGAGATTCCCTTGTGAAGGCCTCTTCATGGACTTGTCCATGTGGTCTCCTGACCAAACTCTGGTTATCATTGCATCTGAGAAAAAACGGGCCTCATTGTTGAAGAGGATAGACCTCCATTCCAGCCTCCATTGCCCCTTACTGTGCATAATGATAGCCTTCGAGAGTGGTGGAGTGAAGTCAATCAACCACCTGTAGCTGGGCATCTGGCTTGTAGCTCAATGTCATGCTAACACCTTCTGATGGTTTATGTAGACATTGTTTGCCACCCTTCACTTGGGAAGTGACATCCAATTTCACTTGCAGTGCAGAATGGATCACTAGCAGATGATCTATCTGGGCAACACTGTGAACTTCTTCCTATATTTCCAGTTTGTTGGCCTCCCAACCACCATGACAAGCAATTTTAAACAGTGCTGACATCTCTACTGGAATGCTAAACCAAGGTCTTTCAGGTCAAGTATTCAGTCCCTCACAGTTTGCGACAAGTGGCGATAACTGGCACGTCAATGAACAGGAGGCATCACGCAATCTTCTCTCGCATAATCCGATTGTTGCAATTTTATGTGGCTAAAAAACTTTGCTTTTAATTCTATACCCTTCCAACATGCCACATATTGGAGCTAGGTGTTGAGAATTTGATCATCTGCAGATCTTAGCAACATATGTTACCTAATCGATTTGCATATTCTTATGGCTTATCCTTCATGGTGTTACAGTTTCAAAGTTGAGGTCTAGATATACAGATGTGCCCATTGTTACTTATCCTTGAATAGATAAATAGATGCTATACTAGATAGACAAACACACCCACACATACATTTTTGAAGGAATAATCTGTTTGTTTTACACCCATGTTCAAATTCTTATCTGAGAATCTTGTTATTTTTGGAGTATCACTTTAAAAAAAAAAAAGGCGTATCAAAAGCAGATAAAATGATTGACGTAAAGAAGGAAAATCAGACATTATGTAGTACACGACTAGCGATGAGGGAAGTTTAAAATTTTATTCAGGTTGCTGCAACGAATTTCACAAAGAAATTAGCTTTGTGGCGAAATAATTCATCATGAAGCATATCTCTTTTTAAGTAGTGGCGCAATGATGAGAAGCTGCGATTGCGCCACACCCATCATTGAACCCCTCAGATGCCAAGGTTATCACTGATCGCTGAGAATAATAGTACGGGTTTTTAGGGGTTAATCATTGAAAAAATATACTCCACCTTATCCATTTGAGCACGAAGAGGCCATCTTGATTGAAGATTCCGGCAATGTCATTACGCTTGCTGGCGTGGTAACATCATACTTCAACGCACATGAGATTTTGCGTGAGGTCTTCAATCAAGATGGTCATGGTGGCCTCTTCAATCTAAAATAGATGAGGTTAGTATGATTTCTTTTTTTATGCATACTGTGCATTTGGTATTTCAAGACACTTCCTGATTGTCCAGCTCTGATCTCGGATTAGCCAGCACTGCTCACATGAGCAGTGCGGCTGGCCAATCTGAAAGCACAGGAAGCGTCTTTGACTACCAAAGGCACAGTGTGTTATCAGGTAGTCTGAGGAGAAGTGCAGCCATCTTGGATGACAGAACAGGAGCTCGGGAATCAGCAGATGTTAAGCTGAAAAGTAGGGCATCATGTAAGTGCTCTGTTCATTCATGTGATTTTTTTTTTCTTGAATTGAAGAATCACTAAAAGAATATATCAATGTAGCTTTCACAATGTATATTCTATGACAAAGATAAATGTGATCAATAACTGACAAAAGAAGTAGTGCTTCACCAGTTCAACCAAAAACGTTGTTTTCCTGTTTTTCCTTGACAAAAAGTCCAAGATGGCTATCCTTGGCTATCTTTTAATTAAACAGCATATCTTTCATAATTAACAGCTTAGCCATTTGTTTAAGCCACCTGCAATTCTGTTTTACAGTTTGTCTCCCACATTGTGCAAAATAACCTTGATTTGTTTAAAATATTGTTGGCCATCTTTTGCATAAAATGAGCATATTATTGTTTTTAGCTCATTCTGTTCTATTTCCTGGTTTACATTCTGCTTAATGTGGGTGTAATAGTAAATCTGCCAGCTAGTTAGAGCTAGAGGAAGCATGGATAATACATTTTGACAGATTTTGTTTGGAATATTTCTCCAGTTTGTGGCCATTTTTACTACGAATCCATCATATCTGGTAAATATTAGTTGTTGAAATGGGGCCATGGAAGCTGACCAACATGAATGTGTACATAAGGGTCCCACCAATTAGAATAAATGGTATAACACAACAGCTTTTTAAAATGCTGTTCACTAAAGCCCTGGGTCAAACCTTATAAATCATTCCAAGAATCCTTGCTGTGGCATCTGGAGTAGTCTATAATTTTGAACTACTACATAACAAATTCACAAGTAGAACAGAAGAAGTTAGTATTTTTAATGTCTTCTGCAAAGAATGCATTATTTATTCCATGAAAATCATGATCAGAACAAACAGATATTAAAAGCATAATGAATAAAAAAAATGCACACTCTCAATCTTTTTGAATATTACTGGAACAATTCTAGACATTAGTTAACATGGTTTAGAAAAGTATTCCCATCAAAATTAATTCACAAGAAAAATGACTCATGCACATAGCTGTTTGATGGATCTGCTTTGTATAGGTTCATAATAAGGTGCCGATAGACCCATTCCATACCTCCAAATGCCTCCAATTTCATATGGGAGCATGCTAAAGTTTTTTGTTTGTTTTTAGTGTTATGCATAATGCAATGTAATTACAGTTTCTACTGTAGGGGTGCATCAGGGGGGCTTCAAATGGGACATGGTGTCTAAAAACTAGTCCAGCAAAATCTGTCCTCCAAAAACCATATGGTGCTCCTTTTCTTTCTTTACCCTGACATGTGCCCAAACAGCAGATTGTGACCACATATGGGGTGTTTCTGCAAACTGCAGAATCAAGGTAATAGATTTTCAGTTTTGTGTGGCTGTTAACCCTTGAAGTGTTACAGGTAAAATGGACTAAAATGGAAAATCTGTCAAAAAAGTGAAATTATCATCTTCATTTTCCTTTAATTAATTGTTGTGGAACACCTAAAGGGTTAACACAGTTGATAAAATCATTTTTGAATAACTTGAGGGGTGTAGTTTCTAAAATGATGACATTTATAGGTGTTTCTATTATGTAAGCCCCACAAAGTGATTTCATAACTGAACTGGCCATTAAAAAGTTGGTTTGGAATTATTATAATTTTTTTTTTAATTGCTTCAAAAATTCTAAGCCTTTTAACATAATAAAAAAAATTAATTAAATTTAAAATATGATTACAACAGAAAGTAGACTTATGGGGAATGTTAAGTAATAATAACTATTTTATGAGGTATCACTATCACTCAAACTGCTAAGTTTTCAACATTTTTGGTAAATTTAGGATTTTTTTTTATAAATAAAGGTGAAATATATTGACTCAAATTTACTACTGTCATGCATGAATTACAGTGTGTCACGAGAAAAAAGTCTGAGAATCGCTTGGATAAGTAAAAGCTCTCCAAAGTTATTACCACATAAAGTGACGCATGTGAGACTTGCTAAAAAATTGCCTGGTCAAAAAGGAGAAAACTGGTTGGCTAGAAGGGGTTAAATCAAGGTTGAATTTATAAAAAAAAAACAGCTAATCTTCTAATGGGTACAGCCAAATTGAATCTGAAGAAATTCAATCAAGCAAACTGGACCGAAGAACCACTGTGCCGGAAAAAGAAGGTGATACAGCACTAAATCAGTGTTGTGGTCAATTCTTTCTTGAGATTTTGGGCGTCCCCTCTGGGACTCCTATCAATCATAAAGTGATGACATACCCTAGAAATAAGATAGGAATATCCTATGTCAGCTAAAGGATTATCTTACTAATTGGAATAAATGGCTTTTATAGGCACATATTTATAATTCTACCTTGCCACTTTTCTGGCATGAAAAGGAGCAAAGACCTAAGTTGCAACATTTTAAATGCCACTTCTAGAGATGAGCAAATTTTTCAGAAATTCGATTCTCCGGTTTGCAAAATTTTTTGGGAAAAATTTGTTTCGACCTGAATATATTTGTGGGGAATTACGTTAAAAAACTACTATATCCTGGCTGCTGAAAGCCTTTATAGTGGTGTAGAACACTGTGCCTTGCAGTAACACGTATAGGGAGTCTGCTTTGGTAGTGAAATAATACTGCGGGTATGTATGAAATGCAGATGACAGGCATCGCTCTTAGAATCACTGCACACTTAACTTAGTTGGGAAGTCACGGGGCCAAAACTGACCTCAAGTATGAACTCAGCCTTTCAGGTCAATGTTAGTGTCAAGAAGAAGTACACTTCTTTTACACTGTCGTCAGCTGATTCCACATAGATGTAAACAGAACCTGTTCTATTAAATGATCATACATGTAGAGCTCCCCGACAGAGTGAAGAGGGTGTCAGCAGCAAGTTTGTGTTAACGTTACTGATTATTTTGCCCTTCCTCTGATACATCAAAACAATAACCCCCCAAAAAACGGATCCTGTCTGTTGAGTATTTGCCTTCACTTGGTCAGCATTTGGTCAGCAATCCATCAGTATTGCTAATGCCAAAAAAAATAGGAGTGGATCCAAAACAGAGATGACACGTGAACAGAATATTTACATGTCTTCTGTGTTTTGTACCAACTCTTGCTTTTGGCTACCAAATCACAAGCCAATTCTGATGGGACCATACGGGCCTTACACCTGCTACACAGAGAGGATCCGTTGTGCGTCTCATTTTTCCTTCCTTCTGACAGCTCAGAAAAAGGGTCAAATAAAAGATGATGTCAGCCAAGCCAAAAAGACGAAATAGTGTCCCAGTCATAAAGTGGGGAGAGTGAGAACAGCATGAAAAGTCCACAGAGTGGCTTTATGACATAATGGTGAGGTGGAAACAGCATAAGGAGGCCACAGAGTGGCACAATGACAGAGTTTGGAGGTGGCAGTAGCATCAGGAGGTCACAGAGTGGCACAATGACAGAGTCTGAAAGTGGCAGCAGCATCAGAAGACCACAGAGTGGCACAATGACAGAGTCTGGAGGTGGCGGCAGGAGGAGGAGTTCAAATAGTGGCACAATAACAGAGTCTGGAGGTGGCGGCAGCAGCATATGGAGGAGGCCACAGGGTGGAACAATGACAGAGTGTCGAGGTGGCGGCAACATCATAAGGTCACAGAGTGGCACAATGACAGATTCTAGAGGTGGCAGCAGCATCATTAGGTCACAGAGTGGCACAATGACAGAGTCTGTATGTGGCAGCAGCATCATAAGTCCACAGAGTGGCACAATTCAACAGTCTGGAGGTGGCTGCAGCACAAGGAGGTCACAGAGTCGCACAATGAAAGAGTCCGGAGGTAGCAGCATCAGGAGACCACAGAAGGGCACAATGACAGAATCTGGAGGTGAAGGCAGTATCAGGAGACCACAGAGTGGCGTAATGGCAGAGTGTGGAGGTGGCAGAGGCAGCAGCAGCATCAGGAGGAAGCCACAGAGTGGCACGACAACAGAGTGTGGGGGTGGGTGGCAATAACAGTACCCGCTGACGATGGTGGGTGTAAGAAAGAGCACTTGGCATCAGGCGGGTGCCAGCATCAGAATAGTAGCTGAGGCAGGTAGCCAGAAGAAGCCGGTCTCATTTGTCAAGGTTTGGGTGAGGCAGCATGGTTCATCTAATCTGATACATCAGGCATTGGTGGGTGGAAATCCTGACTGATCCAAGCCTTATTCATCTTGACAAAGGTCAGTCTCTCACCATTTTGGGTGGACAGGCGAGTGCTTCTTGGGGTAACTATGGCCACTGCCACACAACTGGCTGGGCAGGACAGCTTTTCCAGGGCAAACTCTGCTAGTTGCGGCCACAAATCCAGTTGACTGCCCAGTAGTCCAGCGGATCTTCAATGTGGGGTGGCAGGGTGCTGGTTCAGGTCCTGCTCCAGGTCTAACTGCTGCTGCTGGTGAGTACTTTCTTCACTATGCGGGTGAAGAAAGCTGCTCTTTAGCGACTCTAGACTCAAGCTGCTCCTGATAGAGCTAGTACTGCTCCTGCCACCCCACCCCTCCCCAGCAGCCATGACAGTGCAACGTTAGTGCAGAGGGCCCGCCCAGTCGGACGTGCGAGAGGATGGACGATGGCGCAGATAGGCAGCGGCCAACTGACTACATAGGATGTCTCTATAATAGTTCAGTTTGTCCTCCCTTTCAGCGTGAGTAAAAAGGCCCCCATTTTGGACCAGTAGCGAGGGTCCAACAAGGTGGAGAGTCAGAAGTCATCCCTCTGCCAAATGGTGACAATTCGGCTGTCACTACGCAAGCAAGTGAGCATGCATTGAGTCATTTGTGGAAGGGACTCAGAGGGACTGCCTGCCTCCGTCTCCACTGCGTACTGCCACGGCGCTTGTCTGAGTAATCTGCCTCATCTTCCTCATCGCCCTGTAGCTCCTCTGGCTGGTCCTGCTCCTCCTCTTCTGTCACCTGTGTAGAAAAATCACACGTTTCGCTACACATTGCTTGTGTTCCAATGTCCTTCTCCTCCTCCTTCTCCACCAGTTCAGCCCCCACAGGGCTCATGTGGCCATGAGATCTAGGCGCCACATCGCCAGTCCCCTGACCAGCCAGATTTACCAGCATCTGTTCCAGGACATGAAGCAGTGGAATGACATTGTTCATCCTGTAGTCCTGGCAACTGACAAATAAAGTGGCCTCCTCAAAGGGCCTGAGTAAACGGCAGGTGTCATTCATAAGCTACCACTGGCTGACATCGAAGTTACACAGGGGAGTACTCCTGTCCCCTTTGATCATTAACAAATCGTTTATAGCCTTTCTCTGTTCGTATAGTCGCTCTAACATATAGAGGGTAAAATTCCAACGGGTGGAAACGTCATATATCAGACTATGTTGGGGGATGTTGTTCTGCTGCTGCAGCTCAAGTAGGTTGTGCTTTGTGGTTTACTAGTGGCTGAAGTGAATGCAAAGTTTCCTGGCCATTTTGAGGATGTTTTGCAGATGGGTGGAAGACTTCAGGAACCGCTTGACAACCAGATTAAACACTTGTGCCATGCAAGGGGCATGGCTCAGCCCTCTTTGACGCAGCAGCGACAAAATGTTCTTCCCATTGTCGTTCACCATGGTTCCGATTTTGAGTTGTCGAGGAGAAAGCCAGGATTCGATGCGAGGTGCAGAACAGTGTGACACAGCTGTGCCCTGCACATGTCGTATGCTGGAGGGCCCTTGTGAATTGTCCATGAAGTGGAGGTTGAGGACACGGTGGAGGATGAGGAGGCACATGCGGACATTGTCGCAGGACCAACGGCATGGCAATGTTGAGGAGGAAGCGGCGTCACCTGGCCAAGTTGCTGGTGTAGCTGTGCAGGAACCATATTCACCCAGTGGGCCGTAAAGGACATGTATTGTCCCTGACTGTAGTTACAGCTCCACATGTCGGCACTTCTGTGCACTTTGGCAGACACCGGCAGGCTCAAGGACTGGCCCACCTTCTGTTCTACATGTGTGCACAGGGCTGGTACTGCCTTTTTGGCAAATAAATGACGGCTTAGGACTCTCCACCTCGGCTCGACACAAGCCATTGGTTCACTGAAAGGTGCAGAGTCCACCACTTGGAAAGGGAGGGTCTGCAGCTCCAGCAACTTGGACAGAAGCACATTCAGCTTCTGCGTCATTGGATGAGTGCACGCATACTCTTGTCTCTTGGCAATCGCTTCAGTGATTGATTGCTGACGGAATGACTGACGAGTAAGAGGAGGGGGAGGAGCAGGACCATTAGGACCAGCAGATGATGGGAATGGCAGACAGCTCCCTTCGCCTGAGGTGGTGGAGCCTTGACTGCCTGAAACCGAGTGCGTTCCACTGGGTGATGCAGCCGTTGCTGCAGCAGGCTGGACCACCACATCGGAGCCACGGTTCTTCCAGGCCACTTTATAATGACGCTGCATATGTTGACGCAGGGCCGTGTGCCAACATTTAAACTCTGGCCAC
Source organism: Bufotes viridis (assembly GCA_033119425.1). NCBI lineage: Eukaryota > Metazoa > Chordata > Amphibia > Anura > Bufonidae > Bufotes > Bufotes viridis. Next base: position 42,857,108 of record CM065596.1, on the reverse strand, counting down.
GCTTCACCTTCTGTCCACATATTCTACATATGGCCATGTTCACCTCTTCCGACAGCTTAACAAAAAACTGCCACACCGTCGAGTAGGTGATTTTAGCCCCAACACTCCACACTGACTGACTGCTACCGCTGCTGCCTCCGTGAACCCGTGCACCGCTACTTACCAGGCAGGTAGGCTCCTGTGAAGCTGGTGGTCAACCCCGGGCACGTTTCACTCCAGACCTCACACTGCTGCCACCCTGCTGACTCCCGGCCACGCTACCGACTTGCTGGCTCCGCCACTGGCTCACGGGCAAGCTGCCACCCTTCTCCCGATGATGATGATGAAGCCCCCAAGTGCGATCAGCTACATCATCATCATCGAGTACTGTCTGTACGTCACTGATGTCCTCCTCAACCCTCTCTGGGTCAGTAGCCTGACCGCTCGCAACACCGGCTCCAACACCACTCTCCTGATCAGTACTTGCCCGCCTAGTGGCGGAAGCGGCGGATATCTCCTCCAGATCTTGGCTGAGCAGTAGCTGCTGACTGTCCTCTATTAGCTGGTCCTCATTGAAAAATGGAGCTGAGCCCACAGCATATAATACTTCTCTGGCTGAGGGAACAGAAAAGGGCAGAGGTAGGTTTAGCACAGGTTAAGGCACAGAGCCTGCTCCAGGGCCATGCCAACTAAGCGTTGTGTCAGAGGAACCCACCGACTCTTGGCTGGGGGTGTCTGATGTCACCTGGGAAGAAAGTGGATGACCGAGTTAACCATTCAAGAACCGCTGAGTCGCTGATCAAGACCCCCACCATTAGATGACACCAGGAGCTCAGGCATCTCGCTGCGACCCCTGCTGCCACGTGCCCTTACTCTGCTGCAAACTCTTCCTGCGCCAAAAACATTTACGCCTCTGCCACTCCCCTGAGGAGGCCCTGGCACTTCTCTGTATGACATACTGATCCAATGTTAGATGAAATATTTTTTATTTCGCCAATAATACACGGCAAACTGGGCTTCAGAATATATCACTGCACCGCAGAACGTCAATTAGGCACAATTTTATTTCTACGTTTACACAACAGGCTTTTCAACAGATATATGCAATGCTGGACGGCAAATATATTTTTATTTCGCCATTAATACACGGCAAACAGGGCTTCAGAATATATCACTGCACCACAGAATGCCAATTAGGTCCAAATTTTGTTCTACTTTTACACAACAGGCTTTTCCACAGAGAAGTACAATGCTAGACCGCGAATTTATTTTAATTTCGCCACTAATACAGGCCAAACAGAGCTTCCCAATATATCACTGCACCGCAGAACCTCAATTAGGCCCAAATTTTTTTCTACTGTTCGCAACAGTCTTTTCAACAGATATATGCAATGCTGGACGGTGAATATATTTTTATTTCGCCACTAATACACGGCAAACAAAGCTTCCCAATATATCACTGCACCGCAGAACGTCAATTAGGCCCACATTTTATTTTCTACAGGATTTTCAACAGATACTGTATATGCAATGCTGGGCGGCGAATATATTTTTATTTCACCACTAATAGGCCGAACTGGATGGACAAATGTCTTTTTTCGGTCTTATATACTATGTTAATACACGGCAAACAGGGCATCAGAATAAATCACTGTATACCAATAGTGATCTGAAAATGACAAATATAGAACGTAACCTTTATTTCTTTAGAAAATAAAGTAATGTCCCTAAATTTCTAGATAAATCTAATATGTGATGACAACAAACTCCTGCTGTCTAGTCAGTAAAAATCGCATTTTGCGCCCAAAAAATTGCAATTGATCACACTAAAATCGTACAGTTCCCCAGAGCTTCCAAGGATATGGAACTCGGGGACTTAATGGTACCCAAGAGCACCAAGGCAATATGGGACAGCGCTCAACGACACTGCTGGCCTAGCACATGAAACAGAAGCCAACAACCAGTCAGGTGTGCAGTGTCACCCACAGTACAATGCATGTTGGTACTTAAAACAAAGTGTGCTCGGCGGCACTATAATAGCCAGGTGTCCTACCCTACAGTTTATAGAAGGTCCAGACACTTGCGTTGCTTGGTTCCTTTATATTCCAGGTGGTCCTGTGATGGAGTGGTGGCCAGGGTAGTGGAGGGGACCGAAGGAGGGGGTTATCTGGTATGTCCCTATTAGGCCCTTAAAACCCTACAATAACCCTTTTTAGCCTAACCATGGAGTGTCCCGCTAGCTGGGCCCCCGTCCGGAACCTAACCCTGGAATTGCTTTCCCTGTTAGGCCCTGAACATGTCCCAACATGCACGTTTCTGTGGTGTAAAACCTCTCATCCACGGAAACAAAATATGGGCAAAGTATAATTCACAGATTCTGTGGAAGATGGTTCCCGGCATCATGTAATAGCACAGGTAGGTGCCAAAAAGTAAATATGAACGCTGGGGGCATACAGTAGATGATACCTCAGATCTTTCCCTGATGAGAGGTTTTGCACCTCAGGAACGTGCATGTTGGGACATGTTCAGGGCCTAACAGGGAACCCAATTCCAGGGTTAGGTTCCGGACGGGGACCCAGCTAGTGGGACACTCCGTGGTTAGGCTAAAAAGGGTTATTATAGGGTTTTAAGGGCCTTATAGGGACATACCAGAAAATCCCCTTCTTGGGTCCCCTCCACTACCCTGGCCACCACTCCATCAGAGGCCCATGGAATATACAGGAACCAAGCAACGCAAGTGTCTGGGTGTCTGGACCTTCTATCAACTGTAGGGCAGGACACCTGGCTATTGTAGTGCCTCCGAGCTCACTTTGTTTTAAGTACCAACGTGCATTGTACTGTGGGTGACACTGGACACCTGACTGGTTGTTGGCTTCGGTTTCAAGTGCTAGGACAACAGTGTCGTTGAGCACTGTCCCATATTGCCTTGGTGCTTTTGGGTACCATTAAGTCCCTTGGAAGCTCTGGGGAACTGTGCGATTTTAGTGTGATCAATTCCAGATTTTTGCTGACTAGACAGCAGGACTTGATCCCCTGAAGACGTCGGCAAACGCTGGCGAAACATGTCGGGGGGTAGTGTGCTAAATAGTTTTTAAACAAATGGTGCACAATCCACTATTAGCTAATGCAGAGAATAAAATTGGGGGAGCAGTAATGCGCAGCTGCTCCTAAATGTTAGTTTTAAGCAAATATATTTGCTGTGTTTGTGGGAGGGGAGGCTGATTACAAGGCTATTTACATGCACCTGTGGGCGTAGGCTAGCTATTTGCTAGGCTATTTATAGGCACCTGTGGATCCAGGCTGACGCCGGTTCAGCTGATTTCACTACCTCTGGGTCAGCTCTAGGATACAGCAGCATGGTGTGGAAGCTCCTTATGGCTGGACGACGGCGGAATCTCTCAGGAAGACGCTGGTATTCATGGTAGGATCGGAGTGGTTACACGGGACCCACGCTGTGGTCCGCGACATGTAGCGCTCCAGGTCGAAGCAGAGTTGGTCACTAATGCTCGAGCGATGGCGTCAGTATTGTTTGACTGGCTTTTCAGAGGCCTGCGGGGGCCATTGCACACAGTTATTGCAGTAGCATGCGCTTAGAGTAGGTTTGGTTGCATGTTACTGATACCTGGTTCACTCGTGGGTTGCGTATCTGCAGTTGGCTCAAGCTATGCATGCTATGTTAGGTGTTGTATATCAATGGTCAATGTAAAAAAAAAATAAAAAAAAAATACACAGCTGCATCGTGTGCAGGCTCGTTCACGCCTGGGCTGTGGCAGAAAGTGCCTGGCGAGTGCTGGCATTCACTGTAGAATCGCACTTCTCGGCACGTGACCCACACTTCGGTATGCGATCTGTTATACTCTGGGACGAAGCAAAGTTGGGCGCTAATGGTCAAGTGACTGTTGTTAGTTCTTCGTCTGGCTGTTCAGGGGCATGTTGGGGGCACTGCAAATAGTTATTGATATTGCATGCGACTAGAGTACGTATGGTCACATGTTTTCTGATATCTGCTTGATACGGGACGCATGTCTATAAGCTACGCACGCTGTGTTTAAGTGACGGTAGTACTTAGTTTATCTATCTGGAAGGGCCATGTATTAATGGCCGTTAACATAAAAAAAAAAAAAAAAATGGTTATTGTCACCTGTTTTACATGTGGGCGCACGTCCGCAGTTAGCGCCAGACTTGCAAGGTGTCGGTAAATGTATATCAGTGGTCTATATGGGGGCACAAGCAGATTGATCAAGGCGCCTGTATTTGAGTTCTGATGCTCTGGTAAGCGTGTTCAATCTAGAAATTGTATATTATGGGCACGCATGTGTCAGCGGTTCTGTTTTGTGTTTACAGGTTCACTATCGTGTCGATTATTTGGTATCGAATCAGGGTTTATGTTCAACCATCTTTATGTTTTCTTAAAGGAACACTAGGTGGTGTGGTAATGACCATCTTTAAAAAAATAAAAAATAAAAAAAAAACCTGCAGCATTATGTGGAGGTCCATTCGCACCTGGGCAACGGCAGAAGGTGCCAGGCGAGTGCTGGCATTCACGGTGGGATCGGACTTGGTTACACGGTCCGTGACTTGTAGCTCTCTGGCACGTAGGGGGTTGGGCGCTAATTGTCGAACGATCTTGGCTAGGTTGTTACCTTCAAAAGCTACGTCCGTGTGTCTGCATTTACATTTTGTCCTATACTCCATTCACTACTAGAGCTGAGTTCATGCATCTGTTGTTGTATCACATTAATACTCTGCTTACTTTCAGATATTGTTCATATGGCTGCGTTATGCCTTGCTCTCTATGCTCAGAGCAGGCCCATACCATGTTTAGGCACCACTCACATCCAGAGTTGCATTCACCCACCTGTTCTTACACCATGTGTTATACTCTGCTTCCACTTAGAGCTACATTTTCCTTTTAACTCGACATCATGATTACTCAGTATTTTCATTTGGGCAATCAGCACACCGCTCTGACACTGCTCTCCCGGTTAACATAGCTGCTTTCTTTTCAAGCTTGCGTGTTTTTCCTTGTTGGTTTGTTATATTCCAAAGGCCTACTTTTGCTGTTCACTTCAAAGGAAAAAAAAAAAATGCGGTTGGTTAATGTTTATTCATGCACGTGGTTCGCATCACTGATGTCCATGCATATCCCATCGGGTCTGGCTCACGCTTTGATTACTACTCGTCACTGTAAGGCCATTCCGGTCAGTCTCATGGCTTGAGGGGTCTCATGGCTTCGGGTGGCCTGATGATCGCTTCGGCCTTATGGCTCCGGGGGCCCTTTGACCGTTCTTCATGTTGTTTGTTAGGGGTACCATATGGTTGTAGGCTGTTTAGTGTCTTAGGCTCCCTGTCAGAGGGGTTCATGGTTACGCAAGTTCCCAAGTCATATAAGTGGTTTATAAAAAAAAAAAAAGAAAAACTGCCGTTAGAGTATCGCATGTATGGCTCCGCCATTAGTCTCTCACGCATAGCTTCTCCGATTTAGTGTTACACATATGACTCCGCCATTAGTCTCCCGCGCATGGCTTCTCCGATTTACTGCTACACATATGACTCTGCCATTAGAGTCCCCACGCATGACTTCTCGGTTTATGTTTTACACATGACTCCGCCATTATAGTTTCCCTAGCAACGCTTCTCCGGTTTAGTGTCCACCATTAGAGTCCCTCACGCATGGCATCACCGATTTAATGTTACACGTATGACTCCGCCATTAGTCTCCCACGCATGGCTTCTCCGATTTAGTGTTACACATATGACTCCGCCATTAGAGTCCCCACGCATGGCTTCTCGGTTATGTTTTACACACATGACTCCGCCATCATAGTCTCTCAAGCAACGCTTCTCCGATTTTGTGTCCGCCATTAGAGTCCCTCACGCATGGCTTCACCGATTTAGTGTTACACGTATGACTCAGCCATTAGAGGCTCTCACGCATGGCTTCTCTGATTTAGTGTCCGCCATTAGAGTCTCTCACGCATGGCTTCTCTGATTTAGTGTCCGCCATTAGTCCCTCACGCATGGCTTCACCGATTTAATGTTACACATATGACTCCATCATTAGTCTTCCACGCATGGCTTCTCCGATTCAGTGTTACACATATGACTCCGCCATTAGTCTCTCATGCATGGCTTCTCCGATTAAGCATTTCACTTATGACTTTGCCATTAGTCCCCTACGCATGGCTTCTCCGATTAAGCATTTCACTTATGACTTTGCCATTAGTCCCCTACGCATGGCTTCTCCGGGTTAGTGTCCTCCATTAGAGTCTCTCACGCATGGCTTCTCCAATTAAGTGTCTGCCATTTGAGTCTCTCACGCATGGCTTCTATGGTTAAGTGCCCATTAGTCTCCCACGCACGGCTTCGCCGATTCAGTGTTACACATAGGACTCCGCCATTAGAGTCTCTCACGTATGGCTTCTCTGATTTAGTGTTACACATATGACTCCGCCATTAGAGTCTCTCACGCATGGCTTCTCTGATTTAGTGTCCGTCATTAGAGTCTCTCACGCATGGCTTCTCTGATTTAGTGTCCGCCATTAGAGTCTCTCACGCATGGCTTCTCTGGGTTAGTGTCCTCCATTAGAGTCTCTCACGCATGGCTTCTATGGTTAAGTGCCCATTAGTCTCCCTCGCACGGCTTCTCCGATTCAGTGTTACACATATGACTCCGCCATTAGAGTCTCTCACGCATGGCTTTTCTGATTTAGTGTCCGCCATTAGAGGCTCTCACGCATGGCTTCTCCGATTAGTGTTGACATTTGACTCCGCCATTAGTCTCTCACACATGGCTCCACTATCAGAGTCTCTCACGCATAGCCTCTTCGATTAAGGGTTGACATATGACTTCGCCATTTAAGGTCGGCCACGTGGCCCCACCACAGGTAGGTTCCATGTCTTGTTCTGCCGCTCGGGCGAGGGTGTTGGTGCCGGGCCTAAGTCCTGGGTATCGGACTGTCTTCCAGTAGGAGGTACAGTAATAAGGCGCAATTCTCAATGTCTCAATGCATACATAGTATCACGACCTTAAGCTTATTTCCGGTCACAACTGCAGGTATGGCGTGTTCGTTTCTCTGTCTTCATTACAGGCGACATTAGCTTGTTAATTGAAATAGCCATGTATTCGTGTTGACGGTTCGCCAGGCCTGGTGAGTTTACACATTCCACTTGAATCTGCTGGTAGAGGAACACGGCATACGCCATGTTCTAACTTTTTGGCCCCTTACATATAAAAGGCGGCCTGGGGTATAAGTAGAGGTGTAGTAGTTCGCAACCAGGAATAGTTGGTGCCCGTTCAGGGCCCTCGGCGAACGCTTGGTATTCATTTAGGCCTTCCAACAGATTCACCATGGTTTGTTCAATCTGCAGCTCTCTGGATCCAGATCTTCTCGTAATATGTTCATACGTTGTTAGTATGCATAGGAGTAAATCGTTTCTGATTACCGGCCACTCCTTCAATCGCATCAGCGTTAGTCTCCTCCAAGTACGATGTGCCGGTGCACATGACAGAGGTAAGGTAGATGGTAGTCACTGTGACACGTACGGTAAATTCCGCACCTTCATCGGGGAATGTCTTTTACGTTCAACGTGGGGGTAGTAATGGTATGTATATATTTTGCTCTAACCTATGGTCTGATCTTTTTGGCCCCTTTAGGCTGCCCTACCGCAGCAGTCATGGCACAATTCTACTGCTTGTCGTAGATAGGGTTGTTAGGTTAGGTACACCTTTCTAATAGCCGATCCGACCACAAATATAAATTAAAGCTGTATAGAATTGAGATCCATGGTAGTTTTAATAGTATGAGGGGAGAATTTAACCGCAATAATGAAAAAAAGCTAAGTTTTATTTACACCAGATGGCAAGAGTAGGCAAAGGAATAGTTAGTATTGGTAATATATGATGAGGCCTGCACCTCCTCCAGCACAGCAGGAGATATCATAAATTGCTGGTTTACGATAAACTTCCCTCTTTAAGTTTACATTTTCTATATTTTAGATGTAGTGCATGTAGGCATGCACTATGACCTGACGCTGTGCGCAGTCAGGTCAAAGTAGTCAACGGGACCCAGAAGAAGCAATGCGGGGAGCCATGAGTCCTGTATCTGTAGTCCTGACTGGAGCAAGCGAGGTAAGTTTTTTTTTTGTGACATCTGCTCTGAGGTATGATGGGGAGCTGATCTGAGGCTGATGGAGGGTGTCCTGAGTATGATGGGGATGGGGGGCTGATCTGAGGCTAATGTAGGCTGTGGGGGTCTGATGGTATTCATTTCTGAGGCTGGGGGTTTGATGGAAGACTGTTCTGAGCCTGATGGAGTTTGTATGGTCTGCTCTGAGGCTGAGGGAGTTTTGGGTGGTCTGATCTGAGGCTAATGGAGCTTGGGGGGGGGGTCTATTTTCGTTGTCTGATCTGAGGCATGATGAAGAATGGGGGTCTGATTTTTTTCTTATTTTCCTCCTCCAAATCCTATGTGAGTCTTATAGTCCGTCTTATAGTCCAAAAAATACGATAAGCGAAGTAAAACTGAATTTTCATAAATTACATATACAAATATAGGATGAATAATGTTTTTTAGACTAATAATCTACTGGTAAATACATTTTATTCCTACAATTCTTGGATGGAAATAAGCAATATTATGCGCTGACAAATATAGCAATGGAAAAAAATAAAGTCAGATTTATTTGTACAATTTAAGCTTTCCTTGTTGGCTAGAAATGTTAATGTTATTTTGAACTGCCGTTACAAATAAAATGCCATATGCTGTTTATTTTTTATAATTGTACAATTAGTACTTTCTGTGGTTATTCATGCATATGCAAATTATATTTTTACACTGGTCGTAATTTTTTTGTCATTTCTAAACCATAATCTCAAATAAAAGTAGATCATTTTCAAAGTGCAATTGAAAATTAGAGGTTATCAATATTTTCTGGTGTATTAACAGTATGCAAATAGTGAGTTTGGGGTATATCAAACACTTTGGGTGAGATATTCCGTAGTCACAATTATCCATATTGCTTTTTATTGCCCTGTAAGGCTATGTTCACACTAGCGTTTTGGATTTCTTTTTCTGACATAGGTCATGAGCTCTCAAAAGCGGTCCAAAACGGATTAGTTTTGCCCTAATGCATTCTGAATGGAAAAAGATCCGCTCAGAATGCATCAGTTTGCCTCTGTTCGGTCACCATTCCGCTCTGGAGGAGGACACCCAAATTCTGCCTGCAGCGTTTTTCTGTCCTCGATGTGCTGCGGAGCAAGATCGATCTGTCCTGGCACACAATGTAAGTCAATGGGGATGGATCCGTTTTCTCTGACACAATACAAAATGGATCCTTCCCCCATTGACTTTTAATGGTGTTCATGACGGATCTGTCATGGCTATAGAAGACATAATAAAACCGGATCAGTTCATGACGGATGCATGCGGTTGTATTATGGTAACAGAAGTGTTTTTGCACATACATGATGGATCCTCAAAAAACAATAATGTGAAAGTAGCTTAATGCATTCATAATTCTAATGTTAGATAATCTTAGTGCTTTCTATACCTAGTTGGAAAAGATAAGGACAGGTCTGAATTTAAATCTAGAGCTGGAATCGCACATGCAATTTTTGCTGCAATCTTTTTCAGCTGATGCGAGGAGAGCATCCAAAAAGGAATGAAAAAAGTAATAGAAGGATATATGCTTCTCTTTCATGTTGGTTCCAAGTCTTTTTTGTACAAAAATTGCATACTTAACTGTACCTGACCAACCTCTCGAATACGAGAACATCTCTAGACTAGGTTGAGGTATATTCCTATTGAACATTCAGAGCGCCATCGACCTAATTTCCAGAAAATATGGTCCGGAACTTTGTTCCTAAGGGCAGCAGATGCTGCACCTTACCTGAAGGAAAGGCCAGATAGCTGTCGGTTTCAACCCCAAATTGGACGCCAGCATACGGACATGCTGCACAACTCAGATGTGGTGAGTGGAGCAGTGGAAACAGCAACAGAGGACTCTCAAGGTCTCGGTCTGTTAAGGCTGCCAGTAACTGCTGAAAGACAAGAACCGGGCACCCTGAATGGAATGTCGGAAAGAAAATAATTATATTGGGGGCCAAAAAATGGCAACAAAACCAGTGCCAGCGAAAGCATCAGAAAAACTAAATGGTTGAAACCGTGGTTGAAGTGACGTGTCAGGTCTGATGTTGTGATACTGCAACCTGATGAAAATGTGACTTACCCAACATCCTGAAGCTATTTCAATCTTTGAAGAAACGTCAAGTAGCGAAGCCGGTAACCTAATGGGAAATCGGTGCGCCTTGTGACTCATTGTATGCTAATAAAGTTTTTTTTGTATCCTTTTTTGTTTTTTCAACCTACTACCTGAGCAAAAGATGTAATTGACCACACCAACTGAGAATGGCGAGCTGTGACTTGACCTGAAAAGCAAAAATGACGTGCAATGACGATCTTGGCTGTGGTAGTATGCTGACGCTGACATGAGGCATGCAATAATACAGACCACCTGTAATACACCACACTGCTATAGGAGAGTACATATAAACAATGCAACCATCAGCATGTACCCCCTGTTGAGATGTGGGTGTATATGCCATTAAAAAACAGTCTAAACTCAGTTCTTGGCAAAGAACTCTATGATGCAAGTAAGGGGAAAATGATGTATGTCAGTGTGAATAATGCCTTAATCTGTCTGCAGAAATAATAGTGGATAGAGAGAGAGGTTTGCTGGCGAGCAAGAAAGTGAAAGCAAACAAGAAAGACATGCAGATATATACAGACAAACTAATGGCAAATTCACCCCTACCACCCCCCCCAAAAAAAAAAAGGAAAATGGGGCAGCATGGACCACGGCGGCATGCCCATGGCGTAACCAAGGTCCATGGTGCTACTACCCATGTGCCACTGGCATAAATGTGTAAAACATCATTGTAGTAATGGCACGTATCCAACCATCCTGCCCCACCCCACCCTCTCCGGCCCCTCGCAAAGCATGGAGGCCCGTGCAAGACATAGAAACCAGTAGGAAAATGAGACAGAGTCATGCTGACCCCTGCTGCCTAACAGTACTGCCTCGTGGGCGCCAAGTTTGGGCTGCCAAGCAGATCGCGCCTGTCCAGTGCTGCTTCTCCTCACCAAAGTAGCTGACACACTGCCAGCCAGACTGTAACAGGATGATGCTGCACGAGCTTGCAGCAAACCCTCACCCGACTGGACAGGACCTCAGCTGGGTTCCTGAATGCCGACTGGGTATGGAAGCTGCTGATTCAGCCCATGTGCTGCATTAGATGGCTCAGACTGCACACAACTACGCATCGACACACCCAAGGGAGGCGCCTGCCTGGTATAAATGTGCTACTGACTCCCCTCCAACAAATACAGGCCAATAAATCGGCCTTCATACTTATCATGTAGAGAAAGTTAATAGAAGGCACTTACTAATGTATTGTCATTTTCCATATTGCCTCCTTTGCTGGCTTGATTTGTTGTTCCATCACATTACACACTGCCCGCATCCAGGGGTTATGACCACCCTGCAATCCAACAGTGGTGGTCGTGCTTGCACACTATAGGAAAAGGCGCCAGCCTGTCTGGTGGCCAGGACTTTGCGAGCTCACATAGGCACGCATGCATATCAACTCCAATCCTGGCCACATCATATTTGCGTTGCAGCAGTGACTGTAACCCCTGGAAATGAGCAGTGTATAATTGATAGAAAAATGCATAAAGCCAGTAGTGATGAGTAGAGATTAGCACATTTTGAAAAAAATTCGATTTGGCCAGTTGGCAAAATTTTTAGAAAAAATCCGGTTTGATGCGAATTTATTCGCTTCAAATCATGCTAAAAAAATGGCTATTTTCTGGCTTTAGAGAGCCTTTATAGTGACGTAGAACACTGTGCCTTGCAGTAACATGCATAGGGATTCTGCTGTGGTGGTGAAACAAAACTGTAGGTCAGTATGACATGCAGATGACAGGCATCGCTATTAGAATCACTGCACACTTCACTTATTTGGGGAGTCACAGGGCCAAAACTGACCAAATAACTCAAGTATGAACTCAGCCTTACAGGTCGATGTTAGCGCCAAGCAAAATTGCACTCCTTTTACACTGTCATCCTCTGATTCCAAATAGATTTCTGCAGAACTTGTTCTATTAAACAGAATGGAGAGCGTTTCAGCAGTAAGTTTGTGTTGATGTCACTGATTATTTTGCCCTTCCTCTGATCCGTCAGAACAATAATCCCCAAAAAACAGATCCTGTCTCTTGAGCAGCCCCTTCACTCGGTCAGCATTTGGTCAGTAATCCATCAGTATTGCTAATGCCAAAAAAACAGGAGTGGATCCAAAACAGAGATGACACGTGAATGAGGAGACCACACTGTGGCAAGGTGACATAGTGGGGAGGTGACAGCAGCACCAAGAGACCGCAGAGTAGCAAGGTGACATAGTGTGAATGTGGCATCAGTATCAGGAGACCACAGAGTGGCAAGGTGACATACAGATGTAGCACGGTTAACACACAAACTCTTAACTCAAATTTCTTAACTCATTGTGTTTTCTTAAAACAAAAGCCTTTGAAAAGCAATTGGAGGTGTTTGCATTACACATTTAGTTTAGATAACTTGTCTCAGAAAGCATGTGTGTTAACTCTACTACATCTGGAGTGTGAAGGTGGCAGCAGCATCAGGAGACCACAGAGTGGCAAAGTGACAAAGTGTTGAGGTGGTAGCAGCATCAGTAGACCACATAGTGGCAAGGTGACATAGTGTGTAGATGGCAGCAGAATCAGGAGACCACAGAGTGACCCGGTGACAGAGTGAGGAGGTGGGTGGCAATATGAGAAACAGCTAAGGATGGTGGGTGAAAGAAGGAGCACTTGGCATCAGATGTGTGCCATCAGGTGGGTGGCAGCATCAGAATAGTAGCTAAGGCACTTTTGTCAAAGTGTTGGTGTGGCATCATAGATGATCTAGTCTGATGCATCAGGCATTGGTGGGTGGAAATCTTGGCTGATCCACGCTTGATTCATCTTGACAAAGGTCAGTCTCTCCACATTTTGGGTGAACAGGCGAGTTCTTCTTGCGGTAACTATGGCCCACGCTGCACTAATCACCCGCCCTGATGCCACCACACTAGCTGGGAAGGACAGCTTTCCGAGGGCAAACTCTGCTAGTTGCAGACACAAATCCAGTTTGGCTGCTCAGTAGTCCAGCATATCTTCAATATGGGGTGACAGGGTGCTGTCTAAGTATGCCACCACCTGCTGGTTCAGGTCCTGCTCCAGGTCTAGCTGCTGCTGCTGCTGGTGAGTAGTTTCTTCACTAGGAGGGTGAAGAAAGCTGCTCATCAGTGACTCTAAACTCTAGTTGCTGCTGAGAGAGCTGAAACTGCTTCTTAACCCCCCCCCCCCCCCACACACACAATCACTCTGCCTCAGCAGCCATGGCAGAGAAACGGGAGTGCAGAGGTCAGACCTGCGAGAGGATGGTCAGTGGCAACTGACTACATAGGATGTCTCTATAGTAGTTCAGTTTTTCCTCCCTCTCAGCCGGTGTAAAAAAAGGCCCCCATTTTGGACAGGTAGAAAAGGTCCAACAAGGTGGAGAGCCAGAGGTCATCCCTTTGCCGAATGGTGACAATTCAGCTGTCACTACACAAGCAAGTGAGAATGCATCGGGCCATTTGTACAAGTGACTCGGAGGGACTCCCTGCCTCCATCTCCACTGCATACTGCCACAGTGTGTCTGGACCCTCTACCTCTTCTTCCTCATCGCCCTGTAGCTCCTAAGGCTGCTCCTGCTCCTCCTCTCCTGTCACCTGTGTGTAAAAACCACCCATTTTGCTACACATTGCTTGCGCTCCAATGTCCTCCTCCTCTTTCAGTTCAGCCCCCACAGGGCTCATGTGACCTTAAAATGTAGGCACCACATCTTCAGTTCCCTGACCAGCCAGTTTTAACAGCATCTGTTCCAGGACACAAAGCAGTAGAATGATGTTGTTCATCCCGCAGTCCTAGCGACTGACAAATAACGTGACCTCCTCGAAGTTACACAGAGGAGTACTCCTGTATATTTGGATCATCAAGAAATTGTTTCTGGTCTTTCTCTATTCGTATATGGAGGGTGGAATTCCAATGGGTGGAAATGTAGCATATCAGCCTATGTTGGTGGATGCCGTTCTGCCGTTGCAGCTCAAGGAGGGTGTGTTTTGCGGTGTACGAGTGGCTGGAGTGCATGCAAAATTTCTTGGGAATTTTTAAGATGTCTTGCAGATGGGTGGAAGACTTCAGGAACTGCTTGACAACCAGATTGAACTCGTGTGCCATACAGGGCACATGGCCCAGCCCTCCTTGACGCAGCACCGACACCATGTTCTTCCCGTTGTCGGTCACCATGTTTCCGATTTTGAGTTGTCATGTAGAAAGCCATTATTCAATTTCTTGATGAAGGACACGGAGCAGTTCCTCCCCTGTGTATTTCCGTTCACCCGGGCAAACGAGGTGCAGAACAGTGTGACACCGCCATGCCTTCACATGTGGTATGCTGGAGGGGCACTGTGAATTGTCCCTGCAGTGGAGGCTGAAGACACGGTGGAGGAGGAGGCAGAGGCAGAAATTGTCTCAGGACCAACGGTGTGAGAACATGGAGGCAGAAGTAACACCTGGTCAAGTTGCTTGTATGGCTGGGCAGGAACCACATTTACCCGGTGGGCCGTAAAGGACATATATTGTTCGTGACCATTGTTATAGCAACCAACCAATTTTTCCAAAAAAGGCTGTATCAATTTTCCCATTCTTTTTCTTATAAATACACCCACAAAAAATATATATAACAATAACAATTCACAGTAGAACGGCTAATAGGTTGTATGTTTCTATCCTATTAATACACCCTATAAACTTCCCCTGACGAAGCCTGGTGGTGAAACGCGTTGGGTAGCTGAGGGGACACTGTGAAGGGGCCACTTCATGTCTATGTATCTGTGTAATCACTTTGAGTGTTGTCTGACTTATTATATGGCCATGTGTGTTTTTGCCTGCATGCTGCATTACCTGGCCTAGGCCTTTGTGGATTTGTGTGGGAATCCCCTTTACATACCACTCACTGCCTATGACCGCTGCTTAATATAATGCTTTTGTAGCTTTTTGGAGCCAACTTTTGTTGGGCCCTGCATTTGCACTTTATCTTACTTTTCTGCCTGCAGCAACACATGACCATATATAATAAATTGGTGATTTTTTATTTATTTACTTACATGTCATGTACTAGCCCTCTTCCTAGCACCCCTCGTCTGTTTTCTTTCCTCATCCTGCTCCATGTGAGACTCCATATGTATGTTTTTTAATGGTAAATTTTCAATAAAGCTATTTTGTGATAATTAGTAGTGTTTGACTAAGTACTATTGATTATTTATACTTATATGTGGGTTACACATGCTTTTTGTAGGTTTTTGTTGGTATATATGTGGCTCTTATTGATCCGGATCATAGGTTTTCTAGAACGGCTAATAGGTTGTATGTTTCTATCCAATTAATACACCCTATAAATGGCTACAATGGTACAATGGAATTTCACCGCCGAAAGGAAAATTTTTTTTTGTGCCACTAATACACACCAAAAAGGGCTGTAATTTTTTCACTTCAACACACAACGGCTAATAAGCCCTTCCCCCTCCCTAATACACGCCAAAAAGGGCTTTAGAACATGTCCGCTGAACAGCAAATATATTTTACTTTTGCCACTAATACACAACAAAAAGGGCTTTAGAACAAATAACTGCACCGCTGAACGGAAAACATATTTTACTTTTGCCACTAATGCATATCACAAAAGGCATTAGAACATATAACTGCTCTGCTAAATAGCAAATATATTTTTCTTTTTCTACTTATACACTCCACAAAAGACTTTAGAACATATAACTGCACCGCTGAACGGCAAATATATTTTACTTTTGCCACTAATACACAACAAATAGTGCTTTAGAACATATACCTGCACCGCTGAACAGCAAAAATATTTAAATTTTGCCACTAATACAGGACAAAAAGGGCTTTAGAACATATAACTGCACTGTTAAACTGCAAATATATTTTACTTTTGCCACTAATACATGACAAAAATGGCTTTAGAACATATAACTGCACTGCTAAACTGCAAATATATTTTATTTTTGCCACTAATACATGACAAAAATGGCTTTAGAACAGATAACTGCACTGCTGAACAGCAAACATATTTTTCTTTTGACACTAATACACGACAAAAAGGGCTTTATAACATATAACTGCACCGCTGAACGGCAAAAATAATTTACTTTTGCCACTAATACATGACAAAAAGGGCTTTAGAACATATAACTGCAGAGCTAAATGGAAAATATATTTTACTTTTGCCACTAATACACGACAAAAAGGGTTTTAGAACATATAACTGCCCTGCTTTAACAGAAAACATATTTTACTTTTTCCACTTATACACAACACAAAAGGCTTTAGAATATATAACTGCACCGCTGAACAGCAAATATATTTTACTTTTGCCACTGATACACGACAAAAATGGCTTTAGAAAATGCAACTGCACCGCTAAACGGCAAATATATCTTTCTTTTATCCACTTATACATGCCACAAAAGGCTTTAGAACATACAACTGCACCGCTGAACGGAACATATATTTTTCTTTTGCCACTAGTACACTACAAAAAGGGAAACTAGCCCTAAAGGGAATCCATCACCAGGTTAATTCTGGAGGAGCATAAACTGGTGACACAGCTCCCTAATTCGTTAGTTTGGGGCTTGATAATTTCTTCCTATGTGATATTTTGCCATTATTTTGCTCAGTGCTTTACTATGTAAGTAAGCTATATACCAATTACTTTAAAAAAAATACCTATATGTTAATAAAAAGGAAAATAACTAAGAAATAAGAGTGAAGCAAACTTTAATTATATTGGAGTAGATATATCAAAACTGTTGTAAAAGAAAATTGGCTTAGTTGCCCATAGCAACCAATTAGATCCCACCTTTTATTTTTCAGAGCTCCTTTGGAAAATGAAAGGTGGAAGCTGATTGGTTACTATAGGCAACTAAGCCAATGTTCCTGTACACCATTTTCATAAATATTCCCTACCCTTGTATAGAATCGATACAGCATATAATTGTACAGTGTGTAAACGTGGGGAGGCTGGTCACATGATCAAGCCCCTGAGCACAGCCCTGATTCTGTGGGAGAGGACACCATATATTACAAGTTTAAAGTGAAAGTGTTTTATTGAAACCTATATTTCTAATCTGCTTCTTGTAATATTCTTTCTTATAATATTGTTTTGTTCCTATTTTTCATATGAAATTGGCACCTGAAGTTCAGGTACTTTGGAAACTGTACACTCATACTCTGCTAACATGTCAGTGGATGTATGGATGTACAGATTTCTCTGCACCGCAGCCCCACAGTGGGATCTATAGACCAGTGTACAAATTTGACACCTGAACTTCAGGTGCCTATTTGGTAAGGTAAAAAGTAAGTAAAGTAAGTAAAGTAAGTAAAAAAATTCCTAAAAAAAATTAATGTTCAAAATAAATATAGTGTACTAGAAACATTCATTATCTGACATTTACAATAGTTTTAAATAAAACTTGTTTTAATGATTTAGGTACTGTACTGTACTGTACACTAAGCATTAGCTGCAGTCTAAAGGACCTGTGATGACGTCACATCACATGGTCCAATCACATGGTTCGTGATGGACCATGTGATTGGACCATGTGATGTGACGTCATCACAGGTCCTTTAGACTGCAGCTAATGCTTGAAGAGAGAAGAGAGATCGCCAACTACGCGATCAAGTGGCTAAGGTAAGTTATGTTTTTTATTTTTAACCCCTTAATCCTCATTCTACAAAGCATTCTTTATTAAGAATGCTATTATTTTCCCTTATAACCATGTTATAAGGGAAAATAATGAAGATTGAGTCCCGTCGCTTAGCAACCATGCAGGAAAATCGCACTGCATCCGCACTTGCTTGCAGATGCTTGCGATTTTCCCGCAGCCCCATTCACTTGTATGGGGCCTGCGTTGCGTGAAAAACGCAGAAACTGGAGCATGCTGCGATTTTCACGCAACACAGAAGTGATGCACGAAAATCACCGCTTATGTGCACAGCCCCAAAGAAATGAATGGGTCCGGATTCAGTGCGGGTGCAATGCGTCCACCTCACGCATTGCACCCGCGCGGAAATCACGTCCGTGTGAAAGGGGCCCAAGTGTTTCCTTTCTTTGGTCCATATTTACTAATCTACGGGCTGTTTAACATGAGGGAGTCCATTGTGGGAATCACGCTCTTGTGTTAGCATGATCCTTTGCTCTGGACTTGCAGGAGCACACGGCATTATACTGATTTATAATGCTGTGTGCCTCTGCTTGACCTTACTTCGACAGGATCATAGTGACATAAAGCTGTTAGTACGATATTGTAGCAAAAAGGTCAAGCAGAGGTACATAGCATTAAAAATCTGTATATTGCCCTGCTCTCCTACAAGTCCAGAACAGAGGATCACGCTCACACACAGTGTGAGTGTGATTCCCTCAATGGCCTCCTGTGAAACACCCTTTAGTGTACCTAGATTTTTGCAAAAATTGCAACAAAATATGAACCAATTTGGGAGATATAGATTTAGAGAAATTATCTGTGCCTAGTCCAAAAAGAGGGTGAGGCTTACTGGAAACAGAGTGTGACTTTTCAGAAAATGGGGCATAGCCTAAGATGTATATATAATTTTGTGCCAAAATTGCACCATAATTGTGCCGTAAAATTCTGTCTCAATGTAAGCCAACCAATAGTTGGTATAGAGTTAGACAAAAGTGTCTAGTCATACCAAATTCATCATTTTGGCTGAGACACTGTGAAAAATTTGGTGCAGACTTAGACTAGCTGCCTAAGGGGGTAATGTATCATTCATTATGCAATGTTTTGCTCTTTTTCTGGCTTGTCTGCTTGGTTTGAAACCAGTTTTTTATCTTGCCTTCCGCTGTGTTCTTGCATGTGCACTGTCACTTTGGTAATCAGCCGACATGCAGTGCAACACTGATGCTTGCCAGGGTTGAATTCTTTTTTACTGTGCAGGCCTGGTAAGCATTAGAAAACAGTGAGAAGTGAGATACATCTCCAGTGCCTGGCCCAAGCACTAAATCCTATGGGGTGGGGTGGACTGCCATAAGAAAAGCTAATTTCAATATCACAAAATCTACGATTTCTCCTCAATGCAGGCACTGATCTGGATTGGGACAAAAACATTTGAATCAGGAGACCATGATGCGTCTAATAATTCATTTAGATTGCTAGGTATGTGGTGACATATTCTTTTTATTTGATATGTAAATGAAAATGTGTGTGGCTTTCTAAAATCCATTTCAAATTGTCCAATAAATCCCCTATTTAGCAGTCTTGTCATTTAAATGAGTTAACTTTCTGGCTATTCTTGACCAATGTTTATTTAAGAAGCTTTTGTTAATATTCTAGGCTGTTTCATATATCTGATAAGCCATGCCCCCTTGTTGGGCAGATCTTCTGTGCTGTCTGCATGGAGATCCTGTCCATAAGATGGCCACTAATTAAGGGTCTTTTGGCCAAAGATTTCACTGAGCCACCTCCACTCAGTACTCCAAAACAAAGGAAGAAAACATGGCTTGCACATTCTATGCACTGATCTGGAGCTTCTCAGCATAATCAGTTGTATATGGCGGCATCATTATAAACAGTTTGGATGCGAATTTCAGGGAAAATGTAATTTCCTCATGCTTCGTGGTAGTGATTCGATTTTCCCTGAATGGTGGTTTAAAAAAAATAATCATACCTCATTCGTTTGAGTGTGAAGAGCCGGCTGCTACCATCTTGATTGAAGATCCCGCTCGAAATCCCGCGCTCGGTGATGTATGATGTCATCATTCCGCCCAGCGTCATCTAGGGCGGCGTGAGATTTCGAGCTGGATCTATTATCAAGATGGCGGCAGCCACCTATTCGCAATCAAATGGATGAGGGCAAGTATGATTTTATAATTGTATTTTTATTTTACATTGTATTATTGCTATGAACGCGGCACAATCGTCACTACCTGTTATTGCGCCCACTAGTTACAAAGAAATGCGCTTCGTGACAAAGAAATTAGTTTGAAAGCTACTTTTTTTCAGTAAAATTTGGCAAAGTAGCCGAATCAAATTTTTCAGTACTTTGCTCATCTCTAAACTACGAAGCCATTTGTAAATGTTTGATAATTCAGACGAACTGCACCCGGTAGGCGATGTATATTTGAACTGAAGAATGATTTGTCTGGTCTCATCAGCCTCCGTCAGCCGTTATTTTATGGACAGGACCTCTGTGCAGACTGCAAAAAAACACTAGCCCAACTAGGCAGCATGACATATAGAAAACTGTGTATGACCTCAACAAAATATATTTTAGTGAGTGCCATATAGTCATCTTACATATGCATTGGTTAACAGTAGCTATAAAAGTGGCCAACCCTTTAAGTTGTTATTAACCTGGGTCACTTTTGACTTTTTAACAGAAAACGTAATAAAATAAGAATTTCTTTCCGTTGACATAATATGTACAGTTGTTTTCAAAATTATTCAACCCCCAATGCTATAAACGGTTTTAGGGAATTTAGTGTACATTTGTAATTGTGTTCAGAATGAAATCTTACAAGGACTTTTTAAATAACCAAATGCAACTAAAATGACATCAATTATTTTTGTAATACAGTATTAAATGTTTGTTTTGTGATTTCTTCATTGACCCAATTATTCAACCCCTTAAAGACTACCACTCTTAAAGTATAACTGTTAATTTCTGATTCTTAAATAAATAACCCCTAAAAGCCACCTAAAAGTCCCCAGTAATGGCTATTGTTACCTGAGATAAAATCAGGTTGCTATGCTCCTTCTCTACCAGATGAGAGGACACGGAGCACACTGCACTGGGAACTGATAGTGAGTCAACATTGTAAGGGAATGTATAAAAAGCCAGGTTCTTCCTGACAGGAGATAACAGTGCTGGGCTGTGTGTGTGAACTTCTCCACATGCCTGTGCTTGGCAGACACTCCCTTAGCAGTGAAGGACAATGTAGAGCCCAGTGTATGAATGACAGCCTTATCTGATAAGAGAAGAGCTTGTAGAAGGACTACAGGCTTCAGCCAGACCTGGGAACTTCACTGCAAGACCACCCTATACAGAGCTGGTCTTCACTAACTTCACTGCAGGCGTCCTATGGATTAGCCTCAGGGCTGAGGGCGGCCATCTTAACAGAATAGTGAAATTGCAGTTTTATGCAGACTGGTTGCTAAGGGCTGAATCTTATTAAATAAGGGGTAAGTAAGTCTAATAGTTATTGATTCAGGAATATTATCATATTAGTAACTATATATATGAAAACTGAAATTAGGGTCTAAATGTGACAGTTATCCTTTAAGAACAGAGGTTCATTCAAGTGTTTTCGATCAGGTATTGAAAACACCTGTGGATGTCAAGGAGCAGCAATCAAGCATAATAAGCACCAATTAGGCAGATTTAAAATGACTGTGATACTCAGCTCCTTCTAGACATTTACTGGTGTGTTTAGAAACATGGTGAATTCAAGAGAATGGTCAATGAAGACAAGAGAAGAGGTGATTTCTCTTCACAGGAAGGGCATTGGCTATATGAAGATTGCAAAGATGTTAAACATACCAAGAGACACCATAGGAAGCATCATTCGCAAATTCAAGGCAAAGGGCACTGTTAAAACGCTACCTGGTCGTGGCAGAAAGAAGATGCTGACTTCAACTACTGTGTGCTACCTGAAGCGCAAAGTGGAGAAAAGTCCCTGTGTGACTGCTGAGGAACTGAAAAAAGATTTGTCAGATGCGGCTACTGAAGTTTCAGCTCAGACAATAAGGCGCACACTGCGTAATGAACGCCTCCATGCCAGAACTCCCAGGCGCACCCCCTTGCTGTCTCCAAAGAATAAGAAGAGTCGACTGCAGTATGCCAAAAGTCATGTGGACAAACCACAAAAGTGTTCTGTGGACTGATGAAAAAAAATTAGAACTGTTTGGGCCCATGGATCAACGCTATCTTTGGAGGAGGAAGAACAAGGCCTATGAAGAAAAGAACACCTTGCCTACTGTGAAGCATGGCGGGGGGTCAATCATGCTCTGGGGCTGTTTTGCTTCTACAGGTACAGGGAAGCTTCAGCGTGTGCAAGGTACTATGAATTCTCTTCAGTACCAGGAGATATTGGATGAAAATGTGAAGCAGTCCGTCACAAACCTGAGGCTTGGGAGACGTTGGACCTTTCAACAGGACAATGATCCCAAGCATACCTCCAAGTCCACTAGAACATGTTTGCAGATTAAAGGATGAAACAATTTGAAGTGGCCATCGCAGTCACCAGACTTAAATCCGATTGAGAACCTCTGGTGGGACTTAAAGAAAGCAGTTGCAGCACGCAAGCCTAAGAATGTGACTGAACTGGAGGCTTTTGTCCATGAAGAATGGGCGAAGATACCCGTAGATCGCTGCAAGCTATGCTTCACGTTTAAAAGCTGTTATAACTGGAAAAGGATGTTGTTCTAAGTACTAAGATTGAATGTCACTTGGGGGTTGAATAAAACTAATAATGATGTGAGCACAGAAAAGACATTTGTGGTTATTTCATTATAAATGTTATGTTATATTTGTCTGACTTACAAGTGCCTCTTTGATTTAATTGTAAACAAAATGACTGAAATGATCAAAATCAATGTCAAACTGGCCAAAACACTCAATTTCAGTGGGGGTTAAATAATTTTGAACACAAGTGTATGTCATAGACTTTTTTACTTCTTATCATAGTGCTCCTCTCTATTGGCTGCTATTTTGCTGGCACAGTATGCAGAAGCAATGATGTAAGAGCTTCTGCTCTGTGGGGGATCATTGATAGCTCTATAAAGGAACTTCTTAGCCTATGTCTTCCCAAGGCTGCACTAAGGAAATGTCTATTGAGTCTTATTCTAAATCAATCCCTGTTGATAGCTGTACACCAAGAAAACATTTTGGGAATAAGTTTGCATTTTGGTGCTCATTTGGGTACATTTTGGATTAACAAATTTACTATTCATTTATCCATTAATTATACAGCATTGATTGAGTCTAATGTCACTCTAAGTCTGGATTCATATGTTCAGTAGTGATGAGTGGCAGGGGCTATATTCAAATTCACGATATTTTGCGAATATATGGGCGAATATTCGCTATATTTTCGTGAATTTGCGGTTATTTTCTTGATTGCGAAAAATCGGCAATGTAATATTCGCATAATGCGCGCGCAATACTGGCATGATCATTTTGATTTATTTAACCCCTCAGAGGGTTGCGCGCTTTTAACTTAACTCACTAGATAAGAGCCTAAAAGACCCATGCACTTTTTGTGCAAGACCTCTGACAAAACTATAAAAACACTTTTTATTTTATCACTTTAAAATATTGAAAAATGTGCTAAGTTCCCCAGCACATTTTTCAATATTTTAAAGTGACAAAATAAAAAGTGCTTTTATAGTTTGTCAGAGGTCTTGCACAAAAAGCGCATGGGGATTTTAGACTCTTATGTATTGATTCAATAAAGGCATGGGTCACTTTGGGTACATTTTTCAAACTGCTGGAAGTTTCCCAAGACTGGAGATAATGGTTGGCATGGCAGAACATTACAATAGCTTTATATGCAGGTGGAGTGCTCCAATATATATTTGCGATTGCAAACATCGGCAATTAATGATATGCATATTTTTGTGCAATAAGTGCAACTGGGTGACAACACCGCACTATGTATGTATGGACAGCCGAACCCATCACACTACCTAACACCCTGCACTCGAACCTATCGGCTTCACTATAAATCAATGTAACCTACACTATCTCCCCCCCATATCTGAATTATATATCTAAGTGAACTATAAAGTATATACAGCAAAGCACAGAGCACAGCAATCACACTAAGAACTCCATTACACTACAGAAAATTGCTGCTGGGGAGGTTCTTATATAGTAAGGGGTAGGCAACTTTCCTATTGGTTGCTAGGGATGTTGCTAAGCTCAGACAAAGTCATTGCAGCCTTCTCATAGGCCCCACAATCAAGAGGGAGGTTAATGAAAAATGTAGAATATTCAAAATTACGAATATATAGCACTATATTCTAAATATTCGCAAATATTCAAAGTGCTCATATTCGCGATAAATATTCGCGATTCGAATATTCGTGCCCAACACTAATGTTTAGGGTTTTTTATGCTCTTTTTGAAGCCAAAACCAGGTGGGAAAGGGAGAATAAGTATAAAGCACAGGTACTATCTCACCTCTTTTTTACCTCTTGCTGATGGAGCGATTTTCCATTTTTGGGTTTTCATTTTTTACTCCATGCTTTCTTGGATGTAGTGGGAAGCTGAAAGAAAATTCCAAATGTGGTGGAATTGGAAAAAAAATTCTATTTTGCTACAGCTTTATGTGTTTTGTTTTTACAGTGTTCATTATGCACTAAAAGTGACTTGTGCTGTTCATTCTCATTCAGTACCAATACGGCAATGCTACATTTGTATAGTTTTTCTTGCATTTTAATACTGAAAAAAAAAAAGATTTTTTACACTTTTTGATAATTCCCATAGGGAACTTGAATAAGCGATCATCAGATTGCTTCTCACATAGACCTCACAGGATCATCAAAGGAACCAATGTGTAGCAGCGTCGTATCATTCCAAGGCTGCTGCACACCTCATCTCGCTCCCCGATCCTCACTAGACGGTGCCGGTGCACAGCCGGGAGCACACGCTTCTGGGTTTTTGCACTCCCAGTTGCCATGGTTACATTTGACTAGAGATTAGCAAAGCTTAGAAAAATTTGATTTGGCTACTTCGCTGAACTTCAACAATAAATTTTATTTTGTTTTGGATTACTTTGTCACAAATTAAGTTTCACTGTATGGAACGGGCACAATGACAGGGAATGGCGATCGCTCTGCCCTTTTTCATTTAACCTCTAAGATGCTTCTTTCAACCCTGATCGTGGCATCTGTTACTCAAATTAAGCTCTTCAGGGGTTAATCAGGGGTTTTAAAAAATAAATAAATATATATATATATATATATATATATATATATATATACTTAACTCATCCACTTGCAGAGGTCCTTTGGCGGGTTTCCTTCAATCAAGACAGGAGCAGACGGCCTCTTCATGAGCAAGTGGATGAGTTGAGTATAACTGCCAAATCAAATTCTTTCCGAAATTCAGATGGAAGCCCACTTCGGATACTTTGATTTGGTCAACACTACATTTGAACATGGCATCTGAGAGGTTAAATGTCTGTGATCGTCATTACTGTCGGTCATAGACATTAGGCCTAGGTGTTTGCTGTTTGAAACAACAAGCACCTGGTTTCAATGGTGCCTGCTTAACTCTGGAGTAGGAGTTATCTTAAAAGACCTGATATGTGACGTACTGTTAAATCACATGTTGTGAAAGGGTTAATCCACATCTGGTTTTGGCTTTAAATACTGTATCAGAAAACCTGAAACGGGAAACCCAGCCAAAGCCTAGAATGTGGTATTTTGTATAGGACACTTAGCAAAAGGGTTTTCCAGGAGGGTAATATTGACCTATCCTCAAGATAGGTCATCAAAATTAGATTGGTGGGGGCCTGACTTTACTGAGTACCACGGCCTGTCCCTAAGCCAGTAATGTCACATTCATCAGCCAAATGGCCTACTTATGTGCAGCTCAGTTGCATTCAAGTGAATGGGCTTGGGCTGCAATACAAAGCACAACTGCTATACATTGTACAACGCTCTGCTTGCTACACTATTCTGTGAGGGGGCTGCAGTATAAATGTATGTATTCAGGGACTGAAAGACTAAAAATGCTTGTTGAACACTTCTAATATTGTTTATGTGAGCTAATATATTATTGTATGTTGTTAATGAATTGTGGTAATATAAGGGTACATTCTGTCATATTTCTGACATACGAATGATGGAAACACAGGCGTACATTGTTGCTGTCTCAATACAATGAATGATCCTTGATTAAGCGAGTAAACAATCACATGCCAACAAATTTGCGCACAAAAATATTGTCGGTCTGTTGTGGCATTGGCATTAAATCGTTGAATGGTATTGTGTTGTTAATGACCTAATTGAGTATCTACAGTACTTGTCTAACTGTGCCTTAAAGGGAACCTGTCATCAACTTTATGCTGATCTCACTAAGGGCAGCATAACATAGTGACAGAAATGCTGATATCAGCGGTGTCTTTCATGAGCTAAAAGTAAGTGGTTGCTGAGAACCAGCATCATAATCATTGCAGCACAGGCCTTGAAAAGACTTAAATCTACCTGAGAAGAGTCATTTTTATTCATAATCTCCTGCTTTTCCCGTCCATCTGCTGAAGATTGGCAGTTCTCTCCTAGAGAGAAAGGGAGAAACCTAGGTAGAAGCCTGTCAGTCATCAGCAGGTGGGCAGAGAGAGCAGGAACCATAAATAACCATGACTCTTCTCAGATGGATGCGACTCTTTTCCAAGCCCAGTCTGCAATGATTGTGATGTTAGTTCTTGGCAACCATTTACTTTTAACTTTTAAATGACAGACTGCTGAAATCAACTCACCTGTCTCCACTTTATTCTGCCGTAAGTATGGACAGCATGAAGTTGATGACAAGTTCCCTTTAACTATTTTATCTAACAAGAGAGCAGTCACTTCTCAGAACACATAGGTGGTCATTTCATCGTAAAATATTTTTTATCAGACCTCAAATCCACCCCCCAATCTATATCAGACCCCCAAATCAGATCTCCAATCTTCATTAGACCTCAGATCAGAACCCTAATTCAGATCCCCATTCCTCATCAGACCTCACATCAGAGATAAAATAAATAAATGAGCTTACCTCTCCTTCTCCAGACAACTCTGACACTCAGGAGACACAGTGCATTATTCTTGCACTCACCACTCGACGGTCTTCTGCCAGTGCTGTGCTTCACTATGATCTCATTGCATGCAGTCAGGACTCAATGCAGCTCAGTGACTCAAGAAGACCAGGGAGTGGTGAGTACAGCCAGCACCAGGAGTGAGAGCTTCCATAATGGAAACGCTCATTTGTTTCTGAAGGTAAAATGTTAATTTTAACTATATTGTTCCTTGCACATAGCCATATTATAGCTATGCACAAGCTCAGAGATGTATACAGCTGCAATATGGAAACTATAGAGCTTTATGGGGCCAATCTGTACCTCCACATTTCTCTGATTTCATACAGACGCTTTGGATATAAATTTGACTGAAAAAGAGAAAACATATCTTTCTCCATCAGATGCTGAGTTATGTATGCAGTAAATATTATATTTACCTTTAGACTGAATTTTACAAGTCAATTTTCTACAGATTGTCATACCGTAGTTCCATATGGTCATTTCCTAATGAGAAAGTTGAAATATGTATTTTTAGGGGTGTAGCTATAAAGAGTTCAGAGGTAGCAATCCCAGGATCTGGTGCCTAAGGGTGAACTAAAGACTTAATTGCTACTAAAGAATATATCAGTATTATGAACGCTAGATGGTACATAAGCAGAAGCCCTATAACAGATTTTCTTTTAGGGCCCAGAAGCTCCAAGTTATGCCTCAGGTGAGTATCCAGAATCAGGGCTGTAGAGTTGGAGTCATAGTCCGTTTTGGGTAGAACCAACTTCAACTCAGGCTTGTAAATAATATTACATAATGATTATTAGAGATGAGAGAATTTTTCAAAAGTTCGATTTGGCTGATTCGCCGAATTTTACAAAAAAATTTGCTTTGTGATGAAGTACTGTGTGCAATGACAGGGAGCTGCCATAGCACCGTACCCCATTATTGTACCCCTCAGATGCTGCATTCATACACGATTGAGGCATCTGAGTGTAAAAACAGTGTTAAATTAATATTAAAAAAAAATTTAATCAAACTTACCACGTCCATTTGCTCACCAAGGGCCGGCAGCCACCATCTTGCTTGAAGATTTTGTCCTAGATCTTCAATCAAGATGGTGGCTGGCGGCCCATCGCGAACAAATGGAGGAGGTAAGAATACATTTTTTCATTTTTTATACTATTTCAGGTTAAATCGATTTGCTTACACAAAGCACAAGGAAATTCGACTTCGAGGCAAATTGAATTTATGATGAAATTCGGATCGAATTTCACTTCGTGGGATTCGATTGGCTCATCTCTAATGACGATAAAAAGGCTGACCAATTTAGTAAGAAAATGTGTTATTATTAATAAGCGATGAGCAAATTCATGGAAATTTTATTTGGG
Organism: Bufotes viridis; assembly: GCA_033119425.1. Classification (NCBI taxonomy): domain Eukaryota; kingdom Metazoa; phylum Chordata; class Amphibia; order Anura; family Bufonidae; genus Bufotes; species Bufotes viridis. The sequence goes on along the minus strand of CM065596.1, from coordinate 42,828,765 downwards.
TACGACATCCAAATTGGGCATGTCATTCAATTCAGTTCTGAAATGATTTGTAACCAAAGTAGGCATAAATACACAGACAGTGAGCCCTAACTAGAACCCTGCCCCTTTCCCTGCCTACTTTCAGTGCAAGCCCTAGTCGGCAAGTCCGCAACTAGTCAATGTTCCCTACTCTGCTTGTGCAAGAAATACACACAAAGACAGAACAACACAGTGAAGGAGTCTTACAGAAACAGGTCGGGACCGATCTGAGAATACAATACCAAACGGCAAGATGGGGTAGTCAAATAGCCAAGCCGAAGTCAGAACCAGCTGAGAAACACAGAACCACAAGACAGGCTACAGCTACTAGAGAGGGGTCGTTGATCCAGGGAGTTATTCTGATTGCCTGATTGGAGTCGGGAAGGAATTTTTTTCCCCTTAAGTGAGGAAAATTGGCTTCTGCCTCACAGGGGTTTTTTGCCTTCCTCTGGATCAACTTGTAGGAAACAGGCCGAACTGGATGGACAAATGTCTTTTTTCGGTCTTATATACTATGTTACTATGTTACTATGTTACAAGGCAGTGAGCTATAAATGGCAAGCCGAGGTCAATAATAGAGGCCATCCAAATGCACACAGAACAGGAACCAGGAGCACAGCTAGGGAGTCAATTAATATCATTGGCACTAGTATAAGGTCAGGAAGGGGTTTAAATAGAGCATCAAGTCCCAGGATCAGAACCTGATCGGTCATAAATCAGCACTCCATTAGTCAAAACACTAGCACACAGGAACAGATCAGCTGACCAATCAGCCCACTGCTAGTCTCCTCCTACATGCACCCGCTGTGGGAAGAAAAATCATTGCATCCTGTTGCTAATGACACTGTTTTTGTCACCGGGGGAGTAACTTAGCAGTGTGTCTCTCTTGGCGCAGTGGTGCCGAAGCTGGAGATCTCGCCGCTGGAGCCGGACAGGTAAGTTGGTTACATGATTCTACCAAATCGAAAGTGCTTTAATCTCCCTGAAAAGCTGTTCTTTCTCTCTTTCTCTCCTACTCTCTCTTACTTCTCCAGAATTGAATCAAAAGAAATTCTCCCGAATTAAATCACAAGAAATTCTGATTGTATAGAATCAGAATATTTTGGAAAATTCAAGGTGAATTTTCATTCTATAGGATCAATTTGTTAATCTCTATTACTAATTTTTTTCATGAGCCACCTATAAATAAGCCAGAGTCCGAGCTGCAGTCGGAATATGGGCAAATAGAGAAGTCAGTGTCGGAAGTTTGGTTTACCAACTCCACAGCCCTGCTCGGAATAAATCAAATCTCATCGGAGAATTTCTGCAATAACCATTTGTTAATATTTGTATTAAACACATCAGTGGTATATAACAAGCAGAAGGAACAGCCACGCCACCCGACTTTAAGAAACCAATCAAGTCCTGGTCAGTCAGAAAGCCTGTGCTAATTTTAATTAGCTTCTTTCCCAAGCTTTCAGATGTAATTAAATGAGCTTAGTTGTGCTCACTGATGCAAACCACCTTGTTTAATCACTAACATTATTTCCCTGAACTTCTAATGATTTTCAAAATGCTTGTTTATGCAGAATTAGAACAGTAATTAGCTTAGCAGTTAATTTTGTACCTTTACATTTCACACCTAGCTAAAACGTCATTCACTTGCTTAGTCCCTTTCTGTCAAAACAATGGAGCTCCTGTTCTAAATGAGCTACCGGGAGCCAAAATGAAAGCCAAATTTTTGGAACGTTAATAAAGTAGCTCCCAGTGAAACAGGTGTATTAATTTAGACTCTTCCTGCCTACTGCTTGCACATATAGTCTATGCATTTTCTTTATTAGTCTCAGAATGGTGTGCAAAATAAGCCATTTAAGTCTTGACTCATAGAGCAGGATATAAGCTATAATTTCGACTGGAGCCGTAAAAAAAAGGGACTTTAATTTTAACTAGCTAGTACGTGTGAATTTAAATTAATAATCCAGAAAATTGAAACTGTTTTGCTGCTGTTACTGGGTATTGGCTGTTCTTCACATGCCCTTACACTCACAATTCTAGCTCTCTGAGCTTTGTCTGGGAGGGATTTTTTTTTATTATTATTATTTTTAGTATTATTATGGCCTTTTTTATGTACAGCATAGTGTACTATAGGAGATCAGTCTCAGCCGACTGCATTCTCCCAATGAAAAAAAATGCTCAACATTGAAGGAGTGATAAATCTGTATTAATTTGGTTTCTAAAAAAAAAAATATAATTGGTGCATTCATTATATCTACTTTAGGTATATTTCAAGTGGGCTGACTTTATGCATGTTTTTCATGCACTCTACCAAGACTTTATTGCCTGATTCTAGAAAGCTCTTTTCGACTTTTGACTTATTACTATAACCCTCCCTGATTTCCTTTTTATAACAGGCAGATGATTTAGCGGCTGAAGCTTGTTAGAGGGAATTTGGAATATACTTATTAAAAATTATGGCAGCCATTTTTTACAGTCGCTGACTAATGCAGATATAATCAAAATAATTTGGAAAAAAAATTATACTGGTTAATATTTTTTTTCTTCTTCTCTGAATGATTAATGGAAAAAGCACAAGAGAAAAACATGGTGATTAACCAAGAAAAGCAAATGTGATTTTCTTTCCCCAAACTATTATATAGCATGAGCATAAAAACCTATTAACTGCATAATTTGGTAATGTTCTATAGGCTGAGGTTGTGTCGTGGGCAGCAAAGGATATGGGTAATTGCTTAGAACAGGATATATCCTAAGATGAAAGCCAAGTGAATAATGCCTCTTGAATCTTAGATTTAAGGCAGGTTTAATGTATAATAACACTTATATCTTTGAATAGAATTTGCAAAGCACCAAAGAAAGCAGCATCGAGTTCATTAACGCCAAACAATACATTACATTACAGAACATATATGAAATGTGTAGCTGACAGCTTTGACTGAAAATACTTAAGCAAAGCTGCATGTATACACTAAAATATAGTATGGATTTAACCCTTGAGGGCCAGGAGGGTATCACATTAAGGGCTCATGCACACGGCGATAGGTGGTCCGTTCCGTGCATTAGAGACCGCACGGAATGGGATGAATCCAGATCCATTCAACTTGAATGGGTCTGCATTTGTCCATTCCGCAAAAAGATAGGACATGTTCTATCTTTTTGCGGTACGGAAGTACGTAACGGAACCCCAAAGAAGCACTCTATAGTGCTTCCGTAGTGTTCCGTTCCATGATTCTGTTCCGCACCGTTCCGTATCTCCAGATTTGCGGAGCCATTGAAGTGAATAGGTCCTCATCCGTGATGCGGAATGCACACGGAACGGTGCCCGTGTATTGCAAATGCGGTCCGCAATACGTCAATGGGCAGCACACGTTCGTGTGCATGAGCCTTAAAGCAAAGGCAGATTTTCCTCTTTAACCCCTTCTACCCCGGGCCAGTTTTTGCCATCCTTCCCAGGCCATTTTTTGCAAATCTGACATGTGTCACTTTATGTGGTAATAACTTTGGGACACTTTTACTTATCCAAGCAATTCTGAGATTGTTTTGTCTTGACACATTGTACTTTCTGATAAATTTGAGTCAATATATTTCACCTTTATTTATGAAAACATCCCAAATTTACCCAAAAATTAAAAAAATTCGCAATTTTCTAAATTTCTATTTCTCTTTTAAATTCCCAGAGAAGAGGCAGCACTCCTGAGTTAAATGGTGATGACCCAATTTATTCCAAGACAATGTTTCAGCCTACTCCATGAGGCCTTTGTCAAGCTATTTCTCTTTTAAAACATAAAGTGATATCTCATAAATATTTATTATTTAACATTGCCCATATGTCTAATTTATGTTGGCATCATTTTGTAAATGCTATTTTATTTTTTTAGGACGTTAGAAAGCTTAGAATTTTAGAAGCACTTCTTAAAATTTTTAAGAGAAATTCCCAAACCCACTTTTTAAGGACCAGTTCAGGTCTTAAGTCACTTTGTGGGGCTTACATAGTGGAAACCCCCCATAAATGACCCTATTGTAGAAACGATACCTAATATGTATACTTTTTCTTATTTATTTAAGTTTTACACAATAATAGCATTTTTGAAACCTAAAAAATGATGTTTTAGTGTCTCCATAGTCTGAGAGTCTGCTACATATAACATTGTGGGCTCTACTACATCCTACAGCATGCTATGGGCTCTGCTACATACAACAGTGTGGGTCCTGCTACATACAACAGAGTGGGCCCTGCTACATACAACAGTGTGGGCTCTTCTACATCCTACAGCACGCTGTGGGCTTTGCTACATAAAACAGTGTGGGCTCTGCTACATACAACAGTTTGGGCCCTGCTACATACAACAGTGGGCTCCCTGCTACATACAACAATGTGGTATCTGCTACATCCTACAGCATGCTGTGGGCTCTGCTACATACAACAGTGTGGGCTCTGCTATATCCTACAGCAAGCTGTGGGCTCTGCTAAATACAACAGTGTTGGCACTGCTACATCCTACAGCACACTGTGGGCACTGCTACATGCAACAGTGTGAGCCCTGCTACATACAACAGTGTGGGCTCTGCTACATCCTACAGCACGCTGTGGGCCCTGCTACGTACAACAGAGTGCTCTGCTACAGACAACAGTTTGGGCGCTGATGCATCCTACAGCATGCTGTGGGCTCTGCTACATACAACAGTGTGGGCTCTGCTACATCCTACAGCACGCTGTGGGCACTGCTACATACAACAGTGTGGGCTCTGCTACATCCTACAGAACGCTGTGGGCACTACTACATCCTACAGCATGCTGAGGGCTCTGCTACATACAACAGTGTGTATCTTGGAATAAATTTGCGTAAGGACAGTTTTGGAAAACGACACAAATCTTAAACCAGCACAAATGAAATTTTTAATAGAGGGCCTACAACTCGTCCTGGAAAACAACTACTTTACATATAACAATACAATATATCATCAGCACAAAGTGACCACTATGGGGACGCGGGTAGCACCGACGTTCGGCAATATTTTTTCGGGACGCTTTGAAGAAACACACATCACTAACCACTCTATATTTGCTAACCACATTATTTATTACAAAAGATACATTGATGACCTGTTTGTGATTTGGGATGATATCCCCTACAGCCAATGCAGAAGAATTAGGCGGAATTGTACGAAAGATGAAGATTTTTTGAAGATTTTAAGACCCAAGTACGTACTTTAGAAAAAAGATTTAGAGAAAAGGGTTACCCGAAACCTGTCATTCAAAACGCCATGAAAAAAAGTATTTTACAATCACAAGAAAAATGCTTAACCACCACTTCCACTGAAAAGAAAGCGCTAAATGAAATTCGGTTTATCTAACAATATAATACCTCCAAATCAAAAATTTTGGCGACACTCAGAAAACACTGTCATGTCCTTCGCCAGGATCTGTACATAACCAAACACATCCCTAGGAACCCAATGATCACCTATAGGAGAGCACCCACTATCAAAAACTTACTAGCCCCTAGCAGACCAAAACAGCATACAGGGGTAAACATAAAGCCAAAAATTGGGGTCACCAAGAAAGGCAGTTTTAGATGTGGGTCACGAAACTGTCTATGCTGTAACATCATCAGACACGACACGACAATGTTCACGTCCAATTCCAACAAAACAACTTTTACAATAAATTAACAGCTGGACTGCCATTCCACTTATGTCATCTACCTAATAGAATGTGCGTGTGGCCTACAGTATGTGGGTCGCACCACACAAGAGCTCCATTGTCGTGTTAATCAACACAGATATAACATCAAAAAACAATATCTTAAACACAGATTGTCCGGACATTGTGCAAACACACCAGAAAAAACGAACACAAATGGTTAATCACCCCAATCGACTTTATACCCGATAACCCCCCACAACAGGTTTGAAAAATTGCAAAAAAAATATGTATAGGAATACTTACTACTGTAGGAGGCTGTAGGATGTAGCAAAGCCCACACTGTTGTAGGTAGCAGAGCCCATAGCATGCTGTAGGATGTAGCAGTGCCCACAGAGTGCTGTAGGATATAGTAGAGCCCACACTGTTATAGGTAGAAGAGCCCATAGCATGTTGTAGGAAGAAGCAGGCCCACACTGTTGTATGTAGCATAGCCCACAGCATTATGTAGGATATAGCAGAGCCCACACTGTTCTATGTAGCAGAGTACACAGAACTGCATATTCCTCTAGAGTAGAAGTCTCATAATTTTATTTTATTTTTTTATTTTCTTAAATAACTGGCTATGCAGCTATTATAGCTAAATGGTTAAGTGCCTTGCCTCTAATGCAGAAGGTTGAGAGTTCAAATCCCAGCAGAAACTTTTCTGAAATACATGCTATTTCAGAAAAGTGCTATTGGGTGTCCCCAAGCACTGACTCCATATATTGACTTAGCTATATATGGAGTCAAAGCAGGGACTCCTAACCCGAACTAGAGTCCCGCCACCCTCCCCTCTTCAGAGCAGGAGGTGCCTGGTTTAATGCTCGGGGTCTCCCATTGACTTCCATTGTGCTCTGGTGAGCACCTTGAAGTGTTCTACTCGAGCACGCGAGCACTTTGGTGCTCGATCAACACTAGTGGAGAGAGGTTTCATCAATAACACAGACACTTAGCCATTGACTCCAGTGTTGAAAGGCTCTCGTCAGTAGACAATCCTGCATTACCATCCAGGCTAAATCTTTAAAACAGTTTGAGAGGTAAGTGCAATTACTGAGCTTCCAGCATTCCAAAAACTTGGCTTCTGTATAATTTGAGACTGGACAAACTTGGTACTTATTATTCAGATGTTGTATTATTTTTTTAAGCATTATCTAAACAGTCTCTTTCACAATTCTCTAGGGAGTAATGTCGAATAATCTTCTCAATAAATACATATTGCCCGGGTGGGACAAGCAATACTGGTACTGTTAAAGGAATTTGTATCCATTGGCATTTCCGGAACAAATGTCCTGCTGCATACTTTAAGAAAAAAGACCAGGTTTTCTCAGTTCTTTTAATCATCCCCGAAGCACAGGGAAAAGAAATGCAGGTACAGAATTTTCTTAATATTAGGTATCCCTTTGCCTCCGAACTTTTTATTTTTTTATATATTGTCTCCCTGTTGACTTTCTCCATTTTCGAGCTTCAAATAAACTGAAAGATTACTCTCTGAAGTTATTTCAGACACTGATCACTTGAAGGGAAGACTACATTCAAGTACAATAGAATTGGGATTATTATTATGGCTTTAATGATCACATTTTTCCCTTCTATTGTTAATTTGCACAGCTTCCAAAACTCCACTTTCTTTTTGGACTTTTGCTTTTGACTCCAAGTATTTTTATCTGCTCTTTTTGTATTTTTAGATCCGGGATATTTGCTTATCTCCAATCTCCTATGGCAAAGCAATCACATTTTGTTCTATTAAGACGAAAGGCAGAAGCTTGGCAAAAGAATTCCTTAATTTGTACGTCTCTCCTCAATGCAGGTATTGTTGTACACAAGATTGTGACATCATCCATGTAGGCCCCTGTTTTAACTGTAGGTCCATTACCACCAGGTATAGAAACACCCTTGATATGCTTGTCTTTTCGTAGTAGCGAGAGTAGTGGCTCCAAAACACACATAAACAGACTGGGTGACAAGAAGCAAGCTTGCTTGACCCGGGAAAACAAAGTGACTTTTCCAAACAGAAAACCATTAATAAGAATTTGGCTGAAGGATTCTTTGTAGAGCAATGATATCTGTTTTATTATAACATCTGGAAAGTTAATTTGCTTTAGCACCAACCACAGAAACAGATGTGGCACTCATAGTCATATGCTTTGAGATAGTCCAAGGATAGTAATGCTAGATCTTGTTTTCTCTTATTCTGATACCAGATACAGTCTCTTATTATGTTGAGATTTTCCCATACTCCTCTATCTGTGACTGCACATACTTGGTCTTTATGTATTACTTTGCCAATTACTTTTCTGGTTCACAAGCAACTTGGCCATAACTTTGTAATCCGTATTTAGGCCTTTAATCACACTGTCCAATTTTCTAATTGCGATGTGTCGCCTTTTTTGAATAGTAATGTCACAATACCTTTCCTCCAAGTTTCTGACAACACTTCTGTACTTAACCTCTTTCCGACCGCCTCACGCAGGATTGCGTCCTGCGGGCGGTCGGTTCATTCCTCCTTGACGCGCCCGCGCGTCATCTCGCGAGACGCGAGATGACGCGCTCCTGAGCCCGGTGGAACGCAAGTGGAACGCACCGCCGGGCTCAGGACAAGTTCGTCACCAGCCTGCCAGCCAATGATCAGCGCTGGCAGGCTGGTGATTTTTAAAATCGCCTATGGAAATAGGCGATATAAGGCATATTTACAAACATATGGCTTTTATAAGGGATCTGTGCCATGTGCTGGGTCCTTTTCATCGGTTGGACCCAGCACAGAGCACAGATCCCAAGTAAGTGCACCAATCACTACATATCAGGCCCTGATCACCCCCTGATCACCTATAATTAACCCCTTGATCACCTGTCAATACATAGTGAAAGGGAAAAAAGTGATCAGTGTCACTTTTGTGAACTGTCACTTTTTTTTTCACCAGTATTGACTGTTAGGTTTAGGTTAGTTTAGGTCCCTTTGGTAGGTAGTTAGCGTTAGCGCCCAGCCCACCGCACCGCAGTCACTGATTCGCTGATTAGCGTAGCGCTAATCAGCGTTTGTACTTTATAGTATCTGTAAGTGATCAGAACTGATCACGGTCAGATCTATAATAGTATTACTGTCACTTTAGTTCGCCCTCCACCCCAAGCGCAGTGTTTGCCCGATCAGACCTGATCGGTCGCCCACACCTGCGTTCACCCACGCCCGCCCGCCGCAGTGACAAAAAAATTTTTTTGTATCACTGCACAATCACTTCACAAGCGCTGCGGCGATAAAAAAATCAGTTTTGATCTTTTTATCAATCGCAGCGGCTTCTGTACTCGCTACACTCCCATTTGTAAGACAGGCTTGCTTTTTTCTTGGGTAGTCTCAGGGAATACCCCTAAATTTAGACGGCCAAATGTCAAACAAGGGGTATTCCTCTGAAGAGGCCTACAGGATTCTGACCCAGTCGGATGAGGAATGGGAACCCTCATCTGACGAATCTAGTGGGTCAGAATATGAACCTGTAGAAAGCAGTGGCTCTCTGACTCAAAGTTCTGACGAGGAGGTGGAGGTCCCTGATAGAACCAGGCGTACCCGGCCCCGTGTTGCTAGACCGCAGGTTGCGCAGGATCCGCTTCAAGGGCAGCAGAGTGGGGCTGGCGCTGCCGGGTTACGTGGTGAGGCATACACCAGCAGCGCAGCCCGTCCTGGACCTAGTACCAGCACTGCCGTAGAACATGGTGAAGTGGCGAGCACCAGAAGGGCAGTTGAAGCTGGTACGGTGGCACGTGCAGTAGTTTCCCCGTCGCAGCCACCGCAAAGACAGGCCCGTAGAGCCCCTAGAGTCCCTGAGGTGCTGGCAAATCCTGATTGGCAGCCCCCAACTTCAGCCGCACCAGTAGTTCCCCCTTTCACCGCCCAGTCAGGAGTTCGGGTGGAAACAGCTCAGATAGGATCGGCGCTGGGGTTTTTGAGCTGTTTTTCACTGCGGAGCTCTATGACTTAGTCGTGGCAGAAACAAATCGGTATGCCACTCAATTTATCGCCGACAACCCGGGAAGCTTCTATGCCCAGCCTTTCCGGTGGAAACCAGTCCAAGTTTCCGAATTTAGAACTTTTCTGGGCCTTCTCCTCAACATGGGCATTACAAAAAAACATGAATTGCGGTCATATTGGTCCACGAACCCAATTCATCACATGCCCATGTACTCTGCTGCCATGTCCAGGACACGTTTTGAGACCATCCTGCGTTTCCTGCACTTTAGTGACAACACCACCTCCCGTCCCAGAGGCCACCCAGCTTTTGACCGGCTCCACAAAATTCGGCCCCTCATAGACCATTTCAACCTGAAATTTGCAGATTTGTATACCCCTGCACAAAACATCTGCGTGAGACGAAGTCCCTAATACATTTTACCGGGCGCCTTGGCTTCAAGCAGTACATCCCAAGCAAGCGCGCCCGGTATGGGGTCAAATTGTATAAGCTCTGTGAAAGGGCCACAGGCTATACGCACAAATTTCGGATCTATGAGGGAAAAGATCAGACCCTGGAGCCGGTCGGTTGCCCTGACTACCTGGGGAGCAGTGGGAAGATAGTCTGGGACTTGGTGTCACCCTTATTCGGCAAGGGGTACCATCTTTACGTGGACAACTTTTACACAAGTGTGGCCCTCTTCAAGCATTTGTTCCTAGAACAGATTGGCTGCTGCGGCACCGCGCGACCTAGTCGCCGGGGCTACCCCAACGGCTTCTTACCACCCGACTTGCAAGGGGGCAGAGGGCTGCACTGTGTAACGACGAACTGCTCGCGGTGAAATGGAGAGACAAGCGTGACGTTTACATGCTCTCCTCCATTCACGCAGACACGACAGTCCAAATTGAGCGGGCAACCAGTGTCGTTGAAAAGCCCCTCTCGGTCCACGACTATAACCTCCACATGGGAGGGGTGGACTTCAACGACCAGATGTTGGCCCCGTATTTAATTTCCCGACGCACCAGACGCTGGTATAAGAAGGTGTCTGTATATTTATTTCAATTGGCTGCCTATAATAGTTACGTTCTCTACAGTAAGGCTGGGAGAACAGGATCCTTCCTCAAATTTCAGGAAGAGATCATTTCGGAACTCCTGTATCCAGGAGGTTCCGTGGCCCCATCCACCAGTGTAGTTAGCCGTCTACACGAGCGGCACTTCCCTAGCGTTGTGCCTGGTACCTCAACCCAACCGCCACCCCGAAAAAGATGTCGTGTCTGTAGCAGGAGTGGAATAAGGCGTGACACCCGTTATTTCTGTCCTGACTGTCCTGACCACCCTGCCCTATGCCTAGGGGAGTGTTTCCGGAAGTACCACACTCAGGTACACTTAGGGACCTAGGGATTGCAGGACACAGGTAGTTTTACAATCAGGCTCAAGGGTCTCTCAGGATACTAGGTTTTGAGAGACCCTAACACGTAGGGGACGGTGCTGCTGTGCTGCTGTGCTACTGCAGAAGTGTGAAACGGTAGAAACCTCTCCTTTCACTTGGGATAACGTGTATAGTGTACTTCTCACCATCTCTGTGTGATTTACACTTTACACATTGTCCCATGGGAAAGGAGAGGTTTCTGCTAGGAAAATAAAGCGTGAAATGGTTAAAAAAGAAAAAAAATGAAACAGGTAGCAAGAAAAAAAAATCTTGAGTTAGTTCAGGTTTTAAAAGTTCATTTTTTTTCATGTTCAGGTTTTATTCATGTTTTATAAAGTTTGCAACGTTCAAGTCATGTGCCTGTTGCCTGTTTTTCTTTTTTTTTTTTTTCCACCCTAACCACCCTTTATTTTCCAGGTAGATCAACGGACCAACCGATGAAAACGCCGCAGCACTGATGTGAATTCTGAGAGAAGCATTGCGCTGCTGTCAGAAGACACGTGAAGTCGGTGTATGCGGCGCTGCAAGACGAGATTTCTCCTCTGCAGGACAGGTACGTTTGCCCTGGCATGTGAGCTGAGGAGAGGTGTTGGAGTTCATATGCTTTGGCAAACACTTTGTATCAAAAATCTGGCAAAGATGTCTTCCTCCACACCGATCGATTGATCGATGTGAATGGAGAAATCACGTTTGCCAGGACATAGGAAGCTGAAGTGGGTATGGATGTTTGGGCGGAGCCCCTATGTCCTGGCAATCGCCAGGCCCCTCTATTTTTTGCATATTTTTTGGCAGAGATTTTTTTATCCACATCGATCGATGCGAATGAGGAAATCTGTGCCGTTCATTTTTCTTTCAGCCCAGAGGCTGAACGGAAAAAATCTCATTACCCGTATGCTTCATATAAGGAGAATAGCAGAAACTCCTAATGCTGGCCATACGTGTAATGATTGTGGAGACCCTCAAATGCCAGGGCAGTACAAAAACCTCACATGTGACCCCATTTTGGAAAGAAGACACCCCAAGGTATTCGCTGAGGGCATATTGAGTCCATGAAAGATTGAATTTTTGTCACAAGTTAGCGGAAAGGGAGACTTTGTGTGAAAAAACAAAAAAATCAAATTCCGCTAACTTGTGCCAAAAAAAAATCTTGTATGAACTCACCATGCCCCTCACAGAATACCTTGGGGTGTCTTCTTTCTAAAATGGGGTCACATGTGGGGTATTATACTGCCCTGGCATTTTAGGGGCCCTAAAGCGTGAGAAGAAAAATGCGTAAAAATGCCCTCCTGAAAGGTACTCATTGGAATTGGGGTCCCTTTGTGCATCTTGGCTGCAAAAAGTGCCACACATGTGGTATCGCCATACTCAGGAGAAGTAGGGCAATGTGTTTTAGGGTGTATTTTACATATACCCATGCTGGGTGAGAGAAATATCTCTGTAAATTGACAACTTTGTATAAAAAAATGGAAAAAGTTGTCATTTACAGAGATATTTTCACACCAGTATTGGTATATGTAAAAATACACCCCAAAACACATTGCCCTACTTCTGCCGAGTACGGCGATACCACATGAGTGGCACTTTTGCAGCCAAGATGCGCAAAGGCCCTAAATCCAATGAGTACCTTTAGATTTCACAGGACATTTCTACTCATTTGGATTCCAAACCGCTTCTCACGCTTTAGGGGCCCCTAAAATGCCAGGGCAGTAAAAATACCCCACAAGTGACCCCATTTTAGAAAGTAGACACCCCAAGGTGTTCTGTGAGGGCATAGTGAGTCCATGTAAAATTTTATTTTTGTCACAAGTTAGTGGAATATGAGACTTTGTAAAAAAAAAGAAAAAAAAAAAAAAACATTTCCGCTAACTTGTGACAAAAATAAAAACTTCCATGAATTCACTATGCCCATCAGCGAATACCTTAGGGTGTCTACTTTCCAGAATGGGGTCACTTGTGGGGTATTTTTATTGTCCCGGCATTTTAGGGGCCCCTAAAGCGTGAGAAGGAGTTTGGAATTCAAATGCGCAAAAATGCCCTGTGAAATCCTAAAGGTACTCATTGGATTTAGGGCCCCTTTGACGTCTTGGCTGCAAGAAAGTGGCACACATGTGGTATCGCCGTACTCAGGAGAAGTAGGGCAATGTGTTTTGGGGTGTATTTTTACATATACCCATGCTAGGTGAGAGAAATATCTCTGTAAATTGACAACTTTGTATAAAAAAATGGAAAAAGTTGTCATTTACAGAGATATTTTCACACCCAGTATGGGTATATGTAAAAATACACCCCAAAACACATTGCCCTACTTCTGCCGAGTACGGCGATACCACATGTGTGGCACTTTTTGCAGCCAAGATGCGCAAGGGGCCCTAAATCCAATGAGTACCTTTAGGATTTCACAGGGCATTTCTGCTCATTTGGATTCCAAACCGCTTCTCATGCTTTAGGGGCCCCTAAAATGCCAGGGCAGTAAAAATACCCCACAAGTGACCCCATTTTAGAAAGTAGACACCCCAAGGTGTTCTGTGAGGGGCATAGTGAGTCCATGTAAAATTTTATTTTTGTCACAAGTTAGTGGAATATGAGACTTTGTAAGAAAAAGAAAAAAAAAAAAAAACATTTCCGCTAACTTGTGACAAAAATAAAAACTTCCATGAATTCACTATGCCCATCAGCGAATACCTTAGGGTGTCTACTTTCCAGAATGGGGTCACTTGTGGGGTATTTTTATTGTCCCGGCATTTTAGGGGCCCCTAAAGCGTGAGAAGGGGTTTGGAATCCAAATGCGTAAAATTGCCCAGTGAAATCCTAAAGGTACTCATTGGTTTTAGGGCCCCTTTGCGCATCTTGGCTGCAAAAAAGTGTCACTCATGTGGTATCTCAGTACTCAGGAGAAGTAGGGCAATGACTTTTGGGGTGTATTTTTATATATACCCATACTTTGTGTGATAAATACCGCTGTAAACGACAACTTTTAAAAAATTTATACAAAGTTGTCAATTTACAGTGATATTTCTCTCACCCAGCATGGGTATATGTAAAAATACACCCCAAAACACATTGCCCTACTTCTCCTGAGTACAGCGATACCACATGTGTGCCACTTTTTGCAGCCAAGATGCGCAAAGGGCCCTAATTCCAAAGAGTACCTTTAGGATTTCACAGGGCATTTTTACGCATTTGGATTCTCACGCTTTAGGGGCCCTAAAATGCCAGGGCAGTAAAAATACCCCACAAGTGACCCCATTTCGGAAAGTAGACACCTAAGGTATTCGCTGATGGGCATAGTGAGTTCATGGAAGTTTTATTTTTGTCACAAGTTTGCGGAAAATGAAATTTTTGAAAAAAAAAAAAAACATTTCCGCTAACTTGTGACAAAAAATAAAAACTTCCATGAACTCACTATGCCCCTCAGTGAATACCTTAGGGTGTCTACTTTCGGAAATGGGGTCATTTATGGGGTATTTCTACTGTCTGGGCATTGTAGTACGTCAGGAAACAGGACAGGTGCTCAGAAAGTCAAAGTGCGGAAATTCACTTTTTGCACCATAGTTTGTAAACGCTATAACTTTTACCCAAACCAATAAATATACACTTATTGCATTTTTTTTATCAAAGACATGTAGAACAATAAATTTTGAGAAAAATTTATATAGAAATGTAGTTTTATTTGACAAATTTTCAAACAGAAAGTGAAAAATGTCATTTTTTTGCAAAAATTTCGGTAATTTTTGATTAATAGCAAAAAAAGTAAAAATGTCAGCAAGAATGAAATAGCACCAAATGAAAGCTCTATTAGTGAGAAGAAAAGGAGGTAAAATTCATTTGGGTGGTAAGTTGTATGGCCGAGCAATAAACGGTGAAAGTAGTGTAGTGCAGAATTGTAAAAAGTGGCCTGGTCATTAAGGGTGTTTAAGCTAGGGGGGCTTAAGTGGTTAAAGCTTCCTTGAAGATAGCCATCAGGTCTTCTTTCAATACATTCCAGAATGTTAAGTAAAATTCTACTGTCCATCAGACCCTGGTGTTTTGTTTTTGCAAAACCTTTAAAGAAAGCATGCAATTCTTGTAGCGAGATGTCCTTGCAGAGCATTTCTTGCTCCTCTTTCTCCAGCTTGTTTTCTAAAGAGTTTAAGGCATCTTCAACAAAGGCTTTATCTATTTGTTTTTTATCAAACAGCTCTTGATAGAATTGTTTGACTTTTTAAGCATTTCTTTTTTTCTTTGTTTCACCACCAATTTTTGATATTATTGTTTTTTGCCCAGTAGTTTTTTTGAAAAAGAATTTTGTACATTTTTCATCTGCTTCAAGCTGCTTCACTTTGGTATTAAATATTATTTCTTTCCCTTTCTGGTAGATTGCCTTTTTAATTACTCTTTTTGTTTTCTCTATCAGGTCTAATACATCGATGCCTCCATTTCTCAGATTCAGGTAAGTGTGTAGTTTGGTATTAGGTTTTTGAACCACTAGTTTTTCTCTTTTGATTTTTTTATTTAAATTTTGAGGAAAAATTTGGCTTTTACATATTCCCACCATAGCAATATTGACGCAAGTTTTCTTTACAACAAGCCCATTTCTTGTAGTTTTGAATGAATACTTTCTTTAAATCTTTATCATTCAATAGATCCACATTTAGCCTCCAAACGCCTTTGCCTTTTCCACCTTCAGTTACTTGAATTTGCGCTAGAAGCAACTTATGATCAGAGAAGATATTACCCTCCAGGGACATCATCAAAGGCTTCAGGACTTTTGAAATGAAGAAATAATACAGTCTTGATTGAACTAAAGAGTTACTCCATGTGTATCCTGGTTCATTGTCCTTTACATTACTCCAAATGTCAATAAAATTAAAGTCAAAAATCATATTTTTAAGTTGTTGCACTGTTTTGTCCCTTCTTCTTGCTTGCTCACCAGTTCTGTCTTCTTCTTTTAGAGCACAATTAAAGTCTCTGGCCATGATCACTGGGTGATTGACCAGCTAAGAAAGGTTGTATGTCCTCTAGCATCTCAGCTCTTTCATGAAGATGAGACGAAGCATATACATTTAGTAATTTGATTTCTCTGCCATTAAAGTCGATATATATACAGTGTGGGCCTGCTACATTTAGACTAATAAAGCTCTTTCTGGAAACAATTGCATGTGTGAAATTATTTGGCAACTATTTCCTTTGAATAGTATTCCAACTCCAGTAACTTTGTTATTGTTGTCTCCAGACCACAATGAAGGGCCCTGTGTCCAACTTTCCCTTAGGTCTGCGTAGTTTGGGGAGTATTCTAGTCCAGATTCTTGTAAAAAAATGATGTCGCAGTTGACTGTCTCCAGATAAGCCAAAACAGCAGCTCTCTTAGGTGCTCCCTTAATACTCCTTACGTTAAGGGAGGAGATTTTTAGCGTATCAGACATTGTCCACTAAGATAAAACTTCAAATAACAGAAAGTCTCTTTGCATACAAAAGCAGCTCTCTTTGTTGAGCTCTCTCAAAATTTTTAACTTTCTTTGAGATGAATTTGTAGGAAAGCATTGCCCATCAGGTCATTTCATCAGATGAACTACTTGACATAAATGGAACTAATGGCCCTGGTGATGCTAAGCTCTCAAACTGAAGAATGTGCATAGGATCAGATAAGGTCACGCTTGGTCTTAAGCCGCTGTTGCTGTCATTTGCACTTTGACGGGATGCTCTTTTGAAACTGTGAACCTGTTCGTAATGACCACTCGCTTTTCTTTGTGTTACTTTTGTCTGTTGGTCCATGGCTTTGTCTCCTGCGATCATCCCCTTCACTCCTGTGTCAGTAGCTGGTTCCCCTGCCACCTTTGCAGGAGCAGATTTTTCAGGAGCACTCTTCAAAGGATCCACCATTTTCTCCTCCATCAGCACTCTGGATGTTCCAGGTAAGCTTGTAGTCTCAGGTTTCTCCGGTTCTTTCATAGCGGGTGCAGCTCCAGCCTTTTTGGGGGCCTCCAGTTGTTTTGTAGGTCCCTTGCCTACGGCAACAACTGCATAGGACCGAGCTCTACCCCTTTTTGGACAGTCTTTAAAGGCATGGCCTTCCATCCTGCATAAGTTACATATAATCACATTCTGACAGTCGGCGCTTTTATGTCCTACTTGTTGGCACTTCCCACAAAGTCCTGCCTCCTCTTTACAGTTGGCTTGTAAGTGGCCAAATTGATGACACTTTTAACAAAATTCCGGCATCCCTTGATAATAAATGTACCCTCTGTCTCTTCCAATTGTGAAGCCTAATGGGAGAAGATTTAGTCCTCCAATTCCTCCAGGGGCCTCTCTTAAGGTGACAAAATATTAATACTTTCCGGTTCATAAGTTTGTTTTATTCATAAGCTTCCAGCTAGATTTCAAAGTTAAACAATATCTCGAAAATAAGGGATTGTACATTTGTACAATTAGTTGAATTTCCCCCGTCGAGTAGAGTAAAACAAAATTAAGACCATGTAGAATAGAATTAGAGGGATGGATTTTCAGCTGTTCGTACAAGATGTGACAGTCCGAAAGATTATCAAATGTGAGAATGTACACACCTTTCCTTGAATCGTTGAGAGCAAGAATGCTTCCCTTCTTTACATTAAAAGACTTTAGTCGAATATTGTTCACAAAGAAAAACAGCTCACCTTTCTTCTCTTCTTCCTCTTTAGAGATTTGAATCTGCATGGAATTTCGGATCCTCATTTCGCCTTGGTTTGCAAAACAGACGTTTGGCATGTAAACTGCCATCCTTCAGCTGAGTAATCACCTTCCCGAGTTGTTGCTATGAAGCTATGACAAGTAGACAACCCTTTGAGCAAGTCCAGTCAAGCCAGAAATCTCAAGCAAAAGGCTGAGGCCCAATCACCCAGGCCAGGCCAGCTTTTATCCAGAAGAACAGTGAATCAGCCTCAAAGTTGCCTGATTTGAGTTGGATGGCTTGGGGGACCTGTGCACCTAGATCATTATCATTAGGGTGACAAAAATTCTAAATTTGTTTTAATGCCAGCTAACTCTTCTCTCACTGCTTAGAAGGGCTGCATAAAAATGTTCAGTTTTCTAATTGTCTTAAAATTACATTCAATAACCTTTCTATACTGTTTTGTCATGTAAACTTATTTGCATAAACTTGTGCATATGGGAAAGACATGCAAATTAGCAGAATCTGCCTTGTTTTTCAGCTGAAACATTATTTGGGAAAGGTAAAGGTTGTTACACTGGCGCTACACCTGATATAGATCAAGTCTCTCGCTGCGGTACCGCAGTGGTATCGCTCCCACTGTTGTTCTACTAGATTGCAACTATAATGATTATAGGTGCCGCGCGATGCTCTCCCTATTATCCCCCTCCTATGTGAGCTCACTCAAATAGGATGTAATTCTATACAGCTAGCTTTGCGTACCTGATCTACGGCGCACGCTGTTCCTGTATGTCCTCTTTCATTCAGCTTCAGCGCACATTCCAAGGAGGGAGATTCAAAAGAGGCTTTTCCCTATTTCTTCTGTACTTTAACTACGCTGCCCCGGCCGGTGGCGAGCTGCAGTTACAGGTTGAAAGTTCGTAGTTTGGCTCTCGCTCTCACGGAGCGCTTGTGACGTCACAATCTGAGCTCACGGAGTCTGTGGAGGTACACACTTCCTCCACAGACTCCGTAGCTCAGACTGTGACGTCCAGCGCCCGTGAGGCAGAGCCAAACTACGAGCTTTCAACCTGTAACTGCAGCTCGCCACCGGTCAGCAGCGAGTTAAAGTACAGAAGAAATAGGAAAAGCTCCTGAATCTCCTCCTGGAATGTGCGCTGAAGCTGAATGAAAGAGGCATACAGGAACAGCGTGCGCCAGATCAGGTACGCAAAGCTAGCTGTATAGAATTACATCCTAATTGAGTGAGCTCACATAGGAGGGGGATAATAGGGAGAGCATCGCGCGGCACCTATAATCATTATAGTTGAAACATTATTTGCATGTCTTTCCCATATGCTCAATTTTATGCAAACTAGTTTACATGACAAAACAATATAAAAAGGTTACTGAATATAATGTTAGGACAATTAGAAAACTGAAAATGTTTATGCAGCCCTTCTAAGCAGTGAGAGAAGAATTAGCTGGCATAAAAAAAAAAAAAAAATCAATGTTTGTCACCCTAATGATAATGATCTAGGTGCACAGGTCCCCCAAGCCATCCAACTCAAATTAAGCAACTTTGAGGCTGATTTGCTCTCTCCTTTTGGATAGAGAGATGGTTTTGTATGTCTTGTGGTGCATAAGGCTGCCTTTGTAAGGTATGTTGATGGTACCTGTCTCATGGATAGGTGTTTGGCTTGCACATACCCAGCTTTTGGCATGTAGCCTTTGTGTGATTGTCTGTTATATGTTGTTTATAGATTATGATTTATTCTAAAAATAATTTAACATCTATAAAAAGAAATGATTAATAATAGGTAAGAAAACATTCATACTAAAAGTTTATTAATAACAGGTAAAATAATAACTATAAAGCAAAAAAAGGTAGGGATGATAGATAGCATAATAAAAATTTAGAGAATCTATATATAATAAGTATGAAAAGATTATAGGTTTATCTAGTAATAGCTGCCACTATTTTTCTTGGTGTTGCGTCCCCATCATTACACCAGCAATTGTGTCCCGTAACATCACCCGTGCCCTGACCAATGCAGTTATTGGGAAGGTCCACTAAACGACTGACACACGGACAAGTGCTTTTGGCCAGGGGCACTACATTTCCATAACGGCACACTTTGTGAACCTTTTGGAGGCTGGTAGCTAGCGTACCCTGGATGGCCCAGGTGCTATCAGCGCCAAGGAATCCTGGCCCCCATTTCATCAGGATTTTCACCACCACCTAAATTAGTTGCAGCAAACCCCCCTTCTCTTACTCCTACTCCAATTCCACCTATGAATTCTCATCTTGCAGCACCAGTCAGCCATCAGTCAGTAGCTGGAAGCAGTGTGGCACAGCAGTGGGGAAGCAATAACAGGCCGCACTGAAACTCATTTGCTTAGGTGACAAACAGAACACCGCCGCAGAGCTATGGCAGGGTATAAGGGACCAGACTGAGCTGTGGCTCTCGCCACTGAACCTACAACCAGGCATGGTTGGTTGTTGTTTCTGATAATGGCTGTAACTTGTTGGCAGCTTTGGAACTTGGCAATCTCACACACATGGCAATCATACAGCATATATGTCCCATACACAACAAACATCCCAAACTTATACATTAATATAACTAAAAACATAACACACGAGAGTGGAGGTAAACCAATGGCATGGCCTGTTAATTAACTCATCAATAACCAAATAACAATAACATATTTTACAACTATAAACCATAATAACAATAATAATACCAACAATAATACAAAAACAAATCATAATAGTAATAGAACAGAATGTCATTGCGGATAAAATTACAGCTGACAACACTGGCAGCAGAGAGCAGAGAACGTAGTTCCTTGTGCAACCCAGGTAGGGAGATGAGGGGAACACACAGCAGTTCCAACAGAGGCAGGACAAAACTCCCAAAGGTCTGGAACAGTTTCATGATATCCTGCCAGCACCCTCACCCTGATGCGCAGCCTAGTGTCACAAGGCAGAAAAACTCTACGCCTCAGAGCTGCTGACCTGCCCTGCTGCCAGCGTTTTGTCAGAGCGGGTATTTAATGTTGCTGGGGGCATAATAACTGATAAGCATATCCATCTGTCAACTGAAAATGCTGACAGGTCGACTCTTATAAAAATGAACTGGATTGCCCCTGACTTCTCTACTCCTCTTTCTCCTCCATCTCCTCCATCGTATCAACATGCTTTGTAGGCTGCCCTCACTCATAATGTTTTAGAGGGTCAGCTCACCTGCAGGCCCTCACATATAATGCTTTACAGGGTCAGCTCACCTATAGCCCCTCACATATAATGTTTAACAGGGTCAGCTCACCTGCAGGCCTTCACAATTCATGTTTTTTAGGTTTATTTCACCTGCAGGCCTTCACATATAATGTTTAAGAGGGCAGCTCACCTGCAGGCCCTCGCAAATCATGTTTTTTAGGGTCATCTCACCTGCAGGCCCTCACATATAATGTTTTAGAGGGTGAGCTCAACTGCAGGCCATCACATATAATGTTTAACAGGGTCAGCTCACCTGCAGGCCCTCACAATTCATGTTTTTTAGGTTCATTTCACCTGCAGGCCCTCACAAATAATGTTTAAGAGGGTCAGCTCACCTGCAGGCCCTCACATATAATGTTTTAGACGGTGAGCTCACCTGCAAGCCCTCACATATAATGTTTAACAGGGTCAGCTCACCTGCAGGCCCTCACATATAATGTTTTAGAGGGTCAGCTCACCTGCAGGCCCTCACATATAATGTTTTAGAGAGTCAGTTCACCTACAGGCCCTCACATATAATGCTTTAGAGGGTCACCTCACCTGCAGACCATCACATATAATGTTTTAGAGGGTCAGCTCATCTGCAGGCCCTCACAAATAATGTTTTACAGGGTCAGCTGCCCTGAAGGCACTTACGAATGATGTTTTAGAGGGTCAGCTGCCCAGAAGGCACTCGCAAATTATGTTTTAGTGGGTCAGCTGACCTGAAGGCACTAGAAAATGAATGGAAGGCCCTTTCAAATAATGTTTCTGAGCGTTAGCACACCTGGAGGCCCTCAGCTACATTTTTTTATTCAGATTCATAGCGCCCAGGGCCACGGCCTCTGCGTGCACCATCAGCAGCACGGGCATTTCCACGGCCCTTGCTGGCCGCCTTCTTAATATAAAATGTTATATATACTTAAAAGTATGTCACACGTACAGTAGCATAGGATTTTTAAGTGTATGCGCCAATAAATTAAAAAAGCTATTTGGGATGCGCATACATTACACAGGAGATGTACCCCTGATAATGTCACAGACTAGCATACACCGTCTACGGATAAAGAACAGTATATGTCAGTGATATGAATTAAACGCACACAGTACATGTGGCACACATTACTTAAATTTCAGCTAAACACAATGTTTTCTGATGTAGTACAGAATTTTTCACAGAAAGACACACAGTATGAACACTACATTAGACCCAGATTATTTAAATTTGTGCTACAGACACTGTTTTAGGATGCAGGACAGTATATGTCACAGAAAACCACAGAATATGGGCACTATAATAGGCCCAGATTATTGGAATTTGTAATACAGACACTGTTTGCAGATGTTCTACAGTATTGGTTACAGAACACCACAGATTATGGACACTAGATGTGTCCCAGATTATTGGAATTTGTAATGCAGACACTGCAGATGTTCTACAGTATTGGTTACAGATCACCACAGATTATGGACATTAGATGTGGCTCATATTATTGGAATTTTTAATGCAGACACTGTTTGCAGATGTTGTACAGTATTGGTTACAGAACACCGCAGATTATGGACACTAGATGTGTCCCAGATTATTGGAATTTGTAATACAGACACTGTTTGTAGATGTTCTACAGTATTGGTTACAGAACACCACAGATTATGGACCAGATTATTAAAGACACAGTCTGTGGATGATCTACAGTATATGTCACTAATAGGTATAAAATAAAAATATCTTGCTGCTGTCAAACACACACAGTAGTCCTTAAAAGGACATTGGGGTCTTTGAAAAGCTTTTGGTAGTAAAAACAGCAAATGTCTCTCCCTGCACTATCTGTCCCTTCTGAAGCACTCTCCCTGAGACTGCAGAAGGTAAATAGATTGCTGCTCTAAAACACACACACAGTTGTCCTTTTGGGTCTTGGAAAAGTTTTCTCAGAATAAAAACCCTTTCCCTTCCTACGCTCTGCTCTCCCTGTCTACGTCTGAGCCAAACATGCATCATTGGATGCTACATAGCACCCGATGACGCGTTCCGGCCAGCCAATCACTGTAATGCCAGCAGCCAACATGGCTACTGGCATTACAGTAAGGGCAGTACTTACCTGCACCTTTATTGCCTGCTTAAAACCTGCGAAACGTGCGGGCGGAGACTCGAGCATTGCGCTCAAGCACAGTCGGTCCACGGTCGAGAACCGCCATGTGCCGAGCATAGCGATGCTCGACCCGAACAGATATTCAGCCGAGCATGCTCGCTCATCACTAGTAGCTATAGTACCACTTTAATCCAGAATAATCACTAGTTCTATTGTTTGCATGTGTAATGGTGTTCTGCCATACGTTTTTTGTTTGTGGTTTGCATGCTAGCTTTATGGATGTGCCACTGTAACTTTGGATGTGCTAGTCTAAATTTTCTTGTAGCCCTATCAATCAAGTGGCATACAGAGAGAGTGTCCTCAACTTCAGGGACACCACACTGCAGGTGTAAAACTCAGCGTGATAAGATGAACCGACTTGCATGAATTATTTCACTCATCTCTAATCCTTACCATTAGGGATGAGCGAATTTCTCAAAAATTTGATTCGGCTGGGTCGCCGGATTTCACAAAAGATTCAATTCGATCGAAATTTATTTGTGGCGAATCACGTTAAAAAACTGCTATTTCCTGGCTGCAGAAAGCCTGTATAGTGGTGTAGAACACTGAGAATTGCAGTAACAAGCATAGGGAGTCTACTGTGGTATTGAAACAGTACTGTGAGTCAGTATGACACACACATGACAAGCATCGCTCTTAGAATCACTGCACACTTCACTTATTTGGGCAGTTATAGGGCAAAAACTGACCAAATAACTCAAGTGTGAACTCAGCCTTACAGGTCAATGTTAGCATCAAGAAGAAGCGCACTCCTTTTACACTGTCGTCAGCTGATTCCACATGGAAGTCTACAGAACCTCTTCTATTAAATGCTTATACAATTAGAGCCCCCCCGACAGAGTGGAGAGGGTGTCAGCAGTAAGTTTGTGTTGATGTCACTGATTATTTTGCCCTTCCTATGATCTGTCAGAATAATAACCTCCAAAAAACGTCTGTCTGTTAAGCATCCGCATTTACTTGGTCAGCATTTGGTCAGTAATCCATCAGTATTGCTAAAGCCAAAAAAAAACAGGAGTGGATCCAAAACAAAGATGACACATGAATGGAATATTTGCATGTCTTTTGTGTTTTTTACCCACTCCTGCTTTTGGCTACCAAATTATAAGGCAATTCTGATGGGACCTTATAGGCCTTATGGCTCCTACATAGAAAGGATCCATTTTGCATCTCATTTTTCCTTCCTTCTGACAGATCAGAAGAAGGTTCAAATAAATGATGATGTCAACCAGACCAACAAGGCAAAATAATGGCCGAGTCATGAAGCATGAGGAGACTACACAGTGGCCAAGTGACATAGTGGTGAAGTGGCAGCAGCATGAGGAGACCACAGAGTAGTGATGTTTCAGCAGCATGAGGAGATCACAGAGTGGTGATGTGGCAGCAACATGAGGAGACCACAGAGTGGTGAAGTGGCAGCAGCATGAGGAGACCACAGAGTAGTGCTGTTTCAACAGCATGAGGAGATCACAGAGTGGTGATGTGGCAGCAACATGAGGAGATCACAGAGTGGTGAAGTGGCAGCAGCATGAGAAGACCACAGAGTGGTTATTTGGCAGCAGCATGAGGAGACCACATAGTGGTGAAGTGGGAGCAGCTTGAAAAGACCACAGAGTAGCACAATAACAGAGTGTGGAGGTGGCGGCAGCAGCATGAGGAGACTACAGAGTGGCCCAGAGACAGAGTGGTGAGTTAGCAGCAGCATAAGTATACCACAGAGTGGCAAGGTGACATAGCGTGGAGGTGGCAGAAGCAGCATGAGAA
The DNA here is from genome assembly GCA_033119425.1 of Bufotes viridis. Classification (NCBI taxonomy): domain Eukaryota; kingdom Metazoa; phylum Chordata; class Amphibia; order Anura; family Bufonidae; genus Bufotes; species Bufotes viridis. The sequence continues at coordinate 42,803,929 of CM065596.1, read as the reverse complement.
GACCACAGAGTGGCAACATGACATAGTGTTGAGGTGGAAGCAGCAGCATGAGGAGACCACAGAGTGGCCCAGAGACAGAGTTGTGAGTTGGCAGCAGCAAGAGGAGGCCACAGATTGGCAAGGTGGCATAGTGTGGAGGTGGCAGCAGAAGCATGAGGAGACCACAGAGTGGCAAGGTGACATAGAGTTGAGGTGGCAGCAGCAGCATGAGGAGACCATAGAGTGGCCCAGAGACAGAGTTGTGAGTTGGCAGCAGCAAGAGAAGGCCACAGACTGGCAAAGTGGCATAGAATGGAGTTGGCAACAGCAGTATGAGGAGACCTGAGTGATGAGGTATCAGTAGAAAAATCTATGGCACACAAACATTTCTTTTTAAGTGATGCTTTTAATATACAACGTGCAGTTACATCACCGAAACAGGATTAATCATATGGCCCTTTATTGCATTATGTAGTCTGGATAACGAATGAATACAGAATAATGTAACTGCACGTTGTATATTAAAAGTATCACTTAGGCTACATGCACACGACCGTATGTGTTTTGCGGTCTGAAAATTGCAGATCTGCAAAAAAAAATGATGACGTTCCGCTTGGCATCCATTATTTTTTCAGATCCGTTATTTTTGCGGATCCATTGTAATAATACCTATCCTGTTCCACAAACTAGAAAAAAATAGGACATGCTCTATTTTTTTTGCGGGGCTACGGAACAGACATACTGATGCAGACAGCACATGGTGTGCTGTCCGCATTTTTTGCGGACCCATTGAAATGAATGGGTCTGCATCCTATCAGCAAAAAAAATGGAACGGACAAGTAAACAAAATACCGTCGTGTGCATGAGGCCTTAAAAAGAAACATTGGTGTGCCATAGATTTTTCTACTGATATGGACTGACACCTTGTCCTCTACGAGCAGCCAACACTAACAAGGGTGTGCAGATCTCATCTCTTTCCTGAGTGGTGAGGTGACAGCTTCAGGAGTCCACAGAGTGACCCGGTGACAGAGTGGGGAGGTGGGTGGCAATAACAGTACCCGCTGACGATGGTGGGTGTAAGAAGGAGCACTTGGCATCAGATGTGTGGCATCAGGCAGGTGGCACCATCAGAATAGTAGCTGATAGCGTTGCTTGAGCATGCTTGGCCGAATACCAGTTCCGCTCGAGCATACTGAATACCGCATGTGCTCAAGTGCAATGCTCGAGTCTCCTCCCGGCACGTTTCTTGGCTGCTACGCAGCCAAGAAACATGCAGGTAAGTACTTCCCTCACTGTAATACCGTAGCCATGTTGGTTTGAGGTATCATCTATTGCAAACCTAAAAGCAGCAATATAATGGCAACTTGGATTCCCAGTTAGTGGAGCAAGGTGTAATAGGATTGCTCCTATTACTCAGGCTGTACACTCCCCTAGTGGGCCCTGCTCACCTTTTATAGTGTGGAATAATTCCTCCCTATCCTTTACCTACACTTCTAATGATCTTTCCCTGAACTTCTATTTATCCCAAAAAAGGTTTTAAAGTCTTTTCTACCACTTTCCCTAGCGCCTGTGACGTCTTTTCCTGCACTAAGCACGCTGGAAAATGGCTGTAACCAAGATGACTTAGGCTATTTATAGGGCTGTGACATCACAGGGGCTGGCTGCTGATTGGCTGGATGCATGGCATTGTGGGTGATCCCTCGTTCCCAGAGTTCTTTGCTCCATGTCCTAACACGTGCAGCAGCCATTTTAGAAAAAAATGTGATTCGTTATCGTTACCAGTGAAGCGTGAGTAAATTCGGATTCTGTGCGAATTGAATTTTTCCCTAAATTCAGATCGAATTCCACTCTGTCAACTTTGTTTCGCTCATCTCTACTTACCATATAAGTAAAAAAAAAAGTTACTGCTTTTTATATCAAATTAAAAAATTAATATTGTTTCAAATGCAACCTACTTAAAATTCAATTAGTTGATCAATTCCAAAGATTCTACATATACTTTTGCTGGGGTAAAGAATCTTTTGTTCTTGTACTTGCTCCTTCCAGCAAAATAAGATATATTCAGCACACACTTAGCATCCATATTCTGAAACTCTTCAGGCAAAATCCCAGAGCACTACACATTTACCTTATGTTATGACACAGTTTTTTGATATAGTTTATTTAATATGTGGTGAATAATGCTTTAATTAGATCCCACAGAAATGAAACTAGTAAGCCATTAGTAAACACAACTGTAATATCCCAGTCACTCTGTGTGCAGAACAAAATTAGTTCTATGAGAAATGACTTGCTTAACAGAGGATTGTGTTTTAAGACTGCAAACTAATATTTTATTTATACTCGGTCGTTCTCATCCCTTGATGTTTGGTCAGGCCTGTTGGAATAGCTTGAATATGTTTGTCTTGATACATGTAATTTACATAGCTCTTTATATTAACAGTACCAAAAGGAATAAAAAAAGTATTGAAAGACCTCTGAGGACATCAGTGGGGTCTGACAGGTCCCAGATCAGATTATTCCCATTTACTTGGAATCTAATATTAAAAGAGGAATGTGGGTAAACTTGATCTAGGGCAAGGGCACCAGCAAAGGAGGCAATATGGAAAATCCCAATACATTAGCAATAGCTGAAGTGAGACAATACTACTGGAGTAGTAATGGTCACACTGACCTCAGGTCGCTAATGAATCTTAATGATCTTAATTCGCCCCGCTGTAAAACATTATCAGGACTGCTGAGCTTTTGCACATAATGCAAATGACCTCCTGAGTGTAAGCTTAGATGTGTTACAGTAGAATTTTGAGCTAGAACAAGGTGGGAACAGGGACGGGAGAGTAGGTGGGGATATCAAGACATTTATGTGGGATCCCTAATCAATGTCATCAGTACTACTTATAGTTCTCCAGGAATGATTTAAAATGTCTGCTATCAACCTGTCCTAGAATATTAGCAGGACTGGTAGCTACCATTTTCAGAGCCGCCTGGGGGGGGGGGGGGGGGGTAAAGGGGCAGGGTCTCATTGCACACTACACTCTTGCAATTGCATATAGTACAAAATGGTGAATTTTTCTTTCAGGCTGCTCAGCCATGACAGCATATCATAGGCAGGATCACATAATTACTATTTATTGTAGAGCAGTGTAGGCAGTTCTGTGAGTGGTGGCTACTGATCCTGCTGACATGCTAGGACAGGTTGCTCATGGCCATTTTAAAACCTTCCTGGAGAACCCTCCCATAAAATGTAGATGACAGTCTCCCTTTAGAAAGTATTGTGAACATTCAATATGGTCCATCGTGTCTGCTCTTTTATTATTTAGTTTTTATTTTCATCTTAGGTTAGATACATATATCCCAGGTTTAAAGTAGTTGTCTCGCTTCAGCAAATGGCATTTATCATGTAGACAAGTTAATACAATTCACTTACTAATGTACTGTGATTGTCCATATTGCTTCCTTTGGTGGCTGGATTCATTTTTCCATCACATTATACACTGTTCCTTTCCCAGGGTTATAACCCCCTTCAATCCAACTAAATTTTCATCACTATAGAACTCCTAATTGATCTAAGCATGGTTCGGTAGAACAGTGGAAGTTCTGAGTATTGCAGCCATAATATGGCCTACTGAGAGCCTTACTCTTTTTAGACAAGTTCATCCGAGTCATCCTGTTCTAATCATGCTGGATTCTGGATTACAGCTATTAACACCCAATACTGCTCCTATGGGAGGTGGCTTTGCCAGAATGACATAGAATTCAACATTGTCATTACATTTATTTGTTTTTCCTATCTCCTCAGCTTTGCCTGTGTAAGTAATAAGGACACTTCTGTAATACTTGTATTTTATGGCATTATCACTTACCAGTATGTTTGTGTTCTTCTAGGGGGCTCAAAAGCTGATAATCAGAAGAAGATCAGACTTGCAGTCACATAGGAGCTTCTTTGCTCTTCAGAAGCAATGTAGAAGCAGTTCTTCTATCAGCTACCATCAGGCAGGATCCCAGAATCAGTGTGTGCCCTGAGGTAAGATAGGGTGCTACCTTCTTCTTCACTGGGCCTAGGGAGCAATGGTGAGAGGGCAGCTACTGTCATAGACTATGTAATATCTGGACTCCCATCCTCCATTCCAGGTTATCACGGGTCACTGCAAATGTACACCGGAAACCCTTTTTTTAGTGGTATTTGTAATTGATGTCTACCCAGAAAGAAGAAGCAGTGAATGAAATGGGGGTATGATAGAGGTGATCTGAAATATGTACTAAGATGAATACTTTTGTAATTAAACATGTGTGAATGTATTCTACAGGGGCCCCCAGAATAGATCTTTAGGTAACTCATATATACTAAGTAGTAACAGTTAGTGATGTGACAATAGCAGCACAATGTACTGTTAATGCCAGAAATACAGGAGGTATACTTTACCTAAGATATTGTATTGACTTGTAATCCCAAGAGACTGGACAGTGAAGCAGCAATTACATGACTTATCCTGTGTTAATAAATCACCCCTACCAATAACAACTTAAAAGAACAGATACTTACAAAATGTTGTTGGTTTCTTTCTTCTCTCCTATTTTCTTGCTTTAAGAATTATGTGCCCGAGGGACAGGGAAATGAAATTGGAAAGAATAAATAACAAATCAAAAATTAGAATTGATTGGATAAATAATTTCCCTTAGTCGGTTTCTTAATAAGTGATTGATCCACAAATCAATATTCATTATTTCCTCGGCTCTACCAAACTGTTTATTGAACAAATGAATAGCTGAAACTATAGTGACATGAAATAAAAAAGTGGACCAATTTCTTTAATAACTTGGGCTGAACAGATCATCCTGCTTTACCTGGTCATTCCACACCAATGAACTTGTCATTGAATCCATTTGTGTGATAGAGAAGCCGGGAGTCTTGGTAATAGAATGTAATATGCCATAAATGATTTTCCATAGGGCTGTGTGTTGTATTTGTTTAACGTTGCATGTGTACGCCTCATTTGTTACTCTTCATTCATTCATTTTGTATGCATGTCTGCATGTACATGCTCTGAATTATTATACAACACTTAAGATTATGATTTCATTATATGAAAACCCCTGAAGTCCATTTTGCATTCATTATTGCAAGTATTTGTGTAGCATTTTATATTACTAGGCTGTTTAAGTTGTTGCATATTCTGTTATAAAATGAACAAAGCCTCAACTGGAATCACAATTCCTAACACTCGATGAAATGAATAAAGGAGTATTTTAGCAACATTAGACTTCTTAACTGGTTTATCTTGACATGAAATTCCACAACTGCCTAACAGACATTACCAAATTTCTTGTACGTTTTTTTTTTTCATTGTGAGGTTTTTCAGCATAATCTACTGCTTTAAAGCAGGTCGTATAATAAATGTATTTCAGAAAATGGCCTTACTGCCCTGTTCATTCTGGAGAGAACAACAGTAATTCATGTACAGATCCCGCACCAGACCACATCATGCATGGGCAGATTTAGAAGGATCCTCCACTTAGTAGGTGATCACAGGATGTCTAGCTAATATCCTCCTGCAATATCACCAGTAGAGAAATTAAGCATTGCTTTGGATGAAATTATCAAGCCCTGTATGCCTATTTTTCTGTCATATAACAGTCCAACATTTTTGCACAAAAATGTTCAAATTCTGAATGGTGGATGGAAAAGTAAGGTTAGGTTCAAAACATGTTTCCTTTTACCCTCTTCTGATTCATCAGAACAGGAAAAAAAATGGATCCTTTAGTTTGAGATTCCTTGTGCTTATTTTTCCACCTGAGATCCATTATGTATGACACAAATAGGTCCAGCCTCTCCACAACAAGAAATAATGGGCTAGATTTAGTAATATTTTCTAAGATTTAGAGTGTAAAGATGTGCTAGAAATGGACAGGTACCTGCATGCAGTTTTGGAAACCAAAATCGGGAGTGAATCATAAAAGAAGAGAGAAGGAATACAGGACAGATATTACTTCTATTCTTTTTTAATTCACTCCTGGTTTTGGCTTCCAAAACGACATCAGGAAACCTGTCCATGCGGCCGTACCCTTATAATGCTGGATGGTACATTTGGTGCATCTTTAGACTGTATAAGTTTATTTATCTCCTGTTTTTTCTTACTGCACCAGGAGTTTGACACACCCTGTCACATTATAAACTTCTCGTTTTCATGGTTATTGGTTACGACCACCCTACAATCCATCAGCATGGCTGTACTTGCATACTAAAAAAAAAACACCAGCCTATGTGAGCTCCCACAGTCCCGGTCACCAGAGAAGGCCGACATTTTTTCCTCTAGTGTGCAAGCATGACCACCACCGATGGATTGCAGGGTGGTCGTAATCCTAGAAACGAGCAGTGTATAATGTGATACAAAAATGAATCCAGCCAGCAAAGGGAGCAATATGGACAATCACAATATATTAGTAAGTGGCTTATATTAACTTTCTCTACGTAATAAATGTCACTTACTGAAGTGACAAAACCCCTTTAATAAATGTGATACAAGGCCAATGTTTTGGAACATTTTGATTAGTAAATCTACCCCAATATTTGTAATTGCTCTCTTCTCTGGCTACCAGATGAGGCTTTTTAAAAGGGGACTATTAAAGAGTTTCACAACAAGATATTTGAAAATTGGCCTTTCTCAACCAGGTTACATGATGAACCCCTTAGTGACCAGACTGTTTTGGGCCTTACTGATGAAGCGTTTTTCTTCCTTTTTTCATCGTCTTGTTCCAAGAGCTATAACTTTTTTATTTTTCCTTCTATATAGCTTTATTAGGGCTTCTTTTTTGCGGGACAAGTTGTTGTTTTTAATGGTGCCATTTTGAGGTATACATAACTTTCTGATTAACTTTTATTAACTCTGTTCTGGGACGGAGATGAGAAAAAAAGCAAACTGCCACTGCGTTTTTATGTTATAAATTTTATGGTGTTTATTTTTCGATATAAAAAACATAATATCTTTATTCTCTGGGTCACTATGATTACAGTGATACCAAATAAATATATATATTTTTTTTCTTTTTAGCATTGCCGCTTCCCAAGACCCATAACTTTTTTTTTTTTATTTCTATGGAGTTGTGTGAGGGCTTGATTTTTGCGGGACAACTTGTATTTTTCATTGGTATCATTTTGGAGTAAATTACACTTTTTGATCGCTTGTTATTAAGTTTTTTCAGTGACAACTAAGAATAAATAAGCAATTCTGTCTTTTATTTTATATTTTACGGCGTTCACCGCAGGGGGTAATTTATGTAATACTTATGTAGTCTGGGTCATTACAAATGCAATAATACCAAACATATGGGGGAGATATTTTTTTTGCAATTTTTTTTAATTGAAAAGCGTATTTTCAATGGAAAAAAAAAGCATTTTTTTTTTAATAGGATTTATTTATTGAATAAATGTTTTGTTTTTTTTTTGTTACCACTTAATAGTCCCACAAGGGGACTATAACAGACAACATTCTGATTACTTTTAAAATGCAATGCATTATCCCTATAGTGCATTGCATTTTAATGCCAGTGCTATTCTGACACTGACCAGCATTGACCAGAAGGCTGTGCCAGGGGAACGCAGCCTGTTGGAAATTACTCAAGGCTGGTCTGGGGCCTACACGAGACCTCAGCCAGTCTTCACACACATCGGCACCCAGTGATCGCATTTTCAGGGTGCCAATGGGAGACAGAGGGAGTCCGCTCCCTCGGTCAGCACTTTACACGTGTCGGGCGCCATTGCCAGCGTCATGTAAAGTGTTGAACAGCCCGGATCGGCACTCCTGTCTGTCTGGGCTGTTAGAGCAGGGCCGCGGCTCTCATGTGAGAGCCGTGGTCCCCGCTCCCCAACTGGGCCACCGTAAAAAAGCAGCGGCCCAGCCTAAGACCCCTTAGTGACCACTGTAAAAAGGCGTATGTATGGTCACTAAGGGGTTAAATGGGTTTTCCTATTTTGGCCTTTCATGGCTAAGATGAGAATAATCATGAGGCTCAGTCATCCAGCAAATCCAGAGATCTGGGTGACTGGCCAGCCTGGAGGCTTGATCAGCAGACCAATCAGGAGAAATGTTAGTGTAGCCAATCTAAGAACTAGTTGCTCTATATAAATTTGCTCTGATGGGCCCGTCGGCCATTACTACCCGGCATTACTATATTTTCTAATGCCGGGTCCAGAGAGCTCCAGCAGGCTGTTCTCCTGCCAGCAATGTGAAAGTAGCCTAACACAAATATAACAATGCAGTGTTTGCAGTGCAGTAAATGATAGCGCATAGAGAGGAATTTAAATTGAGTGAATCTTTCCAAACTGCCCTGGCTTTGCATGCAGGACTTTTGTCTCCGCTTCAAAATCATCTTCTGAGTGGACACATAACGGACCCCATTAGAGTCTATGGGGTCCTAACGGTTTTGTTTGACTCAGTTTTGCTCAGTTATGTGCCTTCTCCATCCTTTCCGTTCTCCTGCTCCTAATCGGCGATGTGAACGAAGCCTTAGGCACAGTTCAGCTCCGTTGAAGTGAATAGAGCAGTACTGCGATACCAAGCAAAACCGCTGTACAATGTATGGTGTCATGCTTGGTGAGCTGAGAGAAATCCACGGCACTACTGCAAGCGTGGGTGTCTTCTCAAGCAGCTGATCAGTGGGGGTCCCGTGTTTCAGACCTCCACTGATCAGATACCGATGACCTAGAATAGGATAGGTCATCAGTTAAAAAATCGGTTTTACTCTACGAGTGCCTTTCTCTCCATTTGCTATTTACAATGTCAACGATGAAGTAGATGTAAAGTCAGCATCGAGTCCCCTTCACTGTTTATATAGAACAGTGGCTCATCCATAGGAAGGGCTGTGCCTGGTACTATAGTCTATCCGATTTATTTGACGAGATCACCCCTACATTATGGTTACTAGTAGGAGGCTGGACACCCACTGATCATTCACCGTATGTCCTAAGGAGATCATTATTATAATCCAGAAAAGCCTTAATGTTCCCTAATGTATTTGACTGCTGTTGTTCACAGTATTGCAACACAAGCTTTAAACTTCCATTACTGTTTTTTTGCAGATTTTGAGGTAGTCATAGATGGATTACTATTCGAAGATTAAATGAGTTGTTGTCACTGAACAGTAAAACATGTTTTCTTTCTGTCGTATATAGGTAAACCATATTATCACAAACAAACAAATTGCATTTAATCCCCTGTGCATCCTAAGGAAACAAAAAATTCTGACATCCAGAAATACAGTGATAAAAATCCACATTTTGCAGAGCCATTATTGTCTAAAATGTTAATGGCGTTTACTTTTTAAAACTTGATCGATAGCTTAGTGGAAAGTACTCATAAATTACTAAAGGCAAAATACCCTTCTATTAGCACTCAAAGCTTTTCACGACATTTGTCAGTCTGCATTTTCCTGAAAGAAGAAAAAATTAATTTGCTGAAAGCCTGTTTTTTTTTCCTCTGCCTTTTTTCAGAAACACTTTTATCGTGAGTCATTTAGGAAATGCAATTCTCAAGTATTCATAATGTAAGTCTCACTTTACAATGTACCTCTCTCTCCGACAATCTTATGGTTGCATGTTTTATGAAATCACCACCTTTTGTCATTTTTCTATTATGACACTATTAGGAAATAAAGAGATCTATGTAAATGTAGACAGAGGGAAGAAAAAAAAAAAACCTTAATGGCAGTTACCATGAGCAACATCTGTGCACGATCGTGAGAGCTTATACTAATTTTCTAAAGATTGTTCAATTCATTATAGGGTATTGTTGCCTGCAATGGTTAAGCCCTATTTCCATGTATTTAAGACATGAAACTGAGTGGGTAAATGTAAGTCTAATCAATACCACTTTTCATTCTGTTCCTAATGTGCCGCCTTCCCTTTTCTTTACCTCCTGCACGAAATCCTAAAAGATCTTGACTTTAGAGTCATAAAATGTAATTCTTCTGCAGAAACACAGACAATAATGCTCCCCCGTATTCAGGCGTATTGCATATTCTAATGGCATTTGGCTAAATTGAGTATGGATTTAACATCAAAGGCTTCATGAATTTTTCAAATGAGATATTAAAGTCAATATTTCAAGTGAAAGATATTTCAATTTAGTTGCATACACAACAATAAAAGACTTCTGGAAAGGGAACGGCTACTACAAGTTTCTCTCCGTTAGCTCACTTGCGGAATTATTAGGTTCTAATAAAATCAGACATGTTGCAAAAATGACGTGGAGTAACATACCCTGCCCAATAAAGGACAGACATATCATGGATTCTGAATACACTTGCCAATAGTCTTTATGTGGTTCCAGCTTGCTGTTACAGTATCTGCATAAAGATTTGCACAGCATTATCATTAATCAGATTATTTCAAACAATAAAAGATGCAATACATAGTAAATCAATACAGGGAAGTATTGTTCATGCTCAATAAATATCCCCTATAAAAATATGGCCAGTGACAATGATTACGATGTTGTTTGTGTTGGAAGAAGAATTATGTTATTAGCTAAGTCAATCATTATTCTATTATTTGCTAGCAGACAATATTTTGACTAAAGGACCCAAACACTGTAATTATGAGTTTTAATATTAAATAAATTCTGATTATGACAAGGACACTGTACTGCTTGTGGATGTGGCCTTACTGCCACAAAGAACACCAGCAGGAGGAGGACACCCTTGTTATAATTGGAAATGCTGGCCAGTTCTATTTTCCCACAGGAACCAGAGATGCCACTTCATGTGCTGCAGAAGAGCCCTGGTACCTATGTTTGTGTTTGAATGCCCACGACTCATTTTAATCCTACAGATATTGCACCCATGGCTGTGATTTTGTGTATCGGGCCAGACTTGGGGAGAAAAACAATCACACAGGAGTTGCTCGCAAAGACCTAAAAGCAGCCAAGGTTGGCCTATTTCTAGCACATTTTGAGCTTACGCACACAGTATCAGTGGCATCACCAGTTCCCGAGCTGACCAGAAGAGAAGCAGACCTGGCCCTGACAGTTTTTGAGAAGTTTTAGCCATACATTGCCACTGCTTTTTATTGCTTCCACTGCCACCACTCTCCTCCTCTGATGTCACCTTCTCCTCAGCACCCCGATACAGCTTCCAGGTCCTGTAAACACACCATCACTGTCATAGTCCTCACCCTCCTTGACACTTTTATTAGACTGTGATATGTCATTATGTGCTCCTTGGCCCCCATCCAGATTCCCTGCTCTGTATTTGCCCAGAGTGTCATTATTGCTACCACTACCCCTACTGCCACCACCAGGGCTTGGACTCCCAGGTCGCTGCTGGGAATGATGTTATCCGAGTAGTACGCCACTTTTACAGATTGACAATAATATGCACAAAACTGAAAATAAAATCGATTTTAGAGGAAAAATTGTTAGGAAACAATCTCTCCTGTATATTTACTTGTATATAAAGTGCAAGTGCTGCCAAAAATTACAAAGAAGAGGCACTCTGATACAACCTGTATAGCACATAAAAGAGGGCCTCATTCACATTGTGGTACAATTGTTCAGGTAGCAGGACCCCTACACTCATAAAGCCTATACACTAAGTGAAAGGGCTGCCAAAAAATACAAGGAACTGGCACTCCAATGCACCCTTTATTATACATAAAGAAGGGCATCGTACACACCCTTGAAAAATTATGATTGATGGCCTGTTGGTGACCCTCAAAAACATTAGGAGCAGGAGCCTGCTGGTGACCCTCTAAAACATTAGGGGTAAGGGCCTGCTGCTGATCTGACCATCTAAAACATTATGGGCGAAGGCCTGCTGGTGACCCTCTAAAACATTAGGGGTGAGGGTCTGCCCGCTGAGCTGACCCTATAAAACATTTGGAGCAAGGGCCTGCTGGTGACCCTCAAAAACATTAGGAGCAAGGGCCTGCTGCTGATCTGACCATCTGAAACATTAGGGGTGAGGGTCTGCTGGTGACCCTCTAAAACATTAGGGGTGAGGGTCTGCTGCTGAGTTGACCCTCTAAACCATTAGAAACAAGGGCCTGCTGGTGAAATGACCCACTAAGACATCAGGGTCGAGGGCCTGCTGCTGTTCTCACCATCTAAAACATTAGGGGTGAGGGTCTGCTTCTGAGCTGACCCTCTAAAACATTAGGAGTAAGGGCCTGCTGGTGACCCTCATAAACATTAGGAGCGAGGGCCTGCTGCTGATCTGACCCTCAAAAACATTAGGAGCAAGGGCCTGCTGCTGAGCTGACCCTCTAAAACATTAGGAGCAAGGGCCTGCTGGTGACCCTCTAAAACATTATGGGTGAGGGCCTGCTGCTGATTTGACCATCTAAAACATTAGGGGAGAGGGTTTGCTATTGAGCTGACCCTATAAAACATTAGGAGTGAGGGCAGCCTAATAAGCATGTTTATAAGATGGAGGAGGATGAGAAAAGGAAGATTGAATATATACCCTTTTTTGTGGTCGAAGGGGTGCATGGGAATACAGTGTATTTAATACACCATAAAAGTGCCTTTATGTTTAGCTGCTGTCCTCTGGTGGAGTAGAGTGGTCAGGGGCAATCCAGGCCTTGTTCATTTTGATGAGTCAGCCTGTCAGCATTTTTAGTTGACAGGCGGTTGCGCTTATCAGTTATTATGCCCCAAACAGCACTAAATACCCGCTCTGACAAAATGCTGGTGACAGGGCAGGCCAGCACCTCCAAGGCATAAAGCTCCAGCTTGGACACCCAATAGTTGTTAGGCACAGAGGGATCATTGAGGAAGCTGACACGTTCTGCTACGTACTCCTTCACCATCCTCCAAAACTTTTCCCTCCTTGTGAGACTAGGCCACACATCAGGGTGATGGTGCTGGCGGGGTGTCATGAAACTCTCCCAGTCCTTGGAAAGTGTTGCCCTGCCTCTGTTGGAACTGCTGTGTGTTCCCCTCTTCTCCCCTCCTCGGTTGCCCAAGGAACTACATACTCTGCAGCCACCATTGTCAGTTGGGAATTTTTGGAGCAATTTTTCCACAAGGACCTTCTGGTATTGCACCATTTTGCTAGTCCTTTTCACCATAGGAATGAGAGATGAGGAGTTCTCTTTGTAGAGGGGGTCTAGAAGGGTGAACCCAACAGACAAGACCACTGTCCTCATCAGGAGGATGCCTCTCAATCGCTTCATCCCTTTCCTCCTCTTCGGCCCATTCACTCTGAAAAGATGGAATAAACCAGCTATGGATACTACCCTCTGTAGCGGAGCCAACCGTCTCCTGCTCCTCCTCATCATAAAATTTGCGCTGAGAAGACGAACTGAGGGTGGTCTGGCTATCTTCCTGTGTACTGTCTTCCCCCATTTCCACCTCTTGCACATGCAAAGCGTCCGCCGTCATTGTGAGCACTAAGCGTTTCAGTAGACACAGAAGTGGCATGGTTATGATGATACCGGCATCGCTGCTCACCATCTGTGTTGATTCCTCAAAGTTGCGTAAAATCCTCACAGAGGTCAGACATCCATGCCCACTCGTCGCTTGTGAAGAGCAGAAGCTGACTGGAAAGGCAACGACCATGTTGCAGCTGGTATTCTGCTACTGCCCTCTGCTGCTCACAAAGCCTGGCCAACATGTGGAATGTGGAGTTCCAGCGTGTGCTCACGTCGCACAACAGTCGGTGAGTGTCACGACCGCTGTCCCAGCAGCAGTCGTGTTGCACCAGACGGAGGGGAAGGGGGACCCTATCTACGGATGGGAAATGGAACGGCCACCCCTGACAAACCCTACGCTGGCATCTGTCTGCCCTGATACCCTAGACGGGGTGTGAACCCGTGCGGCGAGCAGGATGTCTAAACCCTGAGTGACCCTTAGAAGACTAGACTGGGGAAAGGCAGATGGGAGCACTAGTCACCATCACTCATGTCTAGGAGAACAACAGGGGAAGACAGTAACAAACAAACAAACAATCTCCAGCAGAGATAGACTTATCCAGTCACGAGCAGAGAAGATGATCCCAACAACGACAGTCCACGCCAGACACGAGCTCCACAGCAATACCGTCAAACGATCTCCTTCAAAGGTCAGAATAGCACTGGAAGTAAGGACTATATCTGGCAATGACTGCAAGTGAAACTGAAACTAATATAGTAGCTGGGAGTGGCAGACAGCACTCACCTGAGAAGAATGCCTACAAACTCCCAGTCAGGACAAAAAGGTTTACAAGGCAAAACCTGGATGACATACCCTGAACCATGAAGCAAACTCACAAGCTATCGCGAGTAGCAAGTCGCTGCGACCTTCTCTTCCCAGACCTATCTGGATCAGTCACAGTCGTGACAGTACCCCCTTTCTACGAGGGCCACCGGACCCTCAAGACCAGGCCTCCCGGGTGGGACCTATGAAAAGCCCGAATGAGTCTATCCGCCTTTATCTCTGATGCTGGCACCCACATTCTCTCTTCGAACCATAACCTTTCCAGTGCACCAGGTACTGAAGAGAGCGGCGAACATATCGTGAATCAACAATCTTTTCTACCTGAAACTCAAGACTGCCATCAACAACCACCGGTGGAGGCGGTAGTGGCAATGGTTCAGGAGGTTCTACATATCTCTTAAGCAGAGATCTGTGGAAGACATTATGGATCCTTAGAGTCTGAGGTAGCTCCAGACGAAAAGCCACCGGGTTAATGATCTTAATTACCCTATAAGGACCAATAAATCTCGGACCTAATTTCCATGAGGGAACCTTCAACTTGATATTTCTGGTAGACAACCACACCAAGTCATTCACCCCAAGGTCCGGACCTTCAGAGCGCTTCTTATCAGCCACACGTTTGTATCTGCCACCAATTCTCTTCAAACTTTCTTGCACACTCTGCCACACTGATGAAAGTGAAGACGCAAATCGTTCCTCCTCGGGAATCCCAGACGGCCCCCTCACTAAACGTACAAAACTGAGGATGGAAACCATACGCACCAAAAAATGGTGACTTATCGGTGGATTCTTGACGACGATTATTAATGGCAAACTCGGCTAACGGTAAATAAGATGACCATTCCTCCTGATTTTCGGAAACAAAGCATCTCAAATATGTCTCTAGGTTTTGATTGGTACGTTCAGTCTGACCGTTGGACTGAGGATGGAAAGATGAAGAAAACGACAGATGAACCCCTAAACGAGAACAAAAAGCTTTCCAAAATTTAGAAACAAATTGGGTACCACGATCCGAAACAATATCGGAAGGGACCCCGTGAAGCTTCACGATGTGGTCAATAAAAACCTGAGCCAGTGTGTTAGCATTAGGCAAAGCGGTCAGAGCAATAAAGTGCACCATTTTACTGAATCTGTCAACAACAACAAGAATAACAGTCTTCCCGCTGATACTGGTAGATCAGTAATGAAATCCATTGATAGGTGCGCCCAAGGCCTGTTGGGGATGGCCAGAGGTAAAAGACGCCCTGCCGGACGAGTATGATCCACCTTAGAACGAGCACAGGTAGGACATGCAGACACAAAATTCAACACCTCCTGGCGCCACTTAGGCCACCAGAACCGACGAGACACTAATTCAGAGGTTGCCTTACTACCTGGGTGTCCTGCCAGTGCGGAGTTATGGTGTTCCTTTAGTATCTCCAGGCGTAAATTTTCTGGCACAAACAGTTTATCCGAGGGGCAGGAGGCCGGGCGTCCCCTGAGCTTCCAACACCCTCCCTCTAAACCTGAGTGTAATGCAGAGACCACCACCCCTTTTGCAAAATAGGCTCTGGAACATCATCATCACCCCTCCAGGAAAACTTCGAGACAATGCATCCGCCTTAGTATTTTTTGCCCCGGGCGATAGGTTATTACAAAATTAAACCTAGTAAAAACAACGACCACCGAGCCTGTCTAGGGGTGAGACGTTTAGCAGACTCCAGATATACTAAGTTCTTGTGATCGGTAATCACTGTGACGGGATGAACCGCCCCTCCAAAAAATGACGCCACTCCTCTAAGGCCAACTTAATAGCCAAAAGTTCCCTGTTGCCAATGTCATAGTTCCTTTCTGCAGTAGACAATTTCTTCGAAAAGAAAGCACACGGACGCCATTCACCAGGGACGGGCCCTGAGATAGTACCGCTCCCACCCCCACCTCTGATGCGTCAACCTCTACAATAAAAGGAAGCGAGACATCTGGCTGTACGAGAATAGGAGCCGAGGTGAATCTTTCCTTCAGAGATGTAAAGGCAGTTTTGGCTGCATGTGACCATTTGGAAAAATCGGATCCCTTTCGGGTCATGTCCGTCAGTGGTTTGACCACCAAGGAATAGTTCTTTATAAACTTCCTATAAAAATTGGCAAACCCCAGGAAGCGTTGCAATGCCTTCAGGTTCTCAGGCAGATCCCAGTCCATAATTGCCCGGACTTTCTCTGGATCCATGCGGAAACCTGAATCTGACAACACATACCCCAGAAATGGCAGTTCTTTACGGCGAACACACATTTCTCTAATTTAGCAAACAATTTGTTGGCCCTTAATATCTGCAGCACTTGTCTCACATGGATCTTATGTGTATCCAGATCCGGAGAATAGACCAGGATGTCATCAAGATATATCACAACAAATCTCCCGATAAGGTGACTAAAAATATCGTTGACAAAATGTTGGAACACCGCAGGCGCATTAGTAAGACCAAATGGCATGACCAGATTTTCATAATGCCCTTCCGGAGTATTAAAGCCGTCTTCCACTCATCCCCTCTTTGATGCGAACCAGGTTATAGGCTCCTCTGAGATCCATTTTGGAGAACCATTTAGCACCAGCAACCTGATTAAAGAGGTCGGGAATGAGAGGAAGAGGATAGGGATCTCGGATAGTTATCCGGTTTAATTCCCGAAAATCCAGGCAAGGACGCAGGCCCCCATCTTTCTTTTTAACGAAAAAGAACCCTGCAGCCACGGGTGAAGAAGAGGGTCTGATGTGTCCCTTAGCCAAACTTTCCGAAATATAATCTTTCATAGCCTTTCTCTCCGGGCCAGAAAGATTGTATAACCGGGTTTTAGGTAGTTTTGCCCCAGGTAACAGATTAATTGGGCAATCATATGGACGATGAGGTGGTAACCCCTGACAACCCTTCTCAGAGAACACATCCATAAAATCTGACAGAAAGGAAGGTAGAGATGTTACAGAGAGTGTTGAGCACCTACTACTCAAGCAGTTGTCCTTACAATGTTCACTCCACTCCACAATCTCCCCGGCCTGCCAATCCACCACGGGATTGTGAGTCACCAGCCAGGGAAGCCCCAAAACCATAGGAGCCGGAAGACCGTCCAGGACATAACAAGAGATATGCTCTTTATGGAGGTCCCCTACCTGCAGATGGATATTATGGACGATCTGAGTTAACTCTCTCTGAGTAAGAGGGGAGGAGTCGATGGCAAAACAGGAATAGTTCTGCGTACTGGTTCCGGAGTAACACCCAGAGCCAGAGCAAACCGTGAATCCACCAAATTGACCCCCGCCCCACTGTCCAAAAAGACGGAACAGATCTCAGTCTTATTGCCCGCCACAACGGTAGCGGACAACAAAAACTGAGACATGCGTATGGAGGAAACGAATACGCCCAGACTGTTATCCTCCGCACAGTCTGGGGACTCTAGTTTTCCGCGGCTCCTTAGTTTGTGATCTCTTGGGTTCTGAGGGACATACCTTTACAAAATGACCCCTCCCCCACAACGAAAAACAAACCTCTGACCTATGGCGGACCTTAGGAGGATTCACCCGTCTAGTGGCGCCCTATTTGCATTGGTTCGACTGGATCACAACAAACCGATCGCTGCCCTATAGAGGCCTCTGTAGAATTTAATAGTCTCTCCCTGAGTCGTCTGTCGATTCTTATGGACAGAGACATAGCAGCCTCAAGAGACCCAGGGACCTCGTATACAGCCAGCGCGTCTTTTAATTTTTCAGACAACCCCTGGCAGAACTGACTCCTAAGGGCCGAGTCGTTCCATAATGTATCCGTAGCCCACCTACGGAATTCAGAACAATATAGTTCAGCTGACCGGTTCTCCTGCCGAAGTCTACGTAGCTTAGACTCAGCCAGTGAGACCCTGTCTGGGTCATCATACACGAGACCCAAGGCTTCAAAAAACTCCTCCACTGATCGTAAGGCCGGAGCGTCAGATGGTAAAGAGAAAGCCTAAGCCTGCGGATCTCCTTGCAGGAGAGAAATTACAATGCCCACCCGTTGTTCCTCACCGCCGGAGGATCTAGGGCGTAACCTGAAGAACAATTTACAAGCTTCTCTGAAGGAAAAGCCACTTTTGGCTCAGGAGTACATTGGTCTCCCCTAGCAACGGTGGAACCCAAGGATTGCTGCTGCAGTACTGTTGCTTTTAATCCTGCCACTTCAAGGGATAACCCCTGTAATTGTTTCGCCAAAACCGTAACCGGATCCATAGTGAAACAGAAGAATACAAAGCAAAACAGCAGGCAAAAAAAAAAAAAAAAGGAAATGTCACTTTTTTTTTTTTTTTTTTTTTTAAAAGGCCAGATATACTGTCACGACCGCTGTCCCAGCAGCAGTCGTGTTGCACCAGACGGAGGGGAAGGGGGACCCTATCTACGGATGGGAAATGGAACGGCCACCCCTGACAAACCCTACGCTGGCATCTGTCTGCCCTGATACCCTAGACGGGGTGTGAACCCGTGCGGCGAGCAGGATGCCTAAACCCTGAGTGACCCTTAGAAGACTAGACTGGGGAAAGGCAGATGGGAGCACTAGTCACCATCACTCATGTCTAGGAGAACAACAGGGGAAGACAGTAACAAACAAACAAACAAACAAACAATCTCCAGCAGAGATAGACTTATCCAGTCACGAGCAGAGAAGATGATCCCAACAACGACAGTCCACGCCAGACACGAGCTCCACAGCAATACCGTCAAACGATCTCCTTCAAAGGTCAGAATAGCACTGGAAGTAAGGACTATATCTGGCAATGACTGCAAGTGAAACTGAAACTAATATAGTAGCTGGGAGTGGCAGACAGCACTCACCTGAGAAGAATGCCTACAAACTCCCAGTCAGGACAAAAAGGTTTACAAGGCAAAACCTGGATGACATACCCTGAACCATGAAGCAAACTCACAAGCTATCGCGAGTAGCAAGTCGCTGCGACCTTCTCTTCCCAGACCTATCTGGATCAGTCACAGTCGTGACAGTGAGCTAGCAATTGCAAGCGTTGCTGCAGCGTTGCCAGCCTGGGGGCCGCTGTAGATGACTTTCAAAACTGGGCACACACGCGGCGCACCTTCACCAGCAACTCAGGCAACTTGGGGTAGGTTTTGAGAAACCGCCGAACCACTAAGTTGAACACGTAGACTAGGCATGGTAAGTGTGTGAGCTTGCTGAGCTCCGAAGCCGCCACCAAGTTACGGATATTATCAGACACAACCATGCCTGGTTGCAGGTTGAGTGGCGAGAGACACAGCTCAGTCTAGTCCCTTATACCCTGCCAAAGCTCTGTGGAGGCGTGCTGTTTGTCACCTAAGCAAATTAGTTTCAGCACGGCCTGTTGCCGCTTCTCCACTGCAGTGCTACACTGCTTCAAGCTACTGACAGATGGCTGACTGGTGCTGCAAGATGAGAATTCAGAGGTGGAAGTGGAGGAGGAGGTGGAGGAGGAGAAAGGGGGGGGGAAGGTTGCATCAACTAAAGTAGGTGGTGGAGGAAATCCTGATGGAAGTAGGGCCCGCAATCCTTGGCGTCAGTGGCACCTATGCCATCCCTCCACAACGTTCCCCCAGTGTGCCGTCAGGGAAATATAGCGTCCCACTCCCTGGCCAAAAGCACTTCAAGCACTCCATGTGTCAGTTGTTAAGTGGACCTTCCAAATTACTGCGTTGGTCAGGTCGGGTGGACGGGTGATGTTACGGGACACATGCTGGTGTAGGGTGGAGACGGCACACCGGGGAAAATAGTGGCAGCTGGGGACTGAGTAACAAGGGACGGCAACCGCCATAAGGCTGCGGAAAGCCTCTGTGTCCACAAGCATAAATGGCAATATTTCCAGGGCCAGCAATTTGGAAAGGTGTGCATTTAGTGCTATAGCCTGTAGGTGGGGGGCTGGGTATTTGCGCTTTCGTGCAAAGGCCTGGGGTATGGACATCTGTACACTGCACTGGGACACAGAAGTGGATGTGCTAGATGATGGTGCTTATGAAGGTCCAGGTGCAGGACGGGAGGCATCCGGGCCTGTGTCTTGGACAGGGGATTGGCCAGCATGTAACACAGGGTAAGAGGAGACAGTTGTGTGACCCACAGACACTGATAGTGGACCCAGGCGTTCGGCCCTCCTATTAGTGTGCTTTGATGCCATGTGGCGTATCATGCTGGTGGTGGTGAGGTTGCTAGTGTTCCTGCCCCTGCTCATTTTGGTATGGCACAGGTTGCAAATGACCATTCTTTTATTGTCCACACTTTCCTCAAAAAAGCGCCAGACTGCGGAACACCTACCCATTGGCAAGAGAGATTGCCAAAAGGGGGTGCTCTAGGGAACAGTTGTGGGCCTGTTTGGTGTTGCCCACCTCTGCTACTGCCTCTTTCAGCCTGTAGCAGTGCTGCGGTCCCCCCCCCCCTCCTCCTTTACTGCTGTCCTCTTTCGGCTTGCCACCTTACCAGGTTGGGTGATTTCATCATCCACCACCTCATCTTCCATTTCCTCACTCTGGTCATCCTCCTGACTTGTTGACCTAACAAGAACCTCACTTATTGACAACTGTGTCTCATCCTCATCATGAACCTCTTGAGACACTAATTGCGGTTGACTTATTGGCAACTGTGTCTCATCATCATCATCCACCTCCTGAAACACTAATTGGCGTTACCCACCGTCATCTTTTTCTGACTGTGGATGCTCAAGAGTTTGGGAATCAGTGCACAAGATCTCCTCATGTCCCTCTTCAAGCGGTCTTGGCGAGTGGGCCAAATCAAGGAATGGCGATGAAAAGAGCTCCTCGGAATATCGGAGTGTAAGATCACTTGTTTGCTAAGACTCTCCATGGTGGGAGGAAGGAGGATCAGGGTGAGGATTCTGTTGACCAGACTCTTGGCTCACGAGATTGGACTTTGTGGAAGACAGGGTGGTGCTTAACCGACTGGAAGCATTATCTGCTGCAATCCAACCGATCACCTGGTCGCACTGGTCTGACTTGAATCTTGACCTGCGCCGCCCTGCAAGCTGAGACATTAAGCTAGGTATCATGGATGAGTGTGTTTCTTGTGCTATGGCACAGTTTCATTGCGCCCAGGGCCACGGCCTCTGCATGCACCATCAGCAGCATGGCCAAGTAATGTCGCTGCTGTCACAAGCGGCAAATAAAAAATTTCAGGGAATGTCACAGCTATTTGGGATGCGTAAACGTTATACAGGAGATGTAGCAAAGGTAATGTCGCTGCTGTCACCAGCGACTAATAAAAAATTACAGGGAATGTCACCATTATTTGGGATGTGCAAACGTTATACAGGAGATGTAGCGCAGATAATGTTGCTGCTTTCACCAGCGACTAATAAAAAATTACAGAGAATGTCACAGCTATTTGGGATGCTCAAACGTTATACAGGAGATGTAGCGCAGGTAATGTCGCTGCTGTCACCAGCGACTAATAAAAATTTACAGGGAATGTCACAGCTGTTTGGGATGTGCTCACATTATCATGTTATACAGGAGATGTAGCGCAGGTAATGTCGCTGCTGTCACAAGCGGCTAATAAAAAATTACAGGGAATGTCACAGCTATTAGGGATGCGCAAACGTTATACAGGAGATGTAGCGCAGGTAATGTCGCTGCTCTCACCAGTGACTAATAAAAATTTACAGGGAATGTCACAGCTGTTTGGGATGTGCTCGTGTTATACAGGAGTTGTAGCGCAGGTAATGTCGCTGCTGTCACCAGCGGCTATTAAAAAATTACAGGGAATGTCACAGCTATTTGGAATGCGCAAACATTATACAACAATTACGAAAAAACGTGCGGTGAGGAGACTCGAGCATTGCGCTCAAGCACACGCGGTGTTCGGCCGAGCATGCTCGAGTGAAAAAGGTGTTTGGCCGAGCATGCTTGCCCAACACTACTAAACAGCATTTAGAAAGCATTTAAAGAATTGCTTTACAGCAGACACATGGGCCATAGATGCAATGGTCAGGAGCTAACCTCATTGACATCTATGGGATAGTTTTCTAGGCATGTTCTGTGACCTGTGCAGAGGTTACTTTACAAGCCAGTAGTAGATAAGCTTTGACAATCACCTATAGTGAATCGAGAATCTTGTGTTATTTATACACAGAGGTGCTATCTGTAATTCTAAACTTGCCTGTAACGATAAAGGAGATAATTGCAGTAAAGTAATCGGTACAAACCCAGAAGTGATGCCTATTATTAGGCCTAGTGGCCAGTGTGCAATCTGCTGAATTTTATGTTTTTTGAGTAAATATATGTAGATATTGACATGTAAAACTAAAATCACAAAATGTGCTTAATATAAAAACATGATTTAAACAATGTAATTTTCTGATGACACATTATCCTTAAGTACAGTGTAACCAGCTCCTGACTCCCTCAAAGCTTTCCGTGATCAAATTCCCTAAAATCTACACAATTATTTATTTCTATTATTCCCTGATATTTTCCCTATAGTGTCCTTCTCATACTTCAGTAGTTGCTTGTGCCTCTATATATGTAATAGTTTTTCTGGCAGACACTGCTGGACACAGTTGTTCCTTATCAGAAGCTGAACACATTATGGCACTCATGCTCAGGGCCGGGCCGACACAGAGGCTGGGGAGGCTTCAGCCTCAGGGCGCAGGCCAGCTCCCCAGCGTCTGGGCGCCAGGCAGGCCACTGATCACATCGCTGCTGCTGCTGCGCCTGCCGGGCCGCGCTGGAGGACGGAGGGAGAAGTCCTGAACTGGAGGAGTCGATTCATCTGACTGAGCTGAATAGTTTGAAACAGCTCAGTCAGACAGCAGAGAGCAGCAGCAGAGAGGAGCGTAACCTGATCCTAGAGTGGAAGCCAGGCTACTGCCAGCCCCACCCCCCCTGCCCTGTGACCAATCAGATGTGAGGCAGCAGCTCTGAGTCTCCAGACACAGTACAGGGAGTCTAAGAATCGAATGAGTCTATGAGTTATAAGAACCGAATGATCCTCCTACTTATAGACTCATTTGATTCTTTGAGTTAAAAGAATCCTGTCACCACAGAGCAGAGAGCACTACTGAGTCTATTGCTTTTGTTCATTGCAGCAGTGATAAGGGACAGACAGGACAGTCAGCAGAGAGATAAGAGAAATGACAGGACACAGAGTTTAGTTTACAGGAGATCCTTATTCAGATTGAATTAACCCTTTAGGATCAAATTGGCTTCTGAAACATCTGTCTCACGCAGTAGCTCTATAACTAAGGCTGGATTCACAAGTCTGTGGAACACGGTCTGATTTCTTATGCATGCAGGAGCGCACTGCGTCATTGGTTGCTATGATGCTGTGTGCTTCCTGCTGCCACCGCAGTACAGTGATGCGCTCGTATAGATCAAACCAGTGCAACACTGTACTGCGGCGGCAGCAGGAAATACACGGCGTCGTAGCAACCACTTACCCAGTGCGCTCCTTCATTCAGAAGAAATCCATGCCGGTACCACACAGACCGTGATCCATGGACGTTTGAATCCAGCCTAAGGGTGGGCTCACACTAGCACTATGGATTCCGTTACAGCTTTCCATTATAACATGGTTATAACAAAAAATAACGGAATCTATAAGATGGAAGTCAAAACGGAAGCCTTTAAGAGGCATTCCGTTTTGCTTACATCATAGTAGAAGTCTATAGTAATCATAACAGATCCATCTTGTTTCATCTCTAAATGACGGGGAAGGGGGGCGCACTTGGGCAGCTCAGCCTCTGTTGGTGGTGGACCTTGTCCCTGCCCTGCTCATGCTCATTCAGCATAGGCATCTCCCTGCCTACTGCCCTCCCTGATTGGCAGATAAGGCTGTCTTTCAGCCTCTGAACCAATCAGGGCAAGCCCTCCCCACACTTTCTCCCAGTGTTATGTGATCCTAAGCCTTCGTTCTCGATTTTCCCAGGTAATATTAACACTAAAATGGTGCTGGATATCATTTTTAAGTCATTTGCAAGTTTGTAAGGAATTTGATTAGTTTACAATCGGTTCACTCATCCTTAGTCTAAACCAAATGATCATCTCTGATCACCCCATGCTAATACCTATTAAAGAATTGCTTAAATAACAATTTCTTAATCCAGTGTCATTGTAGCATCCCAAAAAGGCCATGTGCAGTGCTCCAGTACAGGTGCCCCTCTTTGCACAGCACTGGCTCTAGGGAGCAACAATGAGAGAACAGCCACTGTGATAGACTTTGTAACAGGACCACTTCCATCCTCCACTCCAGCTCTTCAAGAGTTCACTGAACATGTCTGTCAGCATGAGGATAGATGATGTCAGTGATGGCGAACCTTTTAGAGACTGAAAGCCTAAAGTGTAACCCAAAACCCACTTATTTATCACAAAGTGCCAACACGGCAATTTACCCTGAAGACTACAGTCCAATATAGTATATCTTCCAAGTACTTTATCATTTAGCTATAATAGCCTGCCTACATTCAATGCGCTGTCTGTTTTTTTTAATAGTACGCCGTGTGCCAATGAATGGAGAGGGCTCTGAGAGCCGCCTCTGGCACTCGTGCCATAGGTTCGCCACCACTGGGACAGACCATATATTTTAAGTTCCTGCACATATGAGCAATGTATAGGTGTACACAGCCTGGAGAAAAGACTGTCAAACTCTACTTGTGATCTCTTTGACCAGGGAGAAAACACTGTGGCCTGGGAGCCTCAGCACAGTTATGAAAAGATGCCAACCACTGCAAGCAAATCTACATTTGGACTGGTCAGATGATGGTAACTCTATTGGCAAGTACAGCCTGAGTTAGACAGTCTGCGGACTTAGTAGTACAGAGTGGAGAAGCCTGCCACAGCTTTACAAAAAAATCTAGTGTAAAAAAAAAAAAAAAGGACTAATTTCAAAGAGCAGTAAAAGAAATGGTCTTCTGGTTCATTGTTGTGAACTTATTCTGATTCCATTATTGTTTTATAATTCATTCAAGAGACTACCATACATAGTCTGCTTATATATAAAGGCAAACTTGTGTTGCCACTTTAGCTAGTCGTAACAATCGATTCATCTCATGAAGCAGGATACTGTGCCTGCAATAGGGTAACCCCCAGCCACTTGATTGACTGGGCCAGATATCTCAGACTGCCCTAACAATGTCAAGCCCGCGCCATACCTCAGAGTAGCTGTGCAGGCAGCGACTTCTCCAGCGACTTCTACACAGAAGTGTAGCGGTGCAAGTACAGTCACTGCTCTAGCAGCAGAAGCAGAGACTCCGTGCTTGTGTCGCTACCTGGAGCAACAGAGCAGACACCAGATTTTCAGGGCCGGCTGAGATATCTAGCCCTATCAAGTGGTGGGGAGTAGATTCTCAGCTTTGGGAACAATGCAGGTGTAGAATCCTGCCTAATGAGGTGAATAGATTTGCTCATCTCTAGCCAGTTGTTACTCTACATTTACATCAAATTGTTCTATTAAAGGAAGAGTTAACCACACCTTACCAAAGTCTATTTGTCACCGTGCCACCTGAACCTTACAAGTTGACTATAAGATGTGTTCATAGAGTATTTTTACAGTAGCGGTAAGTTTTGTTTTTGTTTTTTTAAAGAAAAGCATTATTTCACGTATTTGCATTTTAGTGTTTCAGGCATAGGCACATCTTAAAATACATATAGATACCAGTACCTGTCATAACCATGGCAACCAGAATGAAAACAATAATTGCTGATTGAATTCAAAGAACTGGAACACAATGAACAATAGAAAATGTTTTTTTATTTCAAAGTTAGCTTTTGTTCTTTCTTTCTTTCTCTTTCTTTCTTTTTTTGCGGCAGACTAAGGCTACTTTCACACTAGATTTTCTATTTTCCGGTATTGAGATCCGTCATAGGATCTCAATACTGGAGAAAGACGCTTCTGTTTTGTCCCCATTCATTGTCAATGGGGACAAAACTAGTGATGAGTGAGCATGCTCGGCCGAGTACCAGTTCGGCTGGAGCATGGCTATGCTCAGCACATGGCGGTACTCGGCTGAGTACTGCATGTGGTCGAGCGAAATACTCGAGTCTCTGCCCCGCACGTTTCATGGGTTTTAAGCAGCCAATAAAGGTGCAGGTAAATACTGCCCTCACTGTAATGCCAATAGCCATGTTAGCTGCTGGCATTATAGTGATTGGCTGGCCAGAATGCGTCATTGGAAGTTATATAGCACCCGATGACGCATGTTCGGCTCAGACATAGTCAGGGAGAGCATCGGGTAGGAAGGGAAAGACAGAGCAGGGAGCGAATTTCAGCGATTTTAGTTACAGAAAGCTTTTCAAAGGCCTAAAAGTCCTTTTAGGGACTACTGTGTGTGTGTGTGTGTTTTAGATCAACAAAATATTGAACAGCAGTATCAGGGACATCCGTGCTAATTAAGGGACAGATAGTGCAGGGAGAGAAATTTGCTGTATTTAATACCAAAAGCTTTTCAAAGAACTCAAAATCCTTTAAAGGGCTACTGTGTGTGTTTCACAGCAGCAAGATATTTTTATTTTATAACTATTAGTGACATATACTGTACATCATCCGCAAACTGACTCTTTCATAATCTGGGTCACATCTAGTGTCAATAATCTGTGGTGTTCTCTTTAACCAATACTGTCCTGCCTCAAAAAACACTGTCAGTATTACAAATTCCAATAATCTGGTCCTCATATAGTGTCTGTAATCTGTGGTGTTCTATAACCAATACTGTTCTGCCTCAGAAAACAGTGTGTATATTACAACTTCCATTAATCTGGGCCTAGTAACGTGACCAAAATCTGTGGGTTTTTGTATCCCATACTGAACTGAATCTGAAAACAATGTGTATATTACAGCTTCCATAAATCTGGGTCTAGTGTAGTGTCCAAAATCTGTGGGTTTTTGTATCCCATACTGAACTGAATATGAAAACACTGTGTATATTACAGCTTCCATTAATTTGGGCCTAGTGTAGTGTCCAAAATCTGTGGGTTTTTGTATCCCATACTGAACTGAATCAGAAAACTGTGTCTTTAGCGGACACGGACAGTAAAACAATCTGCTCCACATCTACAGACAAAACCATTAATATAAAGAAGGCGAGCACAAAGGGATGGGGAAGTGGGCGTGATGCTGATGGTGCAAGCAGAGGCCGTGGCCCTGAGCACAATAAAACTGTGCCTGCTGCCAGTGCACCAGAAAAAAATAAAAAATCCACCTTACCCAGCTTCATGTCCAACTTAGCTGGGAGGTGCAGGATAATACTGTCCAAGTCGGATCAGTGCGAACAGGTGGTCGGTTGGATTGCTTAAGATAATGTTTCCAGTCGGTTAAGAACCACCCTCTCTTCCACAAAGTCCAGTCTCTGTAGCCAAGAGTCTGGTCAACCGAAACCTCACTCTGATCTTAATTCCTCCCACCATGTCGAGTCTTGCCAAACAAGTGATCCCACACTTGGATATTCACACAACCTTTTTTCATCGCCAGTAGTTGGTTTGAGTCTCTCGCCAAGCACCCTTGAAGAGGTACCGAGATATTGTGCCCTGATTCCCAACGTCTTGATCCTCCACAGTCTCAATAAGATGACGGTGGTAAACGGCAATCATTCATTCACGAGGTGGATGATGATGAGACACAGTTGTCAATCACTGAGGTTGTGGTTAGGTCAAGTCAGGAGGATGAGCAGAGTGAGAAAGTGGAAGAGGAGGTGGTGGACAATGAGTTCACTGACCAAACATGGGAAGGTGAAAAGACAAACGAGGACAGCAGTACAGACGAAGATCTGCAGCACCGCAACAGTCTGGAAGAAGCACTGGGTTTGCAAAAGGGGGAAGTCAGCCCACACCAAACAGGCCCATAACCGTTACACGGAGCACCCCCATGCGTAAATCTACCTTGCCAAGGGATAGGTGTTCCGCAGTATGGTGCTTTTTTTAAGGAAAGTATAGACGACAAAAGAGTGGTAGTTTGCAACTTGTGCCGTACCAAAATGAGCCGGACGTGAACACTAGCAACTTCACCACCACCAGCATGATCCTCTACATGGCATCCAAGCACCCTAATAAGTGGGCTGAATGCCTGCGTCCACAATCTGGGTCTGCGGGTCACACCACTGCCTCCTCTTCCCCTGTGTTACGCACTGACGGCGAATCCCCTGTCAAAGATGCAGGCCCGGATGCCCATTGCCCTGCACCTTCGCATGAACCATCAGCAACAGCATCCACTTCCCCGTCCCAGCGCAGTGTCCAAATGTCAATAACGCAGGCATAAGCATAACCATTCCACTGCTGTGTCTACTCAAACGATCGCTGCTCACAATTAAGAAGGACACCCCGAATGTGGCAGACGAGGAATTGGGTTAGGACATTATACAGGGTAGTACCCATGGAACTTTAATTCCATCTGTTCAGTGTGGATGGGCAGAAGAGGAGGAGGAGGAAGAGGGGATAGAAAGTCATCCTGATGTTGACATCGACATCTTGCCTGTTGGTACTCTGGCACACATGGCTGACTTCATGTTAGGCTGTCTTTCCCGCGACCCTCGGGTTATACGCATTTCAAATAACACAGAATACTGGGTGTTCACCCTTCTTGACCCCCACTACAAAGTGAACTTCTGATTTCCCATTCCTGTGGTGGAGAGGACGAGTAAAACGGTGCAGTACCAGAAGGTACTTTTTGAGAGATTGCTCCAAAATGTTCCACCTGACAACGGGGTCGCCAGAGTCAGTACTTCCTTAGGCAACCGAGGAAGGGAGACAAGGGGAACACACAGCAGTTCCAGCAAAGGCAGGGCAACACTCGTAAAGGCATGGGACACTTTCATGACACCCCATCAGCAGCCTCACCCTAAAACGCGGCCTAGTGCTACAAGGAGGGAAACGTTTTGGAAGATGGTGAAGGAATACATTGCAGACCGTGTCAGCATCCTAAATGATCCCTCAGTGCCTTACAACTACTGGGTGTCCAAGCTGGACACGTGGCATGAACTTGCGCTCTACGCCTTGGAGGTGCTGGCCTGCCCTGCTGCCAACGTTTTTTCTGAGCATGTATTTAGTGCTGCTGGTGGCATTATAACTGATAAGCGTATCTGCTTGTCCACTGACAGTGCTGAAAGGTGGACTCAGATAAAAATGAACAAGGCCTGTATTGCCCCTGACTTTTTAACTCCACCAGAGAAGAGCTGAGCTGATGATGAACATAAAGGCAATTTCAATGTATTGTTTATAATGTACTCAGTCTACTGTAGTGTATTGCCATGCACCTTTTCCACCACAAAAAAGTGTATATGGTTGAATCTTGTTTTCTCCTCCTCCTCCAGATTGTATATATTCCCTCCACTACAATTTTTAGAGGGTCAGCTCACCAGCAGGCCCTCAACCATAATATTTTACAGGGTCAGCTCACCAGCAGGCCCTCAACCATAATGTTTTAGAGGGTCAGCTCACCAGCAGGCCCTAAACCATAATGTTTTATAGGGTTAGCTCACCAGCAGGCCCTCAACCATAATGTTTTACAGGGTCATCTCAACAGCAGGCTTGACCATAATGTTATAGAGGGTCAGCTCACCAGCAGGCCCTTAAGCATAATGTTTTATAGGGTCAGCTCACCAGCAGGCCCTTAACCATAATGTGTTACAGGGTCAGCTGACCAGCAGGCCATCAGCCATAATGTTTTACAGGGTCAGCTCACCAGTAGCCCCTCGCCCCTAATGTTTTAGAGGGTCACCAGCAGGCCCTTGCTCCAAATGTTTTTGAGGGTTACCAGCAGGCAACCAATCATAATTTGTCAAGGGTGTGTATGATGCCCTTTTTTGTGAGTAATTCAGGGCGTATTGTAGTGTCGGTTCCTTATAATTTTTGGCAGCCCTTTCACTTAGTGAATAGGCTTTATGAGTGTAGGAGTCACACTACCTGAATAATTGTACTGCAATGTGAGCGGGACCCTCCTTTATGTGATATTCAGGCTGTTTCGTAGTTCCTCCTGCTTGTCATGTTTTGCCTCACTTGCATTTTATATACAATTGAATATACAGGAAAGAATGTTTCCTAACAATTTGTCCTGTGAAATTGATTTGTTTGGGGGGGTTTTGTGCGTATTTTTGTCAGTCTGTAAAAGTGGCATACAACTCGGACAGTACAAAGATATAGAAAACAGAGGATTACGGTACAATTAGAGCTCCTGATTCACGAAGTGGACCAGGTTACAGAAAAAAGTACCTATAGGGGAGGCGGATGGAAGTGGAAGTTATTACAGAGGTGTAGTGGGAGTGTCGCCGTACTAAGATGTGGATAAGGGAAGGCAGCACAAGTGTTTCGGTGGGTAGGAGAAACCTTGTCCACTTCAAAAATACCTGAGAGAAGGAGACTGTGCAGAAAAAAAAGGAGGAGGTGGTAAAATAAGGGGATGACCCCTATCAACCATCATAAAAAAGGAACACGTGATTAGGTGCCAAGTCCCTAGATCAATATTAATGGTAATAGTAATAATAATAAATTGTTGATGACCCTCACAGAGGTCTTTAAAAGAGTATATCTCATTAGAGAGCAGGAGAAATAGGTAGTTACTCCAGCGTTGAGGTTGGAGATTAAAAGGATAAAATCAAGTACACTCACTTCACAGGGGGGGTAGTCACCAGGATAAGCTCAAGACACCTGAGACTATTAACCCCCCCGGCCAGGATCGTATGTAGAAATCTTAGTGACTAAACGTAGCCCACACAGGATGGCTTGTTGGCAATCGCTTTATTAATAATATGGGGCTCGACGCGTTTCGAGGGTCTGAAGTCCCTTTTGTCAGGACAAATAGAAGAGCTCATAATCATAAAATGCAACAGAAAATAGAAATAACACAGGAAAAGATTGAAATAAAAATATATACCGATCCCATACGTCTTACAAAAAAATGGGTGGAAGTAATTCAACCCGAGTCTTTTTGTATAATAAAATTGGACAAGTACGATTAGGTCCAAGGGTATATGCAATATAAAACGTACTATTAATACATATAGGAGTAAGATCCATAGAATATAATAAAGAGAAATATATATATATATATATATATATATATATATAATAAATATAAAAAATAAATAAAATAACAGTACTGATGTTATATCAAATGTTACATAGTTAGATGGTAGGCCTCTAAAGTTTCATCAGGACCATACCATTTTCTGGTTTTACATCGTATCAACAATATAAAAGATGTATACAGTGCATCAATCTAAATGCATCCACATATAATAAAAATCTGATTCATACCTTCAGGATTTTGTACATGAAGTGTGTATTTTGAGAAAAATATAAAAAAGTGTATATACTATAGCTAGTCAGGGAATAAATGGTTTAAAAGGGGGTCTTTTAAGGGCTATATTATATGAAAGAAAATTATACAAATAAAGGGATATATATATATATATATTTATATATATATAAAGAATCTGTTACAAATAAGGGCCAAAATATATATATATATATATATATATATATATATTTGTGGGGAGTCGCGCTGGTAGATATTAGTGCGGGTGCAATATAGAGGCAAAACAGAGTCCAGAAAGTGTAGCAAACAGTGTTTAATTCACACTTGTAGCAAATACACAGCAAACAGTCAATTCACACCCATTAGAAAACGTGCAGCAAAACGAAATAGTCAAAAACAGGTTCCAGTCACCTGGGAGGCTTTAGGTGCAGGTTCGCACCTGGCTGTCAGTCCAGCCGCAAGGCGATCGACCTCCGGCTTCCAGGCCGTCTGCACTCCTCCTTGCTTGGGGTCTTGCTTCCAGCCCAGAGAACTCCACACAGCACAGCATGGATCAGCACTCCCAAACTCAAGTGATTCCACAGCCTAACAGCAGCTCCAGGACAATCACCCTCAGCTGCTGAGGAGGCTGCCTTTTAAAGGCCCGGATAAAGTCCGGCCTGGACCGTGGGGAATAGGCACCCACCCAACTCTTTGCCTACTCCCAGTAAGAGCCGGCCCGGATTGGCTTTGCAGCCAAACTAAAAACAAGGTGTCAAACAGCACTAGCTGCTGCTGACACACAAAAACCCGGCTCTTACCTCACCGAGGCCAGGAACCTCGGTGACACGTACCTGCCATCGACCACGGTACCTTGCAGCCTCTTACACACCCCCCCCCCATTGTTCAACCCTGAGGGGGTGAACACATGTGAGGCAGTGGACGCGGGACAGGGCATCTGCGTTACCCTGCAAGCGGCCTGCCCTGTGTTCTACAGAGAACTTAAAGTTCTGCAGGGATAGGAACCACCTGGTGACCCGAGCATTCCTCTCCTTTGCCTGGCTCATCCACTTGAGAGGGGAATGGTCGGTCACCAGACGGAACCTCCTCCCTAACAGGTAGTAGCGGAGAGATTCGAGTGCCCACTTGATAGCCAGGCACTCCCTCTCCACTATACTATACCTGGACTCGGCGGGACTGAGCTTACGGCTCAGGAAGACAACGGGATGTTCTTCCCGTTGACCTCCTGAGACAGTACCGCACCGAGGCCTACCTCCGAGGCGCCGGTCTGTACGACGAACTCCCTGTTGAAGTCGGGTGTCACCAAAACCGGGGACCCACACAGGGCCGACTTCAACGCGGAGAAAGCCTCCTCCGCCTTCTCACTCCAGCTAACCTTCCCAGACTTTCGCCCCTTCAACAGGTCTGTCAATGGCGCTGCTATTGTGGCAAAGTGGGGCACAAACCGCATGTAGTACCCTACCATTCCCAGGAAGGACTTTACCTGCCTGGTGGTGACCGGTCGGGGCCAGTTACGTATGGCTTCTACCTTAGTTACCTGCGGCTTGATGACTCCCGCCCAATAACATATCCCAGATATTTAGTCTCTTCCAACCCAATCGCACACTTCTTTGGATTGGCGGTTAGACCAGCTTTCCTCAGGGCATCCACTACCGCCTGCACTTTGGGCAAATGGCTTTCCCAGTCGGTGCTGTGGATGATTACATCATCTAAGTAGGCCGAGGCGCACCGACGATGAGGTCGCAGCACTATGTCCATTAACCTTTGGAAGGTGGCGGGGCGCCATGCAGGCCAAAGGGTAACACCTTGTAGTGATACAGGCCCTGCGGGTAACAAAAGCGGTTTTTCCTTGGCCGACTCCGTTAAGGGTACCTGCCAGTACCCTTTAGTGAGGTCTAGCACAGAAAAATACCGGGCTTGTCCTAAATTCTCAACAAGCTCGCTCTACCCGGGCATGGGATACGCATCAAACTTGGACACTTCATTTAACTTATGAAAATCGTTGCAGAACCGCAACGTCCCATCCGGCTTGGGTATTAGAACTATGGGACTGGCCCACTCACTTTTCGACTCCTCAATGACATCAAGCTTCAACATTAATTGCACTTCCTCCGCGATGGCCCGTCGCCGAGCCTCGGGTACCCGGTATGGTTTTAACCGGATCTTGGCCTGAGGCTCAGTGACGATGTCATGTTGGATGAGAGACGTGCGGCCAGGGAGGTCCGAGAACACATCCGTGTTCCGACTGATGAACTCCCTGACTTCCTGAACTTGTTTGGAAGACAGGCTGTCTGCAATTTTTACCGTGGCTACCGCTCGCAGGCCTCGAACTGTGGGGCTGGACCCTTCTCACCCAGAAGCCCTGGCCGGGGCTGTTGTCGCCGGTCGCGTTCCTATCCTTCCACGGCTTTAGTAAATTCACGTGGTACACCTGCTCCCGGCTTGCGCCGCCCTGGCTGGTGTACCTTGTAATTTACTTCCCTACCTTCTCAATCACCTCATAGGGGCCCTGCCACCTAGCTAGGAACTTGCTGTCAAGGGTGGGTACCAGAACCAAAACCCGATCTCCCGGATTGAAGCCCCGCACCCGAGCCTGACGATTATACACCCTACTCTGGGCTTGTTGCGCTGCCTCCATATGCTCCCGGACCAGCGGCAACACCCTTTCCATCCGGTCTTGCATCTGGGTGACATACTCAATGACACTTTTGTGGGGGACAGGCTGCTGTTCCCACGCTTCCTTGGCGATATCCAACAGGCCCCGAGGGTGTCTGCCATAAAGCAGTTCGAAGGGCGAGAACCCAGTAGAGGACTGGGGCACCTCTCGCACTGCGAACATGAGATAGGGCAGAAGCAGGTCCCAGTCCTTCCCATCTCTAGACACCACCCTTTTAACATATTTTTAGAGTTTGGTTAAACCTTTCGACAAGACCGTCCGCTTATGGATGGTAAACGGACGTCCGCAATTGCTTTATACGCAATAATTTACACAGTTCCTCATAACTTTAGACATAAAAGGGGTCCCTTGGTCTGTCAGAATCTCTTTTGGCAGGCCCACACGGGAAAACATTTCCATTAACTCTTTGGCAATGAGCTTAGCCGAGGTATGTCGCAGAGGCACCGCCTCCGGATACCGAGTGGCGTAGTCGAGAACTACCAGAATGTGTTGGTGGCCCCTGGCAGACTTCGGTACAGGCCCGACTAGATCCATAGCGATACGCTCAAACAGGACCTCAATGATTGGAAGAGGCACAAGGGGACTACGGAAATGTGGCTGGGGGCTATTTACCTGACAGGTTGGACAAGATTTACAATATTCTTCTACCTCCTTAAACACACCAGACCAATAAAACCGCTGCAGTATGCGGTCCTGTGTTTTCTGCCACCCCAGGTGTCCCCCAAGAACATGTTGGTGGGCAAGCTCCATGACCAGCTTGCGATACGCTGTGGGCACCACCAACTGTTCAACAGATTCACCCCGGATTTGGTTCACCCGATATAACATTTCTTGGTGAACGACAAAGCGGGGAAATATTAACTCAGCCCCTGGCTTCTGGGGTTTACCATCAATTTCCACCACATTCTCCCAGGCCCTAGTTAGGGTTTGGTCCCGGTGTTGGGCAGTCCCAAAATTGTCTCCGGAGACGTGGAGGTCTGCCAACTCAGGTTCTGGTGGCAAGTCCTCCATGTCTCCCACCATTACACTCAGTGGGGGTGTCTCCCTCTATCACAGCAGTGGTGGTCACCCCTACCGCAGGCCCTTCGGACTCGGGCTCCCAGGGCTCTGGCCCCCACTGGAACCAGGCCACTCTGCTAGGGTTGCCCCTGTCTCAGGGCTATTAGTCACTTTCATCTCAGGCCATAGTGAGGGAAAACCAGGAAAGTCTCTCCCAATTATTAGTTCATACGGTAGCTTTGTGGAGATCGCCACTTCACAAGTCCATGTGCCGGCCGCCGTGGATAGAGACATTACAGCAGTGGGATAGTCCTTTAAGTCTCCATGTATGCACACCACACCAACTTTCCGGCCCGTATACTGGGTGGGCTGTACCAGGGCAGCACTTACCAGGGTTACTAGGCTCCCTGAGTCCAACAGCGCCACTGCCAGGTTATCACCCACTTGCACCTGGCACAGGTGACGATTGTCTACTGTCTCGGGGGTGCCGGTTGCACACAGTCTCCAGGCATACATGGAAGCCCAGTACCCATAATTAATCTCCATGGGTTCTCCCCACTGTGGACAGTCGGCCCTTACGTGGCCAGGCTCGTGACACCGCCAGCAGACTATCGGGGCCGGGTCTACAGGGGGTACACCCCGAGCAGGTTTCTTGGGTACCAGTCGTCGGGACTGGATGGGAGTACTCCGGGTTTGACCGGCCCTCCCAACAACACCCCCTTTCAAGTTTTGGGTGGCCTCATAGCGCTCCACCAGGTCGACCATTTCTAGGGCATTGGTGGGTGATACCTGGCCGATCCAGTGCTGAAGGGGTAAGGCAAGGCCCTCCAGAACATGTCAGCCAGCAGTCGGTCCAGCATAGCAGTCGGACTTAGGAATATCAGGCTGCAGCCATTTTTGCAACCTGTGCAGCAACTCATAGTACTGCGGCCGGGCGGGTTCAGCCGCTTTAAAGTCCCACTGGTGGACCCGTTGAGCCCGGACTAACACGCTTACCCCCAGCCTGGCCAGGATCTCCCCTTCACCGTGGGGTAATCAGCAGCCTGGTCATCTGCTAAGTCAAAAAAAACTTGTTGGGATCCGGATGCCAGGAACGGAGCGACCACCTCAGCCCACTGGTAACGGGGTAACTTCTCCCTCACGGCCACCTTTTCAAAGACCGCCAGATACGTCTCCACGTCGTCCGAGGGGGTCATCTTTGGGATCGCAGCACGGACCGCTTTCCGGGCTTCATGGTCGTGGTGGGACGCTCCTGCAGCTTGTAACGCCATCACGTGCTGTAAAAGTAGTTGGTTAGTCTCCCGCTGCTGCACGTTAGCCTCCATGAGGGCTTTCACAGCCGCCTCCATGTTGCCAGAAATTCCTGTTTGCAACTTTGCCGGTTTTATATATGCCATGCTCTTGTGCTCAGCAAAA
This sequence comes from Bufotes viridis, assembly GCA_033119425.1. Lineage (NCBI taxonomy): Eukaryota > Metazoa > Chordata > Amphibia > Anura > Bufonidae > Bufotes > Bufotes viridis. Next base: position 42,767,445 of record CM065596.1, on the reverse strand, counting down.
CACAAACAATTCGGCGTTCACGCCAGCCTCACTGCGCATGCCCGCATCCTCCACCAAATGTGGGTAGTCGCTCTGGTAGATAGCAGTGCGGCTGCAGTATAGAGGCAAAACGGAGTCCAGAAAGTGTAGCAAACAGTGTTTAATTCACACTTGTAGCAAATACACAGCAAACAGTCACTTGGTGTTAATTCACACCCATCAGAAAACGTGCAGCAAAACGAAATAGTCAAAAACAGGTTCCAGTCACCTGGGAGGCTTTAGGTGCAGGTTCGCACCTGGCTGTCAGTCCAGCCGCAAGGCGATCGACCTCCGGCTTCCAGGCCGTCTGCACTCCTCCTTGCTTGGGGTCTTGCTTCCAGCCCAGAGAACTCCACACAGCACAGCATGGATCAGCACTCCCAAACTCAAGTGATTCCACAGCCTAACAGCAGCTCCAGGACAATCACCCTCAGCTGCTGAGGAGGCTGCCTTTTAAAGACCCGGATAAAGTCCGGCCTGGACCGTGGGGAATAGGCACCCACCCAACTCTTTGCCTACTCCCAGTAAGAGCCGGCCCGGATTGGCTTTGCAGCCAAACTAAAAAACAAGGTGTCAAACAGCACTAGCTGCTGCTGACACACAAAAACCCGGCTCTTACCTCACCGAGGCCAGGAACCTCGGTGACACATACCTGCCATCGACCACGGTACCTTGCACCCTCTTACAATATATATATATATATATATATATATATACAGTACAGACCAAAAGTTTGGACACACCTTCTCATTCAAAGAGTTTTCTTTATTTTCATGACTATGAAAATTGTAGATTCACACTGAAGGCATCAAAACTATGAATTAACACATGTGGAATTATATACATAACAAAAAAGTGTGAAACAACTGAAAATATGTCATATTCTAGGTTCTTCAAAGTAGACACCTTTTGCTTTGATTACTGCTTTGCACACTCTTGGCATTCTCTTGATGAGCTTCAAGAGGTAGTCACCTGAAATGGTTTTCACTTCACAGGTGTGCCCTGTCAGGTTTAATAAGTGGGATTTCTTGCCTTATAAATGGGGTTGGGACCATCAGTTGCGTTGTGGAGAAGTCAGGTGGATACACAGCTGATAGTCCTACTGAATAGACTGTTAGAATTTGTATTATGGCAAGAAAAAAGCAGCTAATTAAAGAAAAACGAGTGGCCATCGATACTTTAAGAAATGAAGGTCAGTCAGTCCGAAAAATTGGGAAAACTTTGAAAGTGTCCCCAAGTGCAGTCACAAAAACTATCAAGCGCTAAAAAGAAACTAGCTCACATGCGGACCGCCCCAGGAAAGGAAGACCAAGAGTAACCTCTGCTGCGGAGGATAAGTTCATCCGAGTCACCAGCCTCAGAAATCGCAGGTTAACAGCAGCTCAGATTAGAGACCAGGTCATTGCCACACAGAGTTCTAGCAGCAGACACATCTCTAGTAGAGATGAGCGAACACCTGGATGTTCGGGTTCGAGAAGTTCGGCCGAACTTCCCGGAAATGTTCGGGTTCGGGATTCGAACTCGATCCGAACTTTATCCCGAACCCGAACCCCATTGAAGTCAATGGGGACCCGAACTTTTAGGCACAAAAAAGGCTGTAAAATAGTCCAGGAAAGGGCTAGAGGGCTGCCAAAGGCAGCAAAGTGTAGAAAAATCCCCTGCAAACAAATGTGGATAGGGAAATGAATTAAAATTAAATAAAATAAATAAAAATTAACCAATATCAATTGAAGAGAGGTCCCACAGCAAGGAATCATGCGTCATATCACCCTGCACCGGAGAATGTCACTCTCATGTATTTTGGACCAGCACCCAGACAGAGGATACAGGTCCCACAGCAAGGAATCATGCGTCATATCACCCTGCACCGGAGAATGTCACTCTCATGTATTTTGGACCAGCACCCAGACAGAGGATACAGGTCCCACAGCATGGAATCATGCGTCATATCACCCACCACCGGAGAAGGCCACTCTCATGTATTTTGGACCAGCACCCAGACAGAGGATACAGGTCCCACAGCATGGAATCATGCGTCATATCACCCACCACCGGAGAAGGCCACTCTCATGTATTTTGGACCAGCACCCAGACAGAGGAGAGAGGTCCCACATCAAGGAATCATGAGTCATATCAACCACCACCGGAGAAGGCCACTCTCATTTATTTTGGACCAGCACCCAGACAGAGGATACAGGTCCCACATCAAGGAATCATGCGTCATATCAACCACCACCGGAGAAGGCCACTCTCATGTATTTTGGACCAGCACCCAGACAGAGGAGAGAGGTCCCACAGCAAGGAATAAGGCGTCATATCAACCCCCACCGGAGAAGGCCACTCTCATTTATTTTGGACCAGCACCCAGACAGAGGATACAGGTCCCACATCAAGGAATCATGCGTCATATCAACCACCACCGGAGAAGGCCACTCTCATTTATTTGGGACCAGCACCCAGACAGAGGAGAGGGGTTTTCACAGCAGAGAATCAGGCATTTAGATCACCCACCACAGGAGTAGGACACCATTTAATGGGACCCCGGCAACCATGTCAGATGGCACAAACATCAGCTTCACATCACCCAGCACAAGAGAAGGCCACTTTGAGAGACTTTGACCCCTGCACCCAGGCGGAGGAGAGGGTTTTCACAGCAGAGAATCAGGCATTTAGATCACCCACCACAGGAGTAGGACACCATTTAATGGGACCCCGGCAACCATGTCAGATGGCACAAACATCAGCTTCACATCACCCAGCACAAGAGAAGGCCACTTTGAGAGACTTTGACCCCTGCACCCAGACGGAGGAGAGAGGTTTTCACAGCAGAGAATCATGTATTTAGATCACCCACCACAGGAGTAGGACACCATTTAATGGGACCCCGGCAACCATGTCAGATGGCACAAATATCAGCTTCACATCACCCAGCACAAGAGAAGGCCACTTTGAGAGACTTTGACCCCTGCACCCAGGCGGAGGAGAGGGGTTTTCACAGCAGAGAATCAGGCATTTAGATCACCCACCACAGGAGTAGGACACCATTTAATGGGACCCCGGCAACCATGTCAGATGGCACAAACATCAGCTTCACATCACCCACCACAAGAGAAGGCCACTTTGAGAGACTCTGACCCCTGCACCCAGACAGAGGATACAGGTCCCACAGCAAGGAATCATGCGTCATATCACCCTGCACCGGAGAATGTCACTCTCATGTATTTTGGACCAGCACCCAGACAGAGGATACAGGTCCCACAGCATGGAATCATGCGTCATATCACCCACCACCGGAGAAGGCCACTCTCATGTATTTTGGACCAGCACCCAGACAGAGGATACAGGTCCCACAGCATGGAATCATGCGTCATATCACCCACCACCGGAGAAGGCCACTCTCATGTATTTTGGACCAGCACCCAGACAGAGGATACAGGTCCCACAGCATGGAATCATGCGTCATATCACCCACCACCGGAGAAGGCCACTCTCATGTATTTTGGACCAGCACCCAGACAGAGGATACAGGTCCCACAGCATGGAATCATGCGTCATATCACCCACCACCGGAGAATGTCACTCTCATTTATTTAGGCCCAGCACACAGACAGAGAGAGAGGTCCCACAGCAAGGAATCATGCGTCATATCAACCACCAACGGAGAATGTCACTCTCATGTATTTTGGACCAGCACCCAGACAGAGGAGAGAGGTCCCACAGCAAGGAATCATGCGTCATATCAACCACCAACGGAGAATGTCACTCTCATGTATTTTGGACCAGCACCCAGACAGAGGAGAGGTTCATTCAACTTTGGGTTGCACCGTAAGATCATGGTAAAGTAAAAAAATGAGGATTCAATAAAGAAGTGCCCCAGAGTACAAGAATACATGGTTGATGGGGAGGAAATGTCTATTCTGCACAAGGGAGGCACAGGTCCTGTGGGATCCATGCCTGGTTCATTTTTATGAACGTCAGCTTGTCCACGTTGGCTGTGGACAGGCGGCTGCGTTTGTCAGTAATGGCGCCCCTGCCGTGCTGAATACACGTTCAGACAAAACGCTGGCCGCCGGGCAGGCCAGCACCTCCAAGGCATAAAATGCTAACTCTGGCCACGTGGACAATTTGGAGACCCAGAAGTTGAATGGGGCCGAACCATCAGTCAGTACGTGGAGGGTGTGCAGGCGTACTGTTCAACCATGTTAGTGAAATGCTGCCTCCTGCTAACACGTTCCGTATCAGGTGGTTGTGCAGTTAGCTGTGGCGTGGAGACAAAACTTTTCCACATTTCTGCCATGCTAACCCTGCCCTCAGAAGAGCTGGCCGTGACACTGCTGCGTTGGCGACCTCTTGCTCCTCTTCTGCCTTCGCCTTGGGCTTCCACCTGTTCCCCTGTGACATTTGGGAATGCTCTCAGGAGCGCCTCTACCAGCGTGCGCTTGAACTCGCGCATCTTCCTATCACGCTCCAGTGCAGGAAGTAAGGTGGGCACATTGTCTTTGTATCGGGGATCCAGCAGGGTGGCAACCCAGTAGTCCGCACACGTTAAAATGTGGGCAACTCTGCTGTCGTTGCGCAGGCACTGCAGCATGTAGTCGCTCATGTGTGCCAGGCTCCCCAGAGGTAAGGACAAGCTGTCCTCTGTGGGAGGCGTATCGTCATCGTCCTCCGTATCCCCCAGCCACGCACCAGTGATGGGCCTGAGCTGTGTCGGGTGCCACCCCGCTGTGAACCTGCTTCATCCTCATCCTCCTCCACCTCCTCCTCATCCTCCTCGTCCTCCAGTAGTGGGCCCTGGCTGGCCACATTTGTACCTGGCCTCTGCTGTTGCAAAAAACCTCCCTCTGAGCCACTTCTAACAGACTGGCCTGAAAGTGCTAAAAATGACCCCTCATCCTCCTCCTCCTCCTCCTCCTCCTCCTGGGCCACCTCCTCTTCCATCATCGCCCTAAGCGTTTTCTCAAGGAGACATAGAAGTGGTATTGTAACGCTGATAACGGTGTCATCGCCACTGGCCATGTTGGTGGAGTACTCGAAACAGCGCAACAGGGCACACAGGTCTCGCATGGAGGCCCAATCATTGGTGGTGAAGTGGTGCTGTTCCGCAGTGCGACTGGCGCGTGCGTGCTGCAGCTGAAACTCCACTATGGCCTGCTGCTGCTCGCACAGTCTCTCCAGCATGTGCAAGGTGGAGTTCCACCTGGTGGGCACGTCGCATATGAGGCGGTGAGCGGGAAGGCCGAGTTACGCTGTAGCGCAGACAGGCGAGCAGCGGCAGGATGTGAACGCCGGAATCGCGCACAGACGGCCCTCACTTTATGCAGCAGCTCTGACATGTTGGGGTAGTTGTGAATGAACTTCTGCACCACCAAATTCAGCACATGCGCCAGGCAAGGGATGTGCGTCAAACCGGCTAGTCCCAGAGCTGCGGCGAGATTTCGCCCATTATCGCACACCACCAGGCCGGGCTTGAGGCCCACCGGCAGCAACCACTGGTCGGTCTGTTGTTCAATACCCCGCCACAACTCCTGCGCGGTGTGGGGCCTGTCCCCCAAACATATGAGTTTCAGAATGGCCTGCTGACGTTTACCCGGGCTGTGCTGAAGTTGGTGGTGAAGGTGTGTGGCTGACTGGATGAGCTGGTGGAAGCAGAGGAGGAGGAAGCCGAGTAGGAGGAGGAGGCTACAGGAGGCAAACAATGATGCCCTGTGATCCTTGGCGGCGGAAGGACGTGCGCCAAGGAACTCTCCGCCTGGGGCCCAGCCGCCACTACATTTACCCAGTGTGCAGTTAGGGAGATATAGCGTCCCTGGCCGTGCTTACTGGTCCACGTATCTGTGGTTAGGTGGACCTTGCCACAAATGGCGTTGCGCAGTGCACACTTGATTTTATCGGACACTTGCATGTGCAGGGAAGGCACGGCTGTCTTGGAGAAGTAGTGGCGGCTGGGGACAACATACTGTGGGACAGCCATGGACATCAGCTGTTTGAAGCTGTCTGTGTCCACCAGCCTGAATGACAGCATTTCAAAGGCCAGTAGTTTAGAAATGCTGGCATTCAGGCCCAGAGCTCGAGGGTGGCTAGGTGGGAATTTACGCTTTCTCTCCAAGGTTTGTGAGATGGAGAGCTGAGCGCTGCCGTGTGACATGGTGGAGATGCTTGGTGGCGCAGGTGGTGGTGTCGCTGGCACATCCTCTGTTTGGTGGGCGGCAGGTGCCAGCATTCCTCCCGAGGCGGAGGAAGAGGCCGAGGCAGCAGCAGAAGAGGGAGCAGGGGAGCCTGAGTGAGTTCCTTGCTTTTAAGGTGTTTACTCCACTGCAGTTCATGCTTTGCATGTAGATGCCTGGTCATGCAGGTTGTGCTAAGGTTCAGAACGTTAATGCCTCGCTTCAGGATCTGATGGCACAGCGTGCAAACCACTCGGGTCTTGTCGTCAGCACATTGTTTAAAGAAGTGCCATGCCAGGGAACTCCTTGAAGCTGCCTTTGGGGTGCTCGGTCCCTGGTGGCGGTGGCCTGTATCAGGCGAACTCTCTTGGCGGCGGCTGTTCTGCTTTTGCCCCCTGCTCCCTCTTTTGCTACGCTGTTGGCTCGGTCTCACCACTGCCTCTTCCTCTGAACTATGAAAGTCAGTGGCACGACCTTCATTCCATGTGGGGTCTAGGACCTCATCGTCCCCTGCATCGTCTTCCACACAGTCTTCCTCCCTGTCCTCCTGTTCGGTCTGCACACTGCAGAAAAGACGCAGCAGTTGGCACCTGTGTTTCGTCATCATCAGAGACGTGCGGACTCCGATGAGGTGGTATTCCCATGTCCTCATCATCAGTAAACATCAGAGGTTGTGCATCAGTGCATTCTATGTCTTCCACCACAGGGGAAGGGCTAGGTGGATTCCCTTGGGAAACCCTGCCAGCAGAGTCTTCAAACAGCATAAGAGACTGCTGCATAACTTGAGGCTCAGACAGTTTCCCTGATATGCATGGGGTGATGTGACAGACTGATGGGCTTGGTTTTCAGGTGCCACCTGTGCGCTTTCTGCAGAAGACTTGGTGGGAGATAATGTTGTGAACATGCTGGATCCACTGTCGGCCACCCAATTGACTAGCGCCTGTACCTGCTCAGGCCTTACCATCCTTAGAACGGCATTGGGCCCCACCAAATATCGCTGTAAATTCTGGCGGGTACTGGAACCTGAGGTAGTTGGTTCACTAGGATGTGTGGCTGTGGCAGAATGGCCACGTCCTCTCCCAGCACCAGAGGGTACACTAACACCACCACGACCGCGTCCGCGTCCCTTACTAGATGTTTTCCTCATTGTTACCGTTCACCAAGCACCACAATAAGGAAAAAAATATTTGGCCCAATGTATTGATTTCAAATTCAGGCCTTTTTTTACAGGCACCTACCACTATCTGCCTATTTGTTTATGTAGCTTATTACACTAATCCAGGCACAGCAGTAACCACTGATTTAGGGCAAGTATTTAGGCCCTGGATGAAAGGTATCCTTTTATGGACAGATTTACAATGGGCCTGCAACAGCTGTGACACCAGATTTAGGGTATTGCTATTTTGGCAAGTGAATTTCACCCCAGAACAAAATATATGTTTTTGCGGATAATAATATAGTTTGCCAGGCTCAGCTGTGACACCAGATTTAGTGGATTGCTATTTTGGCAAGTGAATTTCACCCCAGAACAAAATATATGTTTTTGCGGATACTAATATAGTTTGCCAGGCTCAGCTGTGACACCAGATTTAGTGGATTGCTATTTTGGCAAGTGAATTTCACCCCAGAACAAAATATATGTTTTTGCGGATACTAATATAGTTTGCCAGGCTCAGCTGTGACACCAGATTTAGGGTGTTGCTATTTTGGCAAGTGAATTTCACCCCAGAACAAAATATATGTTTTTGCGGATACTAATATAGTTTGCCAGGCTCAGCTGTGACACCAGATTTAGTGGATTGCTATTTTGGCAAGTGAATTTCACCCCAGAACAAAATATATGTTTTTGCGGATACTAATATAGTTTGCCAGGCTCAGCTGTGACACCAGATTTAGTGGATTGCTATTTTGGCAAGTGAATTTCACCCCAGAACAAAATATATGTTTTTGCGGATACTAATATAGTTTGCCAGGCTCAGCTGTGACACCAGATTTAGTGGATTGCTATTTTGGCAAGTGAATTTCACCCCAGAACAAAATATATGTTTTTGCGGATACTAATATAGTTTGCCAGGCTCAGCTGTGACACCAGATTTAGTGGATTGCTATTTTGGCAAGTGAATTTCACCCCAGAACAAAATATATGTTTTTGCGGATACTAATATAGTTTGCCAGGCTCAGCTGTGACACCAGATTTAGTGGATTGCTATTTTGGCAAGTGAATTTCACCCCAGAACAAAATATATGTTTTTGCGGATAATAATATAGTTTGCCAGGCTCAGCTGTGACACCAGATTTAGTGGATTGCTATTTTGGCAAGTGAATTTCACCCCAGAACAAAATATATGTTTTTGCGGATAATAATATAGTTTGCCAGGCTCAGCTGTGACACCAGATTTAGTGGATTGCTATTTTGGCAAGTGAATTTCACCCCAGAACAAAATATATGTTTTTGCGGATAATAATATAGTTTGCCAGGCTCAGCTGTGACACCAGATTTAGTGGATTGCTATTTTGGCAAGTGAATTTCACCCCAGAACAAAATATATGTTTTTGCGGATAATAATATAGTTTGCCAGGCTCAGCTGTGACACCAGATTTAGTGGATTGCTATTTTGGCAAGTGAATTTCACCCCAGAAGAAAATATATGTTTTTGCGGATACTAATATAGTTTGCCAGGCTCAGCTGTGACACCAGATTTAGGGTGTTGCTATTTTGGCAAGTGAATTTCACCCCAGAAGAAAATATATGTTTTTGCGGATACTAATATAGTTTGCCAGGCTCAGCTGTGACACCAGATTTAGAGGATTGCTATTTTGGCAAGTGAATTTCACCCCAGAACAAAATATATGTTTTTGCGGATACTAATATAGTTTGCCAGGCTCAGCTGTGACACCAGATTTAGGGTGTTGCTATTTTGGCAAGTGAATTTCACCCCAGAAGAAAATATATGTTTTTGCGGATACTAATATAGTTTGCCAGGCTCAGCTGTGACACCAGATTTAGAGGATTGCTATTTTGGCAAGTGAATTTCACCCCAGAACAAAATATATGTTTTTGCGGATAATAATATAGTTTGCCAGGCTCAGCTGTGACACCAGATTTAGTGGATTGCTATTTTGGCAAGTGAATTTCACCCCAGAACAAAATATATGTTTTTGCGGATAATAATATAGTTTGCCAGGCTCAGCTGTGACACCAGATTTAGTGGATTGCTATTTTGGCAAGTGAATTTCACCCCAGAACAAAATATATGTTTTTGCGGATAATAATATAGTTTGCCAGGCTCAGCTGTGACACCAGATTTAGTGGATTGCTATTTTGGCAAGTGAATTTCACCCCAGAACAAAATATATGTTTTTGCGGATAATAATATAGTTTGCCAGGCTCAGCTGTGACACCAGATTTAGTGGATTGCTATTTTGGCAAGTGAATTTCACCCCAGAAGAAAATATATGTTTTTACGGATACTAATATAGTTTGCCAGGCTCAGCTGTGACACCAGATTTAGGGTGTTGCTATTTTGGCAAGTGAATTTCACCCCAGAAGAAAATATATGTTTTTGCTGATACTAATATAGTTTGCCAGGCTCAGCTGTGACACCAGATTTAGAGGATTGCTATTTTGGCAAGTGAATTTCACCCCAGAACAAAATATATGTTTTTGCGGATAATAATATAGTTTGCCAGGCTCAGCTGTGACACCAGATTTAGTGGATTGCTATTTTGGCAAGTGAATTTCACCCCAGAACAAAATATATGTTTTTGCGGATAATAATATAGTTTGCCAGGCTCAGCTGTGACACCAGATTTAGTGGATTGCTATTTTGGCAAGTGAATTTCACCCCAGAAGAAAATATATGTTTTTGCGGATACTAATATAGTTTGCCAGGCTCAGCTGTGACACCAGATTTAGGCCCCTTTCACACGAGCGAGTTTTCTGCGCGGGTGCAATGCGTGACATGAACGCATAGCATCCGCACTGAATCCTGACCCATTCATTTCAATGGGTCTGTGTACATGAGCGTTTTTTTTCACGCATCACTTGTGCGCTGCGTGAAAATCGCAGCATGTTCTATATTCTGCGTTTTCACGCATCCCTAGCCCTATAGAAGTGAATGGGGCTGCGTGAAAAACGCATTGCATCCGCAAGCAAGTGCGGGTGCGTTGCGTTTTTCACTGATAGTTGCTAGGAGATGTTGTTTGTAAACCTTCAGTTTTTATCACGCGCGTGAAAACGCGTCCAAAAGCGCATTGCACCCGCTGGAAAAACTGAACAACTGAACGCAATCGCAGGCAAAACTGAATGGCTTTGCCTGTGAAAACGCTCAGTTTTCACTGAACGCATCCGCAACGCATCCGGACCTAATCCGGACACGCTCATGTGAAAGGGGCCTTAGGGTGTTGCTATTTTGGCAAGTGAATTTCACCCCAGAAGAAAATATATGTTTTTGCGGATACTAATATAGTTTGCCAGGCTCAGCTGTGACACCAGATTTAGAGGATTGCTATTTTGGCAAGTGAATTTCACCCCAGAACAAAATATATGTTTTTGCGGATAATAATATAGTTTGCCAGGCTCAGCTGTGACACCAGATTTAGTGGATTGCTATTTTGGCAAGTGAATTTCACCCCAGAACAAAATATATGTTTTTGCGGATAATAATATAGTTTGCCAGGCTCAGCTGTGACACCAGATTTAGTGGATTGCTATTTTGGCAAGTGAATTTCACCCCAGAACAAAATATATGTTTTTGCGGATAATAATATAGTTTGCCAGGCTCAGCTGTGACACCAGATTTAGTGGATTGCTATTTTGGCAAGTGAATTTCACCCCAGAACAAAATATATGTTTTTGCGGATAATAATATAGTTTGCCAGGCTCAGCTGTGACACCAGATTTAGTGGATTGCTATTTTGGCAAGTGAATTTCACCCCAGAAGAAAATATATGTTTTTACGGATACTAATATAGTTTGCCAGGCTCAGCTGTGACACCAGATTTAGGGTGTTGCTATTTTGGCAAGTGAATTTCACCCCAGAAGAAAATATATGTTTTTGCGGATACTAATATAGTTTGCCAGGCTCAGCTGTGACACCAGATTTAGAGGATTGCTATTTTGGCAAGTGAATTTCACCCCAGAACAAAATATATGTTTTTGCGGATAATAATATAGTTTGCCAGGCTCAGCTGTGACACCAGATTTAGTGGATTGCTATTTTGGCAAGTGAATTTCACCCCAGAAGAAAATATATGTTTTTGCGGATACTAATATAGTTTGCCAGGCTCAGCTGTGACACCAGATTTAGGGTGTTGCTATTTTGGCAAGTGAATTTCACCCCAGAAGAAAATATATGTTTTTGCGGATACTAATATAGTTTGCCAGGCTCAGCTGTGACACCAGATTTAGTGGATTGCTATTTTGGCAAGTGAATTTCACCCCAGAACAAAATATATGTTTTTGCGGATACTAATATAGTTTGCCAGGCTCAGCTGTGACACCAGATTTAGGGTGTTGCTATTTTGGCAAGTGAATTTCACCCCAGAAGAAAATATATGTTTTTGCGGATACTAATATAGTTTGCCAGGCTCAGCTGTGACACCAGATTTAGGGGATTGCTATTTTGGCAAGTGAATTTCACCCCAGAAGAAAATATATGTTTTTGCGGATACTAATATAGTTTGCCAGGCTCAGCTGTGACACCAGATTTAGTGGATTGCTATTTTGGCAAGTGAATTTCACCCCAGAACAAAATATATGTTTTTGCGGATAATAATATAGTTTGCCAGGCTCAGCTGTGACACCAGATTTAGTGGATTGCTATTTTGGCAAGTAAATTTAACCCCAGAACAAAATATATGTTTTTGCGGATACTAATATAGTTTGCCAGGCACAGCTGTGACACCAGATTTAGGGTGTTGCTATTTTGGCAAGTGAATTTCACCCCAGAAGAAAATATATGTTTTTGCGGATACTAATATAGTTTGCCAGGCACAGCTGTGACACCAGATTTAGGGTGTTGCTATTTTGGCAAGTGAATTTCACCCCAGAACAAAATATATGTTTTGGAGGAAACACTAATATATTTTGCCAGCCACTGCTGAAACCACTGATGTATGGTATTGCTATTTTGGCAATTGAATTTAACCCCAAACCAAAATATCTGTTTTGGCGGACACTATTATATTTTGCCAGCCACTGCTGAAACCACTGATGTATGGTTTTGCTATTTTGCCAATTGAATTTCACCCCAGAAAATAATCTATCCTTTGCCAGACAGCAGACAGTATTATGCTTGTCTAGCCAAAGCTGGAACACCAGATTTAGGGGATTGGTATTTGGGCAATTGTATTTAACCCCTTAATAAAATATAGAAATTGCTATCCTGAGTTTCTAGGGGTGACAATTAGCACAGCCAAGCCCCTGATGGAGGATATAGCAAAAAAAAAATAGTATTGAAGCATTGATGGATGTGTGGCAGCTTGTTCTGGAGCACCACAAGTCACAAAATGGCCGCCGATCAACCCAGAAAATAAGTGACAGAAAAAACGCTCTGTGCAGCCAAAAAACCAGCAATCAAGTAAATAGCAGAAGTTCACTGATTCTCAGCTGCAGATCGATCCGTTCATTAGGTGCTGTTGCTGACTTTTCCCTGCCTATCTCGCCCTCACAGAAGCTGCATCCTCTCCCTACACTAGTCAGAGCAGTGTGACGTGTGGCGCTACATGACTCCAGCTTAAATAGAGGCTGGGTCACATGCTGCACTTGGCCAATCACAGCCATGCCATTAGTAGGCATGGCTGTGATGGCTTCTTAGGGCAAGAAGTAAGACGCTAGCTGATTGGCTGCTGTGCAGCCCTTCAGAAAGCGGTAAGAAATCGACGAACACCAACCCGAACCCGAACTTTTTTGAAAATGTCCGGGTTCGGGTCCGGGTCCCGGACACCCCAAAATTCGGTACGAACCCGAACGATGCGCGAACTGTTCGCTCAACACTAATCTCTAGAACAACTGTTAATAGGAAACTGGGTGAATCAGGCCTTTATGGTAGAATATCTGCTAGGAAACCACTGCTAAGGACAGGCAACAAGCAGAAGAGACTTGTTTGGGCTAAAGAGCACAAGGAATGGACATTAGACCAGTGGAAATCTGTGCTTTGGTCTGATGAGTCCAAATTTGAGATCTTTGGTTCCAACCACCGTGTCTTTGTGCGACGCAGAAAAGGTGAACGGATGGACTCTACATGCCTGGCTCCCACCGTGAAGCATGGAAGAGGAGGTGTGATGGTGTGGGGGTGCTTTGCTGGTGACACTGTTGGGGATTTAATCAAAATTGAAGGCATACTGAACCAGCATGGCTACCACAGCATCTTTCAGCGGCATGCTATTCCATCCGGGTTGCGTTTAGTTGGACCATCATTTATTTTTCAACAGGACAATGACCCCAAACACACCTCCAGGCTGTGTATGGGCTATTTGATCATGAAGGAGAGTGATGGGGTTCTCCTGCAGAGTCACAAGACCGGAACCCAATCGAAATGGTTTGGGGTGAGCTGGACCGCAGAGTGAAGGCAAAAGGGCCAACAAGTGCTAAGCATCTCTGGGAACTCCTTCAAGACTGTTGGAAGACCATTTCAGGTGACTACCTCTTGAAGCTCATCAAGAGAATGCCAAGAGTGTGCAAAGCAGTAATCAAAGCAAAAGGTGTCTACTTTGAAGAACCTAGAATATGACATATTTTCAGTTGTTTCACACTTTTTTGTTATGTATATAATTCCACATGTGTTAATTCATAGTTTTGATGCCTTCAGTGTGAATCTACAATTTTCATGGTCATGAAAATAAAGAAAACTCTTTGAATGAGAAGGTGTGTCCAAACTTTTGGTCTGTACTGGTATATGGGGGCCATGAGTGAATAGAGGGCCATAAATGAAGAAAGGCCCACACAGGGGGAAGAGGGACTGGCCTTTGCATAGTGGAGGGAGGGTAGGATATTAGGTAGGGTATACACAGCTGGGAACCCAACAGGTAAGGGGGGGGGGATAAGAACTAGATATGATGTAGGGTTCTGAGAACCTATAAAATGAAATGGAAGGGTCTTGCTGAAATTGAAAATAAGAGGGAGAGACTATAAAGGGAGGAGACTGGCCCTATGAGTCACTAAGTAGTTACATCTATTCTCCACATTACTATATGATTAAGAGGATACTGTTAAGAAATAAAAAACTAAAAAAACAAAAGAAATGAGTAGGAGAACGGATGATCAATAGTTGGTATATTAGAGTGTTTCATTCAAACCAAACATTATTAGGGTGTTGAGGCGGAAAATCCAGTCCATTTCCCTGCGACATAGGGATTGATAAGATTTAATTTCGCTTTCTAACAATGTCACCGTTAGACCTGATAAGTCCTCCTCATGGAACATCGCGAAGTGTCTAGACACACTATGAGTTGTTATCTTCTATGAGTTGTTATCTGTTACTAGCAACATTCTCCCACCGGAAGGACTTTTTGATAACAGGGGCCAGTTACATCGTATCTAGGCCAAATATAAATATACATATATATTTTACGCTTTACAAAAGAGAAACAGATGCGGTGGCACTGCTCTTGAATACCCAAACTCGACTGTGAAAGTCCATGCATGCACGCACATGCAACAACCCAGTCCAGCTGCCGATGTAGCATGCTTAGCAACAAACAGATCAACAGATTCGCATTACTCCAGTAATTCAGAGTGAAGAAACAAAAGCTTGCGGCACTCACCAGGCAGTAAAAACTTTCTTCTTTATTCTTTCCATTAATAGTAATAAAAATATGTGAGGTACGGGGCGGACAGCTGATCACTAGCCTTAATCTGAAATCAAATCCTGTCCTTAGGAAGCACAAAGGCATATCCAGCCATTTTGTTATGTTTTAATAGGCAAATTGAATCATTAGAGTATGACCTCACAGGGCATAATTTGTTGCAGAAAATTTTCCACAAATTTGCTGAAACGTTCTCAACAAATCTGTGGATTTTCTTGCAGATTTGCTTAAGATTTCACTCTCTGCATTGGAAAAGGTGACATTTATGGTGGAAATCAGCAACATTAAGTTATATGCTGCACACTTTAAATCCCCACAAAAGTTGCATGTATATTGTTCAAAACTGTATGCATTATTTATCTAGGCTAGGGCTGCAGAATAAGAAAAAAGGCTATGGACACTTAGCAGTCACTTTCAGGACTATGCCCTGTTTTATTTTTCTACTTCATAAATACAAAAAAATGAATCAATCTTAAAATCAAATGCAAAGCACAGCTGAGGTCCATTTGCGGAAAGACACCCCTGTCATCATGCATCTGCAATTACTGCAAAAGCCAAAATAACGTTTGATGGAATGAATTCAAATTTTAGCTTGACTAGCAATTACTCAACATAATAATCATTAAAATGTGTGGACCCACTATGCCACGTGACCAACCTCCTCTAAGGGTTTTGTCTAAGTGAACCCCTTGTTCTTCACAGTATCCCTGATTGTGAGAATATACTTCAGGAGAACACCGGGTTGCTACCTTATGAGGTTGGTTGGCACACGAAGCAGCTGGCCCTGGCGGACTAAGGGGTACCAGTGCAATGTACCAGAAGTAAGGACATAGTCAACAGGCCGAGTAGTAACCAGGATCGACAATGCATGATCAAAGGATGAGGAAGAGGCAAAGTCGTACAATCAATAGGTCAGGACAAGTGCCACAGGTACAGGTCAGGCAAACTGGGTCAGCAACAGGAGAGTTAAAACGGAGCAGGCAAGGATCAGAAAGGTAGTGGAATGCAGAAGACAACCATGGGTAATGAGTTTAGCAACACAGGCACGTACTAAAGCAACCTTAGCAGGACACAAGAACCTTTGACGCTCATCCACCTGGGAAGAGGGTTGGACCACTTACTGTATCTAGGTGCAGGAAGGCTGGGATTGGTCAGAAGGTCAGCATGGTCAGAAGGTCACATGTGCTTAACCCTTAAATCACAGGAAATGATGCACACCAGCCCTTAAACAAATGTGCTACAGGGAACAGGCTGGAAGGCATGCTGGAAGAAAACAGTGGTAGCGGCATCCAGGGAGAATGGCGCCTGCAAGGAAAGAGCCCAGGACTATGGAGGTGAATAGCGAGACACCAGGGGCTGACCACTGCCTCTACCTGTCCTGCAATGTGGCTGTACTTGGACTATGACAGAGGGCGGCCAGGGAGGACAGTGCTCGCCTGAACACGGAGTCGGGGACCACAGCAGTGGTGAGTGAAGGAGTGAAGGATCCAGAACACAGTGGCTAGGATAAGGTAAGTATGATTCCTTTCGCAGGTCTGGCCACACTGGAAGGTCTGCCTGAGAGGCCCCCAGGGATGAACAATCCCTTTAAAGAATTATTGAAAGTCTGACACCCGGAACCCCTGCAGATCAGCTGTTTGAAAAGATAGCGGCAATCACAGTAGCGCCAAAGCCTTCTCTCAGCTGACATCACCTTCCATAGGTTAGGTCATCAGTATTTAAGTCTTGGAAAACCCTTTTAAAGTGGCTCTGGAAAAAAAGATAAATGTAGCCCCATGTTGTAGGCAGATCAAAATTGACAGAGCCACGGCTGGCCTATAATACCTTATTACAGCACGAAGTTCCACCCACAACAGATCCAAATAACACACTGCAGCACCAAACACCACAGTCCATCACAAAATATTGCAACGGCAGCTCAAAATACCTCCATAGAAGCTGCCCCTAGATAGCCTAGATAGTGTCATTTTTAAACTTTGATAAGCCAAAGAATACACACATAGTGCAATATTTTGCTCACACAGAGCTAAACAGTGTCTTTGTCCCAGAGAAATGAGTAAAGTAAAAATGTGTCCAGTTCAGCAGTTGGTATGGAAAGAGAGTGGGATGGCAAAAAGATATGGATACACCATGCAAGAGAGCATTTCAGGAAGAATACATAAAGTTCTCAGTCCTGTATTATGTTCAACCACTGTAGCTAGTCATTTTCTAAAAGTTATGACCTCCCCTTCTCTACTGTGCTGGGACTAGGGGTGAAGAAAATGCTACTAGGCTGCATACCTAACAAATACCACCAACAAAAAAAGTTTGTGTGTGTAGTGTGTGGATATGTGTGAATGATTATATATCTATGTGTGGTACAGTGGTAATATTTATTTGTATGGTATGGACATAGTATATATATGTACGTTATAGTGGTAGTATTTATTTGTATAGCAGCACCACTTATGTCTTTAGTGGTGCTGTTTATTCATACTTTAAGAGGTTGTCCAGTTTCATAACATTGATGACCTGTTCCACAAACTTAACAAGTCCCAATGTTGATGAACAGTTCACAAACTTAGCAGATTTTGGGTTATATCTATTTTTACTCAATAGGGGTGGAATTCATGAGTAATGTATGGTAATACTATGTATTTTTTTTTAATAGAAGTACAATTTATCTGTAAGGTATTGTGGTACTATTTTTATATGGGTATCATGTTATATTTTATGAAAGAAAACTGAGGTAAGTTTTAGATGTGTGTATTGTACCTCCAAGCTTGTAGGCCATTGTGATTACTGGAGTAGGTACTTGGGTAGCTTGAAGGGAGTGTTTTACCATATAACTGTACCTGCTCTTTACACACGGCTATGTTGAGAATAAGTATAAGCTTAGAGAATTGGCCTGTGGTTTAGGGAGTAATTCCATTATGCCTTTACTGTGCTATTTGGGTATGGGGGGGGGGTATTTTGTTCTGCGCTATGGTATTGCTGGCCCTGCCTACTTCTGTTGTTCCTGACTACGTGTGTTGGCCTTGCCTTCTGTCAATTTGGACCCGCCTACAGCATATGGCCACTATTAGTTATTTTTTTCCAAGGGCAACTTTAAGTTCCCAGTCTGCCCCTGCAAGATAGTTCCAATATCTGGAACTTTTATTTAATTTAGTTACTTGTTTGATGCTAACACACTCAATACATTGGAACTATCAATATTGTCATCAACTTTTGATGAAGTCTCATGACGACATTATTTCTTAGTCATAGGCAGAAATAAACTAAACATCCTCACCCAGGTTAGAAAACTATTGTGTATGCAATCTCTGTATGCTGTTACAGAACATACTGTATAACATAGATAACATAAAATGAATTGAATACATGTATGAGTAGAACTCCCCCGGCCACCTTTAAATGATGTGGATGGTTTTGATGCAGGTTCTTTGTGGCAAAACCATTAGAATCTGCATCAACAGAAGAAAGAAAAGGAAAGCACCTTGGGTTGAAAAAAAATAAATAAAAATAATATATATATATATATTTGCTTCATCCTTACATATTTAAAATGCCTTTGTGTTAAAATGCATGAGAGAAATGCATTACTTAAAGTTTTACAGTTGCTGAATTCTCTCCACAGTGCTCCAGCCTTTATAAGATACAGTAAGAAGGAACATCTGGCTTCAGCAATTGAATTTCTTTCCCTTGAGGTGCATGTATGTGTTATGAGGGAATGTAAAGAGGAGAAATGACTTTCCTGTTCCCACAATTAAAGATTCTAAAATCAGAGCACAAGAACTTTCGTCCCACTTTTTCCTCTTGGGGATCATTGAGATCTTGATCTGACAAGAATAGTTTAGGTGGGTAATATAGTACAGGAATGATAGACTAGTAGGACTTTAAATAACTGTTATCAAATATGCAAGTGTTTGCTGAAAGCATTAGGAATCACCCTGAAGAGTTTCTTACAATGCATGATTTGAAGACTCCATTAATTGGTGATTATGCTCTGTGAACCACATAACAATTTGTGTGCAGATGTTGCTGACATTAAGATGAATGACGCATACTCTGCAGGCAAAAGAGAAAAAAAAATCTGTGGCAGGTAAGTAACTTAACAGATTACCATTTTTGTGTCTGAACACAATACTGACTCTAAGACAATTGCAACTTTCAAATTCCAGATTTACATCTGACAGTCATAATGAACTGATATTCATCCCTCCATCCGTGTTATTTTGGTGAAAGATTGTTCTGAAATACAATTATATTTCTACAGAATGAAAACCAAAAGGCTGGAACCCGTAGCCTGGATTATCTGATTTGGCCTCTCAGAACAATTGCTGGAGTGTGTAATGAGACCATTACGAAACATTACAACATATTTAGCTCAGAAGGAAACCAATGTTATTGCCCCTCAAAGGAATTTAATTTTAAAGAATCTGAGTTATAGTTCCCTGCTCACAATCTCTTGTGAAATCTCAAATAAAACAACCGGAGAACTCTAAAAAAGACACGCCAAAATCACAAAGGGTGCTGCTGTGAAACCATGGAACAATATCATTAATGAAAATTCATCAAAAATTGTATATGAAATGATACCATGTCGGTTCTTTTATCTTGGTCCTGGATGCCATAAATACATATCAAAGTGAAAGGTAACCTTTACTGGTATGTATGAACGCTAGGTCATAGAATTCAGATTATTTTTGCGAATTTTCAATTTAGCAATGTACCTACAGTACAGTATTACAGAAGAACTGGAATTCATTAAGGTCTACATGTTGGCAACTGACCAAGGAATGAGAACTATCCCGGTTGAAGGACAGGGGGTGTATTATGTTATACATAAAACAATAAGATATGAAGTAGCTGAAGGTAATTTGAGAATCTAGTAGAGGAAACTTGTTCTAAACCAGAATTACCCAATTATAAGAATTATATGTATCAACTAAATGGTGCAGGACATCATCAAAATTTATAGGAAATGACAACGCCTTTTTTTCCTTAAGTGAGACATTAAATGTCCCTATTTAAACTTTAAATTGAAAAAGACTTCCATCCAGACAACCTATCTGAGACAACTTATTGCACCTTCATCACATGGTGTGTACTGCCATTACACAGAAATAAGGCTGCCATCAGTAGTTCCTGGTCCCCATGCAATGTAAAAGTCAAGGTTTCATCTCACATCTTCAGCCACTTCTTTACTACTTTTCATTATTTATAGCAGTGGTGTGCCCGTTCAGTAGACATGAGCGAATTTCTTAAAATTCAATTCGGGTCTGATTCGTCTGAATTGCCCTTGTGATTCGATTTGGGTACAATGTGATTCTACAGAATCAAAAGTACTTTGATTGCCTCTCTCCTCTCTCATGATTCTTCCAAATTGAATCACTAAAAAATTTCAAAGAATCAGATGAAAAATTTGAAAAATTAGTGTTGCATTCAAAATTATTAGCTCTATCATCTCTATTGTTCAGTATTATGATTTAAGAATTCACGGACGTAATTAATGTGGTTTCACCTCCTAAATTAACTGCAATATCACGGAAAGGATAGAGGTGTGTAAGGTGATTAAAGGAACTCACTTTATTGATAATGGTTTTAAAATACGTGTTGGAGGAAAGAATGAAAGAACAAGTGGCTCCCCGCTACAAATGATGCCACAGAGGACTGTCAACATATAAGTCATGTGGACCGTATCATGTACCACATAGATCAAAAAAATGTGGGTACGGGGAGACAACTATGGGTGTTGGGGCAGGTAGCGCACGGACCCACTACTTCAACAACCACCCAAAGTATATTGGCAAGCATTAAATTGCCCAACTATGGAGGCCACCCTGATAGAAAGAGAAGGTTTGTCTCCTTGCAGTACAGCTCAGGGTGCTCTCCTATATAGTAGTTTAGGGTAAAAGCTATGCCAATATAGTCAGTCCGCTCAGTGTCCCCCTATATTCCTGGATTATACAGGGATTATATAGGGAAATAGTCAAAGTGATGGACCCTGAATCACTGTGGGGGTCATTGCATAGAGAAGTCAGCAGTACATTGAGCGCTTTCCCTAATTGGTGCAGGGAAGCACGCTAGCTAAGCTCTGGATGACGTAGCTATATAATTACAGCATACTGGGCTCGACGCGTTTCCATGTCATCAGGAGCTTATCCTGGCTGTCTTATTCGCTATTTACAGCGCAAAGACACTAACTTAGCTGCATAAATTGTGAATGCTGCTGGCTGTTCCAACTGACGTGGAGACAGCCTCCGGAGCTAGTGTGGCCATATTATGATTTACCATTCATTTTGTGTACCCTTCAATGGTTGAGTTGCCCCAATCTAAATTGATTGTGTTCTTGTCATACCCTTATAGGATTGGCATCAAAATAATTCAGAATTACATGTAAAAAGTTGAAGGAATTGCATGCTCTTTATGTAGACTTTGAAATCTGTGCCATACATTTGCTGGACTTCAAGGTGGGTGTCAGAACCCAGCTTAATAGAGGCATCACAAACCTTTTAAAGGAAATCTGTCACCAGGATAATCGCTATTGAAGTAAAGCCATGATAAATCCAGTTTATTTGGTATGCAAATGAGCCAGTAAGGTTCCCAGAGGGGCATCACGCTTGCAGGAAGGAGCCCAGGCACGCCTCCTGCTAGTGCCCAAGCCCACCCTCATGCTGGGAGCAGGGAAAAGGGGGTAGAGTTATGGCCTGAATGTAATGTGGGAGGGGTGGGTGGATATGCCTCCTTCCATACGCGTCCTTCCATCATTGCCTGGGCTCCTTCCTGCAAGAATTATGCCCCTCTGGGAACCTTACTGGCTCATTTGCATAGCAAATAAACTGGATTTTCAGAAGATAGAAAACATATTATGCTGAAACAAAGGCACATCTGGAAATAAGGTACTAAGTGCTATTAAGCTATGGCTTTACTTCAATAGTGATTATCCTGGTGACAGATTTCCTTTAAGAGCAAATTTTGAGAAGAGAAGATTGAGAAGTGCAGACATCTTCGTGATGTGATTGAACCGAAGAGAAGTAATTCTAATTAAAACAGTCAAATGCATAGCCACATGGTGTGCACCTCCCCCCTCTGGGGGTACATGCTATTCAGGCCTTTCTGTTGGTGGGGTGGGCCTATGGTCCCACATATTTTACTGGACTTCAGTGTAATAAGTTATCCCATCTACTCTAAAACAGTACAAGCCTCAAGGTGTATATAAAGCAGAATGTAGAAGTGAGAAACATTTTTTTATACTGTGTAAAGATTATTTCACCCCTCTTAGGACTCTTTCAAATGAGCAAAGTTCAGGATGGTAAACATGGATGAGTTATTAACTAGTGTTGAGCGAACCCGAACTGTATCGTTCGGGTTCATACCGAATTTTGGGGTGTTCGGGACATGGACCCGAACCTGAACATTTCCGTAAAAGTTCGGGTTCGGCGCATTCTTGATGCTTTTTGAAAGGCTGCACAGAAGCCAATCAACAAAAGTCATACTACTTGCCCCAAGAGGCCATCACAGCCATGCCTACTAATGGCATGGCTGTGATTGGCCAGAGCAGCATGTGACCCAGGCTCTATATAAGCTTCAGTCACATAGCGCTGTACGTCACTCTGCTGTTACAAGTGTAGGGAGAGGATGCTGCTGGACTTGTAATTTCAGGGAGAGAATAGGAGAGAATCTAACTCAGCGATCTACCTAGAAATAGTTGTGTGAGTGCAGGGCACTATCTTTTTACCCTGCCCTGAGCTCATTGATCAAAAAATACTAACTTTTAGAATTCTGTTAGTCAGGTGGGTGGCGGCAGCAGCCATTTTATGCATGCTCAGTGCACCAGCACTGCATCTGAGCTTTTGGGACATTGCAAATCACATTTTTGGGGGGACAAACTACAACATCTGTATTAGTCAGTGTGCAATTTAAGCTAGAAATACACCCATCATTTTCTGGGGTTTGAAAAACACACTTTAAAAAAAAAAACAGTATTTTTCAGATCTCAAAGTGTTGAATTCAAGTTTAATATATACAGCATTCATATTCTGTTTGCCGGAAAATACTTTTTGGGCAATCTACAACATCGGTATTAGTCAGTGTGCATTTTAAGCTAGAAATACATCCATCATTTTTTTTCAAAAAACAGTATTTTCCAGATCGTAAATTCAAGTTTAATATATATAGCATTCATATTCTGTTAGCAAAAAATGACTTTTTTGGCAATCTACAACATCTGTATTAGTCAGTGTGCAATTTAAGCTAGAAATACACCCATCATTTTCTGGGGTATGAAAAACAAACTTTTTTGACAAAAAAAAACACTCTTTTCAGGCCCTGCAGCATCAGCACGTGTGAAATTACAGGCTTATATACTGCTGTCAAATTCAGTTGTTAAACAGTCGTTTGGGCACAAAAATTTAGTTGGCAGCCTTTGATGCAGACATCATTGTGGGATATACCCTTAATACATTTGGGTTACATTCAGAGATTTTAAATACCCCCATTTGGTGCACCAATATTGAATACAGGCCTACAGAGGCTCAGGCCCTGTGAGATCCCCCCTATACATACAGGGGTTTAAATTAGGCATTTGAAATACCGCCTTTTTGTGCAAAGATATAATTAGTTCAGGCCTACACTGATTCAGGGCATGTGTGATCCCCCTTTACATACAGGGGTTTAAATTAGGCATTTGAAATCCAGCCATTTTAAATAAAGCCATTTTGTGCAAAGATATATTTACTTCAAGCCTACACTGATTCAGGGCGTGTGTGATCCCCCTATACATACAGGGGTTTGAATTAGGCATTTGAAATACAGCCATTTGAAATACAGCCATTTTGTGCAAAGATATATTTACTTCAGGCCTACACTGATTCAGGGCGTGTGTGATCCCCCCTATACATACAGGTGTTGAATTAGGCATTTGAAATACAGCCATTTGAAATACAGCCTTTTTGTGCAAGGATATATTTACTTCAGGCCTACACTGATTCAGGGCATGTGTGTGATCCCCCCTATACATACAGGGGTTTGAATTAGGCATTTGAAATACAGCCATTTGAAATACCGCCTTTTTGTGCAAAGATATATTTACTTCAGGCCTACACTGATTCAGGGCGTGTGTGATCCCCCCTATATTTTAAATAAAGCCATTTAGTGCAAATATATATTTACTTCAGGCCTACACTGATTCAGGGCATGTGTGATCCCCCTATACGTACAGGGTTTTGAATTAGGCATTTGAAATACAGCCATTTGAAATACAGCCTTTTTGTGCCAAGATTTATTTACTTCAAGCCTACACTGATTCAGGGCATGTGTGATCCCCCTATACATACAGGGGTTTGAATTAGGCATTTGAAATACAGCTATTTTGTTCAAAGATATATTTACTTCAGGCCTACACTGATTCAGGGCGTGTGTGATCCCCCTATACACACGGGGATTGAATTAGGCATTTGAAATACAGCCATTTGAAATACCGCCTTTTTGTGCAAAGATATATTTACTTCAGGCCTACAGTGGTTCAGACAGTGTATGATCCCCTCTATACATACAGGGGTTTGATTCAGCCATTTGAAATACAGCCATTTTAAATACAGCCATTTAGTTCAAAGATATATTTACTTCTTTCCTACACTGATTCAGGGCGTGTGTGATCTCCCTATACATACAGGGGTTGAATTAGGCATTTGAAATACAGCCATTTGAAATACAGCCTGTTTGTGCAAAGATATATTTACTTCAGGTCTACACTGATTAAGGGCGTGTGTGATCCCCACTATACATACAGGGGTTTATATTAGGCATTTGAAAAATGGCCATTTTAACCACTTCCGCCCCCCTAGCTTACACACCCTTAATGACCAGGCCACTGTTTACAATTCTTTACATATAACCATGTTGAGTGAGAGAAATATCTCTGTAAACTGACAACTTTGTATAAAAAAATTTAAAAAGTTGTCGTTTACAGAGATATTTCTCACACCCAGCATGGTTATATGTAAAAATACACCCCAAAACTCATTGCCCTACTTCTCCTGAGTACGGCGATTTCACATGTGTGACACGTTTTTGCAGCCAAGATGTGCAAAGGGGCCCAAATTCCAATGAGTATCTTTAGGATTTCACAGGGCATTTTTACACATTTGGATTCCAGACTTCTTCTCAGGCTTTAGAGACCCCTAAAATGCCAGGGCAGTAAAAATACCACACAAGTGACCCCATTTTAGAAAGAAGACACCCCAAGGTATTCCGTGAGTGGTATGGTGAGTTCATGTAAAATTTTATTTTTTGTCACAAGTTAGTGAAATATGAGACTTTGTAAAAAAAAATATCAATTTCCGCTAACTTGTGCCAAAAAAAAAAATTCTGTGAACTCGCCATGCCCCTCACGGAATACCTTGGGGTGTCTTCTTTCCAAAATGGGGTCACATGTGGGGTATTTATACTGCCCTGGCATTTTAGGGGCCCTAAAGCGTGAGAATCCAAAATGCGTGAAAATGTCCTGTGAAATCCTAAAGGTACTCATTGGTTTTAGGGCCCATTTGCGCATCTTGGTTGCAAAAAAGTGTCACTCATGTGGTATCGCCGTACTCAGGAGAAGTAGGGCAATGTGTTTAGGGTGTATTTTACATATACCCCTGCTGGGTGTGAGAAATATCTCTGTAAATGACAACTTTTTAAAAAAATTTATACAAAGTTGTCAATTTACAAAGATATTTCTCTCACCCAACATGGGTATATGTAAAAATACACCCCAAAATACATTGCCCTACTTCTCCTGAGTACTGCGATACCACATGTGTGACACTAATTTCAGTTTATTTTTTTAATTTTTATTCAGTGATATGTGTTTTTTTTATTTTACTTTTTTGAATGATTTCAGCGGACATCCTGTTCCTATTAACCCCCGCTGCACTGCACTCTCGTTTTAAAGCTATGACATACCGGTACGTCATGGGTCCTTAAGGACTCGGGAACCATGACGTACGTCCTTAAGGGGTTAAATGGACCACAAACGGATGGCATCCATACGCTATACGTTTTTCTCACAGATTAGTTCACCTGAATGAATGTGTCTTGCAAGAAAATCGAAGCATGTTTTGCATGCTGAGATTTTCTTGGCATTGTCATATGGTCTTCGTGGAAAATCACTCATGTGAATTGACCGATTGACTATAATAGGTCTGTGTTAAGATTGGGCAGCACCGAGATGGAAACATTGTCCATCTGAATGAGCCATTCTGCTTCTCAGTGTCCCAGGGTAACATACATACCATATGATTCCCTGTTTTATCTTGCTCTATAGGGACTTAAAGTTTAAAAAGACATGTCACATTTTGTAATGAAGGAGTATGATATTATTTAAATGGTTGAAAAATAGAAAAACATTAGTGTCAGCTTCTCACTTGAAGAGGTTGTTCTGGTTTACAGTTACTGCCCAGTGATGATGTTAAATGGAAGGATTGCGGTGGGCTGGATTTGGCTTTCCATACAAAGAAAAGATAGTCCTCTGCAATCACATCTATGCAGTTTGTGTACAGCACATTATTTTATATTAGGCATCTCTAAAGTGACATTGTCAAATTTATTTCACTGTATTTTGAGTTGTAGCCTAGTCCTAATCACTATTACTACCTTTCAAATAAACCACCCTCACTTTTTTAATTCGGATGACATTGCAGTTGGGCTGCCCTGCTGCATCATTATCATCATCATTGAGACCACTAAATAATTCACAACTTTCAGGTATTAAAGTGGTTGTCCCAACTTATTTTCTATCCATATAATAGGGGATGAGTTTCTGACAGTGGCCTGACCAATATGTTCCCCTCTCCCCCATTCATGTGAATGGGAGTCCCTCCTGTTTGAATGGAGTGGCAGACATGCATGCAGGTCCGTTGTTCCATTCAACCCTGTGGTTCTGCTGGAGATAGCCAAGTTCAATCGTTCAGCTATCTTCGGCAGCCTCATAAAGCTGCATGACCGCTGCTCCATTCAAACAGCTGCACATGGGGCCTATCGGCCGGATCCCTGCCAATCAAACACTTATCCCCCATTCTGTGCATAGAGCAATGAGTTGTCTTAATGGGATAACCCCTTTAAGTCAAGTTGCAAAATAGGCCATCCTCTGTATATTTGCAGAAAGAATAAAGAGCAATAAAGGGCAAGTGGTGTAATCACATATCAAATATGCAATTTAATAGAGGCAACCCCTTTCCATATTCCCTATCAGGATATATGGGCATCACAGAAGAGAGTAGCTTAAACAGCACTCTATTAGCCAGGGAAATAAGCCTGCAAGCATAGAGCACAGGGGCGGACTGGGCCGGGGGGCAGGGGGGCAGTTGCCCCCCGGGCCCCTCTCTAGTGTAACCCAGGGCCGGCCTTTGGGGTGAGCATGTGCCCTGCCGCGGCCCTGGTGACAAGTGGGGGCGGCCGGCTGCAGTGCACAGGGAGATGAACGCTTCCACTGTGGAAGCGTTCATCTCCATAGTCATCTGTTTCGCCGTCCCCAGGACAGCGATACAGATGTCTGTGCTGCGGCAGAGCAGGGAGAGGCGTGTCCCCTCCCTGTTTCTCTGATAGGCTGCCAGCACTGCCTATCAGAGGCTGGTGCAGGCAGCGCGATGACGTCATCGCGCCGCCTGAGCGGTACAGCGAGGGACACAGGCCGGAAGAGGCCTGCTTCGCATCGCTGGAGGTAAGTATAAGTGTTTTTGTTTGTTTGTTTTTGGGGGCTACTGGCACATAAGGTGAGGGGGGTTCTATTGGCACATGATAAGGTGAGGGGGATTCTACTGGCACATGATAAGGTGGGGGATTCTACTGGCACATGATAAAGTGAGGGGGATTCTACTGGCACATGATAAGGTGAGGGGGATTCTACTGGCATATAATAAGGTGAGGGGATTCTACTGGCACATGATAAGGTGAGGGGGGTTTATACTGGCACATGGTAAGGTGAGGGGGATTCTACTGGCACATGATAAGGTGGGGAGGAGACTACTGGCACATAAGGGGACTACTGGCACATAAGGGGTGCTACTGGCACATAAGGGGCTACTGGCACATAGGGGGCTACTGGCACATAAGGGGCTACTGGCACATATGGAGGGCTACTGGCACATATGGGGGCTACTGGCACATAGGGGGGCTACTGGCACATAAGGAGGCTACTGGCACATAAGGGGGGCTACTGGCACATAAGGGGGCTACTGGCACATAAGGGGGGGGGGCTATGAGCGCTGTGAGTGGCCAACATCTATCCTCTCCGCAATGCTCAGCCTCCTGTGACAGATCAGGAGAGCGGAGGTGTGGGGGCGGAGATAGCTGTCAATGCTGTCAAAGGAGGCTGTGCTCTCCTCCCGCAGCTCCCTGCCCAGCCTCTTGTGACAGCGAATCAGGAAGTAGAGGGGGGCTCAGTGGGCCTCTGGGTGTTACTTGCCCCCTGGGCCAAAAGTTGCCAGTCAGCCCCTGATAGAGCAGCTTGTGACCTGGTGGATCTGTCTTTTCTATGTATTACAAAAATAGCAGAATTTTTACTTAAAACAAAGCTAAAAATCATGAAAAGCTTTAAAGTCATGTAAGCATGATAAACTCTATTAAACCAGGGCTCATCATGCTGATTAAAATAATACCTTTCTTTTGTCTAGTTGCTAAACAGCTACAGATATCTACATTTTTATTTATATGCAAATGAGTAAGTTGGCACTTCAGGGGGGGGGCTGAATCCCTGGAGCACTTCTTTTGTAACACCCCATGTGCTCTGCCCAAACCCCCCCGCTCCCCCCCATAAATTGACTGGGGTAGACATTAGCATGATGAGGACAGAGCTGTGTTCTATAGCTGTATCCTAGTATGTACGTAATGTATATGAATATGTATTATAACCTAATCATAGTGGATTTCTATGTTTAGAATAGTGATGAGCGGTAGGGGCAAT
Source organism: Bufotes viridis (assembly GCA_033119425.1). Classification (NCBI taxonomy): domain Eukaryota; kingdom Metazoa; phylum Chordata; class Amphibia; order Anura; family Bufonidae; genus Bufotes; species Bufotes viridis. The sequence continues at coordinate 42,738,525 of CM065596.1, read as the reverse complement.
ATTCGAATTTGCGATATTTCACGAATATTTGGTAGCATATTCGTCATATATTTGCGAATTCGCAAATTCGCTATTATTTTCTAGGTTGTGAAAATCAGCAATGTAATATTCGTGTAATGCGCACGCAATACAGATGTGGGCCACTATAGCTACATTTTTCAAACTGCTCGACGTTTAATGAGACTGGAGAAAATGGTTGGCACAGCAGAACATTACAATAGCTTTATATGCGGATAAAGTGCTTCAATTCGCAATTGCGCAAATCGGCAAAAATGATGCACTTATTTTGGCGCAATATATGCACATTTTAACAGGTCTGACTACATATTAGTGATTGGTGCACTAAGTATTGTTGTGAACTTGTGACATTACAGCACTATGTATGTATGTATGTATGTAGCATACATACATACATACATACATACATAAAGCACCATGTATGTAGCATGTATGTATGGGCAGCAAAACCTAACTACACTATATCACTATCTAACCTACACTGACTATCTCCCACTAACTATCTGTATTATATATATAAACTAACTAACTATCTAATGTAATGTAACAAATGAAAACGAGAGAGCACAGCGATAACACTGCTGTCTATCTTAGAACTGTACTAAACTGTAGAAAATAGCTGTGGGGAGGTTGTTTTATAGTAAGGGGTGGGCAACTTTCCTATTGGTTGCCAGGGATGTTGCTAAGCTCAGACAAGGACATTGCAGCCTTCTCATTGGGCCACAAGCAAAAAGGGAGGTTACTGATTAAAAAAAAAAGTTGAATATTCAAAAATGCAAATATATATCACTATATTCTAAATATTTGCAAATTCTCAAAGTTGCGCTATTCGTGAAAATTTGCAATTCAAATATTCGCGCCCAATAATAGTTTAGAAAGCTAACATACATCTTGTGTTACTTACAAGCACAATATTTGATTACAAAGAAACTTGTAATATGTATTATCTTTCTAAGTATAGAAAAAAACATTCTTTTTTATGTGGTTATTTTTTTTTCTGTTATTTTTTTTCCATCTCATTTAACCCATAATAAAGGTTTATAGCCTTACTATATCGAGCATAGTGTTTTTTACATTGGAGAAGAGAGGTGGCCTGACGAAGCGCATTGTTGCGTGAAACGGCCGTCGCCACTACATCTACTTGCTAGGAGTTGGAAAGCCGCCCCTACCCGGTTTTTGTTATACTGGATGCCCGTAATAAAGATACCTTTCTTCATACGTGGACGAGTGCCGCCTTTCTTCACCTCTCTTCTCCAAAGTATTTATGGACTGTCTATCCTTGGGCTGAGCACCGCATGCATCGTCACTTTGACCGGAGGATTGGCTACAGGCAAGTGTGTACCGCGCTATATACGGGCCTTTGTAGTGCCGCACGCACCCTTATCTCTATTGCATACATAGTGTTTTTTACAGTTAGAAACCTAAAGCATATTTCTGGTTTACTCATAAGCACAATATATGATTATAAATAAACCAGCAACATGTATTAGCTTTCTAAGTATAGAAACACAATTCTGAATATGATAAGACTATAGACTTTTATTATGGGTTAAATGAGGGAGAAAAAAAATCCACAAGTCTGTCCCAAGATTAAAGCCTGGGATTTCTATAGACAGCCTTATCATATGGAGAACTGTGTTTTTTCTACCCTTTGAAAGTGAATATATATATATACTGCTTTCATTATAATCATATCTTGTGTTTTTGAATAAAGAAGTAATATGTTTATTAGTTTTCTAAACATATAAATCCACTCATCTCATTATGGTAAGGCTATAGTACATATCAAATATACTACATACATGCTGGGACACAGCCCTAGACACAGCTCTGCCCTTCCCATGCTGATGTCTACTCCTGTCAATCAAGGGAAAAGGGGAATATGTGGAGCATAGGAGATGTTACAAAAGCAGTGCTCCAAGGATCCAGCCCCACCCTTTGTGCTCTAATCTGCTAATTTGCATATAAATAAAAACTCAGATGTCTTTGCCACTGTTTAGCATACAGACAAAAGAAATGCATTATTTTAATTACCATGATGAGCCCTATCAGGAAATATGCCTGGTTTAATAGTGTTGATCAAGCTGACAGAGCTTCTTTTAATGAATTAAAAACATTACACTTCATTTTGAATTATATTGGTCTTGAAATTTAAAATATCTGTAAATAAAGGCATGAATTTAAGCTAGTACCATATTCAAAAAGTGTAAAACAATCTATCCTTTGCCTTATAGATAACTGTAGTAACACTAGATAGTTATGACGAAAAATCCACCACAGTAGTAATTTTACATACCTTTATCTATACAAACAGGAGAGTTCTGTATACTATTTAAAGTCACATAGTAACGGTTTTATAAACTACCGGTATTCACAATTTAGTTATAACTTTTCTTTAAACACTGAACATGATTTAATCTTCCTGCCACAGAATATCTTGAGAAATACTACTGAACCATTTAACGGTGTAGAAAGGGTAAAAAGGAAATTTATTTTCAAATTCTTAAGATATAAATTCATACTGTGTTCTCTTCCGCTTCTCGACCTTCTTGTATCAAACACACTTTTAATCTGCTGTATCTGTACTGTGCTCTGACTGTACATAATTTTCCATATTTAACTCAGGCTACGGTATTATTCTATGTTCCAGAGTCACAGCCCTTGCCATTGGCAATAATTTTGAACATGTCAAAAAGTAAAAGAAAGTCCCCACCTAGCCCCTTCCTGAGTTTCCATAGTCAAATATTATGAATTGAGGCAAACCTACAAAGGTAACATAGTAACATAGTACATAGGACCGAAAAAAGACATTTGTCCATCCAGTTCGGCCTGTTTCCTACAAGTTGATCCAGAGGAAGGCAAACAACCCCTGTGAGGCAGAAGCCAATTTTCCCGACTTAAGGCAAAAAAAAATTCCTTCCCGACTCCAATCAGGCAATCAGAATAACTCCCTGGATCAACGACCCCTCTCTAGTAGCTATAGCCTGTAATATTATTACACTCCAGAAATACATCCAGTCCCCTCTTGAGTTCCTTTATTGTACTCACCATTACCACCTCCTCAGGCAGAGAGTTCCATAGTCTCACTGCTCTTACCGTGAAGAATCCTTTTCTATGTTTGTGTACAAGCCTTCTTTCCTCCAGACACAGAGGATGTCCCCTCGTCACAGTCACAGTCCTGGGGATAAGTTTAAGATAGGAGAGATCTCTGTACTGACCCCTGATATATTTATACATAGTTATTAGATCTCCCCTCAGTCGTCTTTTTTCTAAAGTGAATAACTTTAATTTTGATAACCTTTCAGGGTACTGTAGTTGCCCCATTCCAGTTATTACTTTAGTTGCCCTCCTCTGAACCCTCTCCAGCTCTGCTATGTCTGCCTTGTTCACAGGAGCCCAGAACTGTACACAGTACTCCATGTGTAGTCTGACTAGTGATTTGTAAAGTGCTAGGACTATGTTCTCATCACGGGCATCTATGCCCCTTGTAATGCAACCCATTATCTTTTTTTTTTAAATATTTATTTTTTATTTGCTTCACCATAAATTACAGAAACATTTGTACAGTCTGATGTGCGATATTAGTCCTGAAACGTTCCTTTATGTTTACCTTTGCTGCTGCTGGCATAAGTTTGGGGTGGAATCGTAGGGGAGATGGAGGGGGGAGATTTCCAGTTTTGTGTTGTTTTTTTTTTCTTCCTTTTTTTATTTTTTTCTCTCCTCTGTAAACATTGGAGAACAAAAAATGTAAAAAATGTTTGTGTCACCATTGCTATGTTCAGCAATGGTGACACAAACATTTTTTACATTTTTTGTTCTCCAATGTTTACAGAGGAGAGAAAAAAAATAAAAAAAAGGAAGAAAAAACAACAACACAAAACTGGAAATCTCCCCCCTCCATCTCCCCTACGATTCCACCCCAAACTTATGCCAGCAGCAGCAAAGTTAAACATAAAGGAACGTTTCAGGACTAATATCGAACCCTTATACAACAGACAAAGATCCCAAAGATCCCTTCAAAGCCTCTAAACTAAACCATTCTGTGTATTTAAATGACTGCATAAGATCCTTGATTTCAGATTGTGTAATGTGAGTCACAATAAAGGTCTTCCATTTAAAAAAAAATGTTTAGTCTTACTCTCTCTATTTATCTCAGTATCTATCTTGTCTAGCGGGTCATCTGTCCTTTTAACTCCTGAAGGCCTGGTACCTCTGGTTTCAACCACTAATGTAGCAGATTCCTCAGGGCTACTAATAATGCTACATCGACAATTAACGGTTGTGTAGACATTCCTTCAAATACGTGGAACAATAGGGTGTCCGGTACAAGCCTTGTATCATAGCCCCAAATATTCACTATCCATTGCTGGACCCGACCCCAAAATTCCTGTACTTGAGTGCATTTCCAAATGCAGTGTGCTAGGTCCGCTTTATCTAGGTCACACTTCGGGCAGGCAGTGAGATATTCCATGTTTCTCCCTTTCCTAGGGAAATTGAAGGCATAGATAGCCGAGTGTATTAACCTAAGATGTGATTCCCTCCAAATTTCACATGGGACCGCTCTGCATACCCGAAGCCATCCCTGAAGTATTTGTTCAGTCGTTGCCTCTACACCTATCCTTTCCCACCACCTCCCAAAGAGGCTCGTCACCTTCGCTTTATCCCTTGATTCCCTCAATACCTGGTAAATATGGGATACTGAAAGTTTAGAGGCCATCGCCCCCAGAGAAAACACTAAGGCGTTCCTAGAACACTCGCTTTCCACCACCCGAAGTCTTTGCTTGCAGAATTGTGCTACCTGGTGTAATGGAAGGACATGTGAGGCAGGTAGGTTAAATTTACTGCATAGTTCAGAGAAGTTCAGGTATCTCTTTTCCGAAATACTCAGCAAATCAGCAAATGAATGTATGCCCCTGGCCCTCCAGGATTGAAACATAATGTTTGTGGACCCTTGAGAGAATTCAGGGTGTTGCCACGGGCTCATAACTCTGGAAATCAGGAAAGGCTTCCTATCCAGTTTGCGCTCTTCCTTCCATGCCACCATTGTATCTCTTAGTATGACTGAGTGTTTTAGCCCTGGGGGTAGTACCTGTCGTCTCGTATGAAGCAGGTTAACTAGTGACCATGGACGAGCAAGCTGTGCTTCCAGGACATAGTTGGAATAATGTTTCGTTTTATGGATCCAATCCAGGCAATGTCTGAAAAGACACGCTACGTTATATAATCTGATGTTTGGTACATTTAGTCCCCCTCTACTTCTCGGTAGCATTAACTTTGACAGGGCTATGCGTGGACGCTTACCCGCCCAGAGAAATTTGGTGAAAGCAGTCTGAACGGCCTTAACATCTGAGTGCTTTAATAATATTGGGATCGTCTGCAACGGGTACAAAAGTTTGGGGAAACATATCATTTTCCATTGACATCTACCCGTTAAAGATAATGGGAGACTATTCCATCTGTGGAGATCATTGACAATCGCTTTGAACAGCGGCGGGTAGATAAGTTTATAAAGGGACGAGGGCTGTTTCCCTATTTTTATGCCTAGGTATTTAATGAATGTGTCTGTCGTGGGGATGCACTGGCAATGGTCCGGTAATAACTTCCTAATCCCAGTGCAAGTCATTGATAAGATTTCGCATTTATCAACATTTATTTTGAAGCCCGATACTGGACCAAAGGAATCCAGAAGCTTTAAGATTCCCTCTAGGTCTTCTGTTGGATCTGCAAGGAATAGCAAGATATCATCGGCAAATAGAGATGCATGTACCGTCTCCTTCCCAATCTTTATCCCCCTAAAGACCTCACCACTTTCCAGCATATGTGCCAATGGCCCAAGTGCCAGGTAAACAAGAGGGGAAAAAGTGGGCATCCCTGGCGCGTTCCCCTGCATAGCGGAAAGGAAGGCGACAGGAACCCTGGAATTGCCACCCTCGCCTTTGGTTCTGCATATAATGCTGAAATAAAGGTGCGAAAAGAGCCTGTGAATCGCATTCTGGATAAGACCTCGTCTAGCCAGTCCCACCTCACGTTATCGAAGCCCTTTTCAACGCCGATTGCCATAAGGGATGGTCGCGGAGCATTAGTTAGTCTCCATTGTACTGCATCCAAGACTGCTAGAACTTTCCGTATGTTAGAGACAGCTGAGCGGGCTCTGATGAAGCCGGACTGAGACTGAGATATCAGGTCTGGCATCAGACACGACAGTCTGCCATAATTTTGGCCACCAATTTAAAATCTACATTAATTAGCGATATTGGGCGATATGAGGAGGGAAGCAATACATCTTTTCCTGGCTTAGGGATTAGTTTAATATACGCTAAATTATCTGTTTCTAAAAGAGGGGTACCCGTCATCACTTTGTTAAAAACTGCTGTTAGGGGGGATTTAATGTCATCTCCTAACATTTTGTAAAATTCCCCCGTATAGCCATCAGGTCCTGGCGCCTTATGTAGATGAAGGCCCTTGATGGCCGCCATCACCTCGGTTTCAGAAATCGGGGAGTTCAAGGAGTCTAACTGGTCTGCCGAGGGTGATGGCAATGATACACATCTCGATAGAAATTTTGACATGGGAACAGGGGGTCCTGGGTGACTATACAGGGTTTTATAATAGTCCCCTAGGATGGCTACGATATTCTTAGGGTCAGTACGTACGGCTCCACTTGCATCAGACATACGCAAAATGTGTGTTGAGCTCCTTGCATTTCTTATAAGGTTGGCTAATAGTCTACCCGACTTATTACCCCCCCTAAAAAGTTAGGACGCAAGGTGTGACGTATCGAATTGCATTTTCCTCTCATACCATAGCTCGTAGTCGCGTTTCACCGACTGCCACTCACTCTTTGCCTTCTCAGTCAGACTATCCTGAAACCTCGTGTAAGCTTTACGCAAGGAGGAGCTAAAGGGTTTGTAACTGCATCCCCACCTTCTTTTTCAAAGCCCTGACATAAGCCAGGATCCTCCTCCGCAGCACAGCTTTAGCAGTGTTCCAGAACAATGAGGGGTTGTCCAAGCTCGATGCATTATCCTCTCTGAACTCCAAGTACCATCCCTTCAGTATGGCTTTGAAGTTGTCATCATTAAACAAAAAGGAGGGGAACCGCCATATGAAGTCAGTACCCTTGGGTTGGAGCTCCGAGAGGGCAACAGATATCGGGCTATGGTCTGATATGATCATATCATGAATTTTGGAGTCTAGTACTCTAGCTCTCAAGGGGTCGGAGACCAGGAGATAATCGATTCTAGACCAGGAATCATGAAAGTGTGAGTAGAATGTGTAATCTCTTGCCTCCGGGTTTAGAAACCTCCAAATATCTGTCATGGCCGTGTCCTGCAAGAACGGTTCAAGAGTTTTGTCATATGCATAAGCAGTATGGTGCCGCTTGCTTGTCCTCCTTCTGTCCTCAACCGTTGAGCACGGTATTAAAGTCACCCCCGACTAACTTGCATGGTACTGGGTCCCTATTAATTATAACTGCCACCTCTGCAAAAAACTGTCTACCGTCACCATTGGGTCCATATATGTTGTAAAGTTTAACCTCTCCCGTGCCTGATTTTAAATGCAAAGAACACCACCTCCCCTGGTTATGGGAGATTGATCCTATGACATCATGAGGCAGATTTTTGTGGATAAGGATCATCACCCACGCTTTATGATCAACTGCCTGCGACCCCACCACTTTTCCCACCCAGGTTTTCTCCATTCTATGGAAATCGGAGCTTGTCAGGTGCGTTTCCTGTAACATGGCAATGTCGGCTTTCAGGTGTTTTAGATGCCGCAGTACCATGTTACGTTTATGTGGGCTCTGCAATCCCTTAACGTTCCACGACACAATTTTCATAATTGTACCGACTGACAAAAGATGAGACTGATGAATTTAGCTGCTGCTTGGCAAAACTACCCCCCCCACACCCCTCCTCCCTCCCAACCCTTGAAGGCCCCATTCTATCGAACTAACAAAATCAAACCACGCCCTATTAAGAGCAAGAGGCCCCATCGGAACAACATGTGGAGTCTCTATAGCTCCCACGAACTTCCCTTTTTTCCCCATGGGAGGAGGCAAACAACAATAATAGGGTTCAAACCTACAATGTGCAGCACTCCACTACCGGGCAGTGTGTAACTGAGTAGTAACAGCAGGGCAACCTGTATAATACTGTAGAGAAATTAAAGTAAAATCAACAAATAGGAAAGTATGGCATATCAAGTCAAAAAAAGAAAAAAAAAAAACATGGTAAAACATGAGAGTCCCGCGATTTTGTAAGTCCCAGAAGACCTACATGAAGGAGACATACCGCAGCCCGGCTCGCCTTCCCCCTTCTCCGCCGAGTCCTAGCCCGCCAACATGAGAGCCACTCGAACTCCTGCAGACCCACTCACAAAAACCTCATGGAGCAGGGGAGTAGTTGTCAAACTTGACGATGGTCTCAGCGAATCTGATCATGCAGTCCCCCTTGTCTCCTGTCGGTCACCGGGTGCATAAGGTCCCTGGTTCCTGGCCTCGCGGCTGAAGTGTGAATGTCAGGAGCAGGCCTCGTCGGTTCTCGAAGATTCCACGCCGCAGAGCCTGTATGTTCCTCCAGAACTTTAGTGGCCTCCTTAGGTGAGGTATAGGTTGTGCTGGAACCATCTGCTTTGAAAACCTTCAAAGTGGTCGGGTAAATCAGGGCAAATCTGATTCCCTCACAATGTAATTGTGTGCAGAGGGAGTTTTTTCGTAACTTCTGCAGAATAGTCTCCAAAAATGAGAACCGTCATTCCTCTCAATCGAAGTGGTGCAGATCTTGTCTTAAAGGCTTTGAGTATCACCTCTTTATAGAATGTGTCGGCAGATAAGAACCATTTGGCCCATCTAGTCTGCCCATCCGTATAGTCAAGATCACTTGTCGCGGTCTGTTAGGTTGTTGGTCGGTATTCATCCTCAATGGCCCCACTCGATGCGCCCGTTCCACTTTACAAGGGCGGGGGAGGCCCAGGACGTTCGGTAATTCCTCTTCGCATATAGCCAGTAACTCACTTTGGGGTACCGATTCTGAGAGGCCCACTAGCCGGAGGTTATTCCTCCTAGACCTATTTTCTAAGTCCTCCAGTTTTTCCCAGAGACGTTTGTTATCTGCCAGCGTCGACTGGAGCTTGTGGAGTATAGATTCAGTAGTATCTTCCAAGACATGTATGCATCTTTCTGCTTCGCCTAGTCAGCCCTCGTGTTGTTGCACCGCCTCTTGCAATTCTCGCATTACGTTCGCGACCGAAGCCGCCAAAGTTTCCTTCAGGTCGGGCGCAAGGTGAGTAGCCACTGCCACAGCCAATTCCCTATAGTCGATTTTAGGTGCTTGGGACTCTGTGGCTATCCCCTCCACTAAGTATGAAGTAAGTTCAGAGGATGCGGCTGGTGCGGCATTCGCCACTTGTTCGCTCGAGTTGGGCGCCATTTGCAGGGACACCTTGTCTTCCGAGAGTGTGGGAAAAGTCACCTTGCCTCTGGTTTTCTTGTCCATGCCTGTTAAGAAACGTTCCATAGGTCGTTTTTACTTTTACTTTTAATGGGGAATTTACTTTTACATTCTGCATTTCATCTGACAGTTTATTTTCCTCAGTGAATATAGTGGAGAAAAAAATATTTAATAGTTTTGCTTTATCCTCGTCGCTCTCTGCAACACCCCCCTCATTGCTATGTACTTCTTAATTTAAAATTGTGTTCCCATAGCAAAGTACGCAACGTGTACTTATCATTTCTTTAGTTATAAATGTATTCTCTGTGCAAAGGATAGAGGCTACACAACTGACCAGTGGGGTTTCCACTACTCCTACCCCCACAGATCATAAAAATTGTATATTATGTCTCCATATAAATGAAGCGGCAGGTTGAGTATGCTTCATTCATTGGAAGTGCCAGAGATAGTCGAGTACAGTGTCGGTTACCTCTGGCAGGCCCATAAATGGCAGCAAACATTCACATATGGGGGGCATAGGATCCCTGTGATCATGAACGGTGGCGATTCTAACAGTTGGATAGCAGCCAATGAAATATTCTTCAATCCTGTGGCTGGACATGATGAAAGTGTAGTGTCCCCATGCTAAATCAATGTTCCACTGCTTAAGGGGTTAATTCAGTGTCATGTCACTGTATTTGTGCACTGTGTATCCTAAACGTTGTGCAAAGGCAAGTCTAGGGAGTGTGGGGTTTATTAGCCAGCTCCCTGGCTCACTTTCTAGGCAGTTGCTAGGCGTGGGCCACCTACACCCTAGTTCTTCCAGAAGCTACTAGCAGCCTGGAGCAGTGTGTGAGAGAAGCCACTGTGTGTGAGAGAAGCAGCAGCAATCAGTGAACTCTTAACCTGTGATTTGTGAACAGCTAACATAGTGAACCAGCCTCTGAGGGAAAGAAAACTGAATATAGAGAGTGCACAGTGGCCACTTACAAAGGGAGAGTGCAAGAAAATACAAGTCAGTGAAAGGTAACTCATATATGACTTGTTTGGGATGATAGACCACAGGGCCCTGCTACATGAAAGAGTTTGGCCACCTGTTATGAAACTGCTCCCTCAGTGGCAACAGCAGTAACACTAATTGAACGAAAGGAAGCAGAGCTGGACATTATAGTGACACATTTATGAGCAGAATTACAGAATTGATGTGAAAGAGGCACAATTTGGCCTTCTTGGCCAAATTCGAGAAGATTGTGCAGGTTATGCATAGAGATTAGCGAATCGAAGCTGACAAATTGGAATTCATTTAGAATTTCAGGAAAAATTTGATTCACAATGAATGCGAATTTCCTCCCGCTTCGTGGTAACGAATCACAATTTTCCTAAAATGGCGGCTACCCATGTGAGGACTGAGGACATGGGGCAAGGAACTCTGGGAAGGCGGGATCACCCAGATTGACATGCCTGCATGCAGCCAATCAGCAGCCAGCCAGCCCTGTGATGTCACAGCCCTATAAATACGGCAGCCATCTTACAGTCAGACATTTTCCAGCGTTCAGAGTGCTGGGACAGACGTGTGAAGGCGCTAGGGACAGTAAGTTGTAAAATGGTTGTGGGAAAAAAAGACAGAAAAAATGATTTATAAGTGCAGGGAAAGGATAGGGAGGAATCATTTCACAGTATCTTAGTGCAGGGAGAGACGTCAGAAGGCGCTAGGGACTTTGATAGGAAAGTAATTTACAAGTGCAGGGAAAGATTGTTTGGGGATCCAAATAGTCATTAGACAGCTCTGTCGTTCCAGCTTATTGTTATTGGGCTGCAAGTGTTATGTTGAGAAGCCTTTAGAGGCTTATATCTTAGTATCTTATTCAGTACTACAAGAAAAATATATACGCACTGCACTGTTGCACTTATTTCTGCTGAAAGCGTATAGGGGCGTATTTCAGTGCAACTTGAAAAATATATATACGCACTGCACTGTTGCACTTATTTCTGTTGAAAGCGCATAGGGGCATATTTCAGTGCAACAAGAAAAATATATACGCACTGCACTGTTGCACTTATTTCTGTTGAAAGAGTATAGGAGCGTATTTCAGTGCAACAAGAAAAATATATATGCACTGCACTGTTGCACTTATGTCTGGTGAAAGCGTATAGGAGCATATTTCAGTAAAAAAAGAAAAATATATACTGTAGGGAACCGTACTCACTTGATCAGTGTACAGAAGCAGGGACACCAAAAAGTTCATCAAAGTCTTCTTTATTTAGGCTTTGCAAAACACATACAGCTAGTAAATCCGGATCACAGTCACAGTCACAACACCCTGACAGTGTTACCTCAAACTGTCTGCCTTTTCCTCCAGACTGAGACACACCCAAGTTCCAGCAGCAGGATTAAATAGGATCCCTGGACATGAGCATGCCCCAAGTCCCAGACTGGAACCTGGGGAACAGGCACCCACCCAGCACATTGCCTGTTCCCGGTAAAAGCCCGCCCTGGACTACCTGAAACCAGCTATACTATCTATATGGTGTCCACCAACTACTTTATTGGACACCTAAACCCTAAACTAGGGCTTTTACTCCATCAAGGACGGGCACCTTGGTGACACATTTCTGGTGTAACCAAAGCCGCTTTTAGAATGCTTCCTGCAGCATTCTGGGTGACACATATCTCCCATCATAAATGACTCCTGTCACCGCCTCACAATTCGCACTGCACCGTTGCAGTTATTTTTGTTGAAAACGTATAGGAGCGTTTTACAGTAAGTAAAAGAAAAATATATATGCACTACACTGTTGCACTTATTTCTGGTGAAAGCATATAGGGGCGTATTTCAGTGCAACTTGAAAAATATATACGCACTGCACTGTTGCACTTATTTGTGATGAAAGCGTATAGTGGCGTATTTCAGTAAAAAAAGAAAAATATATCCACACTGCACTGTTGCGGTTATTTGTGGTCAAAGCGTTTAGGAGCGTATTTCAGTAAAAAAAGGAACCCAGTGGTTCTTGATTGGTTAACTTGGTCATCCACATCATCCCAAGTGACATTAGACACCCCCAGCCAAAAGTCAGTGGGTTTGTCAGACACAACCCTTAGTTGGCATGGCCCGGGAGCAGGCCCTGTGCCCTCACCTGTCCTCAACCTGCCTCTGGCCTTTTCTGTTCCCTCACCGCGAGAAGTACTACGTGCAGTGGGCTCAGTGTTAGTTTTCAGCGAGGAAGAGCTACTAGAGGACAGTCAGTGTCTACTGCCCAGCCAAGATGTGGAGGAGACATCCGCCGCTTCCTCCGGTAGACTGGTAAGTAGTAATGAGGAGAGTGGTACGGGAGCGTGTGTTGCGAGTTGTCAGCCTCCTGACCCAGAGGCTGTTGAGGAGGACATCAGTGATGTGCAGACACTACTCGATGAAGATGAAGCCTATAGCACTTGGGAGCCGGGTGAAGAAGGGGCTTCGTCATCATCAGGAGAAGAGGGTGGCAACTTGCCCGTCAGGCAGCGGCTGAGCCAGCAAGTCACTAGCATGGCCGGGAGTCAGCAGGGTGGCAGCAGTGAGAGATTCGGAGCAAAACGGGCACAGGGTAGACCACCCGCTTTGCACAGCCTACCTGCCGGAAAGGAGTGGTGCATGGGTCCACGGAAGCAGCGGCGGTAGCAGTCAGCCAGTGAGTAGTGTTGGGGGGAAAATCAGATACTCGGCGGTGTGGCAGCTTTTTGTGAAGCCGCCAGAGGAGGTCAACATGGTGTGGCAGTGGAGCTGCCAGAAGGCCATAGGAAGGCCATTGAAGTGGCATATCTCACCCAGAGAAAGCTGGGTGAGAACAAGAAAGGTTGGGAAAATAGTTTTTCCCACTGTCTGCAGCAGTCAGGCTGGTAATGGGGATAATTATCAGCCAGCTGAGGAGCTTGGATTAATGTGGGTTGAGCTTCTCAATCAGGGCTCCCAGTCTGGGAAAGGAGCAGGCTGTGTCAAGGCCTGTGGGAGCCGGGACCCTCTAACCCTGTGTGTGGGGTAAGCACTGGTGATGTGTCTTGGGGAGCTGGGTGGTAGACCCAGATCCTGATAGAGAGGAAAAGACTGTTTAGTCAGTGGCCAGACGGCCGAGGATTTATTTTTATGATTTTGTTGTACAGCTGTTGTGACAATAAAGTTGGTCGTGGCCAGTTTGCACCCGAATCTACAGTGGTGGAGTGGCTTCTTGATGTGTGCCAACCATCTAAGGCGTTAAGACTGCGATCTGGAAGAGCTAAATGACCCCGTGTTGTTACAATGGCCATATTTAGAATATGTGGGCAGAAGGTGAAGCGTGGCCAGGGTGCCAATGTTGGCACTTTGGCCCAGTGTCAACATATGCAGCGTCTCTATAAAGTGGCCTGGGTGAAGCGTGGCTCCGATGTGGTGGTCCAGCCTGCCTTAGCTAACGCTACATCACCCAGTAGCACACACCCAGTTTCAGCCAGTCAAGGCTCCACCCCCTCAGCCGAAGGGAGCTGTCTGTAAATCCCATCTTCTGCTGGTCCAGATGCTCTTGCTCCTACTCCATCAGCAATCGATCACCAAGGCGATTGCAAAGAGACAACAGTATGCGTGCATGCATCCAACGGTGCAGAAGCTAAACGTGCTCCTGCCCAAGTTGCTGGTGCGTCAGTCCCTCCCTTTCCAAGTGGTGGACTCTGCACCTTTGAGAGAACTGATGGCTTGTGCCAAGCCGAGGTGGAGAGTCCCAAGTCGTCATTTCTTTGAGAAAAAGGCAGTACCAGCCCTGCACACACATGTAGAACAGATGGTGGGCCAGATGGTGTGCCAGTCCTTGAGCCTGTCGGTGTCGGTGTCCAAAGTACACGGCAGTGACGACGTGTGGAGCTATAACTACGGTCAGGTAAAATACATGTCCTTTACGGCCCAATGGGTGTATGTGGTTCCTGCACAGTGTGGGGAGTCGCTCTGGTAGTCAGCGGTGCGGGTGCAGTTTAGAGGCAAAACCAGGAGTCCAGATTGTGCAACAAACAGTGTTTTATTCACACTTGCACACAAAATGAAAAACAGTCTCTTGGTGACAGTTCACACACAACGGAAATAACGTAGCCAAACAAAAACAGTCCAACACAGGTTCAGTCACCTGGGAGGTGTAGGTGCAGGTTCGCACCACGCTGTCGGCCCAGCCGCAGGAGAATCCAGCTTCAGGTAGCCAGGAACACAACACCTCCTTGCTGAGCGCTTTCCTCCAGGACAGAGAACTCCCAGCCCTGTTAGCAGCTCCAGGATAATCACACTCACAGCTGGTGGTGCTGGCTGAGTTTATAAACCCAGCCCAAAACTCGGACTGGACCGTGGGAGCAGCCACCCACCCTACTCTTTAGCTGCTCCCAGTAAGAGCCGGCCCGGATCGGCTTTGCAGCCATGCTATTTAACAAAGTCAAACAGCACTAGCTGCTGCAGACAAAAACCCGGCTCTCACCTCACCGAGGCCAGCAACCTCGGTGACACGTACCTGCCATCTAGGACGGCACCCTGCACCTTACCACATACCCCCCTTTGTTCAACCCTGAGGGGTGGACACAGGACAAACAGTGTACCCGGGAGAGCGCGTCTGCATTTTTAATAACCGGCCCGCTCTGTGCTCCACCGTGAATTTAAAATTCTGTAGAGACAGAAACCACCTGGTGACCCGGGCATTCCTCTCTTTGGCTTGGGACATCCACTTGAGTGGGGAGTGGTCGGTCACCAGGCAGCTTCTGCCCAACAGGTAATAACGGAGGGCCTCGAGTGCCCACTTGATGGCCAGGCACTCTCTCTCGACTATACTGTACCTAGTCTCTGCTGGGGTGAGCTTGCGGCTGAGGAAGACAACGGGATGCTCCTCCCCGTTGACTTCCTGCGACAGTACCGCACCAAGGCCAACTTCAGGCGTCGGTCTGGACTACGAAATCCTTCCTGAAATCGGGTGTCACCAAAACCGGGGACCCACACAGGGCCGATTTCAAGGCGGAGAAAAGCCTTTTCCGCCTGCTCATTCCAGCGGACCATCCCTGTCTTACGCCCCTTTAACAACTCTGTCAATGGCGAAGCAATAGTAGCAAAGTGGGGCACAAACCTCATGTAATACCCCACAATCCCCAGGAACGACTTTACCTGCCTGGTGGTGACCGGTCGGGGCCAACTCCGTGTTGCCTCTACCTTATTTACCTGAGGCTTGATGACTCCCCGCCCAATTACATATCCCAGATATTTTGTCTCCTCTAACCCTATGGAGCACTTCTTTGGGTTAGCGGTCAGACCCGGCTTTCCTCAGGGCATCCACTACCGCCTGCACCTTGGGTAAATGGCTTTCCCAGTCGGTGCTGTGGATGACTACATCATCTAAGTAGGCCGAGGCGTACCGACGATGTGGTCGCAGCACTATGTCCATTAACCTTTGGAAAGTGGCGGGGCGCCATGCAGGCCAAAGGGTAACACCTTGTAGTGATACAGGCCCTGCGGGTAACAAATGCGGTTTTTCCTTAGCCGACTCCGTTAAGGGTACCTGCCAGTACCCTTTAGTGAGGTCCAGCACAGAAAAATAACGGGCTTGTCCTAAACTTTCAACAAGCTCGTCTACTCGGGGCATGGGATACGCGTCAAACTTGGATACTTCATTTAACTTGCGAAAGTCGTTGCAGAACATAGCGTCCCATCCGGCTTAGGTATTAGGACTATGGGACTGGCCCACTCACTTTTCGACTCCTCAATGACATCGAGCTTCAACATTAATTGCACTTCCTCCGCGATGGCCCGTCGCCGAGCCTCGGGTACCCGGTATGGTTTTAACCGGACCTTGGCCTGAGGCTCAGTGGCGATGTCATGTCGGATGAGAGGCGTGCGGCCAGGGAGGTCGAGAACACATCCGTGTTCCGACTGAGAACTCCTGACTTCCTGAACTTGTTTGGAAGATAGGCTGTCTGCAATTTTTACCGTGGTTACGGCTTCACAGGCCTCGAACTGTGGGGCTGGACCCTTTTCACCTAGAAGCCCTGGCCGGGGGCTGTGGTCGTCGGCCGCGTCCCTATCTTTCCACGGCTTAAGTAAATTCACGTGGTACACCTGCTCCGGCTTGCGCCGCCTGGCTGGTGTACTTTGTAATTACTTCCCCTACCTTCTCGATCACCTCATAGGGGCCCTGCCACCTAGCTAGGAATTTGCTGTCAAGGGTGGGTACCAGAACCAAAACCCGATCTCCCGGATTGAAGTCCCGTACCCGAGCCTGACGATTGTACACCCTACTCTGGGCTTGTTGCGCTGCCTCCATATGCTCCCGGACCAAGGGCAACACCCTTTCCATCCGTTCCTGCATTTGGGCGACATACTCAATGACACTTTTGTGGGGGACAGGCTGTTGTTCCCATGCTTCCTTGGCGATATCCAACAGGCCCGAGGGTGTCTGCCATAAAGCAGTTCGAAGGGCGAGAACCCAGTAGAGGCCTGGGGCACCTCTCGCACTGCGAACATGAGATAGGGCAGAAGCAGATCCCAGTCCTTCCCATCTCTAGACACCACCCTCTTTAACATATTTTTAGAGTTTGGTTAAACCTCTCCACAAGACCGTCTGTTTGCGGATGGTAAACGGACGTCCGTAACTGCTTTATACGCAACAATTTACACAGTTCCCTCATTACTTTAGACATAAAAGGGGTCCCTTGGTCTGTCAGAACCTCTTTTGGCAGGCCCACACGGGAAAACATCTCCATTAACTCTTTGGCAATGAGCTTAGCTGAGGTATGTCGCAGAGGCACCGCCTCCGGATACCGAGTGGCATAGTCGAGAACTACCAGAATGTGTTGGTGGCCCCTGGCAGAACTTTGGTACAGGCCCAATTAAATCCATCGCGATTCGCTCAAGCGGTACTTCAATAATTGGCAGAGGTACCAGAGGACTACGGAAATGTGGCTGGGGGCTAGTTATCTGACAAGTCGGACAGGACTTACAATAATTCTCTACCTCCTTGAACACACTGGGCCAATAAAATCGCTGCAGTATGCGGTCCTGGGTTTTCTGCCACCCCAGGTGTCCCCAAGAACATGTTGGTGGGCAAGCTCCATGACAAGCTTGCGATACGCTGTGGGCACCACCAACTGTTCAACAGGTTCGCCTCGGATTTGGTTCACCCGATACAACATATCCTGCAGAACAATAAATCGTGGGAACATTAATTCAGCCCCTGGTTTCTGGGGTTTACCATCAATTTCAGCACATTCTCCCAGGCCCTGGTTAGGGTTTGGTCCCGGTGTTGTGCGGTCCCAAAATTTTCCCGGAGACATTGAGGTCTGCCAACTCAGGTCCCGGTGGCAAGTCCTCCGTGTCTCCCACCATTACACTCCAGTGGGGTTGTCTCCCCCTCTACCGCTGGAGCAGTGGTCACCCCTACCGCTGGCCCGTCAGACTCGGGCTCCCAGGGTTCTGGCCTTCCAGTGGTATCAGGCCACTCCACTAGGGTCACCCCTGTCTCGGGTCCCTCAGATACCTTTATTACCGGCCACAGCGCCGGAAAACCGAGGAAGTCCCTCCCAAGTATCAGTTCGTGTGGGAGTTTAGTAGCGACAGCCACCTCGTGGGTCCACCTACCAGCCGCGGTGGACAAAGTCACTAGTGCAGTGGGGTAGTCTTTCAGGTCTCCGTGGATGCACAGGACCCCGACTTTACGGCCAGTATACTCCACTAGGACGTACAAGTGCAGCCCTTACCAGGAGACTAAACTCCCGGAGTCCAGCAGAGCCACCGCCAGAGAGTCTCCCACCTCTACCTGACACAGGTGGTTATGGTCCTGCACCTCACGGGTGCCAGTTGCGCACAGCTTCCGTGCATACAGGGAGTGACGACCCCGTAGGTCATATCCATCGGCTCATCCCGATGCGGACAGTCGGCCCTGATGTGGCCTGGCTCCTGACACCTCCAGCATACCACGGGAGGCGGACTCGCAGGGGTATATTCCGGGCAGGCCGCTCTGTCGCCGGACGTCGGAACTGGGGCAGAGGCCTCCGGGGTTTGACTGACCCCTTCCCGCAAGAGTCCCCTGCAGGTTTCTGGTGGCCTCGTGGCGCTCTACCAGGTCGACCATCTCCAGGGCATTGGTGGGCGATACCTGGCCGATCCAGTGCTGGAGGGGATAAGGCAGGGCCCTCCAAAGATGTCCGCCAACAGTCGATCCAGCATGGCAGTGGGACTTAGTAGATCGGGCTGCAGCCACTTTTGCAGCCTGTGCAGCAGATCGTAGAACTGCGGCCTAGCGGGTTCAGTCGTTTTAAAGTCCCACTGGTGGACTCTTTGGCGCGGACCAGCACGTTCACGCCCAGTCTGGCTAGGACCTCTCCTTTCACAGTGTCATAATCTGCCGGCTTGGTCGTCCGACAAGTCAAAAAACACCTGCTGGGGTCCGGAAGCCAGGAGCGGAGCGACCACCTCAGCCCACTGGTCACGGGGTAACTTTTCCCTCACGGCGACCTTCTCAAAAACCGCCAGGTACGTCTCAACGTCGTCTGCGGGGTCATTTTGGGATCGCCGCACGGACCGCTTTCCGGGCATCATGGACGTGGTGGGACGCTCCTGCCGCCTGTAACGCCATCACATGTTGTAGCAATAGTTGGTTGGTCTCCCGCTGCTGCACGTTAGCCTCTATGAGAGCCTTCACAGCAGCCTCCATGTTGTCAGAAACTCCTGCTTGCAGCTTTGCTGGCTTAATATATTCCATACACTTTAGAAAAACAAAACTTCGGCGTTCACGCCAGCCTCACTGCGCATGCCCGCATCCGACACCAAATGTGGGAGTCGCTCTGGTAGTCAGCGGTGCGGGTGCAGTTTAGAGGCAAAACCAGGAGTCAGATTGTGCAACAAACAGTGTTTTATTCACACTTGCACACAAAATGAAAAACAGTCTCTTGGTGACAGTTCACACACAGCGGAAATAACGTAGCCAAACAAAAACAGTCCAACACAGGTTCAGTCACCTGGGAGGTGTAGGTGCAGGTTCGCACCACGCTGTCGGCCCAGCCGCAGGAGAATCCAGCTTCAGGTAGCCAGGAACACAACACCTCCTTGCTGAGCGCTTTCCTCCAGGACAGAGAACTCCCAGCCCTGTTAGCAGCTCCAGGATAATCACACTCACAGCTGGTGGTGCTGGCTGAGTTTATAAACCCAGCCCAAAACTCTGACTGGACCGTGGGGAGCAGCCACCCACCCTACTCTTTAGCTGCTCCCAGTAAGAGCCGGCCCGGATCGGCTTTGCAGCCATGCTATTTAACAAAGTCAAACAGCACTAGCTGCTGCAGACAAAAACCCGGCTCTCACCTCACCGAGGCCAGCAACCTCGGTGACACGTACCTGCCATCTAGGACGGCACCCTGCACCTTACCACAACAGCCACACCAGCAACTTGGACAGGTCACGCTGCTTCCGCCTCCCTGTTCTGACATCGTTGGTCCTGTGACAATGTCTGCCTCTGCCTTCTCATCCTCCACCATGTCCTTAGCCTCCACTGCAGGGACAAGTCAAAGTGCCCCTGTAGCATACCACATGTGCAGGGCTTGGCGGTTTCATGCTGTTCTGCACCTGATTTGCCTTGGCAAACTGAGTCACACAGAGGAGGAACTAATCCGTGTGATGCCTCAAGAAATTGAATCCTGGCTTTCCCTGCGACATCTGAAAATCGGAACCATCCTGACCGACAAAGGGAAGAACATGGTGTTGGCCCTGCGTATGGCACACGTGTTCAATCTAGTTGGCAAGTGGTTCCTGAAGTCTGCCACCCCTCTGCAAGACATCCTAAAAATGGCCAGGAAAATGTGCATGTTCTTCAGCCACTCGTACACCTCAAAGAACACCCTCCTTGAGCTGCATTGGCCGAACAGCATCCCCCAACATAGGCTGATATGCGACGTTTCCACTCGTTGGAATTCCACTCTCCATCTGTTGGACTGAATATACGAACAGAGAAAGGCCATCAACGATTTCTTGATGATGCAAGCGGAGAGGAGTAGTGCCACTCTGTGGCCAAACAGTGGCAGCTCATGCATGACACCTGCCGTTTGCTCAGACCCTTTGAGGACGCCACGTTATTTGTCAGTCGCCAGGACTACGGTATGAACGTAGTCTTTCCACTGCTTAATGTCCTGGAATAGATGGTGGTAACAATGGCTGGTCAGGGGACTGGAGATGTGGCGCCGAGATCTCATGGCCATAAGATACCTATGGGGGCTGAACTGAAAGAGGAGGAGGCGGGGAGAAGGAGATTGGAGCAAAGGCAATGTGTAGCAAAATGGGTGGTTTTTCTACTCAGCTGACAGGAGAGGAGGAGCAGAAGCCCCCAAAAGAGTTACAGGCCGATGAGGAAGATGAGACAGAGGACCCAGACACAGCGTGGAAGTATGCAGTGGAAGATGGAGGCAGGGAGTCCCTATGAGTCACTTGCACAAATGGCCCGCTACATGCTCACTTGCTTGCGTAGTGACAACCGAATTGTCACCATTCGACAGAGGGATGAGTTCTGGCTCTCCACCTTGTTGGACCCTCACTACCAGTCCATAATGGGGGCCTTTTTTACACCCGCTGAGAGGGACAACAAACTGAACTGCTACAGAGACATACTATGTAGTCAGTTGGCCGCTGCCTATACGCCCCATCATCTATCCTCTCACAGGTCTGACTGGGGGGCCCTCTGCGCTCAAGTTCCACTGCCATGGCTGCTGGAGAAGGGCGGGGTGGCAGGAGCAGTACCAGTTCCATCAGCAGCAGCCTGAGTTTACAGTCACTGATGAGTAGCTTTCTTCACCCGCATAGTGAAGAAACAACTCACCAGCAGCAGCAGGTAGAACTGGAGCAGGACCTGAACCAGCAGGTGGTGGCATACTTGGACAGCAACCTGCCACCCCACATTGAAGATCGCTGGACTACTGGGTAGCCAAACTTGATTTTTGGCTGCAACTAGCAGTGTTTTCCCTGGAAAAGCTTTCCTGCCCGGCCATTAGTGTGGCGTCAGAGTGAGTGTTTAGTGCGGCGGGGGCCATAGGTACCCCAAGGAGAACTTGCATGTTTACCCAAAAGGTGGAGAGATTGACCTTTGTCAAGATGAATCTGGCGTGGCTCAGCCAGGATTTCCACCCACCAATGCCTGATGCAGCAGACTAGATCATCCATGGTGCCACACTAAAACTTTGATACAAGAGACCAGATTCTTCTGACTACCTGCATCAGCTACTACTTTGATGCTGCAACCTGCCTGATGCCACACATCTGATGCCAAGTGCTCCTTATTTCACCCACCTTCGTCAGCGGGCAATGGTATTGCCACCCACCGCCCCACTCTGTTACCGGTTCACTTTGTGGTCTCCTGATGCAACTGCTGCTGCCATCTCCAAACTATGTCACCTTGCCACTCTGTGGTAACCTCCTGATCCAGCTGCTGCTGCTGCTGCTACTGCCATCTCCACATTATGCAAAAAGATTGTGGAGCCCCAGTTATGGGTCTACAACACAGTGAAAGCCAGATATCCCTCAAAGGAAGGAAAAACAAGCAAAGGGGTGTCTCCATTACAGAGATCACCAAAACCACCATATTAAGTGGCCCCTATGTCAAGATCCCGCTCTTTTACAAGCTTTAAGGATGTGACGGGGAAGACCTAAGCAAGTTATCCATCCACAGACAGCTGTTTCGGGGTGTTGCCCCTCATCAGTGTGGAGTAGGATTCTGGCTAACCGGGAGCAATGCTTTGGTGACTACTCAAACAAAGCAATAGCTGATCTTAGGGAGACCAGCTACAAAAATGCCGTGGAGCCTCACTTAAGAGTCTCAAACACAGCAATCCAAAGTGCAAAGCTCCCTGGGAAACATAAAATGCAAAAAGATTGTGGAGCCCCAGTTATGGGTCTACAACACAGTGAAAGCCAGATATCCCTCAAAGGAAGGAAAAACAAGCAAAGGGTGTCTCCATTACAGAGATCACCAAAACCACCATATTAAGTGGCCCCTATGTCAAGATCCCGCTCTTTTACAAGCTTTAAGGATGTGACGGGGAAGACCTAAGCAAGTTATCCATCCACAGACAGCTGTTTCGAGGTGTTGCCCTCATCAGTGTGGAGTAGGATTCTGGCTAACCGGGAGCAATGCTTTGGTGACTACTCAAACAAAGCAATAGCTGATCTTAGGGAGACCAGCTACAAAAATGCCGTGGAGCCTCATTAGAGTCTCAAACACAGCAATGCCGTGAGCCGGTTAGCCAGAATCCTACTCCACACTGATGAGGGGCAACACCCCAAGCGGCTGTCTGTGGATGGATAACTTGCTCAGGTCTTCCTGGTCACATCCTTAAAGCTTGTAAAAAGAGCGGGATCTTGAATATAGGAGCCACTTAATATGGTGGTGGTTTTGGTGATCTCTGTAATGGAGACACCCCTTTGCTTGTTTTCCTTCCTTTGAGGATATCTGGCTTTCACTGTGTTGTAGACCCATAACTGGGGCTCCACAATCTTTTGCATTTTATGTTTCCCAGGGAGCTTTGCACTTTGGATTGCTGTGTTTGAGACTCTTAAGTGAGGCTCCACGGCATTTTGTAGCTGGTCTCCCTAAGATCAGCTATTGCTTTGTTTGAGTAGTCACCAAAGCATTGCTCCCGGTTAGCCAGAATCCTACTCCACACTGATGAGGGCAACACCCGAAACAGCTGTCTGTGGATGGATAACTTGCTTAGGTCTTCCCCGTCACATCCTTAAAGCTTGTAAAGAGCGGGATCTTGACATAGGGGCCACTTAATATGGTGGTTTTGGTGATCTCTGTAATGGAGACACCCCTTTGCTTGTTTTTCCTTCCTTTGAGGGATATCTGGCTTTCACTGTGTTGTAGACCCATAACTGGGGCTCCACAATCTTTTGCATTTTATGTTTCCCAGGGAGCTTTGCACTTTGGATTGCTGTGTTTGAGACTCTTAAGTGAGGCTCCACGGCATTTTGTAGCTGGTCTCCCTAAGATCAGCTATTGCTTTGTTTGAGTAGTCACCAAAGCATTGCTCCCGGTTAGCCAGAATCCTACTCCACACTGATGAGGGGCAACACCCGAAACAGCTGTCTGTGGATGGATAACTTGCTTAGGTCTTCCCGTCACATCCTTAAAGCTTGTAAAGAGCGGGATCTTGACATAGGGGCCACTTAATATGGTGGTTTTGGTGATCTCTGTAATGGAGACACCCCTTTGCTTGTTTTCCTTCCTTTGAGGGATATCTGGCTTTCACTGTGTTGTAGACCCATAACTGGGGCTCCACAATCTTTTGCATTTTATGTTTCCCAGGGAGCTTTGCACTTTGGATTGCTGTGTTTGAGACTCTTAAGTGAGGCTCCACGGCATTTTGTAGCTGGTCTCCCTAAGATCAGCTATTGCTTTGTTTGAGTAGTCACCAAAGCATTGCTCCCGGTTAGCCAGAATCCTACTCCACACTGATGAGGGCAACACCCGAAACAGCTGTCTGTGGATGGATAACTTGCTTAGGTCTTCCCCGTCACATCCTTAAAGCTTGTAAAGAGCGGGATCTTGACATAGGGGCCACTTAATATGGTGGTTTTGGTGATCTCTGTAATGGAGACACCCCTTTGCTTGTTTTTCCTTCCTTTGAGGGATATCTGGCTTTCACTGTGTTGTAGACCCATAACTGGGGCTCCACAATCTTTTGCATTTATGTTTCCCAGGGAGCTTTGCACTTTGGATTGCTGTGTTTGAGACTCTTAAGTGAGGCTCCACGGCATTTTGTAGCTGGTCTCCCTAAGATCAGCTATTGCTTTGTTTGAGTAGTCACCAAAGCATTGCTCCCGGTTAGCCAGAATCCTACTCCACACTGATGAGGGGCAACACCCCGAAACAGCTGTCTGTGGATGGATAACTTGCTTAGGTCTTCCCCGTCACATCCTTAAAGCTTGTAAAGGCGGGATCTTGACATAGGGGCCACTTAATATGGTGGTTTTGGTGATCTCTGTAATGGAGACACCCCTTTGCTTGTTTTTCCTTCCTTTGAGGGATATCTGGCTTTCACTGTGTTGTAGACCCATAACTGGGGCTCCACAATCTTTTTGCATTTTATGTTTCCCAGGGAGCTTTGCACTTTGGATTGCTGTGTTTGAGACTCTTAAGTGAGGCTCCACGGCATTTTTGTAGCTGGTCTCCCTAAGATCAGCTATTGCTTTGTTTGAGTAGTCACCAAAGCATTGCTCCCGGTTAGCCAGAATCCTACTCCACACTGATGAGGGGCAACACCCGAAACAGCTGTCTGTGGATGGATAACTTGCTTAGGTCTTCCCCGTCACATCCTTAAAGCTTGTAAAGAGCGGGATCTTGACATAGGGGCCACTTAATATGGTGGTTTTGGTGATCTCTGTAATGGAGACACCCCTTTGCTTGTTTTTCCTTCCTTTGAGGGATATCGTAGCTGGTCTCCCTAAGATCAGCTATTGCTTTGTTTGATCTCCACATTATGTCACCTAGCCACTCTGTGGTCTCCTTCTGCTGCTGCCATCTCCACAGTATGTCACCTTGCCACTCTGTGGTATTCTGCTGCTGCAATATCCACACTATGTCACCTTGCCACTCTGTAGTCTCCTGATGCTGCTGTCACCTCCAGACTCTGTCATTACGCCATTCTGTGGCTTCCTCGTGCCGCTGCCACCTCCAGACTGTCATTGTGGCACTCGGTGGCCTCCTCATACTGATGCCAACTACAGACTGTCATTATGCCACTCGGTGGCCCCCCAATGCTGCTTTTACCTCACCACTATGTCATAGGTCCACTCTGTGGACATCTCATGCTGTTCCCACCCTCCCCACTTCATGACTGGTCCACTATTTTGGCTTTCAGCCTGGCTGACATCATCATTTATGACACTCAGTGGCCTCCTCATAATGCTGCCAACTCCAGACTCTATCATTGTGCCATTCTGTGGCTTCCTCATGCTGCTGCCACCTCCACACTGTCATTGTGCTACTCTGTGGCCTCCTCATTCTGCTGCCACCTCTAGACTCAGTCATTGTGCCACTTTGTGGCACACTCATGCTGCTGCCACCTCCAGACTATATCATTGTGCTATTCTGTGGCTTCCTCATGCTGCTACCACCTCCACTCTCTGTCACTGTACCACTCTGTGGCCTACTCATGCTGCTCAGACTCTGTCATTGCGCCATTCTGTGGCTTCCTCATGCTGCTGCCACATCCAGACTCGGTCATTGTGCCATACTATAGCTTCCTTATGCTGCTGCCACCTCCAGACTGTCATTGTGCCACTCTGTGGCCTCCGCATGCTGCTGCCACCTCCAGACTCTGTCATTGTGCCACTCTGTGGCCTTCTCATACTGCTGCCAACTCCAGACTCTGTTATTGTGCAACTCTGTGGTCACCTAATGCTGCTTCCAACTCCAGACTCTGTCATTGTGCCACTCTGTGGCCTACTCATGCTGTTGCAACCTCCAGACTCTGTCATTGTGCCACTCTGTGGCCTACTCATGCTGCTGCCACATCCAGACTCGGTCATTGTGCCACTCAGTGGTTTACTCATGCTGCTACCAACTCCAGACTCTGTGATTCTGCCACTCAGTGGCCTACTCATGGTTCTGCCACCGCCACACTGTCATTGTGCCACTCTGTGGCCTCCTCATTCTGCTGCCACCTCCAGACTGGGTCATTGTGCCACTCGGTGGTTTACTCATGCTGCTACCAACTCCAGACTCTGTCATTATGCCACTCGGTGGCCTCCCCATGCTGCTTTCACCTCACCACTATGTCATAGGTCCACTCTGTGGACATCTCATGCTGTTCCCACCCTCCCCACTTCATGACTGGTCCACTATTTTGGCTTTCAGTCTGGCTGACATAATCATTTGCTGTCTGTGTAGTGCAGTCCCATCAGAATTGGCTTATGATTTGGTAGCTAAAAGCAGGAGTGGGTACAAAACACAGAAGACATGCAAATATTCCATTCACGTGTCATCTCTGTTTTAGATCCACTACTGTTTTTTTTTTGTCATCATTAGCAATACAGATGCATTATTTAGCAAATGCTGACCAAGTGAAGGGACAGGATCTGTTTTTTGTGGGTTATTGTTCTGATGGATCAGAGGAAGGGCAAATTAATCAGTGACCTCAACACAAACTTACTACTGACACCGTCTCTGCTCTGTCAGGTGGGCTCTACTTGTATACGCGTTTAATAGAACAGGTTCTGTTAACATTGATGTGGAATCAGCTGGCGAAGGTGTTAAAGCACTGCCCTGCTTGTCCCTGTTACCCTGTTTTGCACCAGCAACTCTTTGAAGGGGTTTTCCAGGATTTTAATATTGATATTTAATAACTTCGCTGAACTTAGCCAAGAAATTTGATTTGTTCCGAATTAATTTGTCACGAATAGCTATAAATCAGGTATACCCAGGCCACTCTGCCTTAGGGTAAGAACAAATTTTTAATGGCCGCGCAGCACCTTTAAACAGGGGCTGTTCCTGGTATGGGGTTTGGCTGGTTAAGTTGGGGGGGCAATATGCAGATTATTGCTGTTCTTGCCTGTGATCTCCTGCAAGTTATTTGACAGTAAACACTGAATATTAATCAGTTCTGGTATACCCACTTCTCCTACCCCCAGCATACTCCTGCCCTACAGGTGGGAGCCCTTTCGGCCATCTACTTTTCCTCTTTTTCCACATCATCTAATATCGATGAGAATATGTCATCAGGAACTTCCAGCTCCTCCTCTCTCTGCATCTTGCTGACTTTTCTAGGACATGGAGACTTTGAAGAATGATTTAGACAAAGCAAAGCCAGCAAAAGATGAGGATGGTCATCATTAAGACCTGTGGGGGGACCTAAGGGGTAAAGACTGGATGGGAAGGAGCTGTACCATTGAAGTAAATGGGATCTCTTGTAATTACACCTATTCACCGCTGCGATGTCGACAACGAGCAGGTAAACAATGAAGGGAAGGCTGCATTTGCATGGCCTTCTCTTCAACTAGCTGATTAGTGGACCTACGCCGATCTGATATTGATGACTATTGATGAGCGAAATGAAGCATTCGAAGCGGAAGTTGGTCCGAAGTTCGATCGGCTGGGGTGCTGGGTGTCAGACCCCTGGCGATCTGATATTGATGACCTATCCTGAGGATAGGTCATCAATATTAAAATCCTGGAAAACCCCTTTAACAACAAGGGCACCCCAAACTTTCACCATGCAGGAATACCCCATATTACCAGGGTGTGCCCAGAGGAGATGAAAGGGTGCACCTCTCCCATCCAGCTTCAGAATGAGAACATTCATGACCTTGAGTACAACTACTCCGTAATCCACACCTTCCTCGTGGCTTGCTGCAGAAGTAGCTTAGGTGGAAGATAAATGTCAACAGCTGTGGTAGGTCATCTCATTTATATAATATGAGCTTGTCATAAAAGGCTTTTTTTTACTTTTCTACTATTATAAAATAAATTTATGTTTTTTTTTTGTGAGAGCTAGCCATATTTTAAATAGAAACCATAACGATCTATCCTGTGATTGGTCCACTTTAATCAAAAACAACCCATTTAATATCTTTTTACAGCTTTTTGATTTTGTATGAATAAATTTGCTTCAGGTGTTGTAGACAATTTTGGTGCAATATCCAGTATAGAGCATAGCATTGCTTTTATGCATCCCATATTGATTTTGCTTCAGTCATTGATGGTGGTTGAGCTTAGGTGTAGGAGTTCAATATAAGTTTTTTGATTCAGGCTAATTTTGGAGAGAGATATAAAAAAAAAAAAAAGTTTAAAAAAGAAAGAGACGAGAGAGAAAAATATGGGTTTGGAATATTGCAATAACAAATAACAAATCAGGTGCACACTGCGGTCTTATTAAGCTCTCAAACTGATGTTAAAATTGAGAGATTAGTCAACATGTCCTGCAGTGGAGGACATGTCTTAAGCCTGAGCATAACGCCAAGGTTTCTAAAGTAGCTCGGGACCTAACACTAACCTACCTGTGCCGTATGGGCAATACCAGGGGCCAGTGGGCGAAATTTCAGGAAAGTATAGGCCGACTCACAACAGACTCCTCAGTTACCTCCAGCTTGTAACCATGCCTGCAATGGGAGGAGGGAGAGGGCTATGAGCCCCATCCAAGACTGGCTGATATGGCCCAGGCCTCACAGTTGCACCTAAATGTAGCCTGTGGATGGAAAACAGGCTACATTTACATAGGAGTTTATACACCTCCAAAAAATGATATATACAAAACAACAGAAAGGCGGCATGAAGCAGGATGTGCTCAACCCAAAAATGCAGTTGTGCATATATATATACAGGGGAGCAGATCCTGCACTTGTGGCCCGTTGCTAATGGCGATCCCCAGCAAAAATGCATACGGTGGAGGATGCCCGCAGCGGACCACAAGTACCACAATAGACATCCTACACAAGATGGCAATTGTGTGGATGTGATAAATAATATAACAATATAGCAATAACAAATGACAAAACAGGTGCACACTGCGGCCTATACTTTCCTGTAATTTTCGCCCACTAGCCCCTGGTATTGCCCTTAGGGCACAGGTAGGTGAGTGTTAGGTCCCGAGCTATTTGAGAAACATTGGCGTGGTGCTCGGGCTTAGACATGCCATCCACTGCAGGACATGTTGACTAATCTCTCAATTTTAAGATCAGTATGAGGGCTTAGTAAGACTGCAGTGTGAACCTGTTTTGTCATTTGTTATTGCTATATTGTTATATTATTTATCACATCCACACAATTGTTATCTTGTGTAGGATGTCTATTGTTGTACTTGTGGTCCGCTGCGGGCATCCTGCGTATGCATTTTTGCTGGGGATCACCATTAGCAATGGGTCAAAAGTGCAGGATCTGCTCCTCTGTGTATATATATGCACAACTGCATTTTTGGGTTGAGCACATCCTGCTTCATGCCACCTTTCAGTTGTTTTGTGTAAAACAGTTTGGACCCAAATTGAATCAGTGGACCTATTCAGCCAAATAAAACCCACATTTTTGAGGTTGTTGAAATTTCTCAGTCTGTGTTAGTCCACAAAAATCTATATGTTAAAAGGGTTGTCTCATCATGGCCCCTTTTAGTTTGAAACTGTCCCAGCAATCATCTAATCAACATGGGTTCAGCTTCAGAACCTCCCCAACAATAAGCTGCTGTGGAACCTATAGAGAACCACATATTTCCACTTCAGCAACCATTACAAAGGAAATGTCGTTTTGCATGCTGGCCATTCAGCTCCTTTGCATAGGGCCACTTGTATTGCAAGTCAATTTAAATTGCAAGATGTCCTATGTACCCTATGAATTCAAGTGTGTCTACAACTTTAACAGATCTTCTTGATGGCTAAAATGTATATCCATATTTATTTATACCACTAATTAATTAAATGGTACAAACAAGGACCAATCGTTCGAGCATGTACCTTTAAGGCAGTATATTTAGTTCAGGTTCACAGAAAACAACATTTTTGGGAGCAAGAAATAAATTAATGTGCATTCCTGTCCAGGTTAAATGACAGGATACCTGCAGGGCTTTTGAAAAAGCCTCCGCTTATAATCTTACATTAATTGTAGCTGCGAACGAAAGCCGGACTCAGAGGAATAAAAATATACAGTTGTTCATGGACACAATAAAGGCATAAAAAGAAATCTGTCATTTTATATGATGGCCAATTTATAAGTAGTAATTTAGTAAATAATGTCGAAATGAAACTTGTATGAACCAGACGACTACAAACCACACTGTATCAATTATAAGCCATTAGTATGGGCCTTTTTGTGCTGCATTTCAGCTGTACAAACCTCTGTTAAATGTTGCCTATGTCAAACTGACCTTTACCTTTCATAAATACAACAAATTACAAGTAATTAATTCGCGGACAGTGAAGGATAAACACAATGTAATAGTGCAGAACATATAGAACAATTTTAAGGTGCCATAAGAATAGAATTCTGTATTACTTTTCTCAACGCATTGTCCCACTGACAGAAGTTTTGCAGTATAGTATGCTCAAGAAATAGATCAAAAGAGTTTTATGTGTTCTTGAAAATCGGAATATATTGCTACTGGCGTTAGAGGAAAAAAAATATATACATATTTTAGACACATTGTATAGGATTTATACAAGGCATCCCAACTGTGACAGTATCCAGTGATCTGGAGCGGCAGTTCACTATCCACTGGTGTACCGCCCATAGAGGCAGACTACGAAAGTTGCTATGGGCCCATGAGTTGAAGGGGCCCTGCCCCCTTTCTGACCTGAGTACACTGCTCCCTTCCTCTCTGCCCCTGTAGCTGCCTGCCATATCGTTTAGTCTAATTTAGGCCTATTGCACATGACCGTATGGCTTTTTCAGTATTTTGAGGTCCACAAAAAAGCGGATCCTCAATAAAAACGGATGACATCCATGTGCATTCCATTTTTTGCGGAACTGAACATCTGGCCCCTAATAGAACAGTACTATCCTTGTCTGTGATGCGGACAAGAATAGGACAAGTTCTATCCTTTAATGGAACAGAAAACCGAAAATACGGAAACCGAATGCATATGGAGTACATTCCGTTTTTTTTATTGAAATGAATGGTTCCGTATACGGACTGTATACGGAGCATAAAAAACGGCCTGTACATTCGCAAAAAAAACGTTCCTGTGAAAGAGGCCTTACTCTGCTGCTCAGGGCTGGCGGGGGGTGTAAGGTCCCCTCCCTCATATAGAAATCATTACCACAGTGCTGACAGGACCTGCAATAATGTGAGATGACGCAGAGAAGAGGGGGATGAAGGACCTGCGATGACCTCACCATCATGTGACCAGAACAGGAGGCGGAGCTCAGCAGTGCAGTAAAAAGTAATGAAGACCAGCCATGCATGTGAAGAAGTTTGAATTCAATGTAAGTGCCAGGGAAATGCTGGGGCCTGGGAGTTGTAGTCCACTTATACCTCCTGTTGTGTAATATCAGAGTACATTACAAGAGGAGGTATGAGGAGAGGACCGCAACTCCCATCATGTCCAGCTTGTTATTTAATATCAGAGTATATTACAAGAGAAGGTATAAGAGGAGAGGACTATAACTCTCAGCATGTCCAGGCCATTATTGTAAAATACAATGGTACATTACAACACCCTGAATATGCTGGGAGTTGTATATCTCCTCTTATAATGTTCTCTGATATAACATAATAACAGATTGGACATGCTGGGAGTTGTAGTCCCATCCTCCTATACGTCCCACTGTAATGTGCTCTGATATTAAATAATAATGGCTTAGACATGCTGGGAGTTATAGTCCTCTCCTGTTATACCTCCTGCAGTAATGTGCTCTGAATTAGGGCCAGGGCGATGGATAGGGAATGACTGTCATCCGCATAGGGCACCACTTTGCTACCCATAAAGGGTGGCGCACTCATGGCTGTCTAACATCACAAGCCTCAGGCCAACTAGGTCTCAAGCCTGTAAGGCATTAGAACAGAGCAAGAAGCTGAAATGATATCATTGCAACCTCCTGCTCTGGGTCCCGCATGATGATGTCATCACGTGAGACCCGGAGCAGGAGTGGTGATGTCATTGGGACCGCATGCATCAGGACGCAGCAACACAAGCCAAAGATAAAAAGCGTCGAGGGATGGGAGGGAGGCAGGTTTTTTAAATGTCCACACTGCTGGGGGCACCAGTGATGGGGGTAAGGAGATCATTTTGTGTCACATGTGTGAATAAAGACACTGCGTTTTTTTTCACAAGAAGAATGCTGCGTTGATTTTTCATGGATATAGATGCCTGATGTCAAGGGTGAGACGCGTGCACCTGATAAACCATAAAAGCGAGTGCTGACGGAATTATTATATATATATATATATATATATATATATATATATATATATAGGCACTATGGGAGAAAGGAATATATATTGAAACTAGTGGGAGGCACTACAGGGGGACATTAGAGCCACTGGGAGCATTATGGTTATATTATTACTACTAGAGTACTGTAGGGGCGTTATTATTATTTGACGCAATATGGACGGCATTACTACTAATTGGGAGTATTATCACTATTGGGCGCACCATTACTAATGAGGGCAGTCTGGGTTTATAGTATAGTGTTTGTGCACATGGTGAGGAGCAGAACAGGCACAGTATTGGGGGTAGCTTCAACAGGTTCTCCTTTTTTTTAATATTGATGACCTATCCTTAGGATAGGTCATCGATATTAGATCGGCGGGGGTCTAACACCCAGCACTCCCACGATCAGCTGTTTTAGAAGACGCTGTGCGCATGTGCCGTTTCCCTCCTCTCTTCCTGTTCTACCGCTGTATGTCTATAGGACAGCAGCAGTGAAGAGCACGCTCCGTCTCTTCAAACAGCTGATCGGCGGGGCTGTCGGACTGTGTTTTTAGCACATTATTACAAGATGTGGACCCCCTCTTCTGATTTTCTGCTGCTGCTTTTCCTGCATGATGTACCTGTCAGTATTACAGTTTTAGCAGCAGCAGAGCCATGTGAGAGAGAGCGGCCCCGGCAGGGTTAGCAGCGCTTTACTGCTCTGACCTCCTGACCACTGTGACCTGCAGAGCCCGGCCAGAAAGGTATCTCCAGCATCCCACAGACACAGCAGACAGTCCGCACATGTGCTGCAGGGTGGAAGGGAGGGGGACACAGTGAGTTTACACTGGGTCATTGGTGTGTATGTATATATATATATATGAAGCTTATATACACACACACAAACACTATTCACTGCTTACCACACAGCAGCCCCCCATAGACATATGCTTCAAATTCTGAAGGGGAGGTTCAATCCCTGCCCTTCATTGCCTAATTACTAATAGCCTATTTCTAAGACGGCAATGGGAGGTAGGAGGTATGAACCCCCCTCAGAATCTGAAGCATATGTCTATGTAATATTATGTGTATATATATACAGTTGTGTTCAAAATTATTCAACCCCCACTAAAATTGAGTGTTTTGGCCAGTTTGGCATAGATTTTTATCATTTCAGTCATCTTGTTTACAATTAAATCAAAGAGGCACTTGTAAGTCAGACAAATATAACATAACATTTATAATGAAATAACCACAAATGTCTTTTCTGTGCTCACATCATTATCAGTTTTATTCAACCCCCAAGTGACATTCAATCTTAGTACTTAGTATAACATCCTTTTCCAGTTATAACAGCTTTTAAACGTGAAGCATAGCTTGACACAAGTGTCTTGCAGCGATCTACGGGTATCTTCGCCCATTCTTCATGGGCAAAAGCCTCCAGTTCAGTCACATTCTTAGGCTTACGCGCTGCAACTGCTTTCTTTAAGTCCCACCAGAGGTTCTCAATCGGATTTAAGTCTGGTGACTGCGATGGCCACTTCAAAATGTTCCAGCCTTTAATCTGCAACCATGCTCTAGTGGACTTGGAGGTATGCTTGCGATCATTGTCCTGTTGAAAGGTCCAATGTCTCCCAAGCCTCAGGTTTGTGACGGACTGCATCGCATTTTCATCCAATATCTCCTGGTACTGAAGAGAATTCATGGTACCTTGCACACGCTGAAGCTTCCCTGTACCTGTAGAAGCAAAACAGCCCCAAAGCATGATTGACCCCCCGCCATGCTTCACAGTAGGCAAGGTGTTCTTTTCTTCATAGGCCTTGTTATTCCTCCTCCAAACATATTGTTGATCCATGGGCCCAAACAGTTCTAATCAGTCCACAGAACACTATCCCAAAACTTTTGTGGTTTGTCCACATGACTTTTGGCATACTGCAGTCGACTCTTATTC
The DNA here is from genome assembly GCA_033119425.1 of Bufotes viridis. Taxonomy (NCBI): domain Eukaryota; kingdom Metazoa; phylum Chordata; class Amphibia; order Anura; family Bufonidae; genus Bufotes; species Bufotes viridis. Next base: position 42,704,287 of record CM065596.1, on the reverse strand, counting down.
TTTGGAGATAGCAAGGGGGTGCGCCTGTAAGTTCTGGCATGGAGGCCTTCATTACGCAGTGTGCACCTTATTGTCTGAGCTGAAACTTCAGTACCCGCATCTGACAAATCTTTTTTCAGTTCCTCAGCAGTCACACGGGGACTTTTCTCCACTTTGCGCTTCAGGTAGCGCACAGCAGTCGAAGTCAGCATCTTCTTTCTGCCACGACCAAGTAGCGTTTCAACAGTGCCCTTTGCCTTGAATTTGCGAATGATGCTTCCTATGGTGTCTCTTGGTATGTTTAACATCTTTGCAATTTTCTTATAGCCATTGCCCTTCCTGTGAAGAGAAATGACCTCTTCTCTTCTCTTCCTGGACCATTCTCTTGACTTCACCATGTTTGTAAACACACCAGTAAATGTCTAGAAGGAGCTGAGTATCACAGTCATTTTACATCTGCCTAATTGGTGCTTATTATGCTTGATTGCTGCTCCTTGACATCGACAGGTGTTTTTTTAATACCTGATCGAAAACACTTGAATGAACCTCTGTTCTTAAGAGTGGTAGTCTTTCAGGGGTTGAATAATTGTGTCAATGAAGAAATCACAAAAAAAACATTTAATACTGTATTACAAAAACAATTGATGTCATTTTAGTTGCATTTGGTTCTTTAAAAAGTCCTTGTAAGATTTCATTCTGAACACAATTACAAATGTACACTAAATTCCCTAAAACCCTTTACAGCATTGGGGGTTGAATAATTTTGAACACAACTGTGTATATATATATATATATATATATATATATATATATATATATTATACACACAGACACATACATTATGTATTGTAAGACCTCTTCTTGCTCTGCTACAGTGATGTGTAGTGCAGTGATGGCACAGTTGAACCTGGGCTATCAGCTGTCGGTGTCGGCAATACATTGCTGAATCTAGCAGGACTGGATTTAGCACCAGTTCTGCCATCTAAACCTGTTAGATGCTTCATGTGAACATAAACACAACGCACATAATATGTACCTATATTGTTCTTATAAGGGCTCATGCACATGGCCATAGCCATTTTTGCGGTCTGCAAAACACGGACACTGTCTGCATTCCGTATTCGACCCACAAACAATTTGGATTGGATGCGGACAAAAAGACGTTTGTGTACATGAGCCTGTAGGTTAGTGCAATAATTGTACATTTTTTTTAGGGGGGGGCCCAATTCTGAGTTTTGCCATGGGGCCCCTTGATTTCTATGTACGCCCCTGCCACTATCCTCCCCTTCCCAGCAGATCCAGCCGACAGAATAGTTCAGTTCCTCCATGCAGACTGTGGGCTCCTGCTTGCTGGCAAAGCCTCTGTTGCTCTGTCCATAGTGCATGCTGCCCAGCTTTTAAAGGCCCAGTTTGTACACCCTAGCAGCCAAAGGTTGACCACCTTATGGTACTTAGGGCACCCTCCCCGTGAGAAGGTGCCTGCCCTGGCCTCACACTGTTCATCCAATTGCACATACTCAGCTTGCCCTGAACTCAACCTATCTCTGACTGTTTTGTTTCTGATCATTTGGTGCTCTGCAGCGTTGTCTCTTGATCCCCGTGAGTCATCAGACACTTGAACAGATACCACTCCAAAAGGTAGAGGCCCGGTCAGGGGAGTACATAGAAGTCACTGGGCCACAAAGCAAGAATCTAATTGGGCCCCCTAACCACACCCACTACCCACCCCTGGCCCATCCCGCCTTCTTCCTGTCTCCTCCCCTGCCACCCCCCCATTTTTCAATAAAGAAACAAATACATACTTTCCTACAGATAACGAAGTGATGGCACTCTGATTACCAAAAATGTAGTAGTGTTACCTGCAGTCCTATGTAAAACCACAGATAACACTAGTGTAGATCATGTGGTAGTGTTATCTGCAGTCCTATGTAAAACCACAGATAACACTAGTGTAGATCATGTGTTAGTGTTATCTGCAGTCCTATGTAAAACCAAAGATAACACTAGCGTAGAATATGTGGTAGTGTTATCTGCAGTCCTATGTAAAACCTGTAATCCTCTGTAATGGAGACAGCCCTTTGCTCGGTTTTCCTTCCTTTGAGGGATATCTGGCTTTTATTGTGTTGTAGACCCATAACTGGGGCTCCACATTTATTTTGCATATTACTGTTTCCCAGGGAGCTTTGCACTTCGGATTGCTGTGTTGAGACTCTTAAATGAGGCTCCGCGGTGTTTCTTGTAGCTGGTCTCCCTGAGATCGGCTATTGTTTTTTGAGAAAACACTAGTGTAGATCATGTGGTAGTGTTACCTATGTCATTAGTGTGCCTCCCACGGACCCCATGCTGGCGGCGCTGCCTCCTCTTCCTTCTTCTTCTTGCCCCCCACAGAACGTCCTGATGTAGCTGCGTGAAGACATAGGAACACCGTCGGCATTGTGATGGTGACACAGGGAGAGACACACACACAATAAATAGGATCCGGGCCCCCCTGTGCTGCGGGCATGGGCGTAGCTATAGGGGGTGCAGAGGTAGCAGTCGCCACCGGGCCCAGGAGCCTGAGGGGGCCCAAAGACCCTTGTGCCACATAAGAAGATACACAAAGCACTGAGGGAAGGGGGGCCCAAGCTGAACTCTTGCACCATGGCCTATGAGCAGTTAGCTACGCTCCTGGCTGCGGGCCCCATAGCAATGGCGTGGTCTGCCTATTTTGGCGGTACGCCACTGGTGGTTTCCCTGCAGGGTGAATATCAGGGGGGCACTTAGATATTGTCTTTGGGAGTTTGGGAGCAGACCCAAGTGAAATCTGTTCAAGTAACACAATGAGTCCATACCAGCCTATCCTGGAATGCATTTCTCTAATTTAAATATGGGGAACTCTGGTGTTGAAGAAGACTTCTGATATTCTCACTCATGCCCTAGAAAGCCAGAAAATAACCTCCATGACCAGATCAAGTCAACCTTTCCATCTGAAGTACAACTCTTCAAACTGGTATTGGTGTTGAGTAGCACCAGTTCAATGAAAAAATATGCTAGCTTTGGGATAGTTGATATGAAAAGATGAAGAGGATGGGTGGCAACAATATGGAAATCATGAATAATCTATTGAGAAAAAAAGAACAAAAACGAAAAAAAAAATAAAGAAAAAAATAACAAAGCACATTCTGGAGAAATATTATACATATGGGTACCATGAGCCGGTAAGATCCTTTTGTTTTGCCCGAGTCCAGCTCCGGCAGTGGGAAAAGTCGTTAACTGTTCTACCCAAGCTGGTGGATGCTTTAGATGCTGCTATCTTCTGAAAGGTGGCAGCTAGAAACATGCAACTGGTCTTGTTTGAAAGCTGCCATTCCAGGACAGCTAAAGTCCAAGCAACAGAGGAAAAATCACTGCTAGAAATCGAGTCGGGAATAATCGTGGTAAAACCTGCTTTTACTTTCACTTTTAGCAATATTCACTGCCTCCCGATTTCTAACTGTGATATATTCCCCTGTACTGAACACATTGCTGTCATTCTGGTATTGTCTTGGAATGTCAGCTTTCAAACAATACAAAGCCAACATCTCTAGCTAGTATGAAACCAGAGATATGAGCAGACCCCTAACCCCCATTCCTCCCGGTCAGTCTGGAAGAGAAAGAGGGAATAGTTGCAGAGCTTACAGGCTGCAAGAGGAAAGGAAAAACAGTAAAAATATATAGAAATGTGATATTATCATCACTGTACGGAACCACATTAAAAAATTACGTTATTTTTACTGTATTTTTACGCCGTAAATAAATTCAACAAAATAATGTAAAAATTGCTATTTTTTTAAATCTTTCCTCCCTAAAAGTAAAATAATAAAAGTTATTTAGTACACTATGTATACCCAAAATGGTTCCTAAAAAACCTACAACTAATCCCGCAAAATAAATAAAAAATTTGAAGAATAAATTCAAAAGTTATAACTGCTAGCAAACAAGTGATATATTTGGGAGGGTTTTTCCAATTTTAAAGTAACTGTTAGGAGATTAAATAACTATGAGGATCTGTTCACACTATCATCATGTCTTTGATTCTTAACAAAGCTATTACAAGTATGAGTTTTATTCTTTATGAAAATTAAGGCTTGAGTCCCCTAAAGAGAGTGTCCAGCATTGGAAAGCTCTGGGGCTGTGGTGGCGCGGTGGGGGGGGGATGCTCCTCGGTGCATGGAAGATGCCTCATATGCATAAATTTTTACAAGGCATTGTGTCATTTTTATCAGCAGGATCAACCCTATCAAGCTGTTTTATACAGTTGGACCTACTGACAGGTGCTTTTTAAGAGGAACTTGTCTTGAATGTCTTAAAACATTACTTTGAATTGTCTGAAACTCTATCCATAAACTGATAGCATGCAGGAAATCTGCTGAAAAACAAATGTTTCATCTGAACACCGAAATAACAAGAACGAGCAAAGAAAATATTTCCATAGACAAGGAGAAAATCACTTTCTGGGCACTTGGGAACTTGGAAATAATATGATAGTGAAATTGGATTTGCGTAATTTAAATGTGCAGGATATTTAACACCTCTGTCTAAATTATTTTTCCTAATTTAATGAGGGTACATAAACAGCAGCAAGGGAGTAAAGAAATACAGCTTTAAGAGGCTTGACAAATCTCACATTCAAAACCAGGATATAATTTAAAAAAAATATTAGTATGAAAGAGTGAATTAAAAACAATGTCATAAATCAGTCGAAGTGAATCTAAACATCAACACGGCTTAAATACTTTCCCACTATAAAAACATTAATTTCTGTCTCCGAATGCCTACATGACTTTTTCATGAGTTTGTTTGATAGAGGTGCTCACATTTTGCAAATTCCTGAACAGCAGCCAAAAAATGTTAATGTGTATGACCTCATTATGTTAAGATACTTTTTTCAAAATGAAAATCTTAGTGTATTAAGTATCTCAGCCTAAGTGGTTAACCCTTTTTACACCAAATAGAAAAAGATTTTTTTAGGCAATTATTAGTCTATGCATAGTAACAAATTAGGGCTCATGCGCACAAACTTATTTTTTGTCCGTGTCGTTTTTTGCAGAATCATTCACTTTAATGGGTCCACAAAAAAAACACAGAATTGACTTTGTGTGCATTCTGTTTCCGTTCCGCAATTTTTTTTTAATATGTCCTATTCTTGTCCATTTTGCGGACAAGGACAGGCATTGTTATAATGGATCCGCAAAAAAGAAAAAAAAAGGATGTAACATGGATGTCACATGGATGTCATGCATTTTTTTGTGGATCTGTGTTTTGTGGTTGTGTGCATGAGCCCTTAATTTGGGGGGAGGGAGCCTAGGGAAGCCTGTGCCCAGGTTGCTAGGTTTCAGGGAATCACTAAAGCCCCAATGGCAGATTATCGTTCGTTCGTAGGAATGATCGTTAGCGATATTTTACCTGTATAAAGATGCTGCCTATTAACTAATGTATAAGCAAAACACTCGTTCATCGTGTTATAGAATCATTGGTGTGGTCACCGAAATTATTATTATTATTTATTTTAAAGTGCCATTCATTTCATGGCACTATACATCCAAACGGGGTTACACAAATATAAAAATCCAATAACCAAGAAACTATTGACAGACTGGTACAGAGGAGTAGATGACCCTGCCCACAAGAGCTTGCATTCTATAAAGGAAGTGGAGAATAGAAATCATGGTTTGCCAGCAGCAGATTGTGGTGTCTCCATCAAGCATTGTAATGGGGTCTTAACAACTCACTACAGGTGAAGGATAACCTACGAATAAACCTGTACAGCACATGCTCCTTATCTATCATTATTATTTTTTAACTCATTTATATGTCTCCAACATATTCCACAGTGACTGTCATCACTCGCATTGATATCTGTCCCTAGTGGGGCTCAGTCACAATCTAAATTCCAAATTAAAGAGATATTCCAATAAAAAAAAAAAATTCTCATGGGCTGCAAAAATGACAGATCTTATGCTGACATCACCACTCCCCCGCTGCTGCTGTTCTAACGAATCCCTGTAGCGATCCACTTTCTGCTGGTGTTCCGACACAACAGGAAATGGCTGGGAATGTTGCTTGGACATTGTTGAAGCAGGTAATCATTGCTGCAGCCAGTGATTGACTGAACACCATTTCCAGCTCTTTGGGGACATCAGGAAGTGAATGACAACTGAACCCAAGACACGGCAGAATCGTGGAAGCTGGAAACCCAAAAAAAACACTGTGACAAAATACAAACTTCACATAGATATTGTCCTTCGTAGGATTGAACCTAGGACCCCAGCCTTGCAAGGCACGTGTGCTAACTAGTGAGCCACCATGCTACCTATAAGGCTGAGTCTCTTAACAAGTCCTTGCCCGCATGCATTTTGGGCATTAGTGGCCAAGCATTTATTTTTTATTTTTTGATCATTGCCTTCCAAGAGCTATAACTTTTTTATTAGCTGGATTCTATATTGCTCTGAAATGTGTAGGTATAAATCCCAAGAGAGGCAAGTCTGATAGTGTAAGTCCAGCCTGATAGAAGCCACCTTGTCGCTGGTAGGTGGGTCCGACATATTTTTGATCAAAAATATGCGCAAAGAGCTTCTAGTTTTCATATAGTAAATAGAGATGAGCGAACTATAAAAAAAGTCCGAATCAAATCCAGTGCTGAGCCACGCCCCCTGCACTGATCACATGACAGTGACGTCACCCCAGGTCCTTCGGCTGTTCAACAGTTCGGGTTGGTGGCAGCCGCCCCTTATGGATTCCATATGCCGCTATAGTGGAATCCATAACGGGATGCGCGACTTACCGCAACCCGAACGCCGAACACCGGACTTTTTTTTAAAGTTCGCTCATCTCTAATAGTAAATATTGCAGTAATGTTTGCATGTGTCTTTGTGTACAAATTAGTACGCTGATACTTCTTGTTTGCGTTTCCTTTGCAGCCATGGTAGTGTACTCCTTTATAGTTTGGAGGTGCTGGTCTGACTCTCTTTTGCACAATGCTTTGCAGGAGCCTGGCAGCCAATCAGGGGGCAGGATATTGGCTGGTCTATCACGATCTGTACTTTTTGTGAAGCACAGACGCCATTGTGAGCTCAGCCAGTGATGTGAGAGAATGTGTCTGCCATGTCTCTGGCAGACACCAATTACAGACAAGCCAATCATCTTAGTTTCTTGCAGGGATAGTAGAGTGATATATTTAGTTAGGTAGATTGAATTAATATCAACCTTTTTTCCTCCAAAAAACATTAGAAAGCTTCTATAGTTAATAAGTGCTTTATTGTCATATTCCTAGAACCTCCAGTAGCATATATTTTACTGCATACACTGCGCAAGCGTGTTCTTTTGTTTCTAAAAACCAGTTGCAATTTTGCTACTGTTTATAATTGTGTAATTCAGTGCATTTTAGTGCATTATCAACAGTGTGTTCATGGCAGGGGGCATTTATTTGTGCCTGTTTTACTTTCCAAAAACAAAAGTTGCCAATCTTGTATATGTGTTTGTAGCAGGGGACATTTAATTGCTCCAGTGTTTATTACCCCCAAAAAAACTATTTTTGCACCATTGATTGGTACTGATAAGTGTGTTTTCCAGCCTCACTAACAGCATATAGTTTGGCCACAGACTGTGTCCAATTGAGCATTTTGTTGAAACCACTGTTGAAAATTTTATCACAGAAATTTAATTTAGAATAGATAAGTGTACCTAACCTGACATGTTGGTCTGTTGGTAAAGGCTGAAAAGCTGTGCCAGACCTACGGCAAGCTCAGGTGGTGGGAATTGTAATGTGGTCCCATGTGGTCATTTGTTTGCAGAATGTTGCCCATTATTTTATTGGGCTCTGTCCAAATTCCATTTAAAAAAAAAGGAATGAAAATGGTAAAATTGTATGAACTGCATGTATCACAGTCACACACCTGGCATAACATACATTGGCCCAGATTTACCAATGTACCTGGGGTGCACCAAAAATATAACTAAAATGTACCTTGGTACCAGGTGGAGAATGTGCTTTCCTGGCACATTGTAACTGTTGGAGACCCATACAGACGGTCCCATGGAGGAAGTAGAGGAGGATAAGGATTAAAACCTCACTGTGACACTGGTTGCCATGATGCTCGCTTTAGTAGCTCTCGGGCGTACTGGCTGCAGTGGAGTACACAACCAGGCTGCCACAACTAAACCCGGAGTAGGCTGGTTGTTAAGATCTAGATTTAGTTGTGGCAGCCTGGTTGTGTACTACTCTTAGTGTATGCTTGCTCTCCTCCCTGTTGTCTCGGTTCTGGTAAGTGTTACAATGTGATTACTGTGACATGGGTTGTTTGACTGTTTGTGCTCTGGCGTACAGGCTGCGGTGGACTGCGGGTATGCTGGTTGCCAGAGGAAACTTCCAGTACTAAAACCTGTGCTTTCACTTCTGTGTTTATGCAGGTTCCCCTCCCTGTTTGGTTCTGATGGGGTTAATGGTCTTGGTCTGGGTGTGGTCACTAGGTGCTCTATATATACCTTTGTGCCTGGGATTGGCTTTCAGTCTGTCTCCAGCCTTGTTAGAGGCAGGAGCTATGCACCTGACCTGGGTGATTCCATCTGCCCTGTTTGGCGGCCACCTACTATGTCATCAAGGTCACCTGTTCTTCCTGCCTTGCCTGGTTATCTGAGTCGTTTCTGTGTCTGATTGCGAGGTCGCCTAGCCTGGTTCTATGTCTTATTAGTCTGGTTCTATGACTGCCATGCGTCGTCTTGCATGGGGTCCAGACATTTTCATGTCTGTGTCATGTCTTGTCCGTTATTCTGTGTCTGGTCTGTGCCTGCCATGTATCGTCCTGCATGGAGTCCAGACATCTCCCTGTTAGTGCAGCTCTGTCTGTTCGCCAATGGACTAGCTACGCATGGGGAACAGGCATCTGCTTGTCCTGTCTTGTATGTCCATTTTTTTGTGCGCAGCTCTGTCTGTTTGCCCATGGACTTACTACGCATGGGGAACAGGCATCTGCTTGTCCTGTCTATTCCTTCATGAGAGGACTCCTGGGTTCTCCGGAGGGAGGACATCTAGTCTGTGTGCAGCTCTGTGTGTGCTGGTAAGGCCACTTTCACACTAGCGTTTTTGATGGATCTGGCAGGGCTCAGCAAAAACACTTCTGTGACTCATAATACAACCATCTATTACATTTACTACTATAATGGGTTCAGATATAAAAAAATATATGCGAATATTCGTTTTTACTAATATATCACACTATATTCTACATATTTGCGAATTCTAGCAAACCAACCCAATAGGAAAGGTGCCTATAACCTGCTCTTACTTGATTACCGTGCATATTACATTGCTAAGTTTCCGCATAAGAGGTAAATTAAATAATGAAGAATATACAAATTCACTAGATATTGCAGCCTTCTCACATTGGCCCACAAGCAAGAAGCAGGCAGGTAATGGGTTCAGATGAAAAAAAATAGACGAATATTCGTTTTAACTAATATATATCACTATATTCAAAATGTTCGCAAATTCTCAAAGTTGCGATATTCGTGATTAAAATTTGCTAGTCGAATATTCGCGCTAAACACTAGTACTGCGACCCAATGATGGATCTCAATACCGGAAAATAGAAATGGTAGTGTTAAAGTAGCCTAAGGCAGGAGTATATAGATTTTGACGATGACACTGCCCATGACCAATTATCGCAGTGGGGGACAGAGCCTTAAAGAACTTGGTTTTCGGGCACACCGATGAAAACGGCAAGCTGCATGGTTAGTTGCTTACATGCTGACAAGTGTATCGTTAGGATCAAGAAAAGTACCGTATTTTTCGCCCTATAAGACGCACCGGCACATAAGACGCACCTAGGTTTTTGAGGAGGAAAATAAGAAAAAAAAAATTTTGAACCAAAAGGTGTACTTTTGGTGTTTTTTTTTTACTAACGGTGTTCTGTGCATGACACTATTATGACGCACTGTTATGGGGGATCTGGGGATGACGCACTGTTATGGGGGATCTGGGGATGACGCACTGTTATGGGGGAAGCTGGGGATGGTACTGTATGGGGGAATCTGTGGATGGCACTGTATGGGGGCATCTGTGGGTGGCACTGTATGAGGGCATCTGTGGGTGGCACTGTATGGGGGCATCTGTGGGTGGCACTGTATGGGGGCATCTGTGGGTGGCACTGTATGGGGGCATCTGTGGGTGGCACTGTATGGGGGCATCTGTGGATGGCACTGTATGGGGTCATCTGGGGATGGCACTGTATGGGGGCATCTGTGAGTGGCACTGTATGGGGGCATCTGGGGATGGCACTGCTATGGGGGGGATCTATGGATGACATGCTATGTGTCATCCACAGATACCCCCCCACCCCATAGCAATGCCATCCCCAGATGCCCCCATACAGTGCCATCCACAGACGCTCCCATACAGTGGGTGATATGACCCCCAATACAGGGGGTGGGGGTCCGGCATCTTGTTTGCTAATGACCGCGGGGCCCGATGCAGTAACTGTATAATACTACACTGGGCCCACTGTAGTTATGTTATGGCAGTGATTAAAACTATAATTTTCATAACAGTAAATCCATGCCATATTACCCTACCTAATGTACGATCACAGGCAGGAGGCTGGGCGGGCGGCGGCAGCGTAACGTCACGTGCCCGCTCCGCCCACTTTACGAATGAAGCAGGCGGAGCAGGCGCGGGACGTAGTCAGTTACGCTGCCGCCGCCCGCCCGTCCTCCTGCCTGCGATCGTACATTAGGTAGGGTAATACAACATGGATTTACTGTTCTGAAAATTATAGTTTTAATCACTGCCATAACATAACTACAGCGGGCCCGGTGTAGTAGAATACAGTTACTGCACCGGGCCCCGCGATTATTAGCAAACAAGACTGCCGCCCCCAGCCCATCCTCCTTTGATACACACGCCGGCTGCGCTGTTCAGCAGTGCAGCGGTGTATCAGTGTTTGCGGCATTCACCCCATAAGATGCAGCACTATTTTTACCCCACTTTTGGGGGGAAAAATGTGCGTCTTATAGGGCGAAAAATACGGTAATCACTACTGGATTGTTTTTCTGATTCCAAAAGGGGGTCAAAATTGTTGTATTACCAGGATACACTCTGTACACACTGTTGCAGCTTTTGTCCAGCAGACACCTGTCTGACCAGGAGATCCTCTTTATCCCCCTCGCAGAGTCATAGCTTTTCGCTGTCTCTGCTACAAGTAGTGTCCAGCAGCCTCGGCAACAGCCACTTCAGTTTGCCGAACATGATGGAACAGTTTTTTAAACTGTTGTGCCAACTTTATGCACATCAACAAATGGACATGCACCGCCTGAACAATTCGATCTACCATTGCTGACAGTGGCTATTTATCACTGGCCCAATGATCCAACTGCCGCTGACTACCTGGTCATTGGGTTCCATACTGTATTGAAGCTGCTCCCACTGCTGCCACTACTACTACCCCTAAATAGCTGCACATCTCCTGCCTTGTCTGTGATTCTCTGCACTGCACTGCTGCTGCTTCCTAAAACTGAAGAATTTTTGGGCGTTTGTTCAGATCAATCCACTTCTTTTTCCAATACTACAGTGTGTGCATAAACACTGGCAGGCATCTTCCCCCAGTAAGGGACAATTTTTGTAATGATTTTAAATCTTTTAAAAGCATAACAAATCTGACAGTGCAGTTTGTTTTTAAGCAGTCTGTTTGTTAACACCGTCAACAATTTATTTTCCAATAGCTTTATATGTCAATGTCACTCTGACATTATTTGTGGTCATTGTGTTGAAGAGCTTAAAATGGGGGATGAGAGAGAGAAAAAAAAAATGCTATCAGACCTCATGGTGCCATATACCAATTTTCAGGCCAATTGGAATACTTTTGATTTGGGTAGGCTTGAAAGTAGATGATCTCTATTACAGACTACAAACAAATTTTTTGTCTCGTCTAATCCTGCAAGTGTATGTTCCATATGCCCCCTCTTCAACTCTCTGTAGTAGTGTTGAGTGAAGTGAAGCATCCGAAGCAGAATTCGGACAGAAGTTTAGGAAAACTTTAATTTGCAGCGAATCCGAATTTCCTCACACATTGTGGTAACAAATCAGTTTCTTCTAAAATGGATGCTGCACATGTTACAAAATGGAAGTAAGAAGCCATGGAATGCAAGATAACCCCAGCTAATCAGATAGCCATCCCCTGTGACGTCACAGCCCTATAAAAGCCTCATCCCAAGCAGCACCAGCAATTGTTGTCTTAACTGAGCATAGGAAGAGACGTGGAAAGCGCTCATGCGCTATGGACAATGTTGCTGAAATAATTAATAGAAGAACATTGGAAAGGGAGAGTGCCATTAGGTCATAGAGAAAGTGCAGGGAGACTTATGCTGCATCAGTTTTATTCATTCCTACATTTACTTTTTCCTACATTAGCCATAAACTAAGATATTGAATTCAATAGCAATAAGATGGAAGCCTTTATTATTACCAATAACAATAGCAATACCATCCAGTCTGCACCTCTTAGGAGGGCCAGGTCTTAATGATGACCATCCTCATCTTTTGCTCCCTTTACTTCTTCCAAATCATCCTTCTTGGTCTCTATGTCCTAGAAAAGTCGACAAGATGCAGAAAGAGGAGGAGCTGGATGTTCCTGATGACAATCAGTATTCTCATCGATATTAGATGATGTGGAAAAGGAGGAAAAGCAGATGGCAGAAGAAGGGCTCCCACCTGTAGGGCAGGAGAGCGCTGGAGTTGGAGAAGTAGATATGCCAGAGTTGATTAAACCCCTCCCGACTAGCAGCGTACTAGTACGGCACTGCCAGGTCTTCTATGTTATGGGGACAGCTGTGGCTGGAGGCCCCCAGATTTCCCGGGTTCCGTCCAGCACCAAGCGCTGCTCCCTTCCTCTCCCATGGAAGTGAATGGGAGCGCCCTAGCACATGCGCGGCCCATGCTTTCATTAATTTCTATGGGGCTGACGGAAATAGCCGAGCCAGCTCGGCTATATTCGCCACCGCCCCTATAGAAAATGAATGGAGGGCGGCTGCGCATGTGCAGTGCGCCTTCCTTCACTTTGGGGGCTCCATTCTCGAAATAGGTGCGGGTCCCACCGCTTTCTATTCATATTCCTAGCGATATGCCCCCATTGTCTGAGATGGGACAACCCCTTTAAGCCATAAAGGATGATAAAAGTCCTGTCCACACTGTGCCCCTGCCATGCAACTCTTCAGCAAGTGGCAAGGGCAGCGTAGAAACACCACATGTGCCTAGATTTAAGTGCAATGGTGTTTATAACCTGTGGTTTGAGACTTTTTTTAAGCCAGAAAACTGGATTAGGGAGGATGATAAATTCGCCCCATTGACTTTAGTGCACAATGATAAAATTAAATAACAATGCGAACATTCAGATACAATTCTCCTGGTCTCCTTATCAGTCCGCATTTTAAAAAGTCCTATGATTAGCAAGTTGATCAAGTTGCTACCTAGATTTTGAGAAAATAAGATGACAGTACTAAAGAGAGACAAAATAAAACTGTGATTGTACGCATTTTAGATGAAGCCGCTCCACAAAATTATCACATTTATAAACTGCAGATGTACAATTTGATATACAGCTTTGATTTGAATGAAGTTCTAATGCATATATGAAAAGCACTTCATAAGCATATCTGCTTGACATACTTTTTTAGGTTCTTCTTCCCAAGTATTCTTTAAGAGCAACAGTAAACAAATACTAAAAATTCAGTTTTTCGTCTAACTCAGGAGCAGTTTCCTTCTAGTTGTACACAGCTGTAATTTGGCAAAAGCAGACTTCTGTGAGACACTACTGTACCTTCACATGCCTCCGATTTCATCCTGATGCACACACAGAGAAAAAAGTTTCATGTTTGATTCAATGATCACGGATGTATTCTCTCCTAGAAGCAATGCACCATTTGGCAGTCAACCAATCGTCTACAGCTCCTTAGTATGGAGCTTCAGGGACTTTGTATGCTGTCACCCTTCTATATATGTATTGTGTCATAAGCCATAGACATGGAGAGTTCCTGACAATCCCAGATACATATGTGAAAAAGAGAAAAGAAGCCAAACGCTCATCAGCCTTGCCATATTATAATGATCTATAGCCGTCTAGAGCTTCCAAACACCGCAAATTAGTGGCACAATATCCAAACAATTAACAGTCATGAACAAGAGCTTATATGTAGCTCAGAACAAATAGGTCCGAAGAACTAATGCTGTATTTTTTAATATGAAGAAACAATAAAGGTATATGGAATTTTAAGAAGCTCTTTGAATTGTTTGGAAATCTCAGATACACCCTAATGCACATGGCCAGATTTTTTTTTACAACTGTTAAGTCATGAAGAAATTGTGGTGTCTCATATCAGCAGCATGCCTCTTTTTTATTTACTTATCTGTAGTGTTGGGCGCGAATATTCGAATCCTGAAAATTTATTGCGAATATCGTCACTTCGACAATTTGTGAATTTTTAGAATATAGTGCTATATATTCGTAATCAAGAATATTCATAATTTTTTTCCATCTGAACACATGATCCCTCTCTGCTTCTTGCTTGTGGGCCAATGAAAAGGCTGCAATGTTTTTGTCTGAGCTTAGCAACACCCCCAGCAACCAATAGGAAAGTTGCCTATCCCTTACTATATAAGAACCTTCGCAGCAGCCATTTTCTGCATTTTTTTTTTTTTACAGTTGAGAGAGACAGCAGTGTCATTGCTGTAGTCTGTGTTTTGCTGTCACATTACATAATTAGTTGGCTTATACAGTATATATATATATATATATATATATATATATATATATATATATATATATAATGTGAGATAGTCAGTGTAGGTTAGATAGTGATATAGTGTAACTGCTGTCCATACATACATGCTACAGACATAGTTCACAACAATACTTAGTGCACCAATCAGTAATTTGTAGTCAGACCTGTTAAAATGTGAAGTTGCCCGTATTGCACAAAAATATGCACATCAATTGCCGATTTGCGCAATAGTGAATATATCAGAGCACTCTATCTGCATATGAAGCTATTGTAATGTTCTGCCGTGCCAACCATTTTCTCCAGTCTCAGTAAACTTCTAGCAGCTTAAAAATATAGCAAAAGTGACCCACGCCTGTATTACATGCGCAATACGTGAATATTACACTGCTGATTTTCGCAATCAAGAAAATAATCGCAAATTCTCGAATTTGCTAATATATGACAATTATTCGCAAAATATTGCAAATTCTAATATTGTCCCTGTCGCTTATCACTTCTTATCTCTGTTGGGAGACCTCAATATATGACAGTTGGAAGAAAAGAGCCAGTGGGAGGCTTACACAGCGCATGGTTCTGCTAAAGACAAAATCAAAGATGCATGTTTTAGTCTATGGGCCACCTTCTTTACTCTGTTCTAAAAATTGGTGCTCCATGGCTGTTTCAGACACTACCAATGAAGATTCTGCATCACGTGCCAGGAGTCCTCTACACCCTAAGGCACATTTTAAGCAGCTTCTGACATTTCAATTAGATATATCACATGGGTCACATTTAGGCACCTGAAATCAGTGTCGGACTGGGCTATCTAGGGTCCACCAGTAAAATTTATACTGATACATCCAAATATTACCTCATCACACAGCAGCAGATAGCAGCAAGACGCTACAAAATTATTGATTTTGGGGACCTTGCAGCAACTTTGAGAAGGCAGATTCCTTGGAAAGGAGGACACTGGCTGCTGCCATACGCAGTGCCTCCGCTCTAACGGGTCATGCCATATGGACCTTTTGGCCCCATACTCCGGATGGCTGGACTGACACAAGCCTGACTCATAAGCTAAGCTATCTGGTTGCTATTATTGCGCACTGGTGAAATTGAGCACTTTATCATATATCAATTACAGTTGTGCTTGTATTTTTTATTTCTCCTGATGAACTGGCCGGCAGGCCAAGGAAACGCGTCGGGTCTGATTGTGGTGGAATTGTGAGGGGGGCTACTCTTGGAACCCTCCCCCACAGTAGTTCGATTTGCTGTCACACTGAGGTGTGACACATTTTTGGCAAGGAGTATACTATTTAGCTTGTAGGTCTTTCTCTGCCCTAACTTAGGGGCCTCCTCACTCCCCGGTTTCCCTTACTCATGACGAAGCTCGGCAGTCCCTCACTGATAGGGCAAGCTTCAGAGGGCATTTAGGAGGCGCCATTAGTGGTAAGGGATACAGTATAGGGTGAGTACTGAGGGCTATAGACCCAGCAACCCTCCCTCCCCTATTCCTATATACCCATCCTTTAGTTATTACTTTATCATTTGGGCAATAGATCTGCACTCCTGATATTCTACAGGCACCCCGCCAATGTACTATTTTGTATATATATACTATTATAGGAATACTTTGAGGATTTTAACATAATAATAAAAGTGATGTTTTAGGCACCTTTCTTTTGATATAATTTTCTGGTTTTGATTCATTGTTGTCTGGTTGTACGAATCATAGATACCTGAGCCCTACAAGGTCCTTTGTTTGTCCTGCCTCTGTACCTATAAGTCGTCTCTATAATAATGTGTCTATAATAATAAACTGGGTCATTTCTTATGTATTCTACCCAGTTTTTTGTATGAACTTAGGCTGGCTGAGGTCCTGTACACTGCCTATCTATATGTAGTGCAGTAAGTCTACTGTGTTATGTGCCACTTGTGCAGGGGGTTAAAGACAAGGGGCCCACGGGGGGATTCTCTTGTACCACTGGGGGCCAGTCTGAGTCTGGTCCTGGGTGTCGGACCCCACCGATCAGGTACTGATGACCTATCCTGCAGATATGCCTTCAGGTATAAACTCTCGGAAAACCCCTTTAATGCTTGTATTGTTAGCTTTAATACAAGTCATGACTTAGATCCCAATTTGCCAGATGTAGCAGAGCTGAAGTTATAATTTAAAGGGAATCTCTGCTTTGGACAACCTCTAATTGTCAGAAAGTTCCCTTCAGTGTTAGTTCCCTTCATTTCTATGCAGCTACACTACAGGAGGGATTAAGCGTTGCACTATACCACCCATTCATATCTGGCAGGCTTGTACAGTAATATAAAAATGTTATGGGCATCAGAATATGGCGATAAAAAGGAAAATAATTTTTAAATGGTTTTTCATTTTTTCAACGTTGTAAGGTTGTAAAAAATAAAAACTATATAAATTTGGTATCACTGTACAGTCCCTCACAAAAGTCTTGTCGCTTCTCTATTTTGTAGAAACTCTTGCTATTAACCTGACTTTTAATTAATCAATTGGTATTAGAAATAGCTCATATGAAAAGCTAAAGCCCTCCCAAATGATGTTTTATGCACTGAAATAAATTAGTTTCAAAATTAGTTGAAAAAAGATTTATCATTTAATCAAGACAGAAAGGTCAAATTTTGGCAAGACAAAAGTTTTGTCGCCTATACAGAAATTGAACAACTTTACTGGAAATCCAAAAATATGTCAGCAAATTAACTAGTGGTGCTGTGAGATCCAAATTTAATATCTTGTATGACTTTTATGAGCTTGAAGGACAGCATCCATGCGGTTTGGCAAGGATTCATACAATTTATTGATGAAGTCACCAGAAATGCCTCCCAGAGTTCATCAATATTCTTTGGTTTCGTCTTCAATGCTTCCTCTTTCATCCTACCCCACATATGCTCAATGATGTTCATGTCTGGTGACTGGGCTGGCCAATCCTGGAGCATCTTGATCTTCTTCGCCTTAAGGAACTTTGATGTGGAGATGGAAGTATGCGATGGAGCACCATCCTGCTGAAGAATTTGGCCTTTTTTATGGTTGGGAATATAAGAGGTAGCTAAGATTTCTTGGTATTTTAGACTATTGATGTTGCCTTCCACCAAACTTTACTGTTTTCTGGGTAAATCTCGGCTCCATGCGGGTTCCAGTAGGTCTCCTGCAACATTTGCGGCAACTGTGGTGTAATTCAACAGAAGATTCATCTAAAAAATCCACCTTCTGCCACTTTTCCAGCGTCCATCCTTTTAGCAGGCTGTGGGCCTTGGCAAATGCCACACGGTTTTTCAATTGTCTTTTGTTTAGTGCTGGCTTATGGGCACTGATTCGACCATGGAGGCCATTTCGAGACAGAATCCGACAAACTGTTCTGGTTGACACAGGGACTTCAGGTGAACAGGTATCGTGGAGCTCTGCTGCAGTGGAAAATGGTCTGGCCTTGGATTTTCGAGCCAACAAACGGTACTCTCGAGCAGTTGTTTTGCGGGGTCTGCCTGACCTGGGCTTGTCCAAAACGTCTCCAGTCTCTTCAAATCTTTTTTTATCCTCTGAACTTGATGCTGAGACACATTGAAGGTGTCTGCCACATCAGCAGTGGATCTGGTCTTCAGCCTCTTGATAATCAACACTTTAGTCTCAGGGTGAATCCTTTGTAGAGGTCTAGTTGCAGTTGATGTGAAGGTCTAGTGTAGTGTGGGCGATATGGCCTAAAATTTATATTGCGATATAATATGAAGCATGTGCGATATGCGATATATATCGCAATATATATTTTCTATATTGGAGGGAGGGTTGTTAAACTTTTTTGTTTTTTTTTCCTTCAACTTTCTATTTAATAACTATTTAGCCTCCTTAGGGGCTAGAACCCTTGTGCTATTCACCCTGATAGATCTCTGTCAGGGTAAATAGGACTTGACACTGACCCTGCCGCCCTGTGCTCTGTGCACACAGCAGCAGGGAGCTGCCCATAGCAGCCAGGACATCAGTAGTGTCCTGGCTGCCATGGTAACCAATCGGAGCCCCAGCATTACACTGCTTGGGCTCCGATCACAACTGCCACCAATGATCGGGGGGGGGGCCCACTGTGCCACCAATGAGTGAATAGAAACATAGCCTGCATGTGCCGGCCATTTACCATACTGGGCCTTTGTGACTGACCTCTGCGATCCACCGCAATTATTAAGCCCTCAGGTTCTGAGGGGTTAATTGCGGCGGATAGCAGCAGTCAGTCATAGAAGCCGGGTATGGGATATGGCCGGCACATACAGGCCTATAGGACCTTTCATTAGGTAGCAGCACATAGGGGGCACTTACTATTATATCTGTCCGGGGCTCCGTTCGCCCGCTCTGGCCCCCGTCACATGGTGGGAACACCAGGGAGGAGACATCAGCTTCTCTCCCTGGGCGTTCCTTCTCCCTTGCCTGTGACGTTCTGCACTGCCCCGCTCTCATTGGTGGCAGTGGCCACAGTCCCTCCCCTCCTCCGCTCTCATTGGTAGCAGTGACTACAGTCCCTCCCCTCCTCCTCTCTCATTGGTGACTCTCAGTGGGAGGGAGGGACTCCCTCCTTCTCCACTGTGCCGGCTCAGGAGAACATGGTATGCGCCGAGATCGGCGCATACCATGTTCTACCGCGATATGGCGATATAGACGAAATCGATATCGTGGCACAAATTAATATCGCATATCGTCTATATCGCCATATCGTCCCACCCCTAGTCTAGTGTACTGGGGTTCTTTTTATACACACCTGAGACCTAATTGATCCATTATTAGTCACAGGTGAAGCTCATATGACGAGCCGACAACACTTATGTCTTGGCAAAAATTGACTCAATGGGCCTTACCAACCTGTGAATATTAAAATACTTTTGTCAGTTTTGTTTTCCAAAGAAACATTATTACAAAAGCTGTTGGGATTAAAATGACCAATTTCTTGTAACAAAATCTTGATTAGAAATATATTTTAGTGGCACTTCAGGTCAATTTGTACACAAGCGACAAGACTTTTGTCAGGGAACGTAATCATACTAACCTAAAAAAATAGGGTTGTCATTTGTACTGCACAATGAATTGCTTTTTTCCCCAATTTGATCACACAAAAAATGTTTCCCTATGTAAGCTATGTTAAGATAAACAGCGCCATTAAAAAATACTTCTACAGAAAACGAGACCATGTACCGTTGTAAACAGAAAATGAAAAAAAAAAAATTTGTGGCTCTTGGAAAGCGGGGAAGGGGAAACAAAAATGAAAAGTTACAAATAGGCCCTGTCCTATCTGTCATCTCAGATATGTCCCCATTGTCTGATAGGTGCAGTCACACCTATGGGACCCACATCTACCTCGTAAACTGAGCCAGCAAAGTCCCAGAGGGCGCACTGTGCATGCGCAGCTGCCCTCCATTCATTTCTACGAAAATAGCAGAGCTTGGATATTTCCATCGGCCCCATAAAAATGAATGGGGGAATGGCAGTGCAAGAGCGTTGCGCTCCCATTAATTTCTATAGGGATTCTGAAAATAACCAAAAGCGCCACTTGGCTATTTTTGTTGGACCAATAGGAAGGCTTAGTGGTGGACAGACCTGGTACCGCCAGCCACCACTTTGCCAGCCTCGTGTTCATTTTATAGATAGATTCAGGTCCCAGAGGATGTGGCCCGCATCCTATTTTACAATGGGGGCCTATCCTTGAGATTGTTTACATGAAGACCTCACAAAGTGACAAATATTCTATCTCTATGGTAACTGACTCATCCTCCAGTAACCAATATATTACATAGTAACAACAAAACTGCGTCAGTTTATATTCACAAATCTGTGAAGTGAGGAGGACCTAAGAGCCGCCAGTATGACCGAACGAAGATCGTCCAGACCAAATAAAGGGAACCGATACCAGGAATTAGTTTCCAATGGGTTATTAAACTTTCTATGGGAAAAAGAGAAAACTAAGTATAAAATAAAGATATGGAACAAATATACAGTAAACTTATTTTAGGGCATGGCCACACGGTCAGGTTTCCTGATATAGTTTGGGAAGCCAAAATCAGGAGTAGGTCATAAAAGGAGAGAAAGTAGAAAGGAGAGAAAGTAGAAAGGACAGACACAACTTCTTCTCCTTTTTAGGGAACAGCCACAAGTGGCATAAACACTGTGATTTTTAAGCAGAAAGTCTCCAGTGTTTTACCACAACAGCAAAGTGGATGAGATTTACACAAATTTAATCTAAATGTTTAGAAGGAAATCTGCAGTGGAAATTGAACCCTGGAGCAGATTTTACATTTGCAGCATGTCAGTTTATGCTACGGATTTGGCAAAATCCATAGTCAAAATGTGTAAACCCTAAAGATACTTCCAGAGCGGATGAATACGCTGTGGATTTGCATGTGGCATATTTGAAGCTTTTTACAGTACCAGCAAAGTGGGTGAGATTTTGAGAAATCTCATCTCCACACTGCAGAAGAATATCTGTGTGTACATTGCCCTGCGGTGCGGTCTTTAAATACACGACTTATCAGTTTATGAAGTAGATTTCCAATGCAGATGTTAGCCTTTAAAATGCACAGGGTAAAGTCTGCTGTAAATTCACAAAAATCCTCCAAGATTCCTCTGCGGAAATGTAGTAAAATTCTGCTCCATCTGTCCACAACCTAAGTACAGTATGCTACAAAAAGCTGATAGTTGCTGGATTAATAGATATTCTGTATTACCAGTAGTCATAGAAAAGTAGATAGAGCTTCCTTATAAGAATAGAGGACCTAGGGGAAAAATGTCCAAGGCAAATGTTAACCCAAAATTCTGCTCCTATCACTTTCTAAACAGATGAATCTCTTAGTATTGTACATTTTCTCCACTTTTAGCTGTCTGTCCAGTTGCACGAATACCCAAAAAAAAGAAGAATATTATCTTGAAAGAGCAGCAAAAATACCCGAGCTTGGAGAACCTGGACTGGAATTAGAGACCCCAGTTTACACTAAGTAAGTCACTATACAATACCTGCCGGTTCATGTGCAAATTCTCACATCTCTTCTCTTAATGCTCCTCACCACTCACTGTGTCATCTAAACAGGTTGGAATTTGCTGCCATTCTCGGCCTTGTACCCACCAAAAAGATTGTAGAGGAGGAGCCAGGAGCACCCGACCGGTGAGTTACTCTCAGTGATGGCACCAACATCACTCTATTAGACTTCTTTCATATCTGGGCTTAGTAGATCTGGCAGGCTGATAGAATTCCATCAGGCCCCATTCACTATAATCATGACCGGCGGAGATTTCGCCGCAACCCGGCAAATATGGTGAGGAGCGACCGGACAAAGATCGCTGCATATTTGCCGGTTAGAGGCTAAATCTTTGCTGGTCCCCATTACAGTAAATAGGGCCGGATAGAATTCTGGCAGCACACGGTTGCGCCCGGCAGTGACGGATCCATCAGGCTGTTCCCGGCCGGACCAACCTGTGAGATCTGCTTAAATGCAGATGTGAAACAGGCCTTAAAGAGCATAATCCTGAAATCCTAGTTCTTGTCCCTTATTCCTATAGAACTATATAATTCCTATATTCTTTTTCAGTCTGGAAGATCAAATAGTGGAAGAAAGTGACACAGAGGGAGCCGCAGGTATCATCTGTGAGCCTTCCCCTGTGAAAAGACCCAGACTGGACTAATAGGGATGAGGTGAGACAGAGCACCAATGATGTCTTCAGTTCTGTGTGGGGAATGGGAGATGAGGACTCCTCTGTACTTGTCCTCTTGGACTGTTACTTGGGGAGATATAGTCCATATTACAACACAGAACACAATCACAAACTCCTCATGTGAACATTAATATGAGGGGATGGCTCCTCTGTAATCACAAGTCACGTCTGATTGGAAACATATAAGACCACGACATCTAATGTTACATACATGATAGCGGCATCTGAGTGTAAACTTACACTGTTTTTAACAATTTTTATTTAACCCCTTAAGGACGAAGGGCGTACATGTACGCCCTTCGTCCGCACTTTAAAGATGGCGGCCGGAGCGGGAGCATGAGCTGCGGGTAAACGCTTGATTCATCAAGCTGACACCCGCAGCTCATGTCCGTGACCGGCAGCGATGCCGATCGCGGACATTTAACCCCTCAGATGCCGTGGTCAATCCTGACCACGGCATCTGATCGCGCAAAAACCGAAAGTTTCACTTGGTTTGTGCCCGGCTCCCTGATGGCCACAAGGGGAGCCGGAGCATGCATGTAGTAGCCTAGGTCTCTGTGAATGAAACCTAGGTTACTACATAGTATTCCTATGGAGCCTATGACTGTAATAGGCTCCATAGGAAATATGTGATTTTTCATATATTCCAATGCTATTGCATTGGAATATATGAGAATAGCAATCTGATGATGGCATCTTATAGTTCCCTATGGTAACTATAAGAAAGTGGTAAAAAAAAAAAAAAAGTTTCAAAATTAAAAATAAAATAAAAAAAATATAAAAATTCAAATCACCCCCCTTTCCCCAAAATGAAAATAAAATAAATAAAAAAATAAAAAAAATTACACATAATGGGTGACGCAATGTGCGAAAACGCCCATACTATAATAATATTAAAAAATATTCACCATACGGTAAACATAAAAATGGAAAAAAAGCGTCCAAATGGCTAATTCGCCATTTTTGGACGCTTCATTTCCTAAAAAAAATGAATAAAAAGTAATCAAAACATGATACGCACCCCATAATGGTATCAATTAAAAGTTCAGATTGCCCCGCAAAAAATGAGCCCCTACACTGCTCCGTACGCATAATTACAAAAAAATTATAGGGGTCAAAACATGGCGACAAAAAAATAAAATAAAAAAAATTCCCACTTTTAATTTTTTTTTCACTATCAAAACGCAAGAAAAACTATACATATTATGTATTGCCGGATTCGTACTGACCTGAAGAATAAAATTAACCAGTCAGTTTTATCGCAAATCGAACGTTATAATTTAAAAACCCGTAAAACTGTGGTGAAATTGCTTTTTTTTTGCAATTTCACCCCATTTGGAAATTTTTTCCCGTTTCCCACTACATCACATTCAAAAATAAATGGTAGTGTTAAAAAGTACAACTTGTCCTGCAAAAAACAAGCCGTCATATGGCTATGTGAGCGGAAATATAAAAATGTTATGGCTTTTGGAAGGCAGGGAGCGCAAAACAAAAACGCAAAAATCCCAAAACCCCCGGTCCTTAAGGGGTTAAACTTACCGCCTCCATTTGCTCGCGACGGGCTGGCCGTCACCATCTTGCTTGAAGATCTCGGCTGAAATCCCATGTGGCGCGGGATTACATAATAACGCCGGCCGGCATGATGATGTTATACGTCACCACCCAGCCGGTGTGATGATGTAAACTAACACCACACGGGATTTCAGCCGAGATCTTCAAGCAAGCTGGAGGCTGGTGGCCCATCGCGAGCAAATGAACGAGGTAAGTTTAAATTTTTTTGTTTTTTATACTATTTCAGGTTAAATCGATTCGCTGACACGAAGCACAAAGAAATTCTGCTTCTAGGAGTGGGATTCGATTCGCTCATCTCTACTAGTGATGAGCGGCAGGTGCAATATTCAAATTGGCGATATTGAGCGATTATTCGCCATAAAATCATGAATTCACCATTATTTTCTTGATGATTGTGAAAATCAGCAATGTTATATTCTTGTAAAGCGCGCGCAATACAGGCGTGGGTCACTTTTGCTTAATTTTTCAAGCTGCTCAAAGTTTAGTGAGACTGGAGAAAATGGTTGGCACGGCAGAACATTACAATAGCTTTATATGCAGATAGAGTGCTCCAATATATTCGCTATTGCGCAAATAGGCTACACTATATCACCATCTAACCTGCACTGACTATCTCCCACTAACTATCTCTATTTTATATATGAGCTAACTAACTATGTAATTTAATGACACAGGAAAGCACAGAGCACAGCAATGACACTGATGTCTCTCTCAGAACTGTAATAAACTCCTGAAAATGGCTGCTGGGGAGGTTCTTGTATAATAAGGGGTAGCTAACTTTCCTATTAGTTGCTGGGGATGTTGCTAAGCTCAGACAAAGACATTGCAGCTGTCTCATTGACCCACAAGCAAGAAGCAGGGAGGGATCATGGGTTCAGATCAAAATCACTATCATTATCACTATATTCGAAATATTCTCAAAGTCGCGATATTCGCGATAAAAATTTGCTATTCGAATATTCGCGCCCAACACTAGTTATCACCACCCTGCAATCCACCAGTGGTGGTCGTGCTTTCACTCTATAGAAAAAGGCGCAGGCCTCTCAGGTGGCTGGGACAACAGGAATGTACATAGGCTGGAGCTGTTTCCTATAGTATTGCAGGGTGGTCATAACCCCTGAATATGAGCTGTGTATATCGTGATGAAATGAATGTGAAATGAATGAAGCCAAGGAGGCAATATGGACAATCACAATACATTAGTTAGTGCATTGTATTAACTTTGTCTGCATAGTGAATGCTGTTTGCTAAAGTGAGACAACCCCTTTAAGTTTTTACTAAGTTGTCTTTAAAATGTTTTCTTGTTCCAGGTGGTGACATCCCCAAAAACACCAGGGGAAAGATCACTAGTCACTACCAGTACATCCACAACCAACTACAGCTGACCAGTCTTTACCTGACCTGTCACCAGTACTGCCATTATTTGATAACATCTGCCATCAGTTTCAACCATTAGTTTCCTTTAGTCACTGCCGAATACCACCTGTCATGAGAAACTGCCACCAAATACAACCAGCTGCCACTACCACCGTCTCCTAGTATTTTTCTACCAAAGCAAAGAAGTGAGTTGTATTCTTATTACTTTGTAAAGTTTATCTGTCCCAGGGGATGAGGATCCTGTTAACTAACGAAATAAAATGTAAATAGTAAAAAAAAAGAGAGAGATCTGTATTAGACAAGTAGATTTTGTTCTTATAACGATTGAAAAGTTAGCAACTTATTAGCGTGCGAATGCTCACATTACACAGTGTAATGGTCGCTGTAGTAATTTGATCGCTAGGATCTCCACCTCTTATGTAGACGTTTTATTTTCTCATCTTCTCCATTCGGACCAGTTTGCCATGATGATTTCTTCCAGCCATCTCTGCGCAATTTGACATACTAACATGTTAGTTTCCTATTTTTCCATAATCCCCCCACCTTCTGAACACCCAATCCTGCCTCTCTCAATACTGTGCCCACTGTGCTCACCAATACTATACTAGAGAAACAGATAATCCCCTTGAAAATACCAGCACTACGCAGATAGTGCCCCCTTTAATAATTATTTGCACAGAGTGCCCTAAAAAGTAGTTACTCCCAGGAAACAGTGTCCCTGGTACTAATAGTATAATGCTCCCCCCCAAAAAAAAAAAAAAAAAAAATAATTGTGCTAAGTTGATACTGTGCCAGGGTGCTCCCCACAGTTATAGTGCTCCCAAAGATCCCAATAATAATAATAATTCTCTCCAGAGTGCACAGTGCACGTCCCCAATAGTAAAAATGTTCCCATTGTGTCCCAAAGTAGTAAATCGCCTTGCAATGTGTGCCAGTAGAAACAAATGCCCCTAATGTGTGCCAGTACAAAAAATACCTTATAATGTGGCCGGTACAAAAGATACCTCATTATAATATGCACCAGTGCAAAAAATACCCCTTATAATGTTCACCAGAAAAAAAAATACCCCCTTATAATGTGCATCAGTACACAAAATGCCCTAATAAAATGTGTATCCTGACAAATAAGACCCATTATAATGTTTTCCAATAGAGAAAATACATATTCTTAATGCTCCCAGTAGAGCCAATATGCCCATAGTACCCCTATAATGTGTACCAGTGCAAAAATATGCCTCCTTATGTGTGCCAGTACAAAATGCCCCTATTTAGTGCCCCCGGTAGTGAAAAATGGCCCCATATTGCTTACCCCTGTTCTAATAATGACCCCATTAGTGCCAAATAAAAATAATAAACTCAAATAATTAACTCTATGCAGCTGTCAGTGATGCGATGCAGGCCTCTTCCGGCCTGTGTCCCAAGTGGTTTGAACAGGGGCTGGCCTTGGCATTTGTGGGGCCCCAAAAAAAAATTATATTGTTAAAAAAAAACACCCAGAAGGCTGCGAAATTCCTTTTAAACTAGGGGGTTGGATCCTAAGTCAAATTTGTCACGACCTTAGTTGAATGCTGGTGTCCTCATGTAAAGACGAGACGAGTGAATCGAAGTGGAATTCGATCAGAATTTCAGGAAAAATTTGATTTTCGCTGAATCCAAATTTCCTCATGCTTCGTGGTAACGAATCGCACTTTTCTCTAAAATGGCTGCTGCACGTTTTAGGACATGGAGCAAGGAACTCTGTGAACAAGGGATCCCCCACAATGCCATGTATGCAGCCAATCAGCAGACAGCCAGCCCTGTGATGTCACAGTCCTATAAATAGCCTCATCCATCTTGGATTTAGCCATTTTTCAGTGTATTTAGTGCAGGGAAAGACGTCAGCACGCTCTAGGGACAGTGGTAGAATAGACTTTAAAACTTTTATTTTGCTGTATAGCAGTTCACTAAAAGGATAGGGAGGAATCATTCAACCGTATTGAAGCAGAACAGGGTTCAGTAGGGGAGTTTACAGACTGGGTAATAGGAACAATCCTATCACACTTTGCTGCACTTCCTTGGGATCCAAATTGCCATTATACAGCTCTAAAACCGTTCTGGTTATTGGGGTGCAAGTGCTGTTTGATACAGCCATTAACAGGGTTTGCTACAAGGAAATATTTTCATGTCTTCTTGCCCTTGTGTGGTGCAGTTATATGTTCTAAAGCATTTTTTGGCTTGTATTAGTGGAAAAACGGGCTTATTAGCCATTGTGTGGTGAAATGAGAAAATTGCATGCCCTATTTGCCATGTATTAGTGGCAAAAAAAT
Source organism: Bufotes viridis (assembly GCA_033119425.1). Taxonomy (NCBI): domain Eukaryota; kingdom Metazoa; phylum Chordata; class Amphibia; order Anura; family Bufonidae; genus Bufotes; species Bufotes viridis. The sequence continues at coordinate 42,676,585 of CM065596.1, read as the reverse complement.
ATATATTTGCCGTTCAGCTGTGCAGTTATATGTTCTAAAGCCCTTTCTGGCGTGTATTAGTGGCAAAAAAATATATATTATTTGCCATTGAGCGGTGCAGTTATATGTTCTAAAGCTCTTTTTGGCATGCAATAGTGGCAAAAAAATATATATTATTTGCCATTGAGCGGTGCAGTTACATGTTCTAAAGCTTTTTGTGGAGTGTATAAGTAGAAAAAAGTAAGGGCCTATTTGCCGCTCAGCAGTGCAGTTATATGTTCTAAAGCCTTTTTTGGTGTGTGTCAGTGGCAAAAAAATATATATATTATTTGCTGTTCAGCGGTGCAGTTATATGTTCTAAAGCCTTTTGTTGAGTGTATAAGTAAAAAAAAGTAAGGACCTATTTGCCATTCAGTGGTGCAGTTATATGTTCTTAAGCCCTTTTTGGCATGTATTAGTGGCAAAACAATATATATTATTTGCCATTCAACAGTGCAGTTATATGTTCTAAAGCCCTTTTTGGCATGCAATAGTGGCAAAAAAAAATATATTATTTGCCGTTCAGCGGTGCAGTTATACGTTCTAAAGCCTTTCTTGGTCTGTATTAGTGGCAAAAAAATGTATTATTTGTCATTAAGCGGTGTAGTGACATGTTCTAAAGCCTTTTGTGGCGTGTATAAGTGGAAAAAAATAAGAGTCTATTTGCCGTTCAGCAGTGCAGTTATATGTTCTAAATCCCTTTTTGCCATGTATTAGTGGCACAAAAAAAGTATTTGCAGTTGTGTGGTGAAGTGAGAAAATTACAGCCCTTTTTGGCATGTATTAGTGCAAAAAAATATATTATTTGCCATTCAGCAGTGCAGTTATATGTTCTAAAGCCTATTTTGGCATGTATTAGTGGCACAAAAAAAATATTTGCCGTTGTGCGGTGAAGTGAGAAAATGACTGCCCTTTTTGGTGTTTATTAGTGTCAAAAAAATATATATTTGTCGTTCAGCGGTGCAGTTATATGTTCTAAAGCCCTTTTTTGTGTGTATTAGGCCTCTTTAACACGGACGTCATGTTTGACGTCCGGATAGGATGCGGGTGCGTTGCGGGAATATGCGCGATTTTTCGGCGCGTGTGCAAACGTTTGTAATGCGTTTTGCACGCGCATGTGAAAAATCGCCATGTTTGGTACCCAGACCCGAAGCCGGACTTCATCACTAAAGTCTGGTTTTGAGTAGAGTATTCTGGAGAATTTATTATTTTCCCTTATAACATGGTCATAAGGGGAAATAATAGCATTCTTAATAAAGAATGCTGTGCAAAATGAGGATTAAGGGGTTAAAAATAAAAAAACTTAACTTACCTTAGCCACTTGATCACGTAGTTGGTGATCTATCTTCTCTCTTCAAACTTCAGCTACCAGCTAAAGGACCTGTGATGACATCACATCACACGGTCCAATCACATGGTGGAATGGAAGAATGCTATTATTTCCCCTTATAACCATGTTATAAGGGAAAATAATAAAGATTAGGTCCCCGTCTCCTAGCAACCATGCAGGAAAATCGCACCGCATCCACACTTGCTTGCGGATGCTTGCGATTTTCCCGCAGCCCCATTCACTTCTATGGGGGCTGTGTTGCGTGAAAAACGCAGAATATAGGGCATGCTGCAATTTTCACGCAACGCAAAAGTGATGCGTGAAAATCACCGCTCATGTGCACAGCCCCATAGAAATAAATAGGTCCGGATTCAGTGTGGGTGCAATCCATCCACCTCACGCATTGCACCCGCGCGGAAAACTCGCCCGTGTGAAAGGAGCCTTAGTGGCACAAAAAAACGTATTTGCCATTGTGTGGTGAAGTGAGGCACTTACTGCCCTTTTTGGAGAGAATTAGTGGCAAAAAAATATATATATTTGGCGTTCAGCGGTGCAGTCATATGTTCTAAAGCCCTTTTTGGCATGTATTAGTGGCAAAAAAATATATATTATTTGCCATTCAGCAGTGCCGTTACATGTTCTAGAGCCTTGTGTGGCGTGTATTAGTGGAAAAAATAAGGGCCTATTAGCCGTTTAGCAGTGCAGTTATATGATCTAAAGCCTTTTTGGCGTGTATTGGATGCAAAAATATATATATTATTTGACGTTCAGCTGTGCAGTTATATGTTCTAAGGCCTTTTGTGGAGTGTATAAGTGGAAAAATGTAAGGGCCTATTTGTCGTTTAGTAGTGAAGTTATATGTTCTAAAGCCCTTTTTGGTGTGAATTAGTGGCAAATATATATATATTATTTGCCGTTCAGCGGTGCAGTCATTTGTTCTATAGCTTTTTTTGTGTGTATAAGTGGCACAAAAAAAGTATTTGCCATTGTGTGGTGAATTGAGAAAATTACAGCCCTTTTTGGCGTGTATTAGTAGCAAAATAAAATATATTTGCCGTTCAGCGCTGTGGCCTCCTCCTGATGCTGCTACCACCTTCACACTCTGTCATTGTGCCACCCTGTTGCCTCCTAATGCTGTTGCCACCGCCACACTGTCATTGTGCCACTCTATGGCCTGATGCTCCTGCTGCAACCTCCACACTGTCATTGTGCAACCATGTAGCCTCCTCCTGATGCTGCTTCTGCCGCCACCTCCACACTATGTCACCTTGCCACTCTGTAGTCTCCTGATGCTGCTGCCACCTCTGTACTGACATTGTGCCACCCTGTGGCCTCCTACTGATGCTGTTGCCACCACCACACTGTCATTGTGCCACCCTGTGGCCTCTTCCTGATGCTGCTGCCGCCACCTCCACACTCTGTCATTGTGCCACTCTGTGGCCTCCTGATGCTGCTGCCACCTCCACACTGTCATTGTGCCACCATGTAGCCTTCTCCTGATGCTGCTGCTGCCACCACCTCCATGCTATGTTACCTTGCCACTCTGCGGTCTCCTGATGCTGCTGCCACCTTCGTACTGTCATTGTGCCACCCTGTGGCCTCCTCCTGATGCTGCTACCACCTTCACACTCTGTCATTGTGCCACCCTGTTGCCTCCTGATGCTGTTGCCACCGCCACACTTTCATTGTGGCACCCTGTGGCCTCTTCCTGATGCTGCTGCTGCCACCTCCACACTCTGTCATTGTGCAACTCTGTGGTCTGATGCTGGTGCTACCTCAACACTATGTCACCTTGTCACTCTGTGGCCTCCTGATGCTGCTGCCACCTCCACACTGTCATTGTGCCATCCTGTGGCCTCCTCCTGATGCTGCTACCGCAACCTCCACATGGTCATTGTGCCACTCTGTGGCCTCCTTCTGATGTTGCTTCCACCTCACCACTATGTCATAATGTCATAGGGCCACTCTGTGGACTTCTCATGCTGTTCTCTCCTTCTCCACTTCATGACTGGGCCACTATTTTGCCTTTTGGCCTGACTGACATCATCATTTATTTCACCCTTTTGTCAGAAGGAAGGAAAAATGAGATGCACAATGGATCCTGTCTATGTAACAGCCGTAGGGCCTGCATGACATGGCCCCTATTTTCATCAGAATTGGCTTATAAATTGGTAACCAAAAGCAGGAGCGGGTACAAAACACAGAAGACATGCAAATATTCTATTCATGTGTCATCTCTGTTTTGGATCTTCTGTTTTTGTTTGGATTTACCAATACTGATGGATTACTGACCAAATGCTGACCGAGTAAAGGCGGATGCTCCACAGACAGGATCTGTTTTTTGGGGATTATTGTCTGACGGATTAGAGGAAGGGCAAAATAATCAGTGACGTCAACACAATCTTACTGCTGACACCCTCTCCACTATGTTGTGGGGCCCTACTTGTAAAAGCGTTTAATAGAACAGGTTCTGTAGACATCTATTTGAAAAGAGCTGCCAACAGTGTAAAAGGAGTGTGCTTCTTCTTGCTGCTAACATTTCTAAGAGTGACGCCTGACTCACAGTATTATTTCACTACCACAGCAGACTCATTATGTGTGTTACTGCACGGCACAGTGTTCTAAAGCACTATAAAGGCTCTCTGAAGCCAAGAAATAGACGTTTTTTAGTGTATTTAATGTAATAAATTCGTATCGAACCAAATTTTCCAAATTTTCTTTTGAGAAAAATTTGGCGACCGGCCGAGTTGAATTTTTGAGAATTTTGCTCATCTCTAATCATAATGATAATCTAGAAGTGACTGAGCATGCATGACCGCCTATTTATTGACATAAAGGGTTGTTACAGAGCCTCATAAATGCTAAAATTGAAACAATTATATAAGTGTGTATGCACACAGTTTCATTTAAACCCTAATTGATTTCCATTTGCTACAGGACACATGCTATATTTGCAATCTCAAGCTATGTCTCCAATAGTCATGTACAAATGATTAATGTCTTCTAGAGAATCACATTTGAGATAAGCATGATAGATTTTTCCTTTTAAGGTTAAAATTAATTTGTACACACATTCAGTCATTCATATAGCCATCAATTAATATGAATTTAAAGTAAACCCCTCATTGTCTGGATGGAGAATGAAGGAAAGGCATCCAGTTAACAATTGGTTTTAATGACGTCTGTCAACAAGAATAAAATTCCTTATGGTTTTACTTTAACATTTTATTATAAATCCAGATAAAATTTCATTGGCATCTCTAAAATAGCATATAAAATCTGACTCACTAACTGTAGCAAAATATAGATTGATAATTACCTGACTATTTTCTTTAAGTTTGCTTTAGGTAGCCCAAGGCAATAATCCAATTACTGGACTTCCATATTCTGTAAGAAAACAAAGGTCAAATGTACAAAGCAACGTACAGTATTGATTACACAGGTTCAAATGCTACAGCGTTATAACATTTTGCAATGCAATCTTTTAAGTAAGATCTGTTTCACATTTACGGTAAACCGATCCTGGCCGGAACAGCCTGCCACATCCGTAAATATTGGGCACTACTGTGCACTGCCGAGATACAATCAGGCCCTATTCACTATATGGGGATCGGTGGAGGTCCGGCCACCTGGCAAATATGCTAATGAGCGGACAGACAAATACTGTTGTAAGCAGCAGTTTGGGTTGCAGCCAAATAACCACTGATCCCCATTATAGTGAATGGGGCCAGACAGTATCTTGGCAGCGCAACCAGTATTCACAGATCCTGGCCGGAACAGCCTGCCCGATCTATTTACAGAAAATGTGAAACAGACCTTGGGCTTCAGAGTATACCAACTGAAGCCAATAGATTAGAGATGAGAGAATGTTTTTGAAATTTGTTTCAGGTGCAATTTGTCGAAAAATTAAATTCAGGTACGAATCAATTGTACAGAAATCAAAAGTACTGAGAGAGAGAGACTTAAATGTAATACATTAATGGAAAAGAGACATGCAAGTCAGTTCTCCTTCCAAAATGACAAGAATACTGTATGTTCCCATATTACTCTTTTCTGAATTAGACATGCAGGTCTTTTGTCATAAACGAGCATTACCTTACAATTTAAATCTAGCACAGCCTTGAAATGTGGTTTACTGCCTTCTATGAATGTCTATTCTCATTCTCTCAGGGGTAGTCTCTCAGTTAAGTTGTCCTCTGGCAGTTTTCAGTTTTAGGGATGAAGGTTCCCTGGACCAAGCTTCTCATTCGGCCTATTTTTCAGGAACTCAATTCAAAATCCAATCACCCAAACTTGGGCTTCATTTAGAAGATGCATTTTTGGGAAATTTGTAATAAATTTGATTTTTTTTTTAGAAAGACTTTTTTTTTCACATTTTATGTTGCTGCATTGTGGTAAAATATATATATAAAAAAATCAACCTTTTACCCATTATTCTGCAATTAATACCCCATAATGAAAAAGTGAAAACAGAATATTTATAATCTGTACTAATTTATTGAGAAGAAAAAATGAAAATATTTTATTGAAATAGCTGCCATAGAGCCCAGATTGGTGGAGTGCTGCAGTTATGGTTAACGTTCTGGAAGTTTCTCCCATCTGCAGACAGGATCTTTGGAGCTCAGCCTGGTTGTTCCAAATGTCTTCCATGTAATACGTATGGAGGCCGCTGTGCTCTTGGGAACTTTTTTTTGTACCTTCTCCACATCTGTGCCTCCACACAATCCTGTCTCTGAGCTCTATAGGCAGTTCATTCCTCCTCATGGTTTGGTTTTTGCTCTGATATGCATTGTCAGCTGTGGGTTCTCATATAGACAGGGCTGCATCTTTCCAAATCAGGTCAAATCAACTGAATTTACATCTATCTATCTATCTATCTATCTATCTAATTATCTATCTATCTAATTATCTATCTATCTATCTATCCATTGTCTGTCTACCATATTATCCTATTCTGTCAACCATCATATCAGCGTTACATTTCTGCTGTATTATACTACAGAAAGGCTTTATCTTTTGATGAGTTGTAATAAGTAAATTAATGTTAATTTCTTCAGTGCTTTATAAGTTAATTGGTGCTTCAAGCAATGTCTTATGAATTGTAAGATCTGTCAGCATATACCTTTGAAAACAGCTAGCACAAATCTGCTTTCTTATTCTCCATTTAAAAAAATGAATGTTACCTAGTAATTGTCCTTTATGATTTTTAAATCTCCTAGGGCCAGAGGATAGTAAGAATGACAATGATTGGATATGTACTTCTTAAATCATTTGTATTTGCATTTGTATTGAGTACACTAGTGGAAAAGGAAATATTATAATAACATAATATCTGCTGTAGGGCTATTCACCAACTGAAGATGGTACCTTAAAGAGGTTGTCCAAATTATATTTATTGATGACCTAGTGTATAGGAACGAGCCGTCCTATTGAAATGAATGGGATGGCTTGGGAGTAATTACACCTGCTCACCGCTGCAGATGCAATGGCGAGGAGGTAAACAATGAAGAGGAGGCAGCGCAGGCACTGTGCGTGCCTTCTCTTTAAACAGCTGATCAGTGGGGGTGCCGGGTGTTGGACCCCCGCCGATCTGATATTGATGACCTATCCTGCGGATAGGTCATCAATAAATATAACTTGGACAACCCCTTTAAAGGCTATGAACACCTTTGGGGGCATTTTTTTATTATTATTATTATTGCATTGTACTCATTTTGACCTAAAAATTATTTTTTAGGTGGTCTTTATTAACATTATGGAGAATATTTTCTGTAGATAGCTAAAATGCTCTGGTAGCAGCCTCCGGATTTTGTCTCTTTTCCGTCAGTTGGGGAGCAGACTGGCTCCTTATCTCTGCTCTCCGATATTATAAACACTCATTATAGCTCAGTTCTTATGTTACTGATAAGATTGCTGCTTAAATAAGTTTTTATGTCCTTTTAGTAGTTTATAGATACAGCTTATTAGATGACCGTCACAAAATGAAAGTACCAGTCACACAGTTAGAATAACCCTTTGGGACAGAACTGCTGAATATATTTTATTTTACAACGAAATTGGTGGTTGGTTTTCTGTACACGATTTTTTGAAATGATTCCATGTATTCTACTTCTTGCCCTGTCTCTTAAAGGGGTATTCCCATCTGAGACAATGGGGGCATATCGCTAGGATATGCCCAATTGTCTGATAGGTGCGGGTCCCAGAGGTGACCCACACCTATACACTGAGAATGGAGCGGGGAAGGTGGTGGCCGTAGGGCCCCAGATTTCCCCGTGTCCATCCACTAGTCATGAGCTGGAGGTGCCATATTCGATTTCGCGATTTCGCGATATTTCACAAATATTCGATTGAATATTCGTCATATATTCGTCGAAATCTAAAATTCTTCATTATTCTATTTATCGTGAATATTACTTAACATAATATTCGCGTATTGCGAATGAAACTTTGAACGGGGTATAACTTTTCTATTGGTTGGCTTGCTAGAATTACCGAAGATAGAGAATATAGCGCTATATTCATTATCTTCGTTAAGAATGAAGATAGTGAAATATTCTCTATTTTCGCTATTAATGAAGATAAAGAATATAGCGCTATATTCGTATTCATTATCTTTGTTAATTCTAGCAAGCCAAGTAAACTTGGCTATACACAGCTCTAAGTTGGATGCGCAATGCGAGAATATTAAGTTATAATACTCGCATTGCGCATCTAACTTAGAGCGGGGTATATGCAACTTACTTATTGTTTGGCTGGGTAGAATTAATGAATATGACGAATATTAATATATTCTCTATAATTAATCATTATTCTATTTATTGCAAAAAATAGGCAAAGTAATATTCTCGCATTGGGTACAGTCAACTTTCCTATTGGCTTGCTAGAATTAGTGAATATAGAGAATATAGCGCTATATTCGTATTCGTCATATATGTTTATTCTACCCAGCCAAACAATAGTAAAGTAAGTTGCATATACCCTGCTCTAAGTTGGATGCGCAATGCAAGTAATATTTCTTAATATTCTCGCATTGCGCATCCAACTTAGAGCTGTGTATAGGAAAGTTTACTTGGCTTGCTAGAATTAACAAATATAACAAATACGAATATAGCGCTATATTCTCTATCTTCGTTAATTGCAAAGATAGAGAATATTTCACTATCTTCTTTCTTAACGAAGATAATGAATATAGCGCTATATTCTCTACCTTTGTTAACTCTAAATAGAATAATGAAGAATTTTAGATTTTGACGAATATATGACGAATATTCAATCGAATATTTGCGAAATATCGCAAAATCGAATATGGCACCAGAATATTTCGATATCTTCATTCTTAACGAAGATAACGAATATAGCGCTATATTCTCTATCTTTGTTAATACTAGCAAGCCAACCAATAAGAAAGTTATACCCCGTTCAAGGTTTCATTCGCAGTACGCGAATATTACATAATGTAATATTCGCGTACTGCGAGTGGAACTTTGAACGGGGTATAACTTTCCTATTTGTTGGCTTGCTAGAATTAACAAAGATAGAGAACATAGCGCTATATTCTCTATCTTCGTTAACGGTATTTTGCGTTCAGAATGAAAAAAATGAAAAAACGAATATATTCATTTTTTACGAATATATTGGTTTTTTACGAGTATATAGCACTATATTCTAAATATTCGCAAATTAGCGAAGTGCTGATATTTGTAAAAAAAAAAATCGCTTTTCGAATATTCGCGCTCAACACTACCGGACACAACCAAGGGCTCTCCGCTTAGTACAGAATGGGGGCACACCACGCTTGCATGGACACTGCTCCCATACATTACTATGGGGCCGACGGAAATAGCCGAGTGCTAGTTTCAGCAGCCCCTCAGAAATGAATGGAGGGTGGCTGTTACGACCAGAGGATGTGGATCCTCTAGATCAGCTAATAGAGGACTAAGAATTAGCCCAATATTGCTGACTGCTGACTCTCAGAGTCAGCACCCTGGTGTTTGCAACAGTCAGCCTGAACGCAGCTAACTGCAGCAGTGTGTACAGAGTCCAACAAAGGCAGAGTAAAGTAATAGATGATCCTTACTGGCAGACGGCATACAAAAGTCACTTGCAATAAAGGCAAAACAAAGTTCAGAGTAATACGGTAAACTGGGTCAGACGAACTCGTGGTCAGGCAGTGCAGGGTCAGAAATCCAGACGAACTTACAGCGGACGGCAGGCAGATTCGTAGTCAGGCAATGCAGGGGTCAATAGTCCAGATAATCCAAGTAGCAGACGACAGGCTTCAGCAGAAGTTACCAGGTATATAACCACGCTTGGGCACTTCATGGTAAGTAAAGCTGCCCTATATACCAGTGTCTCCGCCTCCGGGTGGGGTCAGTGATTAGGAGCCTACTTGCCACTCCCATAAGAATGGGAGAGATGTGCCCGCGTGCGCTATAGTGCACCAGATGATACCCGGCCCGTGAGGACGGATACGGTGGTATGTTGGCGGATGCCTGCTTCTCCTGTGAGGTAAGCCAGCACTGGGACCCATGGCGCTGCAGTGTGCAGGTGATGATCTGCCACCCTGCAATGAGGTCACGGACCCAATACTGACAGTGGCTGCACATGCGCAGTGAGCCCTCCACAACTTTCAGGGCTCCATTCTTGGTGCAGGTGCTGGGCCCACAACTATTAGACAATGGGGATATATCCTAACGATATGCCACTATTGTCTGAGATGGGAAAACCGCTTTAACTTCTTTGTTTGGATTTTCAGCATGGCAGCCTCATTTGACTGTTTTTCTCAGACCATTCTCTGGGACCAGAGAAAGTCTCCTCTAGCGACTGAATTAGCACATCTCACATTGCACCAGAAAACCTTTTCCAAAGTTAATAAATATGCTCCCTTGCAGTTTAACTGCAGTTGCGATTGTTGCAGTCAGGTGGCACATGTGAGCATTACACAGACAATCAAGCATTGCTGTTCATCCAATCAGAGCACATGACTTCCCAGTCATTCAGAGCACTTTGCTGTTCAGCCAATCAGAGTACCCTGCGCTCTGTATGAATTTTCATTGCGCCAGTTATTAGGTGTTTGTTTTTTGTATGTTGGTTTAACCTCATATTTGACTCAGATGGAACAATGGACCCAGTATTCTGCTCAACTGACTCCAATATCTGCATTGCTCTTTGGAATCCAAGCTTAGCTCAGCTACATCTTAGTCATATCTATTCTTGACTATGTTCCTGCCTTGTCTTTTTGAATACTATCTCTGAAATCTGTAGAACAATGTCAGAGCTTGTTCCCTGGATCCTCAGTTCCCTGAAACTTGCAGTTGTACACGGAGTGACTGTGCTGCTCCACCTTTCAATTTATGATTGCTCTACCACCAGTTGCCAACTATTCTGGGGGCAAAACTTGAAGATCTTCAGTTATAAAGGTCACATCTCCATGCAGAAGTTAAAGGGTTGAAACTTGGAGATACCTAAGACTGTACCCCAGCCCTAGCCAGCACCAAGCCAACTGCGGCTTCCAATCTTCTGAGGTTAGCATCTGTAACATATCTCCAGGGAAAGAAATGTTTACCATAGTGTAAACTTAGCCTACATGAACATCAATGTCAAATATGAATTTTTCAAATTATGATTTTTTTTTTAAAGCTCTCCCTTGGTCAAGAAATAAGACAAGAGGTTAAGGTACACTCAACCGTACTGTAGAAGTTTTTAACTTCTCACTACTTAATAAATCTCTCATCAAGTCATGACTGAGCTCATTAAAGCGCCATCCTCTCCGTAATTACAGAGTGCCACTGATTTATGTGTATTATTTTGCTTACAAACTTATCTTACCCATTCACTGGGCAATTTAATATTAATAATTGTGTTTGTGTTACGTGAGGTGTTACCCCTCCAAAATCCTTCCAAAGTCTAGACACCTAGTGAAATTTCCTGATACGGGTTATTTACATTTATTAAAGCTCCCTTTAAGATGTAAGGGAAAAAAAATGATTCTTTCATTCTGCAAAGTGCTGACTTAACAAGAAGGGGAAAAGTTTGCCTGATTCATTCTCATATAACACCTGTCTCGTCAGCAGGACCACTCTAAAGGGAAGGGCCTCCAGGCGCCTACGTCCCTGGATTCTCTATGCCTCATTCTTCATCCACGCTGCTAGTAATGTACCATCACTGGCACAGTTACACCTGAACACTCTGGTGATGCCAAACACCTGGCTTGATTTTCCACTGTCCAAATGAAAAATAAGCATAATCTGCTTTGTGAGGAAACAGCAAATGAGGGAGTTTATGACAAATTATGTTGGTTTATGCAGAAAAGTGATAATAACACACCAACTGCTTTTTTTCTTCACTTAATGAATCATGTTTCATGAGACGCAATGCCCTTTAATTAGACACTACTAGAAACATAAAATATTAATTTACTTCTAATTCTTTCTCCAGACAGTAAACATATTTGGATGTTTATTCCCACTAAATAACTTTTTTTTTTTTTTTACCATTGTCTTTCGATGATCATTTTATTTTCAGTGATAGGGCGCTTTATAATGATTAACGGTGCGTGGCAAAACTAGGGTGACAGTAGAAAATTATTCACACTGATGCAAAATTACTTGATGGAACTGATGGGAAAATTAACTCTGTAAAGCTCAGCTTATGTGATCAAGTCTGAGGCAAAAAAAGACTGTTAAACAACAGGAAATAAATTAAAACATTTCTATAGTCGTCAATGAGCGACTCTAAAAATTACGTGAAAATTGAAAGGAACAAAAAGCAAATGCTAAAGGGACAGGTATTATTGATTTGCATGCTAATTCTCCAACTGTTACTAATTTTCTTGATTCCTAATTTTGAAGTTGTGTTCCCAACATCCATCATAGCTGTACACTAGAGGGTATGAGCATCTTTTCCAATAAATTACAGGAACTATGACTAATTATGGTGATATTAGCTATGCAAAATACTGTGTAGCATTAAGTGAACATATTTACCATTTGAAATTACACAGTCAAGTCTTTGCAAAGAAAAGTCTCTATTTTTGTAATTGAATTTATGGATTGATAGAACAATGTATGTCATTTATTGTTTTATGATCCTAATGTTTGCTCTTGAATTAATTTTAATGGCTATACAGTTAATAATAACGCCCTTTATTAATTACAGTATTCATAGAAGCTTTTATTTCCTGCCATCGGCATCTTGATATATCATGATTATATTAAGGTATTACTGAGAATCAACAATTGTATCAGTCAATTATAATAAAATATATCATAACGCCACATACAATTATAATAATATTTATTTACATGGCTCCAACATATCCAACATATTCCTCAGCAAAGCACAAATAGTATGACAAACAATTAAAGCAAATGAACAACGAGACGAGGTCCCTGCCCATATGAGCTCACAATCTACATGTAATGAATGGAGTGACCCAATAGGTGCAAAAAGCTTGTTTTGTGCATGGGATCAGCCCCTTGCATTCGTATGCGATTGTTGCAGTCAGGTGGCACTTGCGGGCATTACACAGACACTCAATCAAGCATTGCTGTTCATCCAATCAGAGCACATGACTTCCCAGCCATTCAGAGCACTTTGCTGTTCAGCCAATCAGAGTACCCGGCGCTCTGTATGAATTTTCAGTGCGCTTCACTCTTGCGCCAGTTATTAGGTGTTTGTTTTTTGTATGTTGGTTTAACCTTATATTTGACTCAGAACAATGGACCCAGTATTCTGCTCAACTGACTCCAATATCTGCAATAGAACATATATGTTCTATTGTCATAGACATATCATTGAGTCAATATAGTGATGACAACAAGTTTGATATGTACCCCAAGTTTGTTGGCAAGTTATGCAAATATGCTGTCAATAATAATATGCTTGGTAACAAGTTAAATTTAAATTAGACAAAATTAATGAAAACATATGAACATTGTGGCACTGATGATATTAATATGAACAAAGTAACATAATCACAATATTCATTTACACATTTATTTATGTATACAGTGTATATATATATCTATATATCTATAAATATATATTTCTCATTAACTATGGCACCAACAAGTTCCACCGAGCAGAGCATTGGATATTGTCCCCAGTGGTCTCATTATATCCAGATAATACCCACATAGATGTTAAAACCAGATTATGTAAATGTATATTCTGTATCTTAAACAAATTTGCTCATCTCCATGATCTCTAGGATGACACCTCCATGATCTCTAGGATGAAGGAGAATCCTTTAGATTGTTTCTGAACAGCGCTACTAAAGACATGATTACTTCTTAGAGAAAAAATAAAAGAGGTCATGGGCTAGTGTTCTAGGTCAGAACCTCAGGTTAAATAGTGATGGCACATTCTAGTGATGGTCTGTTAGCTTTAATTCCAACATGCCCAGAGGAGAGCAGGAGGACGAGTGGCATTGGTGATGAAGTTAGCAGTAGTCACAGTGAATATGTCCTTCTCCCTCTCATCCATGCCGGTTACAGTGAAGAGGAGGCCACAGGAAGATAGGTGCACTTCTCCTCTGGGGCAATATAGGTTTTGGCCTCCTGCCCGGTGGAAGATGGTGTCAGAGTAAATTTTAAGACCAGGAGACCAGATGAGGAATAGAGGTTGGGGCAGGTAAACATTAACCAGAAGTAAACTCTATACAATCATCCCATAAAAATTGAGGTTCAGTTCTTGAATGCTTACACTTTGCTGAGGCTGAATTAATAGGTTAACTCCAGGAGCTCCCTGCAGATATGCACTTTCAAATAAACTATTCCATACTTCCAAGTTCAACGTCAACCGAGAAATGCTTCAGAAGTCAAATAATCCATATGCATTTCCTTCAGCGGTGCAAAAAAATATGTTTTTTTGTGTGTTCCGTATACGAAACAATGCATTTAATTGGATCCACTAAACAAAAAACCGAAGGTACTCCATATGCCTTGTGTTTCTGTTTTTCTCGGTTCCGTTTGAAGAAGTCAGTCCAGACTTCGAAACGCGTCTGGTTGGGACCCGCTCGGATACCGCCATGCTATACCGACTGTAGATCGATCCCTTGAGAAGCGCTTCTCCATTAGACCCAGAAATCGGCTTCTTGGACTTCCTCCTCTTGATCGCGTGGGATGCGCTATATTGCGCAAAATACTGCTGCAGCACATATATCCCACTACGATCCGCACTCACATGTGAGACGCCGTTTCAGAAGTCGTACTGGATAACACTGCCGATACCTACAGCATCCATTAGAGGTAGCTTCCCGTCCGACCACCAAGGTAAGCACTGCAACTAACATCGTGTTTTCAAGAGGTGGGACGCCACCGTGAACTACCGCACTGCCTGGGTGAGTCCATCTAAGGATTTAGGATCAGCTTATGCTTTCCTCTACTTAAGTAGGAACAGTATTACGGCAGTTCTTTCTCAACGATCCCCCTAAATAGGGGAACTGATTACCAGCGGATCTTATATAACATTTGCTGAACTTTAAGAGTGTGACATCGACCTATACAACCACAACTTTTGCCACATAAGTCACTTGTGCATTGACCTTTGAGCTTTCAAGCAGCTAGGTGTACTGTTGTTGAATATATATCTGATACAAAGTTACGACATGGACTAAGCATTGAGATTGCTACAATTATACAAAAACTCACAATTACTTTTATCTGGCAGGTGATACTACCATTCATTTCACCCCGCATATGCTTTTTATTTTATACATGTCTTTTTAATCCATATATTTTTATTCTTGTTTTTGCTCTTATTTCTTTTTATTTTGCCATATTGCCCTTATGATTCACCATTTTAATTATAATTACATTTTTTGGTATTGGTATTCTCTAGATACATTATTGCTCTCTACATATATTCCAGGTTGAGTGTGCCGGTTTTTTCCTCAGTTAATCGTGCCTCTCTTTTCTGGCTGGGTATATGATATTTAACCAGAGAACCCATTATCCACATCACCTGCGGGTCGAGCAGCCTTTGATCTATATATCTATATTCTGCAAAGATAGAACATGTCCTATTATTGTTCGCATATGGGCAAGGATAGTACTGTTCTATCAGCGGCCAGCTGTTCCGTTCCACAAAAAACGGAATGCACCCGGACGTCATCCCTATTTTTTTGCGTATCCATATTTTTCAGACCGCAAAATACTGAAAAAAACATGGTCGTGTGCAAGAGCCCTTAGGCTAAGTCCCTTGCCCAATAAATCACTCCCTCTTAGCAAGCTAAGAACAGTTTATTTTTATAAAATTGCATTAAAAATGGCTCAAATTTCACCAAACTGCCAACAATTGTGTCACATTTTGATTTGTTTTACAACAAGGTCTAGAAGCAATCACATTAGTAATTATGGGCTAATATATCCATTTTGCCCACAGTGTTCCTTTATTTTTAAAAAAAGGCAATGTAGAAATTATTGTTCGCATACGGGCAAGGATAGTACTGTTCTATCAGCGGCCAGCTGTTCCGTTCCACAAAAAACTGAATTTTTAGGTGTAAAATATTAGTTTTTTAGATGTAGCTTGTAAACCTAATGTATCACATTTTAGATTTTTATGCTATCATAGTCTATTAAAACAATATGGGGGATGTGTAAATAAATTATACTGACAAGTAGCATTTTTCACACAAGCATCCAAAATCACATCCAGTCAATGGGATATAAAAAACAAGAGAATTACTTTTTTTTTGAATAGATATTTCTTTCTATTTGGTAGCTGTCTGATTAATGACCTCCAAGTATTTGCTTGACTCTCTATGCATTCATATTTTTATTTTTCTAATATTTTTGCTATTTTTTTTTCTGCACTACTTGATAAGGTTTAATGGAATATTCATCACACTACAGGAAAAGCCACTTTCTTTTCCCTTCGCGCCGTAAAAAATATACTGTATTTCAAATTAAACAATTCTCTCGGCTGTTAAGGCAGGCAATTTTCACCCGACATATAGAAAGATGACAAAATGCCCCATATCACTTGGAACACTGAAGCAATATAAATATTAAGCATTTATATGTGAAATCATGGTATGTGATTAAGGCTCTATAATGAGCTAAAACAAAACCACTGTGTTAGAAGGCAACAGTCCATGAAACGCTTAGAAAGGAAATAGGGATCCGTAGTGCATAAATAATACCTTAAGTATTACCGAAAACAGAAAGCAAACAGAAAAAGGGTATTTTATAAGCTAAAAACTGAGTAGACTACTTAAGGAGCCGCTATTTGCATACTGCAGGGCTCCATCTGCTGTGGAAAGTATTAGCTGCAAGAATGATTTAATATTTAATAGAAACTGTGGCCGTTGTTAATTATAATTTGCACATTTACAAATCAGCACTGATAGCAATACAAATTATGAAATATAAGGGTGTTATACTGGATACCCAGCAAAATAAGATGACAGACAAAGTTAATGGACTATTTCTAACAACAGCTCTGTCAGAACACATCAAAGAACTAATTCAGCTACAAAGAGCTGCAATGGAAAATCTATTTAAAATATTAAAATAGTGTTTGGTAAAAGCTTTTTCATAGTGCATTTTACTTAAACAGTTGCTTATTTCCATGGCTCATTAGCTAAACAGCCAGATGCATTCAGCAAAGGCGCATTTGAATGCTAGAAACTTAATAGGAGATAGATTCCGCCTCGTGTTTAATAGAATCTAGAAATAAATACAGATTTGCGCACACAAGGGGATGATATGGAAAGACGTTATTTGGTGGAGGGATCTGCGTTCGTTGATCAGTAAATGAATCATGTGACCTGCAGGTCTTGTAGGGCAATGTACGTATTGTGTGGTACAATGATGTTGATGATTTTAGTGAGAATACAAAATGTAGCATTGACATTTTTCATTAATGGGATTAAATACTATGGGACACATTTACTAAGACCAGTGTTTAAAACGCCGGTCTAAATAAAGGCCCATAGCTGGCGGTGGATCTGCCGAAGTTATGAAGAGGCGCAAGCCTCTCCAGAACTTTGGCGCATCCAGTGCCAGTTATAAATGTAAGACAGCTTCTGATCTGTCTTAGTTTAGACCTTTTTCCCAGCACATGTCACGCCCACAATTTTAGACCTGACGCGATCAGGTCGAAGTCGCAGATAACATCGCAACTAACTGCTGCGGCACCATCTGCGCTTGAAATGCGCCTAATATAGGCGGATTGAAGTGTAATAAATAACTTCCGATATAGTTAAAATAGCTTCAAATGTTATAAAGCAAAAAAAGAAATCACTACTCACCTTCTTTTTGCCCCTGGGATCCAAGGTTGACCCTCCTATGGTCCTCACAGTCCTGATTTACAAGTGGTCAGCATGTAGACAATTAGTGGCCACAATGGTGACATACTATACTGCTGGCATCACGGTGCAGTGCTAAGTAGTGATGCCAGTAAAGTATGACACATGACCCCCACCGCTTGTAAACAAAGACCTATTAGATCAAAGAAGAGTCAGTGCTGGTTTGCATAGACAGGAAGCGGTGGGTAGCATTTTCTCATTTTGTTTAACAACATTCTCCTTTTTTTTATATATTATTGTTAATATTTTGGGTTTTCCCTTGAAACAAGTTACTAAAGACTAAAACTAAATGCTATGCAACAGCACTCGCAAACATTGAGTACATAGATTCAAACGTTTACTAATGCAATGTTCACTATATGTATATGAGGTATTTAGCAAATACATTTTAACCAAAATCATTTGTGGTCATCCACAACGGCAAGGTGACTTCATAAAGATGGGACCCAACTCTATTAGGACTCTTCTTTTTGTGCCAACAGTCTTCCAATGAATTCAGGGAAAGACGGCTACAGCCATATATAATTTATTTATTTTATTTTGATTATTTATATATTTGCTTTATTTTTGTTTACTTAAAACAAATAAATAAATAGGCACCAAACACAATGTAACAGCAGTCTGCAAACATTGAATATATGAATTAATGCTACATTCACCACTCCAGCACAGCAAATTTGGGTACAAACTGGCTGCAAATAGCTTTATTTTTGTTTGTCCAACAGCAAGCAGATGGTCACATCACAATTAGTGTTGATCGAGCACCAAAGTGCTCGAGTGCTCGGGTGCTAGAGTAGAACACCTCGGGATGCTCAGGTGCTCTACCGAGCACCCTAGCACAATGGAAGTCAATGGGAGAACCCGAGCATTAAACCACCTGCTTTGAAGAGGGGAGGGTGTCTGGTTCACATGAAAAGGTCAGACATTGATGGAAAAAACACTGAAATGGTTCGAGAACAGCATGGGGAGGATGTCTGGATCTTGGACTCCCAGGTTGTTGATGGGAATGATATTGTCCGAGTAGTACGCCAATTTTACAGACTGACAATAATACACACAAAACCAAAGATAAAATCGATTTTAGAGGAAAAATTGTTAGAAAACATCCTTTCCTGTATATTTACTTGTATATAAAGTGCAAGTGCTGGCAAAATTTACGAGCAAGAGGCACTCCGATACAAAAAAGGCAATGTAGAAAATATAGGTGGACAATATAAGTTTTTTAGCTGTAGCTGGTAAACCTAATGTATAATGTTTTAGCTTTTTATGCTATCATAATCTATTAAAACAATATGGGGGATGTGTAAATAAATTATAGTGACAAGTAGCATTTTACACGCAAGCATCCAAAATCACATACAGTCAATGGGATATAAAAAACAAGAGAATTGCTTTTTGTTTTCAATAGCTATTTCTTTCTATTTGGTAGCTGTCTGATTAATGACCTCTTAGTATTTGCTTGACTCTCTATGCATTCATATTTTTATATTTCTAATATTTTTGCTATTTTTTTTCAGCACTACTTGATAAGGTTTAATGGAATATTCATCACACTACAGGAAAAGTCACTTTCTATACTGTATTTTCAAATTAAACAATTGCTGCTGAGCTGACCCTCTAATACATTAGGACCGAGGGCAGCCTAAAAAGCATGTTGATATAGTGGAGGAGGAGGATGAGCAAAGGAAGATTGAATCATATACCCTTTTTTTGTGGTGGAAAGTGTGCATGGGAATACAGTGTATTCAATACACCCTAAAAGCCACATATAAAGTGACTATGTTCAGCTGCTTTCCTCTGGTGCAGTAGATAAGTCAGGGGCACTCCAGGCCTTATTATGATTGATGGCCTGCTGGTGACACTCAAAAACATTAGGAGCAAGGGCCTGCTGGTGATCCTCTAAAACCTTAGCGGCGAGGGCCTTCTGCTGATCTGACCATCTAAAACATTA
Source organism: Bufotes viridis (assembly GCA_033119425.1). Taxonomy (NCBI): domain Eukaryota; kingdom Metazoa; phylum Chordata; class Amphibia; order Anura; family Bufonidae; genus Bufotes; species Bufotes viridis. The sequence continues at coordinate 42,656,974 of CM065596.1, read as the reverse complement.
GGGATAAGGGTCTGCTGCTGAACTGACCATCTAAAACATTAGGGGTGAAGGTCTGCTGCTGAGCTGACTCTCTAAAACATTAGGGGCCAGTGCCTGCTGCTGATCTGACCATCTAAAACATTAGAGGTGAGGGTCTGCTGCTGATCTGACCTTCTAAAACATTAGAAGTGAGGGTCTGCTGCTGAGCTGACTCTCTAAAACATTAGGGGCGAGTGCCTGCTGCTGATCTGACCATCGAAAAAATTATGGCTGAGGGCCTTCTGCTGAGCTGATCCTCTAAAACATTAGGAGAGAGGGCAGCCTAATAAGCATGTTGATATGATGGTGGAGCGGGATGAGGACGAGAAAAGGAAGATTGAACCATATACCCTTTTGTTTCGTGGTGGAAGGGGTGCATGGGAATACAGTGTATTCAATATACCATAAAAGCCACTTTTAAAGTGCCTTTATGTTCAGCCGCTTTCCTCTGATGGAGTAGGGAAGTCAGGGGCACTTCAGGATAGTAGGACAGTAGGCCGTGCATCAGGATGAGGGTGCTGGCGGGGTGTCATGAAACTGTCCCAGGCCTTGGAGAGTGTTGCACTGCCTCTGTTGGAACTGCTGTGTGTTCTCCTCATCTCCCCTCCTCGGTTGACAAAGGAACTACGTACTCTGCCGCCAGCGTTGTCAGATGGAAATTATTGGAGTAATTTTTCCACAAGACCTTCTGGTATTGCACCACTTTACTAGTCCACTCTGCCACAGGAATAAGAGATGAGAAGTTCCCTTTGTAGCGGGGGTCGAGAAGGGTGAACACCCAGTAATTGTGTTGGCCAAAATGCGTATAACGTGTGGGTCACGGGAAAGCCAGCTTATATATAATGTCAGCCATGTGTGCCAAAGTCCGAACAGACAAGACTTCCCTGTCCTCATTAGGAGGATGACTCTCAATCTCCTCATCCTCTTACTACTCTTCTGCCCATCCACGCTGAACAGATGGAATAAACCTGCTATGGGTACTACCCTCTGTAGCGGAGGCAACCGTCTCCTGCTCCTCCTCATCATCATCATCCAATTTGCACTTAGAATATGAAATGAGGGTGGTCTGGCTATCACCCTGTGTACTGTCTTCCCCCATTTCTACCTCTTTCACATGCAAAGCGTCCGCCTTCATTGTGAGCAGCAAGCGTTTCAGTAGACACAGAAGTGGGATGGTTACCCTGATAATAGCGGCATCACCGCTTACTATCTGTGTTGATTCCTCAAAGTGCCTCAAAGAGGTCAGACATCCATGACCAGTCATCTCTTGTGAAGAGTGGAAGCTGACTGGAAAGGCGACGACCATGTTGCAGCTGGTATTCCACTACTGCCCCCTGCTGTTCACAAAGCCTGGCCAACATGTGGAGTTCCAGTGCGTGCTCACTAGAGATGACCCGAACTATTTGCTGGCGAACATCGCTTGTTCGCGTTCGCCGCGGCGGGCGAACATATGCGATGTTCGGTCCACCCCCTATACATCATCATTGAGCAAACTTTGACCCTGTACCTCACAGCCAGCAGACACATTTCAGCCAATCAGCATACCCTCCCTCCCAGACCCTCCCACCTCCTATCAAAAAGCAAGGACAGCATCCATCTTAGATTTATTCTGAAGCTGCAGTGTTAGAGGAGGGAGAGTGCTGCTGCTGAATTAATATAGAGATTCTAGGGAAATCGTTAGCTACTAGTGTTCTGTGTCCACTCCAGTCCTCAAAGACTCATCTGCTGTAAGGACAGCATCCTTACAGCACCCCAAAAAGCCCTTTTTAGGGCTGGTACATCAGTCTGCTTTTTTTCTATATATATATATTGCAGTTGCTTGCTTGTGTGTGAGAGTCCGCAAGCCAAACTGACTGTACTGTGTGCACACCACTCATATAGGGTGGCACAGTACCTTGCAGATAAAAAAGTAATTTAATTTTTACCCTTTAATATAATTGCATTTGCCTGCCAGTGTGTGTCAGGCCCACAGACTGTACTGTGCCCGCTGCCAATGCCCACAACTCATATCGGGTGGCACAGTACCTTGCACACATAGTACCACTAATAAAAAAAAAATGACAGGCAGAGGCAGGCCACCCCGCAGGGGTCGTTGTGGTCATGGTGCTGTGATTTCCTTTGGCTCTAGAATAATGCCCAGTGTTCAGAGGCCATGTACCCTGAGCTCGAAACATTCTGAGAACATAGTTGACTGGCTTACAAAGGACACCCAATCTTCTACAGCTTCCGCTCGGAACCTTGACGCATCATCCTCCTCCAGCTCAGCTTCGGGCACCTCTCAAGTTACCACTCGCCCGCCCGCCGCCACCACCAACACTAGCACCACAGCCGCATCATTTGGTCTGTCAGAGAAGTTATTTAAACATCAGTTGGAAGAAATGAGTGATGCGCAACCATTATTGCCAAAGGATGTAGATAACAGGGATATGTCTCAGTCAGGCAGCATTGCACACATGGACGTACGGTGTGATGATGATGATGTACCCGCTGCTGCTTTCTTTGCTGAGTTGTCAGATACAAGTGAAGTGGTTGATGATGACGATGTGTCCGTGGATGTCACGTGGGTGCCCGCTCGAAGAGAAGAAGAACAGGGGGAAAGTTAAGATGGGGAGACAGAGAGGAGGAGAAGAGTTGGGAGCAGGGTGAGGTCATCGCAAGGAGCTAGTGCCACAGTCAGACAGCATGTATCGGCACCCGGGGTCAACCAGACAGCACGCCAATCAACGCATGCTGTTGCCACCACCAGAATGCCGTCATTGCAAAGCTCAGCAGTGTGGCATTTTTTTTTGTGTGTCTGCCTCTGATAACATCGATGCCATTTGCAACCTGTGCCAAAGTCGTGGGAAGTCCAACACCCACCTAGGTAAAACTGCTTTGCGAAGGCACATGATCTGAAATCACAAACGCGTATGGGAGCAACACATCAATACAAGCAGCACACAAACTCAAAGCCACAATCCTCCTCCTGGTCCAGCATCTTCAGCCACCTCAACCACTGCTGTCCTCCTTGCCCCCTCTCAACCACCTGCCCCTCCGCCTCTCACCTTCAGCAGTTCCTGCTCATCTGCCCACATCTGTCCACAGTCAGGAAATGTTTGAGCGTAAGAAGCCAATGTCACAGAGTCACCCCCTTGCCCAGCATCTGACAGCTGGATTGTAGGAACTCTTAGCCCGCCAGCTTTTACCATACAAGCTGATGGAGTCTGAGGCCTTCAAAAAATTTGTAGCTATTGGGACACCGCAGTGGAAGGTACCCGGCCGAAATTTTTTTTGGGCGAAAGGCAATCCCCAAGCTGTACTCTATTGTGGAAAAGGAATTCATGGCATGTCTGGCACACAGTGTTGGGGCAAGGGTTCATCTGACCACTGATACCTGCTCTGCAAAGAACGGTCAGGGCAGGTATATCATGTACACTGCGCATTGGGTAAACCTGCTGACGGCTACCAAGCATGGAATGTGTGGCTTTGCAGCGGAGTTGGTGAAACCGCCACGACTTGCAGGCAGGCCTGCTGCCACCTCCTCTACTCCTCCTACTCCATCCTCTTCTGCTGCTGCGTCTTGCTCCACATCAACTGCCCCCCCTCAACTCCCCGGGGGCTATTCCACATCCCGGATACAACAGTGTCACGCCGTCTTGGGGTTGACTTTCCTGAAAGCAGAGAGTCACACCGGACCAGCACTCCTGTCCGCCCTGAACACACAGGTGGATCAGTAGCTGACCCTGCACCAACTAAAGATCGGCAAAGTGGTGTGTGACAACGGAAGCAATCTGATGGCGGCATTGAATTTGGGCAAGTTGACACATGTGCTATGCATGGCACATGTGTTGAATCTGATCGTACAACGCTTTGTGTATAAGTACCCAGGCTTACAGGACGTCCTCAAGCAGGCCAGGAAGGTGTGTGGCCATTTCAGGCGTTCCTACATGGCCATGGCGCACTTTTCCTATATTCTGCGGCAAAACAACATGCCAGTGAGGCGCTTGATTTGCGACAGCCCGACACGTTGGAATTCAACACTCCCAATGTTCGACCGCCTGCTCCAACAAGAAAAATCCGTCAACGAGTATTTGTATGACCGGGGTTTTAGTACAGCCTCTGCGGAGCTGGGAATTTTTTTGCCATGTTACTGGACGCTCATGCGCAATGCCTGTAGGCTCATGCGTCCTTTTGAGGAGGTAACAAACCTAGTCAGTCGCACCGAAGGCACCATCAGCGACCTCATCCCATTTGTTTTCTTCCTGGAGCGTGCCCTGCGAAGAGTGCTGTATCAGGCCATAGATGAGCTTGAAGAGAAAGAGTTATAGTCACCATCACCACCAGAAACAGCCTTATCATCATCGCTTGCTGGACCTGCGGCAACGCTGGAAGAGAAGTCTGAGGGAGAGGAGTCAGAGGAGGAATGTGGCTTTGAGGTGGAGGAAGACCAATCACAGCAGGCATCCCAGGGTGCTCATTGTTGTCATGTATCTGGGACCCGTGGTGTTGTACGTTGCTGGGGTGAAGAACAGACCTTCAATCAGATCTGTGAGGACGAGGAACGGGAGATGAGTAGCTCGGCATCCAACCTTGTGCAAATGGAGTCTTTCATGCTGTCATGCCTGTTGAGGGACCATCGTATTAAAAGGCTGAAGTAGAACGACCTGTACTGGGTGGCCACGCTACTAGACCCCTGGTATAAGTAGAAAGTGGCTGAAATGTTACCGAATTACCGGAAGTCGGAAAGAATGCAGCAGTTCCAAAACAAGTTAAAAAGTATGCTTTACATGGCGTATAAGGGTGATGTCACAGCACAACGGAAATCTAACAGGGGAAGAGGTGAAAGTAATCCTCCTCCTACCACGACCACGCCGGCAAGGACAGGACGCTTTACAGACATGTTGTTGATGGAGAACATGCGGAGCTTTTTAAGTTCTACGCATCGCCACAGCCCTTCGGGGTCCACCCTCATAGAATGACTCGACTGACAGGTAGCAGACTACCTCTCCTTAACTGCAGATATCGACACTCTGAGAAACGATGAACCCCTTTACTACTGGGTGTGGAGGCTTGACCTGTGGTCTGAGCTATCCCAATTTGCGATAGAACTTCTGGCCTGCCCCGCTTCAAGTGTCCTGTCAGAAAGGACCTTCAGCGCAGCAGGAGGTATTGTCACTGACAAGAGAAGTCGCCTAGGTCAAAAAAGTCTAGATTTCCTCACCTTTATTAAGATGAATGAGGCATATATACCGAAGGGACTGACAGTTGGGGATACATTTGACAAAAAATGGCCTGATGAGATGCTTTGGGCTAAAAATGGTCCCCATACTGCTGTATTTAATCTCTGCATGACGGATGACTTGTGTGACTTCTCCACCACCAACTAGGGTTAAAGCTGCAATGTTTTAGTACACTTTATGCCTGGAAAACATCAATTTTTCTGGCCGCTGCTACAGCAGTGGCTGCAACAATACCTAATTTTTCAGGCATGTGTACATGCCTAATTTTTCTGGCCTCAAAACAAAAAAAAAACGCACATACATGTGTCAATTCCCCTTCGTGATCGTTACCTTGTTGTGGTGAAGGGACTTGCGTATCACAATGAAGCGATCACCTCTATGAGTGTGTTGGCAATGTTGGCACACTCCAGATGATAAGGTTGTGGCTTCATTGTGAACAGACCAAAAGCGATCGCCTGGATAATTTTTAATAGAAAAAACATTAATTTTCTTTGTGATCATCTAAGATGATGATTAAAGCCTACTAGGCCAACAATGGGCCCACACTGCAGAATCGTTGTTTTCTGGGTCACTTAACTGTTATTGAACTACCTCAGCACGACCATAGGCTTTGAAAAACCACCATCGCCTGCAATCTCCCAAATGTGCGCACGAGCACAGTCATCACTACACTAAGATTGACGCATAAAGGAATAAAATTTGTCATGAGTGTGTAAACTATTGACAACTCTTTGCGGTTGTCTAAAATCTATTCGATACACGTCCCCTGATAGGGGACGTAACAGGGATTAAACTGATAAGAATAGTACTACTTAACACACCACTCATATAGGGTTTCACAGCACATTGCGAAGCACACGCACAGTGCCCCAAATTGGAAGTAAGAGCACCGACCAATCATCTTTTTCCATCTCCCGATTCCTAAAATCTATTCGATATACGTCCCCTCATAGGGGACGTAACAGGGATTAAACTGATAGGAATAGTAATACTTAACACACTACTCATATAGGGTGTCACAGTACATTGCATGGCGCACTCGCAGTGCCCCAAATTGTAAGGAAGAGGACGGACCAACCATCTTTTTCCATCTCCCGGTTACTAAAATCTATTCCATACACCGGCCCCTGATAGGGGACAAAACAGAGATTAAACTGGTAAGAACAGATTTTTTTAATTTAAAAAAAAGAGGACAGCCTCTGCGGAGCTGGGTATTTTTTGGCCGCGTTACTGAACGCTCATGCACAATGGCTGTAGGCTCATGTGACAAACCTGGTCAGTCAAACTTAAGGCAACATCATCAACCATCGAGTCAGAGGAGGAAGGTGGCTTTGAGGAGTTGGAAGACCAACCACAGCAGGTGTCCCAGGGGGCTTGTTGTCACTTTTCGGGACCCCTGGTGTTGTACGTGGCTGGGTGGAGGAAGAGACCTTCAATGACGTCAGGGAGGACAAGGAACGGGACATGGCTAGCTTGGTATCCAACCTTGTGCAAATGGGGAGTTTGCGGTTGTGCAAATGGACTGTTTGCGGTTGTCTGTGGTACGTTAAACGGGGAGTTTGGTCTGTTAGAGTTTGGTCTGTCACTCTAAAGCGGGCGTAACACTTACACTACCTGATCGATACAACATCATACCTGATTGTATACACACACTGGATTTTTTAAAGCACGTTATTCCAAACAATTTAGGAATGTTAGGTGATTTATGCCCTTAATGGATTAAAACCCGACTCTGCGTCAATTAAGTAATTTTCCATGGGAGTTTTGCCATGGTTCCCCCTCCGGCATGCCACAGTCCAGGTGTCAGTCCCCTTTAAACAACTTTTCCATCACTATTGTGGCCAGAAAGAGTCCCTGTGGGTTTTAAAATTCGCCTGCCTATTGACGTCTATGGCGGTTTGCCCGGTTCGCCCGTTCGCGAACATTTGCGGAAATTCACGTTCGCCGTTCGCGAATGGAAAATTTTATGTTTGCGACATCTCTAGTGCTCACGTCGCACAATAGTCGGTGAGCTGCAATTGCAAGCGCTGTTGCACCGTTGCCAGACCGGCGGCAGTTGTAGATGACTTTCGTAAATAAGCACACACGAGGCGCACCTTTACCAGTATCTCTGGCAAATTGGGGTAGGTTTTGAGAAACCACTGAACCGCTAAGTTTAACACGTGGGCTGGGCGTGGTATGTGTGTGAGCTTGCCGAGCTCCAAAGTCACCACCAAGTTACTGCCATTATCAGACACAACCATGCCTGGTTGTAGTGTTGAGCACGAATATTCGAATAGCGAATTTTTTTAGCGAATATCGGCACTTCGCTAATTCGTGAATATTTCGAATATAGCCCTATATATTGGCTATTTCGAATATTCTTTTTTTTTGTTTTTAAGTTAATGTTGCTCTCTGGTTGTCTTCCCACTACCCAAAAGCTGTTCTTACCTGTCCGGAGGATTCCTGGCTCCCTGCCCGCTCCAGTTAATGCCCGTTGCCGCTTCTGCCGACTTCCCATGTGCACGGAGCGTCCCCATCCCAATGGGAACGCCTCCATGCTAAAATGTACTGTCGGATGTGAGAATCACGATCTCACAAATTTGACTAAGTTGTATTCGCAATGCGATTAATATAACCTGTATTACTCGCATTGCACATTCAACTTGCATCTGTGTAGAATTAACTAATATTGAGAATATAGCACTACTGTATTTTTCGCCCTATAAGACGAAGATAACGAATATCGAATATAGCACTATATTCACAATCTTCATTATATTCTAGCAAGCCAACCATTAGGATTTAGGAACTCAGTTCTATGTTGAATGAATGTTGAAGGAAACGTTATACATAAGATATAGCAAAGGCAATGGTGCTGCTGTCAACAGCGGCTAAGAAAAAATTACAGTTAATGTCACAGATATTTGGGATGCGGAAACGTCATACAGGTCTGTCATACATCACTGTCCACAGAGGAAAAAGACGCTGACTGGATGTCAGAGATATTCTTAAGATGTGCAAATGTTATACAGGAGATGTAGCGCAGGTAATGTCACTGTTCACAGCGGACACCGTCTACGGAAAAAATACACTGGATGTCACAGATATTTTTAGAATGCACACACGTTAAACAGGAGATGTAGCGCAGCTATTATCGCTGTCTGCAGGGGCCAAACAATTGCACGCAATTCAGCACAGGTTCTGCTAAAAATATATATTGCTGCTAGATACAACAGTAATCTTTAAATAGACTATTAAGTCTCTAATAATTGCACACAATTTAGCGCAGGTTGCGCTATGAAATATATATTGCTGCCAGACACAACAATAGTCTTTAAAAGGACTTTTAAATCTCTAACACCAACCCTGCCTAACAAAAAAATAAAATGAAATTCCCTACACTGTCTGTTCTACAGCACAGCTCTCTCTGACTAAAACTGAGCCGAACCACGTGTCATCGGGTGCTTTATAGCACCCGAAGAGGCGTTCCGGCCAGCCAATCACTGTAATGCCATTAACCAACATGGCTACGGCATTACAGTGAGTGCCAGTATTTGCCTGAACATTTTTTGGCTGCGTAGCAGCCAACAAATGTGCGGAGAGGAGACTCGAGCATCGCGCTCGAGCACACGCGGTATTCGACCGAACACTGCAATGTGCCAAGCATCCCGATGCTCGAGCCGAACTGGTGTTCGTCCGAGCATGCTCGCTCAAAACTAATCACAATGTCTTCTCCACGGCAATCGGTGTATATTTCCAACATCGGACACAAAAAAATCCTGGCCTGTCTGGCCACTAACTACATGGTACTGCTCCCTAACTACTAGGAGCGGACTCTAGTACCCAGTCCAGTGTCCGTAAAACACATGTCACAGTTCATATCATATAATACTGTTATTACCAGTGGTCAAACCAGAGAGTGTGGATTCTCTGTGTCAACCAAGGGATGGCAGCCACCTACAGGATTAGAAAATATGGCTGACAGCTGACTCACAGAGTCAGACAACAGGTAACACTCCAATAGCTCAAGTTTCATTAAGAACCGCAGTTAGTGTGAATAGTAGAAACAGTGGTAATAAGTTGTCTTGCAGTGAAGAATGGAGTAAAGGCAGCACCTGATGATGATTGTCAGAGGCAAAAGCAGAAGCAGAGGTCAAATGCCGGAATTAGATAGAAGTGTGGTACAGAGGATCAGACAGGCACAGGGCCAGATAGGTTCAGTTGTCGTTGCAGGTGGCAGGCAAACAGAATGGTCAAACAGGCTGGGTCAAACACAGAAGACCAAAACAGAACACCTTTGCTATTACTGTTAGTAACTCAATGCTCAGGTAATTTCCTAGACCAGGAAGCTGCTATTTAAACTTGTAACCCTGCTCAGGGGCCATGCTGGGAAGCAGGAAGCATGGAAGCATAAATTAAAGGATGCAACAGACATGCGCCCCTATGGGACGTCAGCATGGGATGGAGCATGGATGCAGCATGGTTGGAGGACGCGTCTGGTAGGCACGTCCCTGCCCCATCTGCCGGAGACAGCAATGGGTAGTGAGGCAGGAGCTGCTAGGGATATGACAGGTGAGACAGTGGAAGGCATGACAGAAGGCCCAGGCCTAACACATACACCTGGTGCTGCAGCTTCCATAGGCCTTGGCACTGCCTGGCTCTTTAGACTGGAAGGCCTGTTAGAAGAGATCAGCCCACATTTGCATGCTGCTAATTAAGCTTCATTAACAGCCCAGTTGTCTGAGGAACAGAGGGAAATACCCAACGTTTCCAGACTTTTCTTTCTCTAACAGCTTTAATTGGTGAAACACCCCATTCTTGTGGCAGCAATATGCCACTGTGGCAGCTCCATCGCCACAAAGAGTATATTATAATATACCAGAGAACGTAACAGGACTGTCCAGGATTAGAAGGTTTGTTTTTCTTTTTTTAGAAATAATGTCACACTTGCCCATAGTCTGTATTTAGGTGGCGCTGTGGAGAGGGAGCTCATCATCGGCGCCCTGTGACAGATGTGATACCTAGCACATGTACTTCTAAATATATGGTGTACAGGTGTATGGGCAAACAGCTGATTGTCAGGGGTACCAAGAGTCGGATCTCGGATATTGTCGGTCAATCCCAAGAACAGGCCAACCATACTGAAATCTGGAAAACCCCTGTAAATGGATGAATAATAAAGGTGTGATTGCCATGGCTATGGCTATTATTGTGCATTTAGCTTACAGCTTCCTTTCATTATTATAGAGCAGGCATGCTCAACCTGCGGCCCTCCAGCTGTTGTTAAACTACAACTCCCACAATGCCCTTCTGTAGGCTGATAGCTTTAGGCTGTTCGAGCATGCTGGGAGTTGTAGTTTTGCAACAGCTGGAGGGCCGCAGGTTAAGAATGCCTGTTATAGAGCAAAGTGGCAAGAAACTCTGCTGGCAACTAATCCCAGATGCTGGGTCTAGAGAATAGGATCGGGATTCAGATGACTGTAAAGTCTATCATATGAGCCTGCCTTTGTACTCCATACCTTCAAACAAGCAATTTGACATTTTGTACCCCAAGCTTGTTATTTCAGATCTAGTGATGAGTGCGAATATTCGAATAGCGAATTTTTATTGTGAATATCGGCACTTCGAGAATTCGCTAATATTTCAAATATGGTGATATATAATCGTAAAAACGAATATTCGTTGTTGTTTTTTTTGTTTTGTTTTTTTCATCTTCTGAACCCATTACCTAGTATACCTACCTGCTTCTTGCTTGTGGGCCAATGTGAGAAGGCTGCAATATTGTAGTCTGTAGTGAATTAGAATATTCTTCAATATTTAATTTATTTTCTCTTATGCGAAAAATCGGCAATGTAATATTCGTGCAATGCGAATATTCTAAAACACAAATATAAAGCACTATAAAATATGGTGCTATATATTAGTTTTTTAGAATATTCATCATTTTTTTCCATCTGAAGTCAAGATTGCTCCCCGCTTAAGTTGCTTTTGGAAAAAATGCCGAATATTCTCAAAAATGTATATATATATATATGTATAATATATATGTATATATATTCGTGTTTTAGAATATTCGCATTACGCGAATATTACATTGCCGATTTTTCGCAATCAATAGAATAATCTCGAATACGAATATTCGCGAATATATGACAAATATTCTAACGAATATTCATGAACTATCGCGAATTTGAATATTGTCCCTGCTGCTCATCACTATTCAGATCCTCTGTAGGTAATATTTGCTGTCAAGGGTAATGGGTTTTATGTTGTATGCAAAAGATTACAATTCATCCTCACTCAAATGGAGAATCAGAGATCCAAAGAACCCACAAACCAATGAATTACTGCCAGTACATAATACTGCTAGTCTCTTATGTAGCATTGGGGACCTATAGAGTTCCTGGGAGTATGGGTTAACTCTGAGCTCCTTATAGTAATGCCTCTAAAGTTCACCATGGCAGACCACTCCATTGATAATCACTTTGCTCAATTCATTCATAATACACCTTATTAAACCAGGACACGCAGCTTGTACCATAGAGGCACCTTTGTGTTTATCTCATGTCATGGACATGACCAAAAAGTACTATACTCGTCCTGTTGATATGACAGAAATCTGTGACATTTATAGTAAAATTAAATTCCCGTAATGTATGGTACAGAAAGAGAGAAAAAAAATTAGTTTATAGATTGAAATGGCTGCTATAAATCTTGGTGCACTGATAGGACATGGAATCCGAATAATAGTAATGTATCAAGAACCAATGTCACGAAAATGATTTGTTTCACTCTTTAATCTTTAGCATATCTAAAGTGACTATAATAAATGAATAATTACATTGTATACTGCACAGTTAATTGAAAAGCCGCTTGAAGTTGAAAAACCAAGAAATCATAACATTGAATACAAGGTTTAGTCATTGTTTGAGAACTTATCTTTGTCAATATTTCTTAAGATGTAATGTAAATGATACTGTTCACTATAATATATCATTGGACATTACTTTAGAAAGCCATGAATTATTCTGACTTGTCATGAATATTAATAGTGTCTGGTTTCATAATATTTCACTGTGAAGTCTAGTGTCATTCACCAGATGAAATGTTTGGCTTTATAAAACAAATAACCGCTATTTATTTTTGAGGAGCAATATGAAATATTACTGATGTGTCCATTTATGTTTACGTAAATGGAGTAGACTCTTCTAACTGCCCTTTAGGGATAACACGCATTGGCTGAGATTGTATCTAGCCCATATTAGGCAACTTGTTTTAGAGATATTAAAGGGGTTGTGCCAAGTTTTATCCCCTATACACAGCATAAGGGTTAACTATCAGATCGGTGGGGGTCCGACCACTAGGACTAACACTGATTACACGAACAGGGGTCTTGTCCCCCTTGCTGATAGAGATAGGGAGGCAGGCCAAGCATGAACCATGTAGCTCTATTTATTCTCTATGAGACTGCCGGAGATAGCTGAGTACAACAAATTTATTTGAACTAAATTGAATTTCATGGACCAGTCAAACGAATCAGAACCCAAATGAATTTACAGAATTTCTAGCACCCAATCTTTCCTTTTTTTAGCACTCTTGCATAAAAATAGTGTTTTGATCTTTCATAAATAAAGCTTATTGTGAATGTCCTCCCTAGAATTTCACTATAGATCCAAATACTGTGCATAGAAATGTAGCCAAATAATCAAATTCTGTCTATCTGCGGCCACCACTAGGGGGAGCTTATTGCATATATTTTTACATTGAACACATCAATAAAACAGTATGAAATAAACTCATAAGCACAGCCCAATGGCTGCTTAAAGGGGTTGTTCAAGTTATGTTAAACTTAGCCCAATGCCAGTAAACTGAATAAAACAAAAAATAATCCTGTACTCACAGGTTTCTTCTGCTTTGTTCTCAGCACCTCGCCTCTGTTAATTCTCTAGTTGTCTGAATACACAACTGCAGTGGTGACCTTGCGGTATATAGCACTTGACCACCATCACGGCCATCTTGATTGAAGAAAGCGTGCCTATTCTTCTGCTTGCTGACAGGGTGACGTCATCATGCTGGATGGGAAAGCTGACATCATCACTGATGACATGGGGACATCAGCGCTCGCGAGAAATAGCGCGTTTTAGGGTGGTCGCAACAGTCTCTCCACAATAAAATGAATTAGGTGAGTATGTTTTGTTTTGGTTTACTGCCATTTTAGGACAAATTAATTAGTTCCCACCAAGTGACAAGAAATTCGGATTCGCAGTGAATCCCATTTTTTCCGAAAATTCGGATCAAATTCAACTTGATTAACTTCGACTCGCTCAACACTAGTCATATGTCATATTCCTTAGTGACACAGTTGCAGTGGAGGATTATAAATTTGGAGGATTATAGGATTTCTTTAACATATATACAATATCCAGCCATCTTGAAAGCTGCCATATTGGATCAAGGGCAATTTTTCCTATAGGAAGGGGATCATGTAGCATATCAAATAAGTTCATAATTTTATCAACACAGAAAGCTGCCACTACAACCGGGAACATTCCCTGTGATGCACAGTTATTTGACTTGTTCAATGTGTTGTCCCTGGTGCTGAAAACCGAACTTTGAAGTTTTGAAATTTCTGTGTTGATAACTTTTGAACCACTAGGCTTCTTCACCCTTTATTTACTGGGGTATTCAGCTATTTAATTTTTCCTTTTGTTTTTTAAATAAAGGGTGTTCTGCCACTTTTGACTCACCCTGTACAAAATAAATTATCTCCCAAAGTTTATCTTGTTCTGGAACATAAGGATACTTTCACACTAGGGTTTTGGATTCCGTTTGTGAGATCCGTTTCAGGGCTCTCACAAACGGTCCAAAACGGATCAGTTAAGCCCCAATGCATTCTGAATGGATAAGGATCCGTTCAGAATGCATCAGTTAGGCTCCGTTCCGCCTCTATTCCGTTTTGGAGGCGGACACCAAAACGCAGCATGCAGCATTTTGGTGTCCGTCTGAAGAGGCGGAGCCTAACGGATCCATTTTTTTTTTACTATGTAAGTCAATGGGGACGGATCCATTGTCAGTGACACAATATGGTGCATTTGAAAGCGGATCCGTTCCCCATTGACTTTCAATGTAATTCAAAACGGATCCGTTTTGGACTTTGTCATTTTTCTTAAAAAGCTAATGCAAACGGATCCATTCTGAACGAATACAAACGTTTGCATTAGAGATGCGGATCCGTCTGTGCAAATAAACAGAAGGATCCGCACCAACGCTAGTGTGAAAGTACCCTTATTTTATAGAGCACTCACTTCAACTTACCTCTCTAGCTCTTGTTTCTAGCTCCAGCTGATGTGATGCTTTTTTTTAAAGGAAACCTGTTACCATGAAAATGCACTGCAATCTGGCAGCAACATGCTATAATGGAGGAACTGAGCAGATTGAAATATAGTTTACAAGAAAATATTTGAGAATCATTCAGAATAATTTCAGATTTATTCATTAATTTAAATTCATTCTAATTCTTGCTTTGAAGTCAAGGAGATGGTCTTTTCTGTGACTGACAGCTACGTCTATGTATACAGATTCGTACAGGAAAGGCTGTCAATTACTGTTATCACTGCCTATTCTACTTCAATGCCCCAAATGAGCAGGAATCTAAATTAATGAAATATAGATTATGTAGAATCTTTTCATATATATATATATATATATATATATATATATATCTCAGTTTGCTCAGCTCCTCCTGCAGCTCAGACCAATGTTTAATGTGAAGGTTCCATTTAATGGAGTTTTCCAGGATTTTGATACTAATGACTAGAGATGAACGAATTTTTCAAAAATTCGATTCGGCCAGTTCGCAGATTTTTTTTTTTAAATTCGGTTCATCCGAATTTATTTGCAGAGAATCGCATTAAAAAACGGCTATTTCCTTGCTTCAAAGAGCCTTTATAGTGGTGTAGAACACTGTGCCTTACAGTAACACTCATAGGGAGTCTGCTGTGGTAGTGAATAGTGTTGAGTGCGAATATTCGAATAGCGAATTTTTATCTTCGATAATTCGTGAATATTGCGAATATAGCGGTATATCTTTGCTATTTTGAATATTCAATCCTTGTTGCTCTCTGGTTGTCTTCCCACTTCCCAAAAGCTGTTCTTACCTGTCCGGAGGATTCCTGGCTTCCTGCCCGCTCCAGTTAATGCACGTTGCAGCTTCTGCCGACTTCCCATGTACATGGAGCGTCCCCATCCCAATGGGAACACCTCCATGCTAAAATGTACTGTCAGATGTGAGAATCACGATCTCACAAATGTGATTAAGTTGTAATCGCAATGCGATTAATATAACCCGAATTATTCGCATTGCGATATTCGTTATATTCTAGCAATACAACCATTAGGAACCCAGCTTTAAGATCAATTCGCAATGCGATTATATGTTCGCTTCGCGAATGAAACAGAGCTGAGTTGCTAATGGTTGTATTGCTAGAATATAATGAAGATTGAGAATATAGTGCTATATTCGTGAATTTGTGATATTTGTCATCTTCGTTATATTCTAGCAATAAAACCATTAGGAATTGACTCTAAGCTCAATTCTCAATGTGATTATATGTTCGCTTCGCGAATAAAACTTAGAGCTGAGTTCCTAATGGTCGTTTCTAGAATATAATGAAGATTGAGAATATAGCGCTATATTCGTGATATTCGTTATCTTCATCAATTCTAGCCATACAAGTTACAACCACTAGGAACTCAGCTTTAAGTTTAATTCGCGAAACATTCGCAATATATAGAATAATGACAAATATTTGATTTCGATGAATATATGACGAATATGCAATCGAATATTCGCGAAATATCGCGATATCGAATATGGCACCTCTCGCTCATCACTAGTAATACTGTTAGTCAGCATGACTTGCAAATGACAGGCGCCGCCCTTAGAATCACTGTACACTTCACTTATTTGGGCAGTCACAGGGCCAAAACTGACCAAATAATTCAAGTATGAACTCAGGCTTACAGGTCGATGTTAGCACTGAGAAGAAACACACTCCTTTAACACTGTCGTCAGCTGATTCCACATAGATGTCTGCAGAACCAGTTCTATTAAACTCTTATACAAGTAGAGCCCCCCAACAGAGTGGAGAGGGTGTCAGCAGTAAGTTTGTGTTGATGTCACTGATTATTTTGCCCTTCCTCTGATCCGTTAGAACAATTACCCCCCAAAAACGGATTCTGTCTGTTAAGCACCCGCCTTCACTTGGACAGCATTTGGTTAGTATTCCATCAGTATTGCTAATGCCAAAAAAAAGTGGATCCAAAACAGAGATGACACGTGAATTAAGAGACCACTGAATGGCCCAATGACAGAGTCTGGAGGTGGCGGAAGCATCAGCAGGAGGCCACAAAGTGGCACAATGATATGGTGGAGGTGGCGGCAGCATCAGGAGGCCACAGAATGGCACAATGACAGAGTATGGAGGTGGCAGCAGCATCATCAGGAGGCCACAGAGTGGCAAGGTGACATAGTGTTGAGGTAGCAGCAGCATCAGGAGACCACAGAGTGGCAAAGTGAGAGAGTGGGGAGGTGGGTGGCATTACGAGTACCAGCTAAAGATGGTGGGTTAAAGAAGGAGCACTTGGCATCAGATGGTTGTCATCATACGGGTGGCAGCACCAGAATAGTAGCTGAGGCAGGTAGCCAGAAGAAACCGGTCTCTTTCGTCAAAGTATTGGTGTGGGTGGAAATTCTGGCTGATCCACGCCTGATACATCTTGACAAAGGTCAGTCTCTCCTCTAGCTCTCTAGCTGCTGCTGGTGAGTAGTTTATTCACTAGGTAGGTGAAGAAAGCTGCTCATCAGTGACTCTAGGCTCAAGGTGCTGCAGATGGAGCTCGAACTGCTCCTACCCCCCTACCTTGCCACAGAAGCCATTGTAGAGGAACATGGGCGCAGAGGGCCCCCCGGGCAGACCGGCGAGAAGATTGACGATGGCACAGATAGGCAGCCCCCAACTGACTACATGGGATGTCTCTATAGTAGTTCAGTTTTTCCTCCCTCTCAGCGGGTGTAAAAAAGGGCCCCATTTTGGACCGGTAGCGAGGGTCCAACAAGGTGGAGAGATAGAAGTCATCCCTCTGCCGAATGGTGACAATTCGGCTGTCACTATGCAAGCAAGTGAGCATGCATCGGGCCATTTGTGCAAGTGACATTGGAGGGACTCCCTGCCTCTATCTCCACTGCATACTGCCACAGTGTGTCTGGGTCCTCTGTCTTCCTCAGCACCCTGTAGCTCCTCTGGCTGTTCCTCCTGTCCTGTCACCTGTGTGTAAAAACCTCCTCCTCGGGTTCAGCCCCCACAGGGTTCGTGTGGCCATGAGATCTAGGCGCCACGTCTCCAGTCCCCTGACCAGCCAGATTTATCAGCATCTGTTCCAGGACATGAAGCAGTGGAATGACATTATTCATCTGTAGTCCTGGTGACTGTCAAATAACGTGGCCTCCTCAAAGGGCCTGAGCAAATGGCAGGTGTCATGCATGAGCTGCCACTGGCTGACATCTTAGTTACACAGAGGAGTACTCCTGTCCGCTTGGATCATCAAGTAATTGTTTATGGCTTTTCTCTGTTCGTATAGAGTTCGGTCCAACACATGGAAGGTGGAATTAGGATGTGTTGTAGATGAGTGGAAGACTTCAGGAACCGCTTGACAACCAGACTGAACATGTGTGCCATGCAGGGCTCATGGCTCAGCCCTCCTTGATGCAGCAAGGACACCATGTTCTTCCCATTGTCGGTCACAATGGTTTCAATTTTGAGTTGTCGCGGAGAAAGCCAGAATTCGATTTCTTGATGAAGGACATGGAGCAGTTCCTCCCCTGTGTGACTCTGTTAGCCCAGGCAAACGAGGTACAGAACAGTATGACACCGCCATGCCATGCATATGTGGTATGCTGGGGGGGCACTGTGAATTGTCCCTGCAGTGGAGGCTGAGGACACGGTGGAGGATGATAAGGCAGGGGTGGACATTGTCGCAGGACCAACAGCGTGAGAACGTGGAGGATGAAGCGGTGTCACCTGGCCAAGTTGCTGGGTTGGCTGGGAAGGAACCATATTTGCCTAGCGGGCCGTAAAGGACATAGATTGTCCTTGACCATAGTTAAAGAAACCAACCTATTTTCCCAAAAAAGGCTGTATCACAAATTTCACCACTGATTGACTAATCTACATAATTCGGTTCCTATAGAAGAAAGTCGACAATCACCCATCAATTTTCCCAAAAAAGGCTGTTTCACATAAAAAATTTACCAATGAATGGCTAATTGACGTAATTTTGTTCATACAGAAGAAATACTACAAGCACCCATCAATTTTTCCGTATTCTTCTTCCTATTAATACACCCCAAAAAAAAATATAACAATCACAATTCACAGCAGAAGGGCAAATAGGACGTACGTATCTATCCTATTAATACACCCATTAAATAGCTGTAGTACAATGGAAATTCACTGCTGAACGGCAAATATTTTTTTTTATGCCACTAACACACACCAAAAAGGGGTGTCATTTTCTAACTTCAACACACAATGGCTAATAAGCCCTTTTTCTTTTTCCCCACTAATACACGCCAAAAAGGTCTTTAGAGCATATCCGCTGAACAGCAATTATATATTTTTTTTGCCACTTATACATGCCAAAAAGGGCTTTAGAACATATAACTGCACCACTGAACATCAAATATATTTTTCTTTTTTCCACTTATACACTCCACAAAGGGGCTTTAGAACATATAACTACACCGCTGTACGGCAAATATATTTTACTTTTGCCACTAATACACAACAAAAAGGGCTTTAGAACATATAACTGCACCACTGAACATCAAATATATTTTTCTTTTTTCCACTTATACACTCCACAAAGGGGCTTTAGAACATATAACTACACCGCTGTACGGCAAACATATTTTCCTTTTGCCACTAATACATGACAAAAAGGGCTTTAGAACATATAACTGCACCGCTGAACGGCAAATATATTTTTCTATTTTATACTTATACACTCTACAAAGGGGCTTTAGAACATATAACTACACTGCTGTACGGCAAATATATTTTACTCTTGCCACTAATACACGACAAAAAGGGCTTTAGAACATATAACTGCACCGTTAAACAGCAAATATATTTTTCATTTTCCACTTATACACGACACAAAAGGTTTTAGAATATATAACTGCACCGCTGAATGGCAAATATTTTTTACTTTTTTCCACTTATACACGACACAAATGGCTTTAGAATATATAACTGCACTGCTGAACGGCAAATATATATTTCTTTTTTCCACTTATACACGAGACAAAAGGCTTTAGAGTATATAACTGCACCGCTGAACGGCAAATATATTTTACTTTTGCCACTAATACACGACAAAAAGGGTTGTAAATTTTGCACTTTACCACACAACGGCTAATAAGCTCATTTTTTCCCACTAATACAAGCCAAAAAATGCCTTAGAAGATATAACTGCACCACACAAGGGCAAATAAGATATAGAAGTATTTCCTTGTATTAAACCCTGTTAATGGCTGTATCAAACAGCACTTGCACCCCACATTGCTGGAATTACAGAACTGCATAAGGGCAATTTGGGTCCCTAGTCAGTGCATCAAGGTGTAATAGGATTGTTCATATTATCCAGGCCTTAACCTTCCCTACTGGACACTGTTCAACATACATGTTGTTGAATGATTCCTCCCTATCCTTTCCCTACACCTAATCTTTTTCTGAACTTGTAAATCGTTTTTTTTAGCACAATTAAGTTTTTTCTACCACTGTCCCTAGCGCCAGCTGACGTCTCTCCCTGCACTAAGTACACTGGAAAATGGCAGAATCCAAGATGGCTGTGGCTATTTATAAGGCTGTGACATTACTGCTGCTGATTGGCTGCATGCATGGCATTATGGGTTTTCCGCCTTCCCAGAGTCCTCCATGTCCTCACACATGCAGCAGCTATTTCAGGAAAAAATGTGATTTGTTAGCACAAAGTGTGAGGAAATTCAGATTCGGTGCGCATTGAATAATTCTTGAAATTCGGATTTAATTCCACTTTGTCAGCTTCGATTCACTCATCTCTACTGATAACCTATTCTCAGGATAGGTCATCCTTATCTGATCAGTGGAGGTCTGACACACAGGACCCCCGCTGATCAGCTATTCGAGAAGGCGCCGTGCTCTTGTGAGCACCACTGACTTCTTGCAGCTTTCCAAGTACAGAACGGTACATTGTGTAGTGGCTGTATTTGGTATCACGGTCAGCCCCATTGAAGTGAATGGGACTGAGAGCGATACAAAGCACAGCCGCTATACAATGTATGGCGCTGTGCTTGGTAAGCTGCAAGAAGGCCATGGTGCTCACAGGTGCTCCGGTGTCTTCTCAAATAGCTGGTGTCGGACCCCCACCGATCAGATACTGATGACCTATTCGGAGGATAGGTCATCAGTACCAAAATCCAGAAAAACACATTTAAGGGCCGATTCACACGTCCGCAATTCTGTTCCGCATTTTGGAGAACGGAATTGTGGACCCATTAATTTCAATAGGGACAGGCAATTCCGGATCCGCACTTCCGGGTCCGCAATCGCGTTCCCAAAAAAATAGAACATGTCCTATTCTTGTCCCCAATTGCAGACAAGAAAAGGCATTTTTTATGTAGTGCCGGCGATGTGCGGTCCGCAAATTGCAGAACACACATCGCCGATGTCCGTGTTTTGCGGATCTGCGGATACATGGATCCGCAAAACACACACGGACGTGCGAATGGACCCTTAAGGAGACTGTCTAGTTACTGATTATGTTTAACCAGAACCAATTTTCACAACTTAATGACAAACATTTGTAATGAGATTTTCTCACAGGGATTTAAAGTCCAGTGACAGCCATGTGGCTGGGGAAATTCCCTGGGAAGTTAGTGGCTGCCATATAGGCACTCAACCCCATCACACACTAAGGTCAAATTCGTAGAAAGTCAATTTTGCCTACTCGTGTATTTTGGGAGTGTGTGATGAAACCAGAGTACCTGGAGGAAACTCACAAAAACACAGAGAGAACATACAAACTCCTTGCAGAAGTTGTCTCTGGTCAGATTCGAATAAGGACCCCAGCGCTGCAAGGATTGGGAACTAGTGATAACCACTGTATCACAAAGAAGCCATATTTAGGTAAAATTTAGAGTTGCCTGGAAAACTGTTCACTAATTTTCTTTTGTGTTCTGTACGTGTTTGATGAATTTAGAAGTGCATATCCCTTGGTTACAATTCAAAATATTAGAAGCAATGATTTTGCACTTATCTCATTTTGACCTTATTTTCCAAATGTATTTATTCCACTTGACAGTCTGCAAGGCACATCTCTTTGAAATAAGGCCCATTAACTACAAAATATACAGTAGCTGCATAAATTACAATCCATTTTATTGTCTATATAATTTGCATTTTATGGAAATGGAAATTCCTCCAGGTACTTTAAAGCTTATCAGTTCATTATCTTTTTTCCCGTTTTGCAAAAACAACCTTAAAAAAAGGAAGACGAGAAAGAGAAACATTAGTATATTATTAAAGTTTGAAAGAAATAATATTTTAAAGTGCTTTGGAGTTCAAACTGAAATTTTGTTGAAATATGTTTGTATTTTTAATCATTTGTTTGTTTGTTTTCTATTTGGGAGATTTTTTTGTACCAAAACAAAATGCAATGTGTTGATTTTTCTGGAATACTTTACATGACATGACATTTGGAATGGGCTAATTACAAAAGCTAATCCCAGTATTTCCTCATGAGTCCTTCACTCTGGGTGGTCTATGCCAAATTTGCATCTCATTTTAGCTGTTTCACACTTGTTCTGCAAAAGCTTTTGTATTTTTAAAAAAAAATATTATGTTGTTAGTTTTTTTTAGAACATATATTAATTCTGCATCACTCTAAAGAATAAATACAATTGTTTTCTAATAAGAATAAAAGTAAAATCATACAAGAAATAGAAAAGTAAAATATTCTGATCTTATCTTATATCATATGTCACATCCCTTCCCCAGCAGTTCATGACATTTATGGGAATATAAAAAAAAAGCACTATGGCTCTGCTTTGAGCTGCAATATGTGTGCATGGTCTGCTCTCCTGAACATAGATGCACAACTGCATAGGTAGGTATAGAGTAGGACCTGACTGACCTGAGACCACCGTGGCGCTGGGTAGGTGGGCACAGATGTGTTTTGATCAAAATATATTGGCTAAGAGGATCTGAAGCCACTGCTGACTGAGCTACTGCTTCTCCTGCCCGCCGCCCCCCCCCCCACCCCCGCTAAGCACTTATGGCAGTGGAGCATGAGCGCAGAGGGTCCCCCCCCCCCGGTCAGAACTTCTTAAGGATGGGCGATGGCACATATAGGTAGCGACCAGCCGACTACATAGGATGTCTCAATAGTAGTTGAGGTTATCATTCCTATCAGTAGGTGTAAAAAAGGCCTCCATTTTAGACCAGTAACGAGGGTCTAACATTGTGGAGAGCCAGTAAGTCATCCCTCTGCTGGCTGTCACTACTCAAGCAACTCAGCATGCATCTGGCCATTTGCGCAAGGGAATCAGAGGGTACTTCCTGCCTCCATCTCCACTGCATACTGCCAAGGTCTTTCGGGGTCATCTGCCTGGTATTCCTCATTACTGTCCAGCTCCTTTCCTGTCGCTTAGGTGGATAAATCATTAATTTCTGTATGCAATTCCTGGGCATGAATGTCCTCCTCATCATCCTCCTCTGCCGGTTCAGCCCCCACAAGGTTCAGGTGCCCGTGAGATGTAAGCGACATGTCTCCTGTCCCTTGACCAGTCAGATCTATCAGCATCTGCTCCAGGACATGAAGAAGTGGAATGATGTCATTCATCCCACAGTCCTTATGACTGACAAATAAAGTGGCCTCCTCAAAGAACCTGAGCAAATGGCAGGTGTCATTCATGAGCTGCCACTGACATGGGCGTAGCTATAGGGGGTGCAGAGGTAGCAGTCGCTACCGGGCCCAGGAGCCTGAGGGGGCCAAAAGACCCTTGTGCTGCATAGGAAGACACACAAGGCACCGAGGGAAGGGGGGCCTAAGCTGAACTCTTGCACCAGGGCCCATGAGCCGTTAGCTACGCCCCTGGCCACTGACTAACGTCAAAGTTACACATAAAAGTACTCCTGTCCGCCTGCATCACCAAGAATTCTTTCCCAGCTCATATAGTCGGTCCAACATTTGGAGGATGGAGTTCCAACGTGTAAAAGCGTCACATATGAGGCAATGTAGGGGAACAGCATTCTGCCTTTGCAGCTCAAGCAGGGTGTGTTTTCCACGGTAAGCGTGGTTGGAGTGCATGCACAGTTTCCTAGATATTTTCAAGACATCTTGCAGTTAGGTGGAACACCACTTTACAACTAAATTAAAGATGTGTGCAGTGCAGGGCACATGGGTCAGCCCTTCTTGATGCAGCACAGACAGAATGTTCTTCCCATTATTGGTGACCATGGTTCCGATCTTAAGTTGGCGAGGAGACAGCCAGGATTCAATTTTATGATGAAGGACACGGAGCAGTTCCTCCCCGCTGTGACTCCGTTCGCCCAGGCTGGCCATGTGCAGAACCGCTTGACAAAGGCATGCCCTGCATAGGTAGTATGCTGGAAGACCACTCAAAACTGTGCTTACAGTGGAGGCTGAGGGCAAGGTGGAGAATGAAGAGGAAGAGAAGAACATTGGTGCCATAATCACAGCATGAGAATGCGGAGGTGGCATTGCCATCACCTGGCCAAGTTTCTGGTGTGCCTGGGCAGGACCCACATTTACCCAGTGGGCTATAAAGGACATATATTGTCCTGGACCACAGTTACAGCGCCACATGTTGGCACTGCCATGAACTGTACCAGACTACGACAGGCTCAAGGACTGGCCCACCTTCTGCTGTACATACATATGCAGGGCTTGTACAGTTTTTTTCAGAGAAGTAGTGATGGCTTGGGACTCTCCACCTTGGCTTGGCACAAGCCATCAGTTCTCTGGAATGTGCAGTCAAAAACATGGAAAGATTGGGACTGTTGCACCAGCAACTTGGCCAGGAGCACGTTTAGCTTATTGCTGTCGAAGCACATGACGAGGAGAAAGAGTAGGAACATCAGGACAAGTAGATGATGGGAAGGCAACATAGCTCCCTTCTGCTCAGGTGGTGGAGCCTTATTTGCTGGAGAATGGGTGTGGGCCACAGGGACATGCAACAGGCTTTACCACTACATTAGCATCACGGTTTTCCCAGGTCACTTAATGGTGACATTCCATGTGTTGACACAGGGCCGTGGTGCCAACATTATCATCCTGGCCCTACCTGGGCAGGTAGGCTCCTGCGAAGCAGGTTGTCTACCCGAGGCGCGCTTGGCTCCCATCCTTCCACTGCTGCCACCCTGCTGACTCCCGGCCATGCTAGCCAGGGCTGGGACAAGGCCCACCACCAACAGAGGCTGAGCTGCCCAAGTGCGCCCCCCCCCCCCCCCCGCTCAGATAAAATACGAGAGTATTGCGGTATGCAGGGATACCTTTTTATTCATTTATTTATTTTATTCATACACCATGCTGTACAGTATATGCAGGATGTACAGAATTATAATATATGCTGTCCAGCATGGTGTATGAACTATATCGTATATTGTACGGCATGGTGTATGGATTATACTGTATATTGTACGGCATAGTGCAAGGATTATAATGTATACTGTACATTAAATGTATAGAGGTCACACCATGCCGGACAATATAACCGCTGTGCCATGCAGTACAATATACAGTATAGCCCCTACAAAGTGTAGAGATAGACTGTATATTGTGTGCATGCTATGTGTGTATACCATAAACATACTCCACATAAAAACTTACAATTACTTGGCTGGGACCTTGGAGATCTCAGATGACACTTCAACACTTTGGCTGGGGGGCTAGGTCTAAGAACATGCCGTCCCCTGGGCAGTATGGTTTTTTGGTTCTTCTTCTTCGGACACTGTACAATAGGTAACAGGAGGTAATATAACTGAGAAGGGCTATCAGGGGACATTATACAGGGGTCATATAACTTATATCACCCCTGTATAATGTCCCCTGATAGCCCTTCTCAGTTAAATCACACCTGTATAATAATGTACCCTGATACCCCATAGTTATATTACCCGCCCTGTATAAATTACCCAGATACCCCTCAGTTATATTATATAACTGAAGGGTATCAGTTATACAGGGGACTGAGGAGGGCTATCAGGGGACATTATACAGGGAGTAATATAACTGAGGGTATCAGGGTACATTATTATACCGGGTAATATAATGGAGGACAGCTATCAGGGGACATTATACTGGGGTAATATAATGGAGGACAGCTATCAGGGGACATTATACTGGGGTAATGTAAGCTATATTACCCTATATAGTGTGTAATATCACTCCTGAGTTACATTACCCCTGTATAATATTGTATCCTGATACCCCTTAGTTATATTACCCCAGCGGGTAATATAACTAAGGGATATCAGGGTACATAATTATACAGGGATAATATAACTCAGGAGGCCTATCAGTCATTATACATGGGTAATATAAGTTATATTGTACCCTGATACCCCTCAGTTATATTATATAACTGAGGGGTATCAGGGGACATTATGGGTAATATAACTGAGGGGTACAGGGGTAATGTAAGCTATATTACCCCAGTATAATGTCTGATAGCCCTCCTCAGTTATGTTCCCCTGTATAATGTACAATGATACCCCTCGGTTATATTATATAACTGAGGGGAATCAGGGTACATTAAGGGTTATAACTGAGGAGGGGCTGGGGTAGCAGGCAGGCCATGAGGCTAGGTAGGGTATGTTACATACTTGCTGGGGCCAGGGCAGGGCCAGGCATTCTTCTTAGGGGTGCCTCTGGCTGGTGCTGTGGTGCAGGCGCAGCAGGCTCAGTCCTCCTCCGATGCTGGGGCCTGGGCACGGAGGCTCACTAGAAGCAGCAGCAGGCGCTCACGCGGGCAGGCACGCAGTGTGACGTGCTGACGTCAACTCTGCGGCTGCCGCGCTCTCAGCCTGCTCCTGCCCTGTACGCTCTGCCTACGCTGTGCCTACGCAGTGAAGCCGCCGTTTCTCCGCAGACGTGGTCAGTACTGGCCTCCCTGCCGCCCAGAGGCTGGGGAGCTGGCCTGCGCCCTGACGCTGGAGCGCCCTGAGGCTGGAGCCTCCCCAGCCTCTGTGTCAGCCCGGCCCTGATGCTAGCGACTTACTGGCTCCGTCGCTGCCTCACGAGCCAGCTGCCACCCTCTTCTCCAGATGATGATGAAGCCTCTAATTCACCGGGCTCCCGAATGCGATCATCTACATCATCATTATCGAGTACTATCTGCACGTCACTGATGTCCTTCTCAACTGTCCTTGGGTCAGGAGCTCACAACAACAACTCCCATGCCACTCTCCTCATAACTACTTGCCTGTCTACCGGAGGAAGCGGTGGATGTGTCCTCCACATCTTGGCTTGCCAGTAGCTGCTTACTGTCCTCTGGTAGCTCGTCCTCGCTGTATAGTGGGGCTGAGCCCACAGCATATAATAGTTGTCTGGCTGAGGGAACTGAAAAAGACAGAGGCAGGTTGAGGACAGGTGAGGGCACAGGGCCTGCTCCCGGACCATGCCAACTAAGGGTTGTGTCTGACAAACCCACCGAATCTTGGCTGGGGATGTCAAGGAGTGTATTTGGGATGAATTGGATGACTGAGTCAACCATTCAAGAACCGCTGGGTTGCCGGTCAAGACACTTATGCTAGCTGACACTGCGGGAGCTCAGGCCTCTCTAAGTGACCCCTGCTGCCACGCCCCCTTACTCTGCTGCGACCTGTGCCTGTGCCAGAAACATTCCTTGCTCCATGTCCTAACATGTGCAGCAGCCATTTTAGGAAAAAATGTGATTCGTTAACACGAAGCCAGAGAAAATTCGGATTCGGTGAGAATCAAATTTTCCCTGAAATTCGGATCAAATTCCACTTCGTCAACTTTTATTCGCTCATCTCTAATAATAATGGATGATGTCCTCAATCGTTTGCCAGAAGAAAAGTGAATAGCATCAGGTGAATCGCACAAGGACCCATTCATTTCTATGGGGAAGCAAAAAAATGGGCAGCACACAGTGTGCTGTCCTCACCTGTATGTCCATTCCGCAGTCCTGCAAAAAAGATAGAACATGTCCTATTCTTGTCAGTTTTGTGGACAAAAATAGGCATTGTTACAAGGCAACATGGATGTGAAACAGATGTCAGCCTTATTTTTTGCGAATCCACGTTTAGGGGCTCCAAAATACATATAGTCGTGTAAATGTATGCTAACTGTGGTAATTCAGCTAGTATTTTCTAATGAGTACCTTTGATAGTTAGCAGTGAGGAGGACCTATGGTTGGAGTTGAGCCTGCAGAGAGAGGTAGAGAAACCATTGGGGTTATTATAGGCTGCTGCATCTTCTTGTGGACCTTCTCTAGACTGCTGCTGCTGACAGGACTGTTTGAATAAGCACACACCCCGAGGAGCAGACTACCCTAAATAAGTGGTTAAGCCAATTCCAGCCTGAAGAGTATAATGCCAATGATTATCTCTGCTGTTCCTCTAGGAAATTGAGTTTTGACACTGCCTGTGACTAAACCCTGCTGTACAGAGCACCATCTGAAGCCTCTCCTGTCCCTTTTACCTGCAAATTTGGATCTCCAGAATCCATCTCTCAACAGGAATGATTGACAAAGTTTAGCTTCTGCTAGGTGGAACTGGGCCACACCTCCCTATATGATGTATTGGCGAAGCCACCTAGGAGAACATATCTAGTGCCTGCAGACAGTGATTTCTACTCTCAAGATGGTAGATAAAAGTTGGATTATTTTATTCTAATAAGTAAGGGTTGACACAATAGCACTGTTACAATGTGGGTTGGATTAGAGGTTGAGGGAAATCATTTCATACAGGTACAATATTTCTTCTGGAGTTTAAGTCTATTGCTGTGAAAGGGTTAAGAAAGTAGAAGAAATGTGAATTGCAGCAGTCACAAAAATTGCCATGACAGTCCTATTACCGCCCAGAGAATTTACAGCAATATACTGTATTGTGGCCTGCAGAAAAATACTAAGCTAAATATCTGATAATACAAGCTTACAAATATATACCAATGAATATGGGAATAACATGAACACATAAAATTCATGGGGCACAATCCATTTATAGCAGAGTAGGTCAATCAAACACCAAAAGTGAAATACATGCTACTAAAACAGACAGAAGACAAGGAAATAGAAGATAAAAGGTAAATGATCAGAGGGGGCCTCGTCTCATCACTGAATCTTGAATATATCCAGGTTTTACCTAAAATAACCATAATACTGCACTGTTATAGCAGATTTCTCAGGGAATAGAGATGTAAAAGAAGGGGATAATACTACCTTGATGAATGCTCCACACATTTTATATAGACATGTATATGTGAAAGTCCATTACAACTATATTATACGAATCAAAAAAGATTTTTTTTACAGTAGTACGAAGCAAGAAAATTGTAAAAATCACCAATTTAATTATATAAGATTATCCATATTGTATATGAATGGCTTGCAAGTGACAGCACTCTAGCTGTTGAGGAACTACAACTGTCAAGCCTGGAGAGCCAGTGTGAAGGGATACCAGTGGTGTGAAAATACTAGGTGGATTCCCTGCAAATCTGTCAGCAGTTACTTACTTTTGATATAATGGCCCAGATTTACTAATGTGTCAGCACCAAAATGTTGTCTACAAAAATCACACAATTTAGGGCATTTAGGCTTTCTACTCTTTCTTTCCGACATGCCAGATGAGGGCCATAGTCTATCCAAAAGGGGTGGAGCCTCAAATGAAATAGGGGTGGTGACTAATATGCACCATCTATTTCAAAGTAAGCCAGTCAATAGTCGGCATAGAGTCAAAAAAAAGTGTCTGCCCCTGCACCAGAATTATCATCCACCCTGAGCCCCATGGTAAATCTGGTGGACAACCTGTCTAATCTAACACCATCTTTAGGATTTGTAAATCTGGGCCAATATGTTGCTTATATTGTAGATCAAGCCCACAGGCGCTAGAACATTAGTGCTGACACTGTTATGGGGGATCTGTGGATGACACTGTTATGGGGGTATGTGGGGATGACACTGTTATGGGGGGATCTGTGGCTGACACTGTTATGGGGATCTGTGGATGGCACTGTTATGGGGGATCTGTGGATGGCACTGTTATGGGGGATCTGTGGATATCACTGTTATGGGGGGATCTGTGGATCGCACTGTTATGGGGGGATTTGTGGATGGCATTGTTATGTTGGGATTTGTGGATGGCACTGTTATAGGGGATCTATAGATGACACTGTTATGGAGGGGATCTGTGGATGGCACTGTTTTGGAGGGGATCTGTGGATGGCACTATTATGGGAGGATCTGTGGATTAGAAGTCATTAAGGAGCTCAATACAAACACAGTACATATATAAAGGCAGAGGAACTCTACATCTAATATTTTTTTCATTTATAGTAGGCGGTACATATTCCTTTTACGACACTAAGCTGCTTCAGAACCACTTTTTTAAGAGTAAGGCTGAATTTTCTATGATTTAATAATTGATATTAAACATCCCTATCCTTTTTTTTTTCTAAAGATCTATAGCATCTGCAGTATGTATAATGTTGTCTTGAAGCCGCAGAGACACCAAACTGCTTGATTAGCAATCCAGCTGCTGAAGAACCTCTTCAGGAAGTGCTCTTGCATGGAGAAGAGAGTGTTAACTATGTAGCAGCACTCACATTTGTATAATCACCAGGTCCTGACATCAGAATGTGATGTTTATACAAACAATATTTACAGTCATATCAATGGAAAATTCCCATTGATGTCTATTATAAATTATTATTATAATTATTATTTGGTTTCAAAATGTGCTTCTTGAATTTTCATTCATGGTTTTAAATGAAAATTCGGCGAAACACTGTAAAAAAAAACGATCATCCTCTACCACAATGTCAAGTAGTAACCACCTTAAGAAGAGATTAAAGAGTTAAACTGATGAATTTTAGACCTTAAAAGTGAGAATATATATTATCTACATATACTAAAGTGAAAGTTTGATCGCAACTTTTGAAAAGGCCAAAGTGGGACAATAAAAGCGGTGCCCCCATAGTGCCTTCTACACAGTACTTATGCTTCCATAGTGTCCTCTTGTACTGTTAATAAAAAAAATATATATATTACCTAGTCCCCTTCCCCCAATGAAGAGGGCACATCCTGCACTTCCTAGCAGCTGTGATGCAGAGATACATCATGTCTGTATTGGCCTGCCTGCTCCTCCTACACAGCCCAGCCGACACAACGT
This sequence comes from Bufotes viridis, assembly GCA_033119425.1. NCBI lineage: Eukaryota > Metazoa > Chordata > Amphibia > Anura > Bufonidae > Bufotes > Bufotes viridis. Next base: position 42,626,283 of record CM065596.1, on the reverse strand, counting down.
GCCATCTCACGGCCCGTGGAATAGTGACGCAGGGAGCTGATGATTCCCTACTTCCGTATTGCATCAGGACATACTTCAGTGATTCCAGAACCACAAGATCCATCAAAATCTGGGACTGTCCCGTCAGATCTGGGATAATTAAGAGTAAAATGAAAGCTGTGCTGTGATTGGTTGTTTTGAACAACAAATAGTGTGTCCTTTAGGCAGCACATGCAGGGAGATGAGAGGCAGACTGAAATGGAATCGAGGGAAAGGTGAAGAAGAAGAATGAAACCTGTGTAGCAGCGCTTTCCCCAGTAACGGACTTCCAGATTAAGTAAGTATATAAAATCAGTGTCTTTATCATAGCTACATGTTTCGAGGGCACCCTGAAAATGCATAGCTTTAATAAAAACACAGATTTTAAATACTTACCTAATCTTGAAGTCTCTTACTGAGGGGAGCTCCGCTACACACGCCCCTTTTCTTTTGATTGAAAGCAAAGCAAAGCAGCTGTCTGTGGACACCACTTGCTGTGCGGTATAGAAGTACAATCCGCTCTTCAAACTGTTGTGGTTTGGACAACACAAAAAGGTAAGCACATTACCAAGTTCTATCACTATCAGACACCTAGTGATCCTGCATATGAAGCTCTGCCTCTGCCTCTGTCCATGTTTCTGTTTATAGACTGAAATACAAGTGAGATGTAAGATCCAACAGATTCTATGCAAAGGGGCACTCACAAACATGTGCAAAGATGTTTCCTCTGTGAATGGGCACCTGGGTCAGTAGCGGGTCATGCAAAGTTTGCAGGCATAACCAAAGTGTTATGGAGACCATACACATTCAATAGTTGTTGACCGAATGATCAGCTCTCTCTCTCCTGCCTCTCTATCAACTCCCTATTCACATCAGCTGGGCCAAATGTGCACAGTACATTTAACAGGGGGAGAGGAAAAATACGCTACCAGAGACTTCTGGTTGAGGCTTAACTCCTGGGAAACAAAAGATATTAAAATATTAGAAAATATTTAGATTTATATTTACCTCAAGGCAACTTCATGTATATACTCTAATCTATTATAAAGTATTGTAAAAAAGTATTATTATTTCTTTTAAAATTCTGTCTTAGTATTTTTTTCAAAAAATGTTTATTGAATTCTCTTTGATGAGTTCTTAAAGGGAATGTGTCTTTAAAAAACGACCTATTGTTTAAATCACATTTACTTGTATATTAAACTTTTTTTCTTAATTTTGGTAGTCTTTTTAATTTTTCATGTCACTTGCTATATTTTTTAATGTATGTAAGGCTGAGTTCACATCACCATTATCTTTCCGTTCTTCTGATCCATCAGAAGAATATAATAAAAAAAAAAAAAGTATAAGTTATTTGGAGCATCAGTTAGGGCTTGTACACATCACCGTTATCCATTCGGTTATGGCTTTCCGTTATAACATGGTTATAATGGAAAATCACAGAATCCATAAGATGGAAATCAACACGGAAGCCTTTAAGAGACATTCTGTTTAGATCTGTCATAATAGAAGCCTATAGGAAAGCCTATTGGATCCGTCTGGTTTCCGTTATGCTGGACCGAATACAAAGTCCTATTTTGATTTCCGTCTTATGGATTCTGTTAACTAACACAAACAGATTCAAACTGATAATAACTGATGCTCAAAATAACGGATCCTGTTCACAGTAGGTGATATCACAGCTAACAAAGAATGCCTAGAAAACTCTCCCATAGAATTCAATGGTGCCCCTTTTCTGTCCATTATGTCTATGGCCCATTTACAGTAGCTGCTCTCAATGGACAGGAAGTCTTAACATATTTTAGGAATACTGGCCAGTGTGAAAACTGCATGATTTTAGGATTTTTTTTTAATATTGTGACTAGGGATGAGCGAATCGACTTCGGATGGTACATCCGAAGTCTGTTCGCAAAAAACTTTGTTGTAATACTGTACGGAGTTCCAGAATTAGAATGTATTGGCTCCGATGAGCCGAAGTTATTACTTCACGAAGTCGCGCGAGCCTTCGTGTTATGACTTTGGGAATTAATTATTACTGTAAAAAACCTTGGTACCGAACATGAGTTCGGTTCCAAGGTACCACTAAGAACCAAACCCAAGTTCGGTACCAAATATTTTTACAGTAATTATTCCTGAAGTTATTACACAAAGTCTTAATAATAACTTCATCTCTTCAAAAGCCAATATATTCTAATACTGTACGGAGCAGGAAACAGATTTGCTCATTCCCAATTGTGACTAGAAATGAGTGAAGTATTGAAAACTTCGATTTGGCTGCTCAGGCGAATTTTACAAAAAATTTGCTTTGTGACAAATAACTTTGTCATGAAGCGCAATTCTTTGTAAGTAGTGGGTACAATGACAGGGAACGGCAATTGCGCTGCCCCTGTTATTGTACCCTTCAGATGCCATGTTCATTGCTGATTGTGGGATCTGACATTCATAATATAGTGTAACATAAAAATTTTTTTATAAAATCCTACTCACCTTGTCCATTTGATCGTGAAGAGCTGCCATCATCTTGATTGAAGATCTAGCGTGAAATCTTGCGTGGCCCTTGATGACGTCATCACGTTGACAGGTGTGGTGACATCATACTTCACCACACACGGGATTTTGCCTGGGATCTTCAATCAAAGATGGTGGCGGCCGGTTCTTCGCGTTCAAACGGATGAGGTAGGTATGATTTATTTTTATTTTTTTCTACCGCCATTCAGGGAAAATCAATTTGTTACCATGAAGCACGAGGAAATTCGGCTTTGCTGCAAATCGAATTTTCCCTGAAATTTGTATTGACTTTGATTTGCTCAGTTGCACCTAATGGATAATTAAAAAAAAATCTAAAATTCTAAAATATATATATATATATATATATAAATACTTAACATGAAACATGATTTAAAGAACAGGTCATTTTCTGATGACACCTTTCCTTTAGGCCTCATGCACACAGCTGTATTTTTTTTCCATTTACTTTCCGTTTTTTGCTCTCCGTATACGGAACTATTCATTTCAATGGATTCATTTCTTCCGTTCAGGCTCCATTCAGACGTCTGTGTGTGTTTTGCGGATCCACGGATCTGCAGATACGCAAAACGCGGACACCGGCAATGTGCATTCCGCATTTTGTGGACCGCACATCGCCGGCACTCCCATACAAAATGCCTTTTCTTGTCCGCAATTGTGGACAAAAATAGGACATGTTCTATTTTTTTGCGGAACGGAAGTGTGGACCCGGAAGTGCAGATCCGCAATTCTGGATCTGGGCGGGACCTAGTGTGTCCCCATAGAAATTAATGGGTCCGCAATTCCGTTTTGCAAAATGTGAAACGGAATTGCAGATGTGTGAATGGGGCCTTAAAGATAGAACATGTCCTATTGTTGTCCGCATAACGGACAAGGATAGTACTGTTCTATCAGGGCCCAGCTGTCCCGTTCTGCAAAAAACGGAATGCACATGGACGTCATCCGTATATTTTGCAGATCCGTTTTTTCCGGACCACAAAACACTGAAAAAGCCATACGGTCGTTTGCAATAGGCCTTATATGAGAAACCAGTGCACACGCTGTGAAAAATGATGACCTTCCAACACAATGTCAAATAGTAATCACCTGATAAAGGGTTAAGCTGATGAATTTTAGATCTTAAAAGTGAGACTATATACTAGCGCTCATGCCATAGCATTACTCTGCGAGTAATGGAATGCATTCAACTGTCATCATTTCACATAAAGATGTACATTTTCATTGCACGCTTATTTAAATTTGAAATGCCGCAGTCTTTAATGCATATGTCAGACAATAACAAACAGCGTACAGTATGGCTACAATGAAGTAAGCAGAGCATTCATTCTATAAGGGCACATTCATGAGAGGCGAATATTTGTAATGCTCACCACTTGGATGGTCATTAACTAGCTATCGTGCCTTTGTGATTCTGTCCACTAGAATCCCATTTGATAGATGTGAACAATTTCTGTGTCTGCACAAAGACAGATTGAATACCTCTTTCACTGCATATATATTATAAGCATAAGAGGTAAATAGGCTGAGATCAAGGTCAATATTGTCCTGGACCTATTTACAGCCAACTCGGAAAATTCCTTTTTACAATGTTCTGGGGGTAGCAAATACTTAGAAGCCTTCACACACAAAATGCCTTTCAATCACCAAACATATTTTTTAACGTCATCTAAGTCATTAAAATGTCTGTAAGAATAAAAGATGTAGGGTCCATTCTGTGCCGGTACATCTTTTTAACTCTTTAATGACCAGGTCCAAAAAAAAAAAAAAGGTCTGAATAACCAGATACTTTCTTGATGACTTAAGGGCTGTAGCATTTTATTTTATTTTTTCCGACAACAAAAATCATTTTTTTTACTTTATTTTTTTATGTGACTTATAGGGCTGCTTATGAATATGTTTGTTAGAGACTTTCTTTTTTAATTTGGAGAAAACTGCGAAACTTAAAAAAAAATGTTTTTTTAAATATTCTATAAATTTGCCAACTGACACCAAAATAAATGAATTAATATTAAATAAAGAAGTGGGTTCCCTAATATGGGTTGGTCGGTTTGATATTTAATAGCTGTAGTCAGACTATGGATTTGTACTTTATTTTAGATTCTTTTTTACCATATATTTCTATATGTTTTGCAGCATGACATAATATGAACTGTAAAGGATCATCAAAGATATTTGGGGGCATTTTAAATGCGCACCATCAGTATTTATGTGTGGAGAATCCACACTGAAATCCACAGGTGTTTCCAGAGAATTCCGTGAGGACAATCCACATCAATCTGCATCCGGTCAGGAAAAATAAAATAAATTGACATGCTGTGGATTTTAAAATCCACCCCGCAAGTAAAAATCCACAAAATCTGCATCGTGTACATGAGAATTTCAAATTCTTACAGACTACAATGTACATGACCTATGGTGACGATTCTCCACATGCAAATCCACCAGAAAAATCCACAAGCAATCCTGATCGTGTGCATTTAGCCTTACATTTCATGATATGACCTAGTGAAATGACTGCATGACAGCATTGAGATTTCACAGTAAGGCCCCTTTCACACAAGCGAGTATTCCGCGTGGTGCTATGCGTGATGCGAACGCAAGGCGCCCACACAGAATCCAGACCCATTAATTTTAGCGGAACAGGTGAATCCCCCACAAGCCCTTGGGCCCTTGAGCAGTGTGGGACCCTAGTCCCCATCCCTGCACAAGAGGCACAGTAGACAGACTGCACTACATATAGATAGGCAGTTTATTATTATAGATGCATTGGGTGGCTGAGATTACTTTTAGGCACAAAGGCTGGACAGCCAGTATCGTTTTTCTCCTTGACCTACCTTCCCAAAATCACTGCAGGGACCCCATAATCAATCATTCTGACCATGTTCCTGCTGGCTGCCACTGTGTGAACAGGTGGCATTTGCGTGCAGCTGCACAGAATGAATTTTGCTGATGTGCCCTAGGTACCCCAGTCTGACACTGATAGCACATATACTGGAGGATATTTACTAAACTAAATATAACAGAATTAAGGATTCATTTTCACATAAGTTCTTTTGCCGAGGTGTAATATACTGGCTTTATAAGGCCGTGGGTCCCAGAGGTGTGACCTGCACTTATCGGACATTAGTGGCATATCCTAATGATATGTCACCAATGTTCATGGTGAGGCAACGCCAAAGTGTCTAACAATACACAACTTAAGTGTCTAACATAACAACAAATTTTTGTTACAAAATAAGTGTTACATCAGTAGTTCATACCCATCACTGCCTCACAGTCTTTTAGGAACATTACTCAAAGAACAACTAACACTCTAATTTTTGCCTTTGCTACCACTCTCCTCCTATCTTCGCTCTGTGTGCAGCTGCATGGCTGCTTCTAATTGCTAGTGAACTTCTGCTCTAACACTGGAGCAATTAGGTTCGTAGTGTGCGTGTTCCTTGCTAAGGCATTTGTTCTCTGTCATCTGCCCTGACCTTGGACCTATATCTCTGATTTGCATGAACTCAATCTGCCCTGACCCTGACCTGATTTTGACTACATGTTTTTTCAGATCCCTTGATGCCTTTCTCCAGTGACTCTAACCCCTGTGGGTTTGCTGTCAACCACACCAGGACTAAATTTAAGGAAGTGGCCTGGTGGCTCCCTGCAGCAAAGTCTAAATCCCTGTATAGGGGTTAAAGGGTGAATACCAGTGAGCTGCCAGAAGCCGAGTTCGATAACGGTGAATACCAGCGAACTGCCAGAGGCTGAGTTTGATACTAGGAGCAGCAAGAAGTACCAAAGGAGAAACCAGGGATCATCAGGAGAAGGCAGGGGTCGAGAATCAGGAGAGCAGAACAGCACAACAGGAACAGACGAAGGAACGTCGGACGAACAGGAGGTAAGTACACCTAGGAACCTCAGAAGGTCACAGGAGAAACCTTAATAACAAGCAACCTGTGGCCAGCAGGCTGCCTGTTATATACCCACAGGTAGGGGTCATATGACGTGGCCAGCATCACATGGCCGTCCAGAAAAACTAACTGAACACCGAGTGCCCAGCTCAGTGCTCAGCCCCACAGAAGTTGCCGGGATACTGAGGACGCCAGTCGCGCTGAGGAGCCGTGCGTGGCCGAGTCCATCCGACCCACATCTCCTAGGAGACGAGGACGCAGCGCATGTCCCCGCCCCAGCTCGGACACAGGATGCCGACACTGCGGGAGGGATAAGCTCATGTCGGCGCTTCGTGAAAGTAACCCTCCCCTTATGGGGGCCACCGGACCCGAGATTTCAGGTGACAGCTTCTCGGGATGGCTCTCATGAAATCTCTTAACCAGTCTAGGGGCATGAACCTCCCTAGCTAGTACACAAGACCTCTTCTCGGGTCCATAGCCCTTCCAGTGCACCAGATACTGCAAGGAATTACGCACTCTCCTGACATCCACAATTTTAGACACCACATACTCCACATAATCCTTAACCCTGGGTTCAGACCTGAGCGTTCTTGAAACGCGCGTTTTACGCGCATTTGTGTTGCACGTATTACAGCGCGTTTTTGCAAATAGGAAACCCGCGTCGTACGCGCGTTCTTGTGATTGACTACTGTGGTGTCAATCACAATACGCGTGACAAACGCCCCCAAAAAAGCTCAAGTACTTGTTTATGCGTAGGGCGTTTTACAGCGCGTTCGAACGCCCTGTAAAATGCGAAAATGTGAACCAGTCCCATAGGGAAGCATTGGTTTGCATGTGTTGAGCGTTTTACAGCGCGTTCGAACGCGCTGTAAAACGAGCAAGTGTGAACTTAGGGTAACAAGAACAAGCTGAGGCGCGACTTGTGACGATACAGCAGATTCGGCTACCAGGGCCCTGTCCGGCTAATCATACAGGATACCCAGAGCCTGAAAAAAAAAACTCTACAGTGGTTAGTCAACTGACATCAGGAGGCAAAGAAAACTCCCTTTCTTGGGGATCCCCTTGTAAGCGGGAGATAATAATGCCCCCACATTGACCTTCCGATCCGGAGGACAAGGGGCATAACCTAAAATAGGGTTTACAACTCTCTTTAAAGGAGTGAAACTTCCTCCGATCTCCAGAGAAAAGTTCAGGAAGCTTGATCGGTGGCTCCATATGGGGGCGCAAGTTCAGACCAGAAGCCTGAGGAGCAGAGGCGTCTTGTCCTAATTCTAGGGAACGGATTTTCTCTACTAGCTCCTGCACCATCTGCATCAAGTTTAAAACATGCTCAGTCAGGGTCTCCAAAGGATTCATAATACAGTGGTTTAGGTTGGCCTGTTATTCTGTAATGGTCACGTACACACTCACACAGACAGGGTGAAGGGAGTGACCACTGCGCCCACCCTTGCCCCTGACCCTGCCTACTTGCCTCGCAAGTCCTAATGACAAGGGGCAACTGGATGGCAGTCCCTAACTTGGTGTCAGCGCAGGGAGGAAAACAGACAACAAACAGAATCATATATGGACCGAGTCAAAATCAGGAAAGCGGTGCAGTACCGGTAATGGTCAAGAGGAAGCCGAGGTCGATACCAGGAGCAGCAAGAAGTACCAAAGGAGAAACCAGGGATCATCAGGAGAAGGCCGGGGTCGAGAACCAGGAGAGCAGAACAGCACAGCAGGAACAGATAAAAGAACGTTGAACGAACAGGAGGTAAGTACACCTAGGAACCTCAGGAGGTCACAGGAGAAACCTGAATAACAGGCAACCTGTGGCCAGCAGGCTGCCTGTTATATACCCACAGGTAGGGGTCATGCGACGTGGCCAGCGTCACATGACCATCCAGAAAAACTAGCTGAATACTAAGTGCCCAGCTCGGTGCTCAGCCCCACAGCAGTTGCCGGGATACTAAGGACGCCGGCCACTCTAAGGGGCCATGTGCGGCCGGGTCCATCCCGCCCCCATCTCCTAGGAGACGAGGACGCAGCGCACGTCCCCGCTCCAGGCCGGACACAGGATGCCGACGCTGCAGAAGGGATAAGCGCATGTCGGCGCTTCATGACACTGCCCCAACAAGACTTGCTTTTTTGCTTTATTAGATTTACAAACAAATTCCTATATAATCCAAAGGATTCCAATTACAATGTCTCCTTTCTGGATGTAAAGCCACATGATGGCTACGTGAACTTGATGGTCTTTCAGAGAATCTTGAAAGGATGAAGACCTGACATAACATTATACCACTCATTACAAGATTGGTTACGGAACATTGCACTTTTGCGCTATGAAAAAAAATCTCAGCCCAAATAAAATACATGATTATCTAATGCATGTTTAAGTATTTTTGCAAACATAAACTCTCCAATGACATTTTCGCAAGCAATTAATGAGTAAGACAAGCACATAGGCCTGTGAAGTGTTATACACAGTGGTGTCTGGATAGAATGATTTACATTGTACTTGAAATGATAAAGGCAACAATAGATTTACACTGTACACTTTTCATTTAAAGAGTCTCAGCTATCCATCAGAAGACTAATGTGCAACAACTCCAATTATTATTAATTGGATGTCCTGGGGATTATTGTCTCCACAGATCCAATTCTTGTTTAATAACGAGCCCATATTTATGTCTTCTGCAACTTTAGCGTTAATAATGGAAACTTCTTGATATTTTCTTAATAAGGGCAGCTCGGTTTATTAATTAGCACTTTTTTCTGTACACAATAAGTATGAACGTTGTATGAGCAAAGAGAGAAAAACAGCTCTGGCACATGTCTGTATTATGGCTGTGTGGATGAGTTATATATTCAGTGCAAAGGCTTTTCTGATCTACCAGGGCGGGATCTCATCCATCCCTGGGAATAAATGTATGGTACATGAATAGAGTCCTAAAATAATTATGTACCAGAGCAGTTATTCTTATACTCTACAAGAGGAAGCCTGGAATAAGTGACTTAGGGCTCATTAAATTTTGCAGAATGAGTGCGGACCCATTCATTTCAATGGGGCCGCAAAACATGGGGACAGCACATCGTCTGCTGTCTGCATCCATTGTTCTGTTCCGTAGACCACAAGAAATATAGAGCATGTCCTATTCTTGTCCGCAGTCGTGGACAAGAATAGGCATTTCTATCATAGTGCCGGCCATGTGGGGTCCGCAAAACACTACGGATGTCTGAATGAGGCCTCAGTGCTAAACTTTTGATAAGTCCCTATGACATATCAAACATTTACTTTAATGGTGGACACATATGAAACAACAGAGGCAAGTGCTATGAAGGCCTCCTGCAGCTTTATGACACAGAGATGCGCCTCCCCCAGGGCCGTTTGTGTCCCAGGTGTATAGGAATGCTGAGTGGTATAGTGCGGCCCCAAGAGTTTTCTGTGTGTGTCATGGTGCTCATACATCGATACATCCGATCCCCAGGGTTAGACTCCAAAGCAATAAAGGGGAACTGTTGAGGTAGAAAATGGAGAATAAATTGAGTCCAGATCTTGATAAAGTTCAACAGCTTTCCTTGAGTAATCTTGCACCCAGACAATATTCAGGCTCTTTCTTGGTTCCAGCAGGTGTTGGCATAAACTGGCAGGCAAACTTGAGCATTCTGTTTTCTCTCTCTGCTGTGCTAAACTCAGCACTATTCTGGCAGCTGGACTTTAGGGATGTTCTGGTATCCCTGGATTGGGGTTGCGTTTGGCTGTTGAACCCAAGTTCAACCAGGTTGTACTTGGCAGAATACCAAGTACAACCTGGTCCAGTACAAAGTTAGCTTGTGTTGGATAAATTGGAAGGACAGGCACTATATAAGTTGCAAACTGTTCAGGAGATGGGATACTGGCACAAATCAGTATTAAAGGGAAACTAAACAGGGTACTCATCTGCAATAAAGCAGTGATCATTAATTACTTGGCAGATCCTGTGCCACCATTCTGGTTCTTCCAGCTGTTGACCTGGCTGCAGTGCTGAGGTCATATTGATAACATGTGACTATTGCTGCCAATCACTTACCTCAGCAGTACACCAAAAAGGTTAGTGATTGGCTGCAGCAGTCATTTGTTGTCAATGTGATGTCACCATTGCAGCGGGGTTAACACCATGGGCGTAGCTATAGGGGGTGCAAAGGTAGCAGTCGCTACTGGGCCCAGGAGCCTGAGGGGGCCTAAAGACCCTTGTGCCGCATAAGAACACACACAAAGCACTGAGGTAAGGGGGCCCAAGCTGAACTCTTGCACCAGGGCCCATGAGCTGTTAGCTACGCCCCTGGTTAACACGTCCTGGCAGGAGAGAAACCGGAATGGCGGCATGAGATCTGTCAGGTAAGTAATGATCACTATTTTATTGCAGGTAGATATCCTGCATTATCCATGTTACCCCTTTAATAAAGGTCTGCTGTGTGTGAAAGCTAGGGCTCAAACGTCTATAAAGATCTGTTATAAAGATATGGTTTATAGCAACTTAATCTCAAAGCAACATATTTGTTGGAATGTTCAGTATAAAGGTAGGACTCATTCTAAACTTTATCCTATGCAGGGGTGGACTAGCCATAGACCAGACAGGGAAATTTCCTGCTAGGTAAATGCCCACGGGGCTGTCCAAGCCCTTCTTACTGCTGCTGGCCAAGTACATAATGATCTGATGCTCTCATAGATAATTAACGCTGGGAACATTAGGTACTCATGTAACCGGCCGGTGGCTGCACATGCCTCCTGAATTCAATTGTATGTCTGTCCTCAGGACAGTGGCAGAGTTGAATACTGCAGCGGGGAATGGGAGCCGATTACTCCATATCTTAGAGACTACTGGAGAAGGACAGAATGTTCAGCTATTGATGGCCACCACGGACGGACATCTTCTGGGGCAGTGGTATTTAGTTCTCTTTGGACGGTATTTTGTACTGCACTATGGTATTGCTGACCCAGTCTACTTGTGCCAGCCCAAACTACTTGTGTTGGCACTGCCTACTTGTTTTGGCCCACCTTCTATTAATTTGAACCCACCTAAGACATGGGGACCACTTTTAGTTTTTTTTTTAAGGGGCACTTTAAGTTCCCAGTCCACCCCTGATCCTATGATTTTTATGTTTGCCTTTGGTCAACTTAAGCCTATCACGTATGTTAACACCAAGGATGTCCATTTAGTAGCTCATCTTCCTATGCAAGTTGTTGAAATCCAAGTTTAAGCAGATGTAATGAAAAGCGCTAGCTTTTTATAACTAGAGATGAGCGACGTTATCAAACTTCGATCCAACTGGTTCGTCAAAGTTCACAAAGAAATTCGATTCGTTTTGAACTACTTTGTCACAAATCGCATTCCATTGTATGTAGTGTGTGCAATGATGGGAAACAGCGTTTGTGCCGCCCCTCATCATTGAACCCCTCAGATGCCGCGTTCAACATTCATTGTAGCATCTGACAGTCACATTGAGGCCTTTCAGGAGTTAATCAGGGGTTAAAAAAAATACATACTCACCTCATCCGTTTGCGCGCGGAGAGGCAGTCGCAGCCATCTTGATTGAAGAAAATGCGGCAAATCTCACATGCGCTGGCGTGATGACGCCATCACGTATGACATCACCTCACCCGGTCGGAGTGATTATGTGGTGACGTCACATGTTAACACCCGAGAGATTTGCGACGTTGTCTTCAAGATGGCCGCAGTGGCCTCTCTGCGAGAAAATGGAGTTGAGTATGTTACCACGAAGCAGCAGGAAATTCGGATTCTTGGTGAATTTAATTTTTTCTTAAATTAGGATCAAATTCAGTTCATTTAACTTTGATTCGTTCAACACTAATTATAGTATTAGATGCAGTTTGCGTTTTATTGGATGAACATCCGTTTCGGTTTTAGCACATGCTGCTTAGATGACTGAAGGGTTCATTGTAGCCTCTAACCATGGACAGTATATGAACTTTTACATTGACTATTAGTGGCTATGTATAATTATCTTCCAGTGCCAGATATTTATACTGTACCCTTCTGTTACAAGACTTGCTGTAAGCTTCTTTGGAATACCACAGTACAATGCACACTGCACTATTTTTTATTTTTTGCCATTTTTATTACATTGTTTTTATTAGTTTCCATAAAATTCCCCTATTTGCTATATTGGATATCACAGAAGAGTAATAACACATAGAGTATAGTTTCTTTACCTCCTTACAGCGTACATGCAGTTTATTGCACAGTATCTATTGCACTCCACCTGCAGCGAGTAGCACAAAAAAAAATCAAACAGTGGTTAAATGACACCTCAAAGCTCTGAGACACTAGCAGGTAACAAGTAGCTTTCTCCACCGAAGAATAGGCAGGAAAACAGATACGCTACCATTGCGCAGGGAGGTCAAAAGGCCTTGCACAGCACCTGCCATGTGTTTCAAACTAAACTCCACAGTTGACATCTGTGCATGGGCTGAAAAGGCATTCATGACCAGGGCAAAACCAATTTCTTCGGAAAATCACTGTCTTTTATGAAAGGCAGAATGCTCTATCCCTGTCATCTTGCTTTTAGAATTATTTCGATATCTCCAGGCAGTAAGTCAGCGAGTTTACGACATTAGGTAGAGATCATGTTCCCATTTGCACCGCCAATGTTTGTTATCAATATACGGTAGAATAGAGTGCATTAGCGCTTTACAATTGCTCCAAATATGTTGCAATGAGAAGACTTTACAAGGATATCAATTACAATAATGACTCTTCCAGAGCTCTATTATGCTACTCGGAGAACCTTTCAGTTGTCAGAGAAGTAGTTAATAGTTATTATATACTTCCCCATCAATGCTGTGCAAATGCCTTAATTTCCATGTTGCGAGCAGCGGAAGAAGTTTGCAAATGTTGCTTTATTAAGCTGAAAAATTCTACATATGACAGATGTGGGCTAATACTCTTTTAAGCTTCCAGGTAGGAGCATTTGAGAATAATAATGATGAGGGATGTCAAAATTTTTTATTTCTGTAGCCAAGGAAATACCATTTCACTTACAGGTAATTCTAATGTCAGTTCATATAGAGCCAAGATTCATTGCACATTCTATCTGATGAGAAGACCAGAAAATGAGCCCTAATGCAAAAAAAAGCCTCTTCTGCCGCTCCTACAGACCTTGCTTTTTAGGGCAGGTTTTGAAAACCGTCAAATAAGCTCTCTGCAGAATGTCAATGAGGAGTCTCAATATTAGGCCAATCTCCATGTAGATGTAAAGAAAAGCAAAGTTTGTATTTATTCATAATCCACATTTCAACTTTTCAGGAACCACTTATTTATGGTTCAAAAGTTCTTGTTGTAAAATCACAGAAAATAATGCACTAAAACAGTAGATGCAAACATAATATACAGACTAAGCCCTCACTCTCATGATAAAATCTTTTAGCCAATATATTTTGATCAAAACACATCTGCGCCCACCTACCCAGCACCACGGTGGTCTCAGGTCAGGCAGGTCCTACTCTATACCTACCTATGCAGTTGTGCAACTATATTCAGGAGAGCAGACCCTGCACATATACTGTAGTGTGCTGCTCCTAGTCACCTCTAGGTGCATCAGCAACCAATGAGAGGAGGAGCAGGCAAACCTATATGTACCACCTTAATCAATGCGGCCTGTTTGATAGGAAGGGCAAAAGTGTACATGAATGTTAGTCCCAGAATAGAAGTGCATTCACACTATCTTGTATCTTATTTTTCTGTGATTTTTTTTTTATTTGTCTTGAAGGAGTATTACTTTTAGGTGTGAATGCGCTCATGTGGTATCAGGGAAACATAGACTGTTGCTAACAATGCAGATGCACAGTATTGTCACCAAGCTTTTCCAGGACCCTGAACAGCAAGTTCCTCTAGCTACGTATATGAAGGGATTTATCACTCCATAACCAGGCAAATTTGGAATTCAGTAGTCTACGAGAGCATGGTAACAACCTCTGCAGAGATATAATGGAGGTCATCTTTGGTATATACACTCTGTATACACTAAGGGTGTAATTTACTAATTTGAAATACACCTAAATTAGGCGTATTTCAGGAGCAGATGGTGGCGCAATGGTTAGTTGTGCTGACTTTTCGCCGCTCATGTCTAAAATAGTAGGCATGGGCCAGCCAGGCTCGAAACATGTCGGCTTAAACAGGAACAAATGGGGATATTCACTTTACGTCACAATTGATGTTCGTTTGTATGGATTTGAAGAATAAAGCAACGTTTTAATTTGGACCCCACCGTGCTGTATTTTCTTGCTTTTCTTACGTTTATATACTATACAGTTATCCCTCAAGATACAATGGCCTCAGGATACAATATTTTCAACATACAATGGTCTTTTCTGACCCAGCATAGATTGAAACTAGACTCAACATACAATGTCTCAGACTCAGATCCAACCACTCAAGGCCACTTCTCTGGTAAAATAGCTGGATTAGGTGCTATCTATCAGCTAATCCTGACTGTTATATACAGTATATGGACTTGTTTTATCTGTCTTAGTTATCTGCTTATTTTTCTTAAATCTTCATTTTCTCTTATCTTGGATGACATTTTGGGGCTTTGGAACCAATTACTCAATTTACAATGATTTCAACATACAATGGTCGTCTTCAGCATACTTCCACATGCTATCCAGCTTTCCAAGGCTGCTGAAAAGCAAATCTGCACAATTGTGCAATGAAGGGAAGAATTATCCCTGCATTACTTGGCAGATTGGCTATTATACTGTATGTTCTATGGCTGGTACTATGTATATACTCCAGCTGGTAATATGGCTGGTGCTGTTACCAAATCTATTTGCATTAGTAACTATCAGAATTTTTCTAACACAATGTCCATGCTCACTGTTTAGACAAACATTTTGCAGCCTGAATCCAGTCCCCTTCTTCTAAACTAACTGACTGACATGCACTAGCATAAGAGGGGAAAAGCGAGAGAAGACATGGCTTCAGTCTGAGAAAACAATGCTCTGTTTTTATCTTTTATTTTTCATTACCTGCAATTCTGATATGTGACAAAACAAGAGCAAATAACAAAGACACATAAGGAGATAATGTTAAGTTTTGTTGTTGTATTTTCTGTTCGAGTTTAGGGCCCCTTTAAGTTACATGCACATGGTGTGTATTACGCATGGATTTTTGTGCAGAAAATCTGCAGTGTAATACCGTACTAGATAAGTAGATTTGCAAAATCTCATGTTCACAGTGTAGAAATTGACCTCAGTGCTAATTGTGAAATCCTTAGCACATCAATTGTTTGTGCAGATTGTTAGGGCAGATTTCACCATTGACAATGCAATCTGGGGCAAATACATTTTCAAATATGCAGCAAAATCTGCAAGTAACACATACAAATTCTGGTGCAGACTTGGTGCGGAAATATGAAAAATCCACATAAATTACACTGTTATGTGCACTTACCTTAAAGTATACCTGAGTTTTCAAAAAATAAATAAATCATAATGACTTTGCTTCATTGTAGAATCAAAACTGTGAAGGAGTGGGTCTTTTTTGGGCTTCCTTAACATCTTCCTCAACCATATTATTCGCTGTTTCACTTGCACAGCTAGATGCATTTCTCTCAGGAGTAGTGGGCATCTCTCTTATGTGTAATCTGCCAGTACTGTCTATGCAGTGACCTTAGGGAGGTCAGAAAGCCGATAAAGAGGGGAAGATCTCACTTCTGATCTCAGCAGTGCTTCTATAAGGCTGAGGATCTCGGCTATCTTTGATACACCCTCATTTCCTGTGAACCGTTTTCTGTGCCTATGTTACTAGAAAGATTTTTCAAATTAAGTGAGTTAGAAATTTGCTAATTACACCAGTCCCTATAAAATTAAATTGTGTGAAAGTACAGTGCTTCCTTAAAGCTGGGTTCATAAGTGACTGAAAATCCAGCGGAAAAAATCTGCGGTGGATTTTGCTGAGTTTCCGCAGCAAAAACTATTACAAAACTGCTGCAGGAGAATCTGCAAAGGCAAATCCGCAGCTAGTCAGTCACGTATGACTGCTGCGTAAGAGGCAAAATAAAATGATTGTTTCTATGCTTTTATTGTTTATCATCATTGTTATTCTAATATTATCCTATAGATAAATAAAAAGTTTTAAATAAAGACTGCCTAAAATACCTCCAGTATTAAGGGGTTAACTAGCCTTCTAGCATCCTTTACGATACAGCACTGTGCAAAGATGAAGACAATAGACTATAGCGCTGTATACTTAACTTTGTCAGGGAGAGAAAGGTAAACTTGTCACTTTGTGTTACTCTCCACGGCACATTGCGACTGTCCGTTGCATCCAGGGTTCTATGGATGTTTGATCACATTGATGGAGGGATGAACCATCAATCTCTACTAAGACAGTGAGCTGTATTGGCTGTAACACATTATTCTGTCAAAGATTTGGCATTTCAATCGATGGGAAATGATGTGTGATCATTTTAATTTATTATATTTCATCTTCCATCAATCAGTGAAGTGAGGCTATGACATAATAAGTGGTTACAGCCACTGCCAATCATTCTCGGTCAGGTTGTGCTTCCCCTTAGGTTGCCTCTTTACACATCCTCAGGTATTAGTTTTCCGAATTACACTAAGTACTAAATCACAAGAAAAATTGATAAAAAGTCATTCAAACTTTATTCAGGAAAGTTTCATTTTTTTTTTACTCTAGAGCATGCTCAGTAGCTAATACTGGCTAGTATTAGATAAAGGTTTTCTTAAAGAAGAGCTGTAACCTTTCCTGTCATATCTGTTTTAACAATTACTTGCATTTCCAATGTAATAACAATTCCGGACCATCGGTTCTTATGACTGTATGTTTTTTTGTTCCTCTGTTATTCCTTCTAAAGGTTTATAAATAAACTGGCAACATTCTTCAATAGCGTCCAACTAGATATTACCAGCTGGGGGTGTGTCCCTGCTCAGTCTGACATTATCCAGTCAGTGCTGCAGTGGTACACCCGCAACTGGTAGCACACAGTTGGACTCTAGTGCAGACTGTTGGCAATTTTTCCATATATTTCTAGCTGGAATAATAGAGGCCCCAAAATGGCAAACATATTTATTTATCCTTGTGTAATACCAATCAACATTTCAGTCTATCACAGGACCTTTCTTAAGCTTGTAAAAGGTCCTGTGATAAGACTGAAATGCTGCTTGTTTCTACACAAGAGAAATTTTATTTTTGCGTTTTTTGTCTTCTGTAGTCCTTCAATTTCTTCTTCCTATTGAAATTTTAAAATGACATGGTTCACTTGCTGTGAATCTGAAGTGAACTTTTGCACGTATATGAGGAAAGATGGATGGATGGATGGATGGATAGATAGATAGATAGATAGATAGATAGATAGGAAATTCCATGGCACTTCCCAAAAAAAGATACATGTTTATTTCACCAGATGCAAAGTTTCAGTTCTCCCTTTAGAAGCTTTTTTAAGCAGTGACACAGTGTTTTGGGAAGTGACGTGGAATTTCCTTTTTCATTTATGGTTTGACGGAAGGATCACCCCCACAGCCGCTGGCACCCCTTTTTTTCTACTTTTTTCTACTATTGTCTGCAGTGCTGCACAGCCATATTGAATTTTAGATAGATAGATAGATAGATATGTAACACCCCAGAGTGGTATTACCACTACTGCACCCTGCTACTATCTCTAATGGGCTAATATAATGTCATTTTATGTATATCTTTCTAGGTCCTCCAGAATGTGCATTTATAAACTTGTTATGTAACTGTTTATTTCATGTAATGTGCCAGGTTCACCAGCAGGTGGCAGCAAAAATGGCAGAGCTATCCTTAGAGAGAATGGAACTTACCATTCCATTCTCCACCCTTTGGGAAGAAGTGGTCCAGTCCTGCTTGCTACCAGAATGAGGTGGGGCAGTTCTAGTTTGTTCTGGTTGAGACTCCATGTTGGAGTTGCCAGGATTCTAACCTACTTTTTGGCTGAACATAAGTCCGACTACAAGAGTGAAGTGCAGCATAAAGAGGAAACAAAGACACCAAGTTAGCTTGTCAGTACAGCAGAGTGAGTTTACCTGCTAGTTTAATGCTAAAGCCTGCTGGAACCAAGACAAAGCCTGAAACTGTTTGGAGAAATGTTTATTCAAGTAAAGCTGCCATTGAACTTCATCTCAAGGTGTGGACTCAAGTTATTCTTTCCAATCCCTCAATTATTCCCCCTATTTATTGCTTCGCAGCCAAAGCCTGGGGTCCAGCCGTATCCAGGTAGGAACACAGTAACACACGTAAAGAGACATTTAGGCCGCACTATACCACTCAGCATTCCTACCAAACCTGGGATGCGATATAGAGGACCCGGTGGAGAGGCCGCCCGTTGCAGAGAGATAAATAGATAGATAGATACAGTAGCAGGCTCGGCTTTCTGAATTCATTTCTTGCGATGAGTATATCAGAGGTGGGACCTGTATCCATCAGACATTTATGTCATGTCCTATCTGTATGACATGTATGTCCAGATGGAACAACCCCTTTAACTGTAATGTTCTCTGCAGCGATCCGTAAGTGACAGGTATCACTTAGCGGCATGTATGCGTCCAGGCATATCAGCAGAGTATTTGTGTCTGAAGTGTATTGTTAAACATGCTGTAAGTTACAAAAGGTGTTATTAAACAAGAAAAGCAAACACAGGACTGGAGCGCAGAGGATAACTGTTAACCACATAACATGGGCTCAGTTAATCGCCAGCCTGTTTTATTTTGTTGTGAGAAGCAGCGCTTTAACCACATGTACAAACACAGACATGATGTCATTGGATCCATACGTGATGTTTTTCTACAAGAGTTATCTTGCTCCATGAAACTAATTATGAAGGAACTCCATAGGTTGTTTTATTAGTTCAGTAAAACACTTCTTGGGTGGCTGTACAACACAGGCCCCTCTGGCACATATGTATTAACTATAAAATAAGCCTGTTGTGTCCTATTGAAAAAGTTAGAAAGGTTCCCATCAGTGGAGCCCTATTAAAATATACAAATATAAGCTGGATCCACAGTACTAACCCCTAGGGCCAAATTAGACATGCCTAATCCTTTACCTCTGACCTTGGCAGGCACAGCACATTTCAAAGCTGAATCAGATCGAGGCGCAACAATGATAGTCTGTTATTCCTAAGCCGGTAACTACTGGACGGATATTATCAGATACATTTATGTGAAATACAGAATATATATCTCAAGAAATTGACACTAACAACAGAATGGTAAAAGAAACTGGATTAACGAGAAAATGAGAACCGTATATTATAAGCCACGGTCTCAGATGAGAGGTTTAAAGGCAAAATAAATTGAAGGAAAATAAAGTTTGAACGTAGATATTGTAAAAGTTTCTTCTATTATGAGGGTTTGATGCAATTTTTTAAAATATCAGTGAGATCATATAACACAGTAGAATACCTATAGCTACATGGGTACAGTCCAGTATTCCAATGCTACAGCTTCTCCTTAACCCCTTAGTGACCAAGCCTGTTTGGGCCTTTATAACCAAGCGTTTTTTTTTTCCTTTTTTCGTCGTCGCGTTCCAAGAGCTATAACTTTTTCCGTCTATATAGCTTTATGAGGGCTTTTTTTTTGCGGGACAGTATTAGTATAGTGTCAGTATTATTATTGTCACTAAGGTATATGAATATTGTTATTTAATTTATTCTAATAGTATGTCATGAATTTTAACATGATATTTTTATATATTTTTATATATTATTAATGTATTGTATATGTTTGTGAATGGGATTCGTTCCACTGGTCTATAGACAATACTAGTATGGCCTCACTGATGGGATTGAACTAGAACTAAGATGTAGATGGAACTGCAGTTCTCTAACCATCCACACGGTGAAGGCCATTATATCTAGACAGACTGGTGTGAACAATCCCCTTGTATTTGTACACAATATGATCACTTTACACGTGTTTCACTAATATTTAGTACTTTAATATTGGATATATCTCTCTATAACCTATGGTGCACTGGTTCTTTTGAGATATTCCATTATTTTTGAACTGGTTAAGTAAAATATGCTTAAGGATGGGGGATACTACTCGCCCTGTACATAAAATGAGGGACGCTTTTAGTGATGTAGATTGTATTATGATAACGGTGCCATTCATGAAGTATACATGAAGTATACATAGACATAGCCGATATTCCCCACTCCAAAATGGCGGACGGAAACCCATGACAGCTATGCGCATGCGCAAGTTGTTGGGTTGATACCGCGAGAGGTATGGCGAAAGTGCAGAGAGGCGGGGACGTAGGACAGCGACGCGCTTGCGCAAGCTGTTTGTCGGATACTGTGAAAGGTATGACGAAAATATAGATTTCGGGTGATTGGATTAGTAGGTTAGTAGGGAGGAGTTTAGAATGAGCCGCGGCCTATTTAAAGTAGGATCGGAAGGGTAAGGACAACGCCCCTTGAAAAAGCTACGGGCGAAACGCGCGTTGGGGTTACCAGGACGGACGCAACACTTGGTCAGTATTATATTCTTGTTACCATACATGTTGTACATTTATTATTGTCACTGGGGATACATTGGACGCTGAGGGAGATCCGATGGAGGATGGTACCATTTTGAGTTTTGTTTGCCCATATTGTAAGCATTGTTGATCTATTTTCCCAGTGTCCAAACACACCAGTGACGCATAGGAGAGCTGCACATGGTTATTGGTACCTGTTTTCAGCTAGTGGGGGAAGGATTGTAATGGGAGGTGTGACTATCACCTCTATGTAAATATACCTATGCTGTATGTGGAGAGTGCTCCACATTTTGAACCTAAAGTTGCACTTATGATAGTGTATTGATTGTGCTGAACAAGTGCTGTTTCTGTTGCCGTCTTGCCATCATGTACTCTAATATGTTGCTGGTGTATTTATTATGTATAATTATGTATTATTTTTAATCATGAAAATAAATATTTTTGATATTTTGTGAAAAGTGGTGTGTTTTTCTAGGAGTGTATAATAGAAACCACCTAAAAATAACCCCATTCTAGAAACTACAACCATCAAGGTATTCAAAACTGATTTTACAAACTTTGTTAACCCTTCAGGTGTTACACAAGAGTTAATGGCAAATGAAGAAAAAAAAATGTTTAGATTTTTTGGAAAACTTTAAATTTTAATCCATTTTTTCCAGTAACAAAGCAAGGGTTAACAGCCAAACAAAACTCAATATTTATTTCCCTGATTCTGTAGCAGGGCAAAGACTGAAGGGAACGCCATATGGTTTCTGGAAGGCAGATTTTGATGGTTTAACAGGTTTATTTACACCATGTGCCATTTAAAGCCCCCTGATGCACCCCTAGAGTAGAAATTCCAAAAAAGTGACCCCAGTTAAGAAATTACACCCTTAAATATATATTCAAAACTGATTTTACAAACTTTGTTAACCCTTTAGGTGTTCCAAAAGAGTTATTAGCAAATGGAGATGAGATTTCTGAATTTCATTTTTTTTCGAAATTTTCCACTTTAATCAATTTTTTACAATAACAAAGCAAGGGTTAACAGCCAAACAAAACTCAATATTTATTGCCCTGATTCTGTAGTTTATAGAAACACCCCATATGTGGTCGTAAACTACTGTACGGGCACACAGCAGGGCGCAAAAGGAAAGGAACACCATTTGGTTTCTGGAAGGCAGATTTTGCTAGACTGGTTTATTTACACCATGTCCTATTTGAAGCCCCCCTGATGCACCCCTAGAGTTCAAACTCCAAAAAAGTTACCCCATTTTGGAAACGCGATACGCGATAAGGTGGCAGTTTTGGTGGTACTATTTTAGGGTGCATATGATTTTTGGTTACTCTATATTACATTTTTGTGAGGCAAGGTTACAAAAAATAGATATTCAGAAATTTCATCTCAATTTGCCACAAACTCTTGAGGAACACCTTAAGGGTTAACAAAGTTTGTAAAATCAGTTTTGAATACCTTGAGGGGTGTAGTTTCTTATGGAGTTTCTACTCTAGGGGTGCATCAGGGGTTCTTCAAATGGGACATGGTGCAAAAAAATTCCATCAAAATCTGCCTTCCAGAAACCATGTGGTATTCCTTTCCTTCTGCGCCCTGCCGTTTCGTCATACAGCAGTTTACGACCACATATGGGGTGTTACTATAAACTACAGAATCAGGGCAATACATTTTGAGTTTTGTTTGGCTGTTAACCCTTGCTTTGTTACTGGAAAAAATGGATTAAAATGGAAAATTTGTTCAGTTTTTATTTTATTTTTTTGATCATCTGAGGGGTTAGGTCATGTGTTATTTTTATAGAGCAGATTCCTACAGACGCGGCAATACCTATTACGTCAACTTTTTTAAATTTATTTAGGTTTTACACTATAAAATCCTTTTTTAAATTAAAAAAATATATTTAGTATCTCCATAGTCTGAGAGTTAGTTTTATTTTTAGATTTTAGCCAATTGTCTTAGGAGGGGCTCATTTTTTGCGGGATGAGAGAACCGTTTTATTGGCACTATCTTGGGGTGCATATGACTTTTTGATTGCTTGCTATTACACTTTTTGTGATGTTAGGTGACAAAAAAAATGGCTTTTTACAGTATTTTTTTTGTGCGGTGTCTACCTGAGGGGTTAGTTCATGTGGTATTTTTGTAGTTCAGGTTCTTACAGACACGGCGATACCTAATATGTATACTTTTTTATTTATTTTAGTTTTACAAAATAATATCATTTTTTTAAAAATAAAAAAATTTGTTTTAGTGTCTCCAAAGTCTGAAAGCCATAGTTTTTTTTTTTTTTCTGGGCAATTGTCTGTGGCCAAATAGAATTAAAATTGGGTAAGGGGAATGTAAATTTAGTACTCCATGGTTATGGCTTGAGGACTTAATCAGAAAGATCAACTCCTCCCATATACCGACTGTAGTCCACAACACAATCGGGCTTGAGGACTGATGCCACGGTACCTCGCACAGGGACAGGGGTGATACCGTTACCGTGAATTGTGAACAGTATAAGGACATCCCTCTTGTCCTTATATCTGACCAGCAACAGGTTTCCACTGGTAAGGGAATGGTTCTCACCGCTGGGGATAGGTACCTAGAGGGGGTGGGTAGGGAGGTGTTGTTGATTTTTCCGCACGGTCCCACAAGTGGACGTGGGTCTAGCGGTGAGGGACTGGAACAAGGGAATACTAGTATAAAATTTATACACGTACAGGTGGTAACCCTTTTCTAGCAGTGGGTGCATAAGGTCCCACACAAGTTTCCCGCTAACACCCAGAGTACATTCTGGGGGTTCAATACGGGAATCCCGCTCTCGTACATACGAAAACTTGTAGGTGTACCCTGAGGTACTCTCACAAAGTTTGTACAGCTTCACGCCATACCTCGACTACTTAGTAGAAATGTACTGGCGGAAACTGAGTCACACCTTGAAAGCAATGAGAGACACCTCCCTTCCAGGTACATAGGCCTCCAAAAATTTGGTCCCGAAGTGATCGATGACTGGCCTGATTTTGTACAGGCGGTCATAGGCAGGATTACCTCGTGGGGGGGGGGGGGTGGGGGGACATGCTTCATTATCTGCATAATGCAGGCATTTCCTAATGGCCTCAGAACTGGAACGTGTCAAGGCCATACAGTAGAGTGGGCTCTAGTAGAGGACGTCCTCCAGTACTGCCTAACACTGGGTTTTTTGACTAGGCCCATGTGTCGCACGAGGCCCCAAAACATCCTCATCTCGGCTGCACTGACTGGAGTCCAGCCACCGGGCCTAGCCAAAAAAGAGCCCGGGTGTTGAGCATTGAACTGTTGGACGAACAAGTTTGTTTGCTCCACCATCAGATTCACAAAGTGGTCACTGAAAAAAAGACTAAAAAAAGTCATATTCAATGAAGCCCACAGTGGGAATCTGCATTACTGGTTGGCCAACAAAGTCAGGAATCACGGGCTCAAAATCCTCTGGGGTACACCAGGCAAGTAGAGGGCTCAGGTAGACTTATCTGGTGGGCTGAAAAACTAGTACGAGCCCTAGAGTTGCTCGTACTAGTCTGGTCCACAGTGTCCCTGGCATGGGGGGCTCCTGGCTCCGCCGGACGGCGTCTCTGCCGCCTTGGAGGCTCATCATCACCACTAGATGAGGAGGAGGACGTGGATGACAAGAGGAAAATGGGGTCATCCTCATCCTCACTGGGGCTCCCGGAGTAGGACAGCATCTGGGCGTATGCCTCCTCAGCCTAGAACATCTGACGGGCCATGGGAGTGTTTGTATGCGTGTGCATGTGTGTAAAACTTTATTTAGTGTGCGTGTTGGGGCATCGGTGTTGATGTTTACTAAACCTAACAGAAAAAAAAATAAAAATGGAAGTGGAAAAAAAAAAATGTTCAAACTCGCTGATCAGCGGTACGAAGCTGATCAGCGGTGGGGTGGGTGATGCGCTAACAGTGGCCGGACGCTAAGAGTGCCGGCCACAGTCAGCACACGCACAGAAGAAAAAAAAAAGCTTGAGAGAGGAGCTCTGACAATTTAAATCGCCCGCCCGCCCAGCCAATAAGATTTGATCCTGAGAGGTGGCGTCACCCTAACCTCTCAGGATCTAAGGACGGTGAATGGTGGTGTATTATCACACCACGATCACAGTCCTATTCCAGGTTATCGGGTCACGGGAGACCCGAATGACCAGGAAACGCAGCAAACCGCAGGTCTGAATTGACCTGCGGTTTGTTGAGATCACTGACAAGGGAGGATCACAGGACCCCCCCCCCCGGCATTCTCCCACAGTGCCTGCTGAATAACTTCAGCAGGCACCTGGTTCCGATCACCGCCCGCCGCGGTGACATACAAGACATACAAACATGATTTAAAGGGAATCAGTCACCAGCAACCTCCCTATGAAACTATTTGTATAGACACATAGCTCTGGTTCACGAGACTAAAACACTGCTTTTCTTAATCTGAGGCTCTATTTTCTGAATTAATACTTTTTGAATAATTATGCAAATTAGGCCTTTGGTGCAGTGAGGGTGTCACCATCACTCTTGTTGCACCTTGTTGCGGCCACCACCTCCTTTGCTTGCTGATTGACAGGGCTAGGCAATGACAAAGCAAATAGGGATGAGCTGGCCACAGAAAAGAGCTGAACTTGGGTGCAACAAGAGCAATGGTGACACCCTCACTGCACTAAAGGCCTAATTTGCATGCTAACAAAAATTATTATAATTCAGGAACGAAGCCTCGGATCAACAAAAGAAAACCAGTGTTTTAATCAGGTTAACCCCAGCTATAATAGCTGGTCAGAGAGGTACAGTATCTGGTGACAGATTCCCTTTAAACAATATGCCATTTTCTGATGATATATTTTCTTTAACTATAGGAAGCCAACACTAGGTATATACACACTAGGCATGCTTGCTGGAATAGAAAAGTTGCTGAAAGTTTTCAAAAACCAGAATGATTAGAAGTTAGGACAATAAGCAGATATCTGCTGTTCCACTCTGGAGTAATGATTAACTTTTCACCTATTAGAAACAATGGCTTTAGATTGTGAGATTCTTACTTTTCTCTGCAATTTTGTTCATATAGAGAGTTTATTTGCTGATCGTGATATGTGAAGTATTTCTCTGGTTGTTTGCAAATGTTCAAGGTACAGCGTGCAAAGGAGATAATAAGGAAGTCTGATTACTGGCATTAAATGCATTGTACAGTCTGGCCGATAACACCAGCTGTGGTCTCATTCAGTCTCTGAAATTTAGATCAAATAAGAGTCATCAAGTAGTGTAATTCGGGACCTGAGGTTAACTGTATCAGCTATTAATTTCCTGGTTTCTCAAAGCACTTTTGCAGAGTCATCCTCACAGGCATGGTTCATTCAATGCTAATGTTAAGTAATATGTTTGCCCGCCGTCCCGTCCATGAAGAGTTTAGAATGAGAACATTGGGTCTGCTGTGAATCGTTAGAAAATAATAAGGGATTGATAGGAGAAAATAAACAAGTTTGCTGTTAATTTTCCTAATAATGGCATTGCTGCTTTATTCCCGTTATCACTCTGTGCTATTGACATTAGCTAGAGTAATACTTTATTATCAAGCCAGAGAGATTTTTCTTCACTGTGCAAACAAGGAACCACATGATTCATGGCAGGAAGTATAACATTTAATCTATAGGTTTAGTGTTTGTCTTATCGTGTTGACATTCCTCTTAAGTGGACCTAATTAAAGCTAAGAATAGATACAAAACATACAGTATCATACCTCCCAACTTTTTGGACGGTCAAAGAGGGACACTTATGGTTCATTGTGTGAAAGATCCATTTTTCCTGCATATCTCATACACTTCAATAGTTTTGTATCAAATAATGAAATAAAATACAAGGAGGGCTCTAATATGCACATGGGAACCAGCCAAACACTTTCTGCATCAATATTGTGCATGTAATAATGAAAATCTATACCTTTTTTCAAATACCCCTTTGCAGGTCCCTGCAATTTTTGTGTCCAGTATGTTAATACTGAGTATGCAAGGTGTATTTGAAAAAAGAACAAGGATGGCAGCAGAGGGTACCGCAAGTAAAAGTACTTAAAAGGGTCCCACAAAAAATATTCTACAGTTTTTAAACCAGCACCTGGATCTGAATATTTTTTTAATTGCATGTAATTAAAAATTTAGCTTAGCCACTGAGTTATTCAATAAAATGTATCTGTATAGCGCCACCTGCAGTTTTGTTTCTTATTTCTTTGAACTGCTCACTGAGATGGCCGCACATGCTCAGTTTCATCCTTCAACTGCTTCCTGAGCCATAAGAGGGAGAGCTGAGACACGCCCCATCAGCTGCAGCAAAAAAGACACCCCCTTGAGCCTTCAGCTTTATATAAATCTAGCAGAGCAATGAATGGGAGATCTCTGGATCCATGTGAGGTACAGGGCTGGTTCTAGCTTTGTTAGGCCTCATGCACACAAAGGTATTTTGGGTCCGTGTCCGAGCCGCATATTTTGTGGCTCGGGCGCGGACCCATTCACTTCAATGGGACTGCAAAAGATGCGGACAGCACTCCGTGTGCTGTCTGCTTCCTTTGCTCCGTTCCGTGGCCCCGCAAAAAAAATATAGCATGTCCTATTCTTGTCCGTTTTGTGGAGAAGAAAAGTCATTTCTACAATGGGCCACGTTCCGTTCCGTAAATTGCTGAACGGAATGCGGAACAGCTTCAGTGTTTTGCGGATCCGCGGATTGCGGACCGCAAAACACCTAAGGTCGTGTGCATTAAGCCTTAGAAAGAGGTTTTCATGTACTAAATAATCTCTGATTTTTATCTTTTATAGTAGTCAAGGGATAACCCCTTTAAAGGCTATGTAGACCTTTGAGGGCAATTGTTTTATTATTGCATTGTACTTATTTTGAGCTAAAAATCATTTTTTCAATTGGTCTTCTTTATAAGAAATCTGTAATCCTTTTTTGTGTACATAGCTAAAATGCTGTACTAGCTGCCTGTGGATTTTCTGTCTTTTCCGTCAGACCAGAAGCAGACAGACTCCTTATCTCTGATCTCTGACCTTATAAACCCTCATTACTGATAAGAATGTGGCTTAAATAAGTGTTTATGACCTCTCAGTAGTTTAGAGATCATGTTTATTAGATGACCAGCCCAAACTGAAAGTGAAAATACCAGTCACACAGTTACAAAAACAGTTAACCCTTTGTGACACAATAGCTTAATATTTTTAAAAAAGCCAATAAAAAATATGATTTTTAGTCAAAAATGAGTGAAATACAATCATAAACAAAAATTGCCTCCAAAGGTGTTCATAGCCTTTAAGGTCTATTTAGACGGAACGATACAGCAGACAATTGTTGGGAAGGAAGAGTTCTTTCCCAGGAAACGTCTGCTCATCAGTAAAGGAGACCACTACATTTACATGCAGAAATCTAATACCATCTCTTGTCCTCATACAGACTAGTTGTTTGCCGGCAGCAGAGAGTGGTTAGACGGCACGATCTGTTGCTGGCAAATGATGATTTCAGTGCCTGCACAAACAATCCAATTAACTGACGAAGGAGCGTTTCGCTCGCTCTTCAGGTAATCAGTGGCACCTTTACACCACCAGATATTATCTGGCAGATTCTCGACCCGTGTAAAGGGCCCTTTAGACAAGAAGCTATTAACTTGACTCCTAAAGGCTAACAAGCTAATGGTCACCAGTCTTTGACTAGTACCAGGCTTAGTGGTTACAGTCTCTCACCAAGGGCACAGGTTTAATGCACTGTCCTTTAAAAGGGATTATTCCAAGATTAATGTAAACAATAAAATCAGACATCATATAGTAAATGACTCTCTTTTACTAATAAAGCTAGAACCAGCCCTGTACCTCACATGGAACAATGAATGGGGAGATCTCTGGATCCAATTGCTCTGCTAGATTTATTTCAAGTTGGAAGCTCAGGGTTTTTGTCCTTACTGTGGCAGCGCTCCCCCTATCACAGCTCAGGAGACAGCTGAAGGATAGAACTGAGCATGTGTGTCCACCTCCGTGAAGTGGACAGAGAAATTAGAAAAAAAAAGCAGGGGCATGATACAGATACATTCTATTGAGTAACACTTTGGCTATGCTAAATTTATATTTACATGCATTTAAAAAGTACTCAGATCTAGAGGTTGGTTTAAAAACTGCTGAATATTTATCATACAGCAACCCCTTTAAGTGGCAACTGACAAATATGATTATGTCCCTTAAACAAGTAACAACTTATTTTTCCTGTGGCTTGAATTTTTTGGAAGCAGTGTTCTCGATTCTGATACTCTTCCTGGAGTGAAGGTCTCACATGAGATCTGATGCATAGACACAGCTATTCTCCACGTGGAGTAGCAATTTCTGTGCCTTGTACAGTGACATAATTGAGTACATTATCCCTGTACTACGACAACCTCCGTCACTCTAGCTATTGTAAAAACTACAACTCCCATCATGCTCCATTTACTTCTACGGGAGTTCTCAGAACACCCAAGCAAGTTTGCATGCTGGGAGTTGTAGTTTCACAACAGCTGGAGTACCAGAGGTTGCTGATCCCTGGAGTAGACTATCCCTGTTATGTGACATCACTGTATATATTTTGGCAACATTGTGGCATTACTGTGTGCGCTATTCTTGTACTGTGACATCATTGCGCACAATATCTTGCTGTTATATCACTGTGAGCATTTTCCCTATTCCATGACATCATGCTGCACTCTGTACTGTGTCATCACTGTGCACATTATTCCTGTAAGGTGCTCAGTTTGGACCGTGCACTTCTGTATATCTGTCCAAGGGTTTTAAATAGAGCATAGCATAGCTGGTTCTCACGTTGCCCTAAATTCTATAGGCCAGTGCCCAGGAGAGATAAGTCTAAAAGTTTAGATTCCTATCTGCAGAAGCCACCTTGCCATTAGTAGATGAGCCCAACACAATTTTGATCTAAAATGTGCACAAAGGATGTCTTATTTTTTCTTTGTAAGTATAGCAGTATTGCAATTCCCATTAACCCATGCTTGCAGTGTTTGCAGGTGTCGTTGAGCGTGCTGCTGCACGTGTTTTAGACGCTGGTCTTAATAAGGCCCTGCGCTGGCAGTGGATCCGCCAAAGTTATGTAGAGGTACCGGCCTCTACATAACTTCGGCAGATCCACCGCCGCTTCTGAATGTAAGACAGTTTTCTAGCTGTCTTAAATTTAGACTTTTTCTACGCCTAATGAGACGGGCCTGCCAGCTTGTCCCTTTCGTGCCAATGCCATGTCCCCTTTTTAGACCTGGCTTAAGCTGGGAAAAGTTACAGACAAATTGCGCCAGAAATGCGCCTAATATAGGCGTATTTCTTTTTAATAAATGACTCCGATAGTATTTATTCCTATAAGGTGTTATTACTGTGTGCATTATCCCTGTGCATTAAGGGAACTAACCATAAGCACTTCTGCTAAAACCTGCTGCTAAAAGTTATCATGGTGGGGCTGCACGCTTACTTTGTACAGCTCTGCAAATGTGGATTGCTACAAGGGTACTGTACTCTTTCATTGAGGTAGGAGCACCCACCCTAACAATCCGCATTCCCTTTGGGAGCTAGCCATGAAAAAGTTCATCCAGCCTGGCAATAACATCTATGAGGCACAGTATTTTTAGAGAAATAAACTGCAGCGTTCTAAAAGTGCACCCTGTGGCTCTTCTCTACAAGACATTTTTGAACAAATGAGTGGAAATCCTGTTTCCGATGACAGTAATTAAGCATAATACACAGTTACTTAGCATAGCTGAGCTAAAAAGGTACACAAGAACATTAGTACCAGTGTAATTTTAAATAGCATTGCTTCGGAAAAAAAATAATGCAAGTTCAAGAGCTCTGTTTTCCGTTTAATGCAAGAGCTTCGGAAAATGTCAACTCCATTACATTCATGGTTAGGCAGAACACAATAAAATCAGCCTGGAGTTTATGTGGTGTAGTGTAGGCAGCTTCAGCTACTAGCTATTCTATACTGCATCACTAATCAGGCGTGACCCGGCTATCTGAAGCTGATGGCGTCTGCAGGTAGGATAACCGCAAACATGACTGGGGTTGAAAAGCTTTTTTTTTGTTATCTTTTATATATTTTTTTTCTTTGCTAATTACCGGTAGATGGAATCAGTAACAAGAAGGTTAACATAATAAAAGTGAAATCCGAATGAACAGAGAACAAACTGCATGTAATGACACCACATGTAAAAACTGGCCTTACTTCGAGCAAGCAACGGGCCCATCTACTGGTGGACATGTATATTACACCTTATTCCCACTGAAACCACTCTTCCATAACGACAGATAAAGACGCAATAAATAAGATACAGAATCTCCAGCACAATTGTCTATTCTTTTCTTATGACCGTGGTCAGTGGCACATTCATAAATGGACTGCCTGAATGTATAGAACTGAAAATTTTAGACATTTTTAATCACTATCATTTATCTTTTAGGGAAATTAATTAAAAATAAATAAATCTAGCCTGATGATCAGAGAAAAAAATGCAACCACATGAAGGAAAGGCCATCTGGCCAACAACAGGTTAACAAATGTGTGATCATGAATTGCCCAACTTTCCCTGTCCTTTTTTTTTAAATGAAGCTCAATTTCATGGGACACAAAGCAATTTAAGGCTAGCAGTAAACTACAATCTGGAATTTAGTACAGTCAGTTATGAAATGCGAACAATAACTTTTCTAAATGTGAATGTTACAGGAGACAGCGATGAACACAGAAGTGTTGTAGAAGGTAATGGGTATCTTTCTACCTGACTAGAATTTCCTGTCACACATTGCTAGGGTTTCCTAGACCTTAAAACCCCTTAAGATGTTGTGTAGGGCTCATGAGGCTAACCTGCAGAAGCATTTTCATGATTGTTAGATATAAAATGCCATAAAGTAAGATGGCTTTCTGCTTTTGTGTAGTTGCCAGAGACAGGAAACATTTGTAGCCTATGTTAAGAATACTTTTGCAAAAGGAAAGTATTCTTAAAGGGGTTTTTCCAGAGGAATCTTCCTTGTTTAAAAAGCAAACAAACCCAGAAACCGTTAAAATAAAAAAGAAGCATTACTCACCTACATCACTTCCCAATTGCTGTTGCTTGACTGCTTCTTTGTTCCCCACTGCTTCCTACTTCCTGTCTAAGTCCAACAAGATGGAAATACCAGAAAAGGCCCACAAAGCCAATTAGTGACCATAGTGGTGACCCGCCTCACCCAGTGATTGGCTGATCTGAATTTTCCTGGATAAGAGCAGCATCAGAACAACAAGGGATCGGTGGAGATGAGTAATGATTCTTTATTATAGTTAACCTTTAAAAAAAAATAATAATAATAATATATCATCACAGAAAACTCCTTTAAAGCATATGCACAATATTTACAGTGTAGGACATGGGACTAGTTTTCTCAGAATCTTGCAGGATGGATACTATAGAATTTGTGGGAGCTACGTCTATAGCATTTATCCCTTGTGTAACTATATTTGCAAGCACCAATGAAGGGATTTACCACAAGCAGCTTGTCACTGTTGGGTCATGAGCTGCTTGGGGACATGTCACTGAGGTTGCAGTGGACGGGACCCTCGCCATACCCTGGCCAAAAGTCAACAAGCCAGGGACAAGATCATCACAAAATGGAGCCAAGCTAGACTGCTTAATTAACAGTGGACAGAATTCTGGAAACCCCCTTTAGGAAGAGGAAGAACATAGTTTATCTGTATATGTCCTACATGAAAATTAAAATGTTGCATTATTTATCTTCACGTCCAGTCATACCCAGAGCTGCATTCATTATTCTGCAAGCTTCTGAGAAGAACTTACGTTGCTGTATCATTGCTGTACTCTGTGCATTGCTGTATAGCTTATATATACAGTATAATACAGATAGTTAGTGGGAGATAGTCAGTGTAGGCTAGATAGTGATATAGTGTAGCTGATCCTGTGCAGGGTGTTAGGTAGTATGATAGGTTCTGCTGTCCATACATACATGCTACAGACATAGTGCTGTGATGTCACAAGTTCGCAACAATATTTAGTGCACCAATCACTAATATGTACTCAGACCTGCTAAAATGTGAAGTTGCATGCATTGCGCAAAAAATTGCGCATCATTAATTGCCAAATTGCGCAATCACGGATATATCGGAGCACTCTATCTGCATATAAAGCTATTGTAATGTTCTGCCATGCCAACCATTTTCTCCAGTCTCAGGAAACTTCTAGCAGCTTGAAAAATGTAGCAATAGTGACCCATGCCTGTATTGAGCGCAATATGTGCATATTTCACTGGAAATTTTCACAATCAAGAAAATAATCGCAAATTCTCGAATTTATGACGAATATTCACCGAAATATTTGAGAAATATTGCCCCTGACGCTCATCACTACTGCTTACTATTTCTAACACTGTTCTGTGAAGGTCATATGAAGGTTACTTTTTTGTGAGACATTGTATTTTTAATGACATTTAATTTACTATAGCTTGTACTGGAAAATAGAAAAAAAAAATGTTGATGAAATTGTTAAAAAAAAGACATATTTCAGTTTTGTTTTTTCCATTTTGTTTGTACAGAGTTCATGGTGTCCTAAAAATGACATGACAAACTTATTCTGCAGGTCAGTAGTTTAGTTTTGAAAAAAAAATGTTTTTCTTACTGAAATATTTAGTACCTTTAGGGGGCCTGAAGATGCGTTCCTCTGATTGCTTATACCATATATTTTAACAGAATACTATTGCATTTATTTTATTTTTTTACTGGTTACCTGTCAAGCCATGCTGCAGGCACGGCCTAACCGGCAGCTTAATGTGACAGGTCTGGGAGCCTTCATAAGTCGCCAGGCTGCCACAGTAACGTCACCGGAGCCTAGCGATTTTGCTGGAGGGGCTCTAATTGCGGGACAGCTACCCATCCTCTGTGTAACTGCTTAGATGCCGTGGTCAACAGGGTTAAACGACTGGAATCGATGTTATCTCTGATCCAAGTCTTTGTGTCTAAGTGCTGATTATACAATCTGCACTCGCCATGTGTGGAGCGAGCTCAGTGCATGAGCCCACTCAATACTCAGCATCCATAACCAGGGGTGCACCTAGCCTTTCTTCTGCCTGACATGAAAAAATAAAACTTAACCTAACCCCTTTCCTCCAGCCCTACTGTTAAATACATACTTGGAAAACATTAAGTACAGAGCTACAAAACATACAGGGTAATACAGCACCACACGCCTCTTACATCCAGTGACCTCTCCTCTGATGTAGACAGTCTCTTAGTCTCTTTCTTCATCTTCTCCATTCAGACCAGTTCGCCATGATTATTTCTTTCAGCCATCTCTTGTCTCTGCAGAGTTTGACAACTACTTTTCCATCCTCCTCCCCACCTTCTGAACACCACTGCCACCTCTAATACTGTGCCCACTGTGCTTCCCAATACTATACTGCAGAAACAGATAATCCCCCAAAAATACTAGCACCACACAGACAGTTCTCCCTTAATAATTATTGGCACACAGTGCACTAAAAAATAACTGTGACCAGCAAATAGTGTCCCTGAAACTTATAGTGCCATAACCATAGGGTCCTCCACCTTTTAGTGCCCCCTGCAGAACTGATGTCCCCATAGTAGCCCCCTTATACTGTGTGCCAGTACAAAAATGCTCCTTTTTACAGCTACAATGTCCTCATGGTGCTTTCTCCAGTTACAAAATAATGACCCCCACCGCATTTTGGCCCAACAGCATGCTGCGCAAATAAAAATAATAAACTCAAATACTTACCTCCATTCTGCTGTCAGCGAAGGAGTGCAAGTCACAGACTTCTTCGGGTCTGTGCCCTGAGCTCTATGCAGCCCGGCTCAGGCAGCGCAATAATGATGACACTGGCCTCTGATAGGCTACAGGAGCTAGGATTAAAGCCTATTAGAGGAAACGCTGGGCCAGTGAGACATCACGGCATTTAACTGTATTGCTGTCCTGAGTACAGGGATGCAGTTCTATATGTAGAGATGAACGTTACCACAATGGAAGCGCTCATTGCCCATGGTCCTTCTACTGACCCCCTCTTGCCCCTACTTGGTGCTGCCTGAGGCAATCACCTCACCTGGCCTCATTGGCGGTGCACCCCTGCCCATAACGTATAGTGACAACAGAGATCGGAGAGGACTTCCATCCCAATCATTGCTGTCCGCTGCGTTATACAGCCAGCATTCACCACTTATGGAGTGGGATCACCTCTTGAGCAGGCTCCATACATTCCCCGCCTATGGATATTAATCATGGGATAACCCCTTCAAAAACTAAATGTGTTTCTTTGCTTGCAATGTATCTAGGGTCATAAATTGGGACCCAAGAAATTAATGTATTTTATACATGCATATATGGACAGCCACTTATTGAATACATACATTAATACAGGCTGGAATTGCTGTTCTGCATTTTTCAAAAGGTAACCAAATACCATAGCATATCCTACTTTCTTCAACCAAAGCAAAATTTTATCTCGGCAATAAGGATGGTATAATTATATAATGAATTGTTAATTGCCGCATATTCTGAAACAGCCATCAGTTGGGGGTCAGTATAATTGATTGCATCTCAAGATGCTGGGATACGGACTGTATCACAGCAGTAACCATATGTTGTTATATTTGGCCGATGCATCCTTCCTAATGACTAACAAAGGCCCCTAGATACACATCTTCTGGATTATGGAATTTCACTGTAAATCATTTTCACTCAATTTTATACTTGGATTAGGACATGTTATGTAGGTGTAGGTATATAAGGCCGTCACTATATAGTATCTTTATATGCATGATAGTTGTATTCATATTCATATAATGCATACACATAGATGTTCTTAAAAAATGTTCTATTACCCCTAAGTACACAAATAGAGACAGTCATGTGTGTGCTTAAAGGGGTTCTGCGCTTTGTTTAAACTGATGATGTATGCTCTAGATAGATCATCAGCATCTGATCGGCAGGGGCAGACAGCCAGGACGTCCGCCAATAAGCTGTTTGAGAAGGTAGCGGCGCTTCAGGACTGTTGGCCCAGTGACATCACGACTAGTATTAACTAGCCTGGGCGGGGCTAAACTCTGTTCACTTCAATGGAGCTTAGCCACGCCCAGGCCAATTGATACTAGTCGTGACGTCACTGGGCCGGCGTTAAACAGTGAGAAGGCCGTAGCGCTCCTGGAGTGCCACTGCCTTCTCAAACAGCTGATCGGCAGGGTTCCCGGGTGGCGGACCCCCGCCGATCAGTTGCTGATGATCTATTCAGAGGATAGCTCATCAGTTTAAACAAAGTACAGAAGCCCTTTAAGGTCAACATTCCTAAGGCCCCATTCACAGGACCATGTCCATTTTGCAGACCACAAAATATGGACACTTGCCATGTGCCGCCCATGTGAGGCCATGTGACTTCAATGGGTCTGTAATCTGCAAGATGCGGCCAAAGATTAGACATGTTCTATCTTTGGCAGAAGGGCCACATAGAACCGGTAGAACACAAAAGGCCTCCCTTGCTCCCTGTGCTTCCTGGTCCATGCCTCTGTGCTGCAAAAGATAGGACATGTCCTATCCTTGTCCGCAGCATGCAGATCACTGACCCTTTGAAGTCAATGGGTCCACACTGCGATGTGGGTGTACACGGCCAATGTCTGTGTTTTGTGGTTTCGCGGTCTGCGGTCTGGAAAATGGACACGGTCGTGGGAATGGGGCCTTATGGTGAGGGATTTACAATCTATGTGATGCTTAGTATGGCAAGTGCATATCAAGTAAAATGTAACTGCACTATGCATTTTACAGTTATGTGTGCCTGCAGCTGCAGAAAACCATGACAGACACATCAGGTACTGCAGAACACCATGATGGATACATCAAGTTCTACACAACATGATGCCAGACACATCCAGTGCTGCAGAACACCATAACAGACACATCAGGTGCTGCAGAACACCATGATGGACCCATCAACTTCTGCAGAACACCATGATGGACATATCAACACCATGCCAGACACATCAGGTGCTGCAGAACACACGATGGATACATCAACACCATGCCAGACACATCAGGTGCTGCAGAACACATGATGGACACACCAACACCATGCCAGACACATCAGGTGCTGCAGAACACATGATGGACACACCAACACCATGCCAGACACATCAGGTGCTGCAGAACACATGATGGACACATCAACACCATGCCAGACACATCAGGTGCTGCAGAACACCATGCCAGACACATCAGGTGCTGCAGAACACCATGATGGACACATCAACTTCTGCAGAACACATGACAGACATAGCAAATGCTGAAGAACATAAGAATGCAGAAGGTCTTGTTGTTCAAAAAGACATTACATATCAATCAATGGTAGACAGGAATTTCCCCCTTACTCTTCAAAATGTGGTTCCTATCTGCTGCTTCTCACCTCTCTATGGCTGATACAACATACAGAAACACTCTGACTTCTTACTACACACTATTCAGCAGCTCCCAACTAGAAGGGGTGGGTGTCTCTAAGGCCGCTCGTTAACCCTATCTCCCTTGTATGTACAGCCTATAGGACAGAGAGTGCAAAAAGTAAAATTTAACCCCTTTAGCAGTCAATTACTGGGTCACTGCATTTACTAAACATTTTCAAAGGTTTTTCTTCTACAGCGTTCAATTTCACTGCATCTGTAGGTTGTTTCTTCTGCTTCTCAGTGAAATACATCAGAAAGGTCCTCTGACAGTTCGATTAGTAGTAGAGATGAGCGAACTTTAAAAAAAAATCTGGTGTTCGTCACCGTCATGTGATCAGTGCAGGGGGCGTGGCTCAGCACGGGATCAAATTCAGTGCTGAGCCACGCCCCCTGCACTGATCACATGACAGTGACGTCACCCCAGGTCCTTCGGCTGTTCAACAGTTCGGGTTGGTGGCAGCCGCCCCTTATGGATTCCATATGCCGCTATAGTGGAATCCATAACGGGATGCGCAACTTACCACAACCCGAACGCCGGACTTTTTTTTAAAGTTCGCTCATCTCTAATTAGTAGCCCTTATTTCCAGTTCCCTTACAACTCATAAACACTCATTTAAAGAGGACATGTCTCCTCTCCTGGCATTGCTATTTTAGTAACTACTTGTGTGGCCATGTAATAATAGTTCTGGAGCATCTTTTCATATAACTCTATCTTGTGCTATTCCTCCAAGGTCCTGGTTAGGGGTTTGTCCCTGTGCAGTCTGACAATATCCAATCAGTGCTGTCAGTTGCAGACTGTGCAGGGACAACCCCCCAACTGGTAACACCCAGAGGAACCTTCATTACAAACCGCTAGAAATTCATTCAAAGGCTTCTATTAAGAACATTTTAAATAATTCAAGGGTCTATTTCTTTCATTCAAAACATATTCGACATAATTGATAATATAGGGATTACGCCCCTAGAATGATTTTCTCTGGATGGGCCCAAGGAACACCAGTCCGACATTGACTTGTAACAATTATATAAATGTCTGTACAATTGTGCTTAAAAGAATTTTCCAACATTTTAGTACTGACGAACTACCTCTGGATAGGTCATCAGTATCTTATAGGTGGGGGTCTGACACCCTGGACCTTGCCAATCAGCTATTTGAGAAGGCATTGGCGCACCTGTGAGCGCATGGCCTTCTCGCAGCTTACCTAGCACATAGCGGCTGTGCTTGGTATTGCGCTCAGCCCCATTCACTCCTATAGAGGTTGAGCTGCACCCAGGGCCAGTGCAAGGATTTTTGCCGCCCTAGGCAAAGATCCATTTTGCCGCCCCCTCATGTCACTCACTCACTGACAGACACACATGCTGACACACATACACTCACTCACTGACACACACACACAGAAACTCACTGAGACATACACTCACTAACTGACCGACACACACACACTGGCAGACAGATACACACTCACTGACAGACATGCACTCACTCAGACACTCACTTACTGACATACACAGAAACTCACTGACAGACATACTCACTTACTGACATACACACACTCACTGACAGACAGACACTCACTCAGACACTCACTGAATAACGTACACAGAAACTGACAGACGTACTCACAGACACACACACACACACACACACATACACTCACTGACAGACAGACACTCACTCAGACACTCATTGAACATGCTGTGATTTTCACGTAACGCAGACATGAAGCGCTCATGTACACAGACCCATCGAAATGAATGGGTCAGAATTCAGTGCAGGTGTAATGCATTCACGTCATGCATTTCACCCGCACGGAAAACTCGCTAGTGTGAAAGGGGCCTAAGACTTAGCATTTTTAGCATTCTGTTTGCTTCTATTTTTTATTTATTTTTTTAGTTCTGGGAATCAGAAAGGACTAACCAAGAGGACTAAATAAGTCTTCCAGCAGTGTTCTGGATATAAGAAATTTATAGTAGCAGGGGTCAGGCAGTTAGCAGGAATGTACAATAGTTAAATCAAGACAATAATTTAGTGAATCAAGAGATTTGTGGCAATTTATCTTAAGAGGTTTGGTATTATTGTAACATCCACCATTCATGCAGAGAGGCTATTCAACGCATCCACTTCTTCCTTACCGGACAAGTGCTAGGTTTATTGTTCATGTCGTCAGTAATTCTGAGGACACAAATGATTTTTTATAAAATTGAAGATTATTTAATAACAAGGTACAAAGCATAACCATCTGTTATCATACAATGTAACCA
This sequence comes from Bufotes viridis, assembly GCA_033119425.1. Taxonomy (NCBI): domain Eukaryota; kingdom Metazoa; phylum Chordata; class Amphibia; order Anura; family Bufonidae; genus Bufotes; species Bufotes viridis. The sequence goes on along the minus strand of CM065596.1, from coordinate 42,586,609 downwards.
ATCAGGTATCAGCATACAGTGCCCGTAGTAATGCTTGGCCTGTCAAGATGAGAGATGATTAGTGGCTATACAGCACATAGTTCCTCTTTGTACCACTTTTATAACTACAGATGAGGGAATTTCTCAAAAATTTTATTCGGCTGGTTCGCCAAATGTTCCTAAAAAATGTGATTCGATACGAATTTATTAGTGGCAAATCGCTTAAAAAATGTCTATTTCCTGGCTGCAGAGAGCCTTTATAGTGGTATAGAACACTGTACCTTCAAGTAACACGCATAGGGAGTCTGCTGTGGTAGTGAAACAATACTGTGAGTCAGCATGACATGTAGATGACAGGTGTCGCTCATAGAAACACTGCACACTTCACTTTTTGGGCAGTTACAGGGCCAAAACTGACCAAATAACAAGCCAAAAAAACAGAGATGACACTTGAATGGAATATTTGCATGTCTTATGTGTTTTGTATCCACTCCTGCTTTTGACTACCAAATCATAAGCCAATTCTAATGCAAAATAGGGACCATGTCATGCAGGCCTTACAGCTGTTACATAGACAGGATCCGTTGTGCGTCCAATTTTTCCTTCCTTCTGACAGATCAGAAGAAGGATCAAATAAATGATGATGTCAGCCAGGCCGAAAGGCAAAATAGCGGCCCAGTCATGAAGTGGGGAGGGTGGAACAGCATAAGAAGTCCACAAAATGTCCCTGTGACAAAGTATTGAGGTGGAAGCAGCATGAGGAGACCAAAGAGTGGCCCAATGACAGAGTCTGGAGATGGCAACAACATCAGGAGGCCACAGAATGGCAAAATGACAGAGTGTGAAGGTCGCGGCAGCAGCAGCATCAGGAGGCCACAGAGTCGCACAATAACAGAGCGTGGAGGTGGCAGCAGCATCAAGAGGAGGCCACGGGGTGCCACAATTACAGTGTGAAGGTGACAGCAGAGGCATGAGGAGACCACAGGGTGGCACAATGACAGAGTGTGGAGGTGGCAGCAGCAGCATCAGGGGGAGGCCACTGGGTGGCACAATGACTGAGTGTGGAGGTGGCAGCAGCATCATCAGGAGGCCACAGAGTGGCACAGTGACAGTGTGGAGGTGGCAGCAGCAGAATCAGGAGGCCACAGAGTGGCAAGGTGACATAGTGTGGAGGTAGCAGCTGCATCAGGAGACCACAGAGTGGCATGGTTCACTAGGTTTACCATACCCTGCCATGGCAGAGGAAAGTAAGCGCAGAGGACCCCTCCCACCCGATCAGAACTGTGAGAGGATGGACGATGGCGCAGATGGGCAGCAGCCAACTGACTACCTAGGATGTCTCTATAGTAGTTCAGTTTGTCCTCCCTCTCAGCAGGTATAAAAAAAGGCCCCCATTTTGGACCGGTAGCGAGAGTCCAGCAAGGTGGAGAGCCAGAGGTCATCCCTCTGCCAAATGGTGACATTTCGGCTGTTACTACGCATGCAAGTTACTCAGAGGGACTCCCTGCCTCCATCTCCACTGCATAATGCCACAGTGTGTTTGGGTCCTCTGCCTTACCTTCCTCATCACCCTGTAGTTCCTCTGGCTGCTCCTGCTCCTCCTCTCCTGTCACCTGTGTAGAAAAACCACCCGTTTCACTACACATTGCTTGCAAGAAATCGTTTATGGCCTTTCTCTGTTCATAGTCGGTCCAACTAATACATGCCAAAAAGGGCTTTAGAACATATAACTGCAACGCCAATTCTACTGTGTTATGTGCCACTTGTGCAGGAATTGGGAGACTAGGGGCTCACCTTGCTCAGGGGCCCACCGGGGGATTCTCATGTACCCCTGTGGGCCAGTCCGAGCCTGTGCACCACTGAACGGCAAATAGGTCCATACTTTTTCCACTTATACATGCCACAAAAAGCTTTAGAACATATAACTGCACCTCTGAACTGTAAATAATATATATATATATATATATATATATATATATATATATATATATATATATATATTTGCTACTAATACACTCCAAAAAGGGCTTTAGAACATATAACTGCACCGCTGAACAACAAATATATATATTTTTTGCCACTAATACACGCCAAAAAGGGCTATAATTTTCTCACTTCACCACACAACAGCAAATTCTTTTTTGTGCCACTAGTACATGCCAAAAAGGGCTATAAAACATATAACTGCACCGCTGAACAACAAATATAGATATTTTTTGCCACTAATACACGCCAAAAAGGCTGTAATTTTCTCACTTCACCACACAACGGCAAATACTTTTTTGTGCCACTAATACTCACCAAAAAAGGGCTTTAGAATATATAACTGCATCGCTGAACAGCAAGTATATATTTTTTTGCCACTAATACATGCCACAAAGGACTTTAGAACATATAAATGCACCACTGAACTGCAAATAATATTTTTTTTTTTGCCACTAATACACGCCAAAAAGGGCTTTAGAACATATAACTGCACTGCTGGACGGCAAATAGGCCCTTATTTTTTTCCACTTATACACACCACAAAAAGCTTTAGAACATATAATTGCACCGCTGAACGGCAAATAATATATATTTTATTGCCACTAATACACGCCAAAAGAGGCTTTAGAACATATAACTGCACCCCTGAACGGCAAATAGGCCCTTACTTTTTTCCACTCATACACTCCACAAACGGCTTTAGAACATATACAGTGCCTTGCAAAAGTATTCATCCACCTTGACTTTTTGGTGTTTTATTACATTACAGCCTTAAGTTCAATGTTTTGTTAATCTGAATGTTATGTGATGGATCAGAACACAATAGTTTAAGTTGGTGAAGTCAAATGAGAAAAATATATAAATAAAACTATTGTTTAGAAATAGAGAATAGAAAATTGGCATGTGCCTATGTATTCACCACCTTTGTTAGGAAGCCCATAAAAAGCTCTGGCGCAACCAATTACCTTCAGAAGTCATATAATTAGTAAAATGATGTCCACCTGTGTGCAATCTATGTGTCACATGATTTGTCATTACATATACACACCTTTTTGAAAGGCCCCAGTGGCTGCAACACCTAAGCAAGAGGCATCACTATTCACTAATCAAACACTGTCATGAAGACCAAGGAACTCTCCAAACAAGTAAGGGAAAATGTTGTTGAGAAGTATAAGTCAGGGTTAGGTTATAAAAAATTATCCAAATCTTTGATGATCCCCAGGACCACCATCAATTCTATCATAACTAAATGTAAAAAACATGGCACAACAGCAAACCTGCCAAGAAACAGCCTCCCACCAAAACTCACGGACCGGGCAAGGAGGGCATCAGTCAGAGAGGCAGCACAAAGACCTGGAGGAGCTGCAGAGTTCCAAAGCAGAGACTGGAGTATCTCTACATAGGAATACAATAAGCTGTACGCTCCATAGAGTTGGGCTTTATGGCAGAGTGGCCAGAAGAAAAAAAACAAGCAAAAAACAAAAAGGCACATTTGGAATTTGCGAAAAGGCATGTGGGAGACTCTCAAAATGTATGGAGGGAGTTGCTCTGGTCTGATGAGACTAAAATTGAACTTTTCAGCGATCAAAGAAAACGCTATGTCTGGCACAAACTCAAAACATCACATCACCCAAATAAAACCATCCCCACAGTAAAACATGGTGGTGGCAGCATCATGCTGTGGGGATGTTTTTCATCAGCCAGGACTGGAAACTGGTCAGAGTTGAGGGAAAGATGAATGGTGATAAATACAGGGATATTCTTGAGCAAAAACCTGTACCACTAAGTGCTAGGACGGAGGTTAACCTTCCAGCGGGACTATGACCCCAAACACACTGCTAAAGCAACACTTGAGTGGTTTAAGGGGAAACATGTAAATGTGTTGGAATGGCCTAGTCAAAGCCCAGATCTCAATCCAATAGAAAATCTGTGGTCAGACTTAAATATTGCTGTTCACAAGCGCAAACCATCCAATGGGCAAAAATCCCAGTGGTAAGATGTGGCAAGCTCATAGAGACTTATGAAAAGCGACTTCGAGCTGTGATTGCCGCAAAAGGTGAATCTAGAAAGTGTTGACTTTAGGGGAGTGAATAGTTATGCACAATGACTTTTTTTGTTATTTTGTCCCATTTGTTTTTTGCTTCACAATAAAAAATAACAAAAACATCTTCTAAGTTGTGGGCATGTTCTGTAAATTAAATGATGAAAATCCTCAAACAATCCGTGTTAATTCCAGGTTGTGAGGCACCAAAACACAAAAAAGTCAAGGGAGGTGAATTTTTTTGCAAGGCACTGTAACCACCGCTGAATGGCAAATAATATATATATTTTTTGCCACCAATACACGCCAAAAAGGGCTGTAATTTTCTCACTTCACCATACAGTAAGCCCTTTTATCTCCACTAATACAAGCCAAAAAATGCTTTAGAGCATATAACTGCACCGCACAAGGGCAAATAAGACGTAGAAATATTTCCTTGTAATAAATACTGTTAATGGCTGTATGAAACAGCACTTGCACTCCAATAGCAAGAACGGTTTGTTGGAATTACAGAGCTGTACAATGGCAATTTGGATCCCCAGTCAGTGCAGCAAAGTGTAATAGGATTGTTCTTATTACCCAGGCTGTAACCTCCCCTACTGAACCCTGTTCTGCTCAAATACTGTGGAATGATTCCTCCCTATCCTTTCCCTGAACATCTATACAGCAAAATAAAAGTTTTAAAATCTTTTCTACCACTGTCCCTAGCGCCTGCTGACGTCTCTTCTTGCACTAAGTACACTGAAAAATGGCTGAATCCAAGATGGCTGAGGCTATTTATAGGGCTGTGACATCACAGGGCTGGCTGCTGATTGGCTGCTTGCATGGCATTGTGGGTGATCCCTCATTCCCAGAGTTCCTTGCTCCATGTCCTAACACGTTCAGCAGCCATTTTAGGAAAAAATGTGATTCATTACCATGAAGCGTAAGGAAATTCGGATTCAGTGCGAATCAAATTTTTCCTGAAATTAGGATCGAATTCCACTTCGTCAACTGCAATTCGCTCATTTCTAATAATAACAATAAAATGTCATACTAAAGGGGTTGTTGTCTCACTTCAGCCAATGGAATTTATCATGTAGAGAAAGAAAATACAAGGCGCTTACTAATGGACTAATTATATTGCTTCCTTTGCTGGCTTGATTCTTTTTTAGTCGCATTATAGACTGCTCGCTTCCAGGGATTATGAATCATCGTTACATATCAGATACGAGGTGGCTGGGATGGGAAATGCTGCTCATGGATGCTCCCATGATCCGGGCCACCAGAGAAGCCGGCACTTTTTCTATAGTGTGAAGAATGACCACCACTGCTGGATTGCAGGGTGGTTGTAACCACGGAAACGGGCAGTGTATAATGTGATGAAAAATAAATCAAGCCAGCAAAGGAGGCAATATGGACAATCACAATACGTTAGGAAGTGCCTTGCATTAAAGGGGTTGTCTCACTTCAGTAAGTTGCATGTATCATGTAGAGGAAGTTAATACAAGCCATCTGTTAATGTACGGTTATTACCCATATTGCTTACTTTGCTGGCTGGATTAATTTTCCCATCACATTATACACAGCTTGTTTGCAGCCCACCCTGCAATCCATCACACCAACTGGTGGCTGGGACCGTGAGAGCGCACATAGGCTAGTGTCACGAGTTGGAGGTCTCACGAAAGACCTCCGCGTCATCTAGCAATAAACATTCGGCAAACAGGCACAGTCACATCAGAGTTTATTGCACAAACAAAGACAAGGAAGGAAACACAGGAAAAACACGAGCTCTATGTACTGTCAGCACAGTGGGAGAAAACCTCCACTGCGCCACTGTCTAGTAATACTCCAGAGGGGCGTGACTAAGCTACTCCTGGTATTCACTAGGGCCCCAGATGGTAGGGTTAGGCTTTGCTGCAGGAAGTTGCTAGGGTCCACTCTGGGGCGTGAACTAGACAGTGACAACAGGAACTAAGGGACAACAGGTACCATAAGGTACCAACAGTACATAGGCAGAGATGACATATACAGGTGAATACAAACTAAACAACTGATAACACGAGCAGGAGTTCTTCGCAAGGAACCAGAAGTGGCAATGAGCAGAGAAGGACTTGCTCCACCAGTAGAATACTGCGTGGCCTAGCCCATTGCACTCTGCAGCAAGGTAAGCAGCAGAGAGGGCTTGCTGAACAGAGACATAACACATGCACAGCTCATGGTAACCAGCAGCGGAAGGGCTGCTCCAAGGGCATAACCAAGAGGACAAAGTAACACGGACATAGCTCATGGCTACCAGCAACATGTGAGTTGCTGCACAGGCGGCGCCCCTGCACCAGCAGCAGGACAGCTGCTCCGAGGGCATAACCATGAGACGATAACGTTCCCCCTCCGATGAACGACAGACCCCCTTCCGGGGGAGACAGAAAAAGCAAAGCAAGGCGAAGACATAATAATCACAAGGTGACTCAAACATTAACAAATCAGGGCAAAGGCATCAAGACATGGAATACGGACAACAATGAACAAGTAGGCGAACCCACAGAGCACAGACAGACACAGATCCCATTGGTCAGCAGCATGGGAGACAGAGTACGAACCAGGAGCCGGACAGGACAAACACACACCAGGAGAGCTGACGCAGAACTGAAGGAACATAAGCCTTATATACAGGTTCCATGGGTGCAGCAGAGAGGCCACACCCATGGAGCAGACAGAGAGGATTATCTCCTGATAGGAACATAGGGGAGTTAACCCATACAGAATCACAAAGAACACACAGAAACGAAACCACAGCGAGGAGCTGCCATACGAGCATGGACGGAAGATCACAGCCAGAGATAGCGGCTGTGACAGGCTAGTGCTTTTTCCTATATTGTGCAAGCAAGACCACCACTGACGGATTGCAGGGTGGTCTGTAACCCTGGAAACGAGCGGTGCATAATGTGATAGAAAAATGGATACTGCCAGCAAAGGAAGCAATATGGATAATAACAATATATGAGTAAATGGCTTGTATTAACTTTCTCTACATGATAACGGCCACTTACTGAAGTGAGACAACTAGAGTTGAGAGTACACCTGAAGTCAATGGGGACCCGAACTTTGGGGCACTAAAATGGCTCTACAAGAGCTGCAAAAGGCAGCAAAATGTGGGTAAGAGCAGGACAAGTGCCCTGCAAACAAATGTGGATAGGGAAATGACTTAAAATAAAATAAAATAAATAAATATTAAAAATAATAATCTTGAACTAGGAGGAGGAGGTCCATATGGAGTAGGAGGTTGAGGAGGCGGTGGACTTGGTGGTGTAGGTGAAAGCGGTGGTGGAGAAGGTAGTCGCCAACAACACTGTTTTTTGTTTTTAACTTTTTCTTATTTTTTATTTTATTTGGGTAGACCCCCAAACATTGGGAAATATAGAAAATAAAACTATGAGAAAGTGCGCTGGAGTATAACAAAGGCTAGGCGAGGCCGGTATACATGTCTATTCTGCACAAGGTATGGACAAGTCCTGTGGGATCCATGCCTGTTTCATTTTAATGAACGTGAGCTTGTCCACATTGGCTGTGGACAGGTGGTTGCGCTTTTCTGTGATAACGCCCCCTGCCGTGCTAAACACACGTTTAGACAATACACTGGCTGCAGGGCAGGCCAGCACCTCCAAGGCATAAGGGGCAAGCTCAGGCCATGTGCCCAATTTGGAGACCCATAAGTTGAATGAGGCAGACCCATCAGTCAGTACATGTAGGCGTGTGCAAACATACTGTTCCACCAATTTGTTGGAATGCTGCCTCCTGCTAAGACTTTACATATCAGCTGGTGGTGCTGGTTCTTGTGGTGTGCTGCCAAAGCTTTTCACATTTCGGCCATGCTAACCCTGTCTTCTGAGATGCTTGCGGTGCCCCAGCTGCGTTGGTGACTTCTTCCTCCTCCTCTGCCTTCGCCTTGTGCTTCGACTGAGGCCCCGGTGTTAGGTGGGAATGCCAATAGCAGCGCATCTACCAGCGTGCGCTTGTAAGAGGTATAGATCACCCAACAATCTAAACACCGCCAAATTTACAGAATATATTTCCCAGTCAGGTGTGCAGTGCAGGTGTAGTTTGAAAGAAAAAAAGGGGTACAGATCACCCAGTAATCTAAACACTGCTGAATTTACAGAATATATTTCCCTGTCAGGTATGCAGTGCAGGGGTACTTTGAAAGAAAAAAGGGATATAGATCACCCAACAATCTAAACGCCACCGAATTTACAGAATATATTTCCCTGTCATGTATGCAGTGCATCAGGAACACACCCTCCAAGCCACTTGTGAATGACTGGTCTGATAACCGTGGAAATGTCGACCCATAATCTAAGATGTGGATTTGCTGATTACATTTCACCCTCAAAAATGCAGTTCAGGCGGCAAATGTACTTTATGGCAAAAAATGAAAGTGATTTTTTTCACTAACAATATCACAGTTGTATTTACTGGTTGTATTTCACTGTCAGAAATACAATACACGTCGCAAATATACTTTATGGCAAAAAATACGTGATTTTTTTTACCAACATTGTCACAGTAGTATTTATTGGTTATATTTCACACTCAGAAATACAGTGCAGGCCGCAAATGTACTTTATGGCAAAAAATAAGTTATTTTTTTTTCACCAACAATGTCACAGTTCTATTTACTGGTTATATTTAGAAATACAGTGCAGGTTGCAAACGTACTTTTTAGCAAAAAGAAAATTAATTTGTCCCCCCAGAATCTAACAGATGGATTTACTTAATTTGCTTACACTGTCACATATGCATCACAGGGGTACTTTACAGAAAAAAATGTGAATATGTCACCCACTGGGTCCCAAAACTCACAGACGGATTACCTATATTATTTTCCCTTCCCCTGGCACATATGCAATGCAGGTGCACTTAAAAAATGGGTATATGTCGCTCACTGAACTAAAAGAACAGGATTAAATTATTGTCCCGGGCACATATGCAGGTGCAAGTTAACTACACTTTCACAAAATGGCTGCCGACACCCACCTAACTAACAGACCGATAAAACTTATTTTTCTGTGTCACTGAGCTCAGGTCAGGGTAAAAAAAAGTTTCATTGCACCCACAAGAAAAATCGCTGTAGATTGCTGAATTAACAAGAAGTTCTGATATCAGATTCTTTCCTATTCTCTCACTCACAGAAGCAGCATCCTATCCCTACACTAGTAAGAGTAAGGCGTGTGCCGCTACGTGACTCCAGCTTATATAGAGGCTGGGTCACATGCTGCACTTGGCCAATCGCAGCTATGCCATTAGTAGGTATGGCTGTGATGGCTTCTAAGGGCTCACATGTTAAACGCTTGTTAATTGGCTGCATTGCAGACTTTCAACAAGCTTTAATAAATGGCCGAACACTGAACTCGAACCCAAACATTTATGAAAATGTTCGGGTTCGGGTATGAAAATTACTAATTTTACAGTTCGGTTTCGCTCAACTCTAGAGACAACCTCTTTAAAGGGATTCTGTCACCTGGAAAATCAATAGGTTCTTATAGCTCTTCATACCTTCTTTCCATAGGTGTTCTTTAGACTTGGATATGGCATTCTACCTTCATGAAAATCCTCTTTTATCTTTATGCTAATGACACCTGAAGGTGCCCAGAGGGGCGTTCATTCAAAAAGTGCCCAGGAACGCCTTCCATCCAGTGCCCAGGCCCACCCCTCTCTCTGCTCATACCATACGTCCCTGGCATTGCGACTGCCATCAAGCTCCGCCCCCACTGGCTACGTCACTGGTAGCCGAAAAGCCCGCCCACTCCTTCCCTCCAGCTTCACTAACATCCACCGAGCCGACTCCTGCGCTCTTCCTGTTTAACTGAGTGCATGCCCAGTGAAACACTTGAGGCTGATGCGCTCAGTTAAACAGGAAGAGCGCAGGAGCCGGCTCGGTGGATGTTAGTGAAGCTGAGAGAAGGAGTGGCAGGGTTATCGGCTACCAGTGACGTAGCCAGTGAGGGCGGAGCTTGACGGCAGTCGCAATGCCAGGACATATGGTATGAGCAGAGAGAGGGGCGGGCCTGGGCTCTGTCTGGGCACTGGATGGAAGGCGTTCCTGGGCACTTTTTGAATGAAAATAACGCCCCTCTGGGCACCTTCAGGTATCATTAGCATAAAGATAAAAGAAGATTTTCATGAAGGTAGAAAGCCAGATCTAAGTCTAAAGAACACCTATGGAAAGAAGGTATGAAGAGCTATAAGTACCTATGTTTGGCTTAATATTGATTTTCCAGGTGACAGAATTCCTTTAAGTCTGTTATATGTTATACTCTTTGAATTCAGTTATTTCATATTGTACTATCGAGCTCATTGAATTCGAGCGTGGTTCTGCAATAGGATGTCACTGTTGCAACAAGTCAGTTTGTATAATTTCTTTCCTCTTAGATATTCTACCATTTATTGTGAGTGATATGATTGCAAAGTTGAAGCATTTTGAAATCCCAGCAACTCAGCCATAAAGTGGAGACCACGTAAAGTTACAGGGCGAGATCACCAAGTGCTGAGGTGCATAAAAGTCACCTACGCTCTGCTGACTCAACAACTGCAGAACACCAGATCTCCTTTGGCATTAATATCAGCACAAGAACTGTTCTTCTGGAGCTTCATGATGTGGGTTTCTATAGCTGAGCAGCTGCATCAAAGCCTTACATCACTAAACACAATGCCAAGCATTGGATGAAGGTATGTAAAGCACAACACCACTGGACTCTGGAGCATTGCACAACATGTTCTGTGGAGTGATGGATGTTGTTTCTCTATCTGGCAGTTAGATGGACAAGTCTGTGCTTGGTTTATGACTGGAGAACATTACCTGCCTGACTGCATTGTGCCAACTGTGAAGTTTGGTGGAGGAAGGATAATGCTATGGGATTGTTTTTCAGGGGTTGAAAATATTAAAGCTTCAGCATACCATGACATTTGGACAATTGTGTGCTTTTAACTTTGTGAAACAATTTGGGAAGCCACTTTTATGGTCCATTATGACTAGGCCCCAGTGAACAAAGCAAGGTCCCTAAATGAATTGGTGGGTGAGTCCGGTGTGGAAGAACTTGGCTGTCCCACACAGAGCCCTTACCTCATCCCCACCCAACACCTTTGGGAAGACCTAGAATGGAGCTTTCAACTCAGACCCTCTCATTCAACATCAGTATGTGATTTTCACGCATCACTTTTGCGTTGCGTGAAAATCGCAGCATGTTCTATATTCTGCGCATTTTCACGCAACGCAGGCCCCATAGAAGTGAATGGGGATGCGGAAAATCGCAAGCATCCGCAATCATGTGCGGATGCGTTGCCATTTTCCCGCATGGTTGCTAGGATACGATCGGATGGGGACCCGATCGTTATTATTTTCCTTTATAACATAGTTATAAGGAAAATAATCGCATTCTAATTACAGAATGCAATGTTCCCCGGCTTTAAAGGGTTAAAAATAATAAAGAGTTAACTTACCTTCTCCCATTGTACGCGCAGAGCCCCAGAACGTCTTCTCTCTTGATAGTTTGGATGCTTGAGGACCTGTGGTGACGTCACATGGTCACATGGTCCAATCATAGAAGCATTTGAGTGGACCATGTGACCCATGTGATCCTGTGACATCACGGCAGGTCCTTCATCCAAAAATCGCGGCGATTCCCGCAACGCACCCGCATCTTATCCGGGCGTCAAACATGACGCCCGTGTGCAAGAGGCCTTATATACAGGTTCCATGGGTGCAGCAGAGAGGCCACACCCATGGAGCAGACAGAGAGGATTATCTCCTGATAGGAACATAGGGGAGTTAACCCATACAGAATCACAAAGAACACACAGAAACGAAACCACAGCGAGGAGCTGCCATACGAGCATGGACGGAAGATCACAGCCAGAGATAGCGGCTGTGACAGGCTAGTGCTTTTTCCTATATTGTGCAAGCAAGACCACCACTGACGGATTGCAGGGTGGTCTGTAACCCTGGAAACGAGCGGTGTATAATGTGATAGAAAAATGGATACTGCCAGCAAAGGAAGCAATATGGATAATAACAATATATGAGTAAATGGCTTGTATTAACTTTCTCTACATGATAAAGGCCACTTACTGAAGTGAGACAACTAGAGTTGAGAGTACACCTGAAGTCAATGGGGACCCGAACTTTGGGGCACTAAAATGGCTCTACAAGAGCTACAAAAGGCAGCAAAATGTGGGTAAGAGCAGGACAAGTGCCCTGCAAACAAATGTGGATAGGGAAATGACTTAAAATAAAATAAAATAAATAAATATTAAAAATAATAATCTTGAACTAGGAGGAGGCGGTCCATATGGAGTAGGAGGTTGAGGAGGCGGTGGACTTGGTGGTGTAGGTGAAAGCGGTGGTGGAGAAGGTAGTCGCCAACAACACTGTTTTTTGTTTTTAACTTTTTCTTATTTTTTATTTTATTTGGGTAGACCCCCAAACATTGGGAAATATAGAAAATAAAACTATGAGAAAGTGCGCTGGAGTATAACAAAGGCTAGGCGAGGCCGGTATACATGTCTATTCTGCACAAGGTATGGACAAGTCCTGTGGGATCCATGCCTGTTTCATTTTAATGAACGTGAGCTTGTCCACATTGGCTGTGGACAGGTGGTTGCGCTTTTCTGTGATAACGCCCCCTGCCATGCTAAACACACGTTTAGACAATACACTGGCTGCAGGGCAGGCCAGCACCTCCAAGGCATAAGGGGCAAGCTCAGGCCATGTGCCCAATTTGGAGACCCATAAGTTGAATGAGGCAGACCCATCAGTCAGTACATGTAGGCGTGTGCAAACATACTGTTCCACCAATTTGTTGGAATGCTGCCTCCTGCTAAGACTTTACATATCAGCTGGTGGTGCTGGTTCTTGTGGTGTGCTGCCAAAGCTTTTTCACATTTCGGCCATGCTAACCCTGTCTTCTGAGATGCTTGCGGTGCCCCAGCTGCGTTGGTGACTTCTTCCTCCTCCTCTGCCTTCGCCTTGTGCTTCGACTGAGGCCCCGGTGTTAGGTGGGAATGCCAATAGCAGCGCATCTACCAGCGTGCGCTTGTAAGAGGTATAGATCACCCAACAATCTAAACACCGCCAAATTTACAGAATATATTTCCCAGTCAGGTGTGCAGTGCAGGTGTAGTTTGAAAGAAAAAAAGGGGTACAGATCACCCAGTAATCTAAACACTGCTGAATTTACATAATCTATTTCCCTGTCAGGTATGCAGTGCAGGGGTACTTTGAAAGAAAAAGGGATATAGATCACCCAACAATCTAAACGCCACCGAATTTACAGAATATATTTCCCTGTCATGTATGCAGTGCATCAGGAACACACCCTCCAAGCCACTTGTGAATGACTGGTCTGATAACCGTGGAAATGTCGACCCATAATCTAAGATCTGGATTTGCTGATTAAATTTCACCCTCAAAAATGCAGTTCAGGCGGCAAATGTACTTTATGGCAAAAAATGAAAGTGATTTTTTTCACTAACAATATCACAGTTGTATTTACTGGTTGTATTTCACTGTCAGAAATACAATACACGCCGCAAATATACTTTATGGCAAAAAATACGTGATTTTTTTTACCAACATTGTCACAGTAGTATTTATTGGTTATATTTCACACTCAGAAATACAGTGCAGGCCGCAAATGTACTTTATGGCAAAAAATAAGTTATTTTTTTTTCACCAACAATGTCACAGTTCTATTTACTGGTTATATTTCACCCTTAGAAATACAGTGCAGGCTGCAAACATACTTTTTAGCAAAAAGAAAATTAATTTGTCCCCCCAGAATCTAACAGATGGATTTACTTAATTTGCTTACACTGTCACATATGCATCACAGGGGTACTTTACAGAAAGAAAATGTGAATATGTCACCCCCTGGGTCCCAAAACTCACAGACGGATTACCTATATTATTTTCCCTTCCCCTGGCACATATGCAATGCAGGTGCACTTAAAAAATGGGTATATGTCGCTCACTGAACTAAAAGAACAGGATTAAATTATTGTCCCGGGCACATATGCAGGTGCAAGTTCACTACACTTTCACAAAATGGCTGCCGACACCCACCTAACTAACAGACGGATAAAACTTATTTTTCTGTGTCACTGAGCTCAGGTCAGGGTAAAAAAAAGTTTCATTGCACCCACAAGAAAAATCGCTGTAGATTGCTGAATTAACAAGAAGTTCTGATATCAGATTCTTTCCTATTCTCTCACTCACAGAAGCAGCATCCTATCCCTACACTAGTAAGAGTAAGACGTGTGCCGCTACGTGACTCCAGCTTATATAGAGGCTGGGTCACATGCTGCACTTGGCCAATCGCAGCTATGCCATTAGTAGGTATGGCTGTGATGGCTTCTAAGGGCACACATGTTAAACGCTTGTTAATTGGCTGCATTGCAGACTTTCAACAAGCTTTAATAAATGGCCGAACACTGAACTCGAACCCAAACGTTTATGAAAATGTTCGGGTTCGGGTACGAAAATTACTAATTTTACAGTTCGGTTTCGCTCAACTCTAGAGACAACCTCTTTAAAGGGATTCTGTCACCTGGAAAATCAATAGGTTCTTATAGCTCTTCATACCTTCTTTCCATAGGTGTTCTTTAGACTTGGATATGGCATTCTACCTTCATGAAAATCCTCTTTTATCTTTATGCTAATGACACCTGAAGGTGCCCAGAGGGGCGTTCATTCAAAAAGTGCCCAGGAACGCCTTCCATCCAGTGCCCAGGCCCACCCCTCTCTCTGCTCATACCATACATCCCTGGCATTGCGACTGCCATCAAGCTCCGCCCCCACTGGCTACGTCACTGGTAGCCGAAAGCCCGCCACTCCTTCCTCCAGCTTCACTAACATCCACCGAGCCGACTCCTGCGCTCTTCCTGTTTAACTGAGTGCATGCCCAGTGAAACACTTGAGGCTGATGCGCTCAGTTAAACAGGAAGAGCGCAGGAGCCGGCTCGGTGGATGTTAGTGAAGCTGGGGGGAAGGAGTGGGCAGGGTTATCGGCTACCAGTGACGTAGCCAGTGGGGGCGGAGCTTGACGGCAGTCGCAATGCCAGGGACATATGGTATGAGCAGAGAGAGGGGCGGGCCTGGGCTCTGTCTGGGCACTGGATGGAAGGCGTTCCTGGGCACTTTTTGAATGAAAATAACGCCCCTCTGGGCACCTTCAGGTATCATTAGCATAAAGATAAAAGAAGATTTTCATGAAGGTAGAAAGCCAGATCTAAGTCTAAAGAACACCTATGGAAAGAAGGTATGAAGAGCTATAAGTACCTATGTTTGGCTTAATATTGATTTTCCAGGTGACAGAATTCCTTTAAGTCTGTTATATGTTATACTCTTTGAATTCAGTTATTTCATATTGTACTATCGAGCTCATTGAATTCGAGCGTGGTTCTGCAATAGGATGTCACTGTTGCAACAAGTCAGTTTGTATAATTTCTTTCCTCTTAGATATTCTACCATTTATTGTGAGTGATATGATTGCAAAGTTGAAGCATTTTGAAATCCCAGCAACTCAGCCATAAAGTGGAGACCACGTAAAGTTACAGGGCGAGATCACCAAGTGCTGAGGTGCATAAAAGTCACCTACGCTCTGCTGACTCAACAACTGCAGAACACCAGATCTCCTTTGGCATTAATATCAGCACAAGAACTGTTCTTCTGGAGCTTCATGATGTGGGTTTCTATAGCTGAGCAGCTGCATCAAAGCCTTACATCACTAAACACAATGCCAAGCATTGGATGAAGGTATGTAAAGCACAACACCACTGGACTCTGGAGCATTGCACAACATGTTCTGTGGAGTGATGGATGTTGTTTCTCTATCTGGCAGTTAGATGGACAAGTCTGTGCTTGGTTTATGACTGGAGAACATTACCTGCCTGACTGCATTGTGCCAACTGTGAAGTTTGGTGGAGGAAGGATAATGCTATGGGATTGTTTTTCAGGGGTTGAAAATATTAAAGCTTCAGCATACCATGACATTTTGGACAATTGTGTGCTTTTAACTTTGTGGAAACAATTTGGGGAAGCCACTTTTATGGTCCATTATGACTAGGCCCCAGTGAACAAAGCAAGGTCCCTAAATGAATTGGTGGGTGAGTCCGGTGTGGAAGAACTTGGCTGTCCCACACAGAGCCCTTACCTCATCCCCACCCAACACCTTTGGGAAGACCTAGAATGGAGCTTTCAACTCAGACCCTCTCATTCAACATCAGTATCTGACCTCACAATGGCTCTTCTGGTTGAATTGGCAAAATTTAACACACACATTTCAAAAGCCTTCCTAGAAGAGTGGACGCTGTTTCAGCAGCAATGTGGAAGGGGAGGTGGGGGGGGGGGCAACTCCGTATTATTACCTATTGATTTAGAACAGATGTCATAAAAGCTCCTGTAGATGTTTTGTGTAGGTGTCCCTGTTCCCTGTTAGTCTAGGTTCCTGTTATCCATTGTATTTCCAAGTGATAACTGTCCCCATACTTTAGTCCACATAGTGAGAGGAAATTATCATTCACCCATGCAGAAAAAGGTTGCAAACACTGTGTTTTCAACTTTTTTAACACCACTTGTACAAAAAAATTGGTGCGACCAACGTTTCTCATGGCGAAGGTTCTGGCATTGTAGTCATGATCCAAGTTTACAATTAAAATGTTCTCTATGACCTAGAAAAATGAAATATAATAATAGAAAACAATAAAAAATTTTATTAAGACAGGTGCCGGCCTCCCCATAACTTTGTCGCATCCAGCGCCAGTTCTTAATGTAAGACAGCTAATGAGCTGTCTTACATTAAGACCATTTTCTACGCCTAAAATAGGGGTAGAAAATGGTGAATGAGACAGGCCTGCAGGCCGTCCCCTTCCCTGCCCACAATTTCAGACCTTGCATGAGCGGGGCGAAATTGTAGATAGAGGCGCAACTAACTGCTATATATGACTGGAATATGCCCAAGTTAGGCTTATTTCAGAATAGTAATTGACCCCCTTTGCTATGACTAGGCATACTGTTAACAACATTTGTCTAATGAAAGAGGTTGCATATTCAAACATACTCAAAATTGTCTAGAGATAAATCAAACTCAGTGACTCTTCCGCCTCCCACCAAGAGGTGTAAATTGCAGCTGCTGCACCCCCATAATATATGTGACATGGTTCTACACCATGGACCTTTTTTAATATTGGTGTCTTTCTATGGAGCAGAGGGACCTTTAGGGCACCAAAGCATGGGTGCAACTGCTACCATTGCAACCCATACATTTTATGGGTTATCAATAATCTGTTCATGACACATATCTAGTCACCACCAGCCAACTTTTTCCATAAGTGACATTGGTGGTGGCTCTTTTTTTTCTTAAAATACTGCTTCCCAAGTTACGCATATAATTAACCCTAAGGGTATTATTTTTTCGCTCCCCTGGTATTCACCCTTTAACCCCTGTAAAAGGATCTAGCTTTCACTGCAATGAACCAACCTACCTCCTGCATAGTTAACCAAATGGGCTTAAGTACTTCAGTGCAGGAACTGGGAGCTCGGGATACAGAAAATGCACCAAAATTGCAGGTAAACTGCAGGAGCCGTCTGAACAGTCATTAAGGCTTAGATGCAGGTTACTAGATTCGGACTGAACACTGGTAGTGTAGATGAATGAAGACACAGGACAAACTAGCAGGCTGGGTAATAGTGAAGACACAGACAGGGAAGGTGGGCTCTGTACTTGACAGGAAATGAACAAGGCAGATGGACAGGCTTAAGGTTGAGGTTCACACACCATGTTTTTGCCATACGTTTAACATATACAAAAAACTGATGCCACTGATGGAGGCCATACAGTGGCATCTTGTCACCATAGAGTCGCATTGAAAAAAAATGTATACGTTAATGTATATAGCTTTTTACCAGACTCTGCAGGATGGAAAAGCAAGGTATGCTATGCATTTGTATCCTTTTTTCCCAGTGTGTACATTAAACTGATTGCAAAAACGGAATGTGAACCCATCCTAAATTAAACAGGAACATAACTGAAACTGAAAGGTAGAAGCACCCAGCCAGGATGGAAACAGAACTTAGAGTACGACAGAAGCACAGGCAGAATAAAGCGCAGAATAAAAGGAGGTATATCGCAATAGCACAGTAGACGATCAACAACTTGGCTGGTCATCAGGGAACCTAAAAGCTAAAGCATCCTCTGCATGGAAAAGGTTCCCAAGGACCCCCAGCCATTGGCTGGGAAAGAATTTTGAAGCACATGCACTGTCCCTTTAAGGGTGCCTTCACATGCTGCACATTTTGTTGCAGAGATTTTTGAGACTGAAAATCAGTTCCATTTTTTGAATGAGGAGGCAAGCACATGGATTTCTGCAAGCCCCAGTCCAGTGAATGGAACTTATTTTGACTGTAGTAAATTTCTGCAACAAAATCCGTAGCCTGTGAAGGCCAGAGGTGAACTCACAAGCCCTAAGGGGATGGAGGCTGGAGAACTAGGAAGCAGCATGGTGAGTAGCACGGCATCAGTGCCCACAGGGGAGAGAAGGTCAACGGTGGCCATGGGCAGTTGTATTAACAATCGCTATGGGAAACTCAACTTTTTCTTACCAAAATGTCTTTTAAATAACAGCTTTTTGACATTATTCTGGATTTTCACATATATTATATTAAGGACAGAAATTCTCTATTCCAGTTTCTTTTTTCCTGTAAAGAAAGTGGTACTGCATTGAGCTCCGTGGTAGCACAAAGTACAGAGAAACCTGTATTTTGATCTATCTTGGTAAAGTCAATTAATCTCCTAACCTTAGTCATAATTAGGCAGGTTTAACTTCATCAATCTAGTCTAATAGGAATAAATGAGAATCTCAACCTTTCCACTTTTCATCATTCTGTAGCCTCTCACTAAATGTGTTCTCAGATAGTGTGCGAAACTAATTTGAGATCTTCCACCTTAATCTCTTGTTGTTACTGTTCCCTTGGCAAGAAAAGTTATTACAAATCAGAGACTTGTTAAACAGAAGAGGGCATGTGTTAACTACAGCTAAAAAATGCTACCAGGATGACATTGATAGCAAGAAAATCAAACAATGCTCTCAACACATTAGCAATGCCTGG
Source organism: Bufotes viridis (assembly GCA_033119425.1). Classification (NCBI taxonomy): domain Eukaryota; kingdom Metazoa; phylum Chordata; class Amphibia; order Anura; family Bufonidae; genus Bufotes; species Bufotes viridis. The sequence continues at coordinate 42,567,464 of CM065596.1, read as the reverse complement.
GAAAATTTCAATTGTCAAATTACTTTGAAATGTGAATGCATGTATCGTGTGTGTGCTAAGAAATTGTAGTGTGCCTCAGTGACTAATGTCAGGGACCAGTGTTGGACTGGGGTGTCTAGGACCCAACAGTAAAATTTATTTTGGGGGCCCAACGTATAGATACATTCAAATATAATAAATAATATTTCAAGTTTTTTATATGAACTTAGGCTGGTTGAGGTGCTGTACACTGAATATATGTATGTAGTGCAGTAAGTCTACTGTGTTATGTGCCACTTGTGCAGGGGGTGGGAGACTAGGGGACCACCTTGCTCAAGAGCCCTCCGGGGGATTCACCTGTACCCCTGTGGGCGAGTCCGAGTCCGTTCTGTTTCTGTTTGTTATACGTGGATGAGACATTGCACCAGAAGAAGCCACATCCTGAAGAAGACACATATCCAACCTTTTAGCAGTTGTATAGACATGTGCTCAACATAAACTTGAAAATTGAAAGAATCACTAAGGGGGTCATTTACTAATCTGAAATACGCCTAACCGTTGCACCGCCATCTGCAACTTTTTCCCACTCATGCCAGGTCTAAAATTGTGGGCGTGGCGTGGGTGGGGACGGGCTGGCAGATCCATCTGATTTATCATTTTCTATGCCTGTTTTAGGCATAAAAAATGGTCTAGATGTAAGACACATCAGAAGCTGTCTGTTGGTTATCCAATAAAGTCTTTCCAGAGTGTTGTACCTCACCCTGTGTTGTCTGAGTAGTGTTCCACCCACAGGAAAGGAGCACAGGTGTTCGGTGGTATGATCCCTGGCCCTTCGCAATGCTAGGGAGGCTCGTCCCTGTCGCTGCTTGCCATTGGCTGCCCCCCCCCCCCTAACACGGGATGTTTTCATCCTTGCACGGGGAGAAGGAGCGGGAAGCCAGGTAAGTATATTCATTGTGAGGGCCCAGCATACGGGGGGCCATTTTATAGTCTTGTATAACCCCTTTAATTGATAGAATAACTAATTAACACTAGTGTAGGATTCAGATGTAGGCTGAGATGCATTGTATTGTCATCATTAAGCAGGTGATTACCATATTTTTTTGCCCTATAAAACACACTTTTTTCCCCCAAGTGGGGGGGAAATGTCAGTGCGTCTTACGGGGTGAATTCTAATAATTGATTCCATTATGGAAGCGGTCATTAATACAAGAGGACCAGAAAGCGGTAAATGCAGCTCTCCCTGAGCTCTATACTCACCGCTTCCTGGTCCTTGGCCGCTTGCTGTGCTGTGACTGCGCACAGCATGAGAACGTTGGTACACTGTGACTTCACAGCAGGAGAGGTAAGTTAATTGTTAATTGTATTTTAATGCTTGCTCTGAGCCTGGGGGTCTGCTTGGGGGTCATTCACATCGGCTCTGATCTGAGGTCTGCTTGGGGGGTCATTCACATAGGGGGTCTTTTCTGAGGTCTGCTTGGGGTGTCATATTCACATTGGGGATCTGATCTCAGGTCTGGTTGAGGGTCTTATGAATATTGGGGTTCTGAGCCGAGGTCTGATTAACATTGGGGGTCTGATTGTGGCTCTAAGGAGAAGTCTTATTAAGGCCTCTTGCACACGACAGTATTTTGCGGACCGTGTACTGGCAGTTTTTTCAGTTCAGTATACTGACAGTATACTGAACCATTCACTTCAATGGGCCTGCAAAAAATACTGAAGTGTCTCCGTATGCCTTCTGTTTCTGTTTTTCCGTTTTTCCGTTCCGTTTAAATATAGAACATGTCCTATTCTTGTCCGCAAATCACGTTCAGTGGCTCCATTCAAGTCAGTGGGTCTGGAAAAAAAAACGGAAAGCATACGGAAAGGCATCCGTATGTCTTCCGTATCTGTTCTGTTTTTGCTGTACAATCTATTGAGAATTTAAAGCCCAGCCAAATTTTTTCTATGTAATTACTGTAAACTGTATATACCATTTGGAAAAACGGAACGGAAAAACGGAACGGAAACACAGCAGAAGAAAAAAAACGTAAAAACTGATCCATTATAAAAGGACCGCAAAACTCTGAAAAAGCCATACGGTCATGTGCAAGAGGCCTAACATTGAGGGTCTGATTGGGGTTCTAAGCTGAGAATTGATTAACACTGGAGGTATGATTGGGGCTCTGAGCTGAGATCTCATTAAAAATATTTCTTACTTTCCTCCTCTAAAACCTAGGTGCGTACAATGGGCAGTCATGTCTTATGGTGTGAAAAATATGGTAAGTATCTAAACCTTGTGTATCTAAACCTTGTGATCCAGAACCTGAATATTATTCTCTCCAGTCTATGATTGCTTACCTGTGCCAGACTTCACTGTTCATTAACAGCACTTACAGTTTCTTAATGGGCCTTTACATGGGCCAATGATCAGGACAATTATCAGGAAGGAATGATCCTTCCAGATAATTGCCTGATGAACAAGGAAGCGCTTGTTCATCAAATGAAAGCATTGGTGATCTGATACAAATATATATGTGGACAGCACTCCCAGAGATACAACACCTCTGAGAGTTCGGTTTATTTGGTCTAGTACTCCTAAATTATAGAAATCCTGTAGTGATTTTAATCCATATGCAATGTTTCGGCTAAGAAGTCTTTTTCGAGACCCTGTACTGCTAAATGTGAGACAACTCCATCATGTTGGTGCAGTATGTGATGTATCACCGCCAAATTGTGTTGAAATTAGAGATAAGCAAATTTTTGAAACACTTGCTAAAGTTTGCCAAGAAATTTGATTTGTGAGAAATTAATTTGTCACAAATCGCTATAAATCAGATATACCCAGGCCAGTCTGCCTTAGTGTATGGCCAAACGGAGCGGCCATACTGCTGGTGGGTTGACGCAATGCTGCAGTGAAGAACCACGTGGCCAATTAGCGCGCAGCTGCCTTTGATTAATTAATAAACACTGCACTGTAAAGTCTTACTTCCTTGTTCACTGTTAATGGACGAGCAGCAACTTTAAACAGGGGCTGTTGCTGTTATGGGGTTTGGCTGGTTAGGTGGGGGCACAATATGCAAAATATTGCTGTTCTTGGCTACAATCTCCTTAACCACTTGAAGACCACAGGTTTACACCCCCCTAGTGACCAGGCCCTTTTTTACAAATCCGCACTACACTACTTTCACCGTTTATTGCTCGGTCATACAACTTACCACCCAAATGAATTTTACCTCCTTTTCTTCTCACTAATAGAGCTTTCATTTGGTGGTATTTCATTGCTGCTGACATTTTTACTTTTTTGCTATTAATAAAAATGTAACGACATTTTTGCAAAAAATGACATTTTTCACTTTCTGTTGTAAATTTTTTTAAAAAACTACATTTCTATATAAATTTTTCACAAAATTTGTTGTTCTACATGTCTTTGATAAAAAAAATCCAATAAGTGTATATTTATTGGTTTGGGTAAAAGTTATAGCGTTTACAAACTATGGTGCAAAAAGTAAATTTCTGCATTTTGAAGCAGCTCTGACTTTCTGAGCACCTGTCATGTTTCTTCAGGTGCTAGAATGCCAGGATAGTATGAATACCCCCAAATCACACCATTTTAGATAGAAGACACCCCAAAGTATTCACGGAGGGGCATGGTGAGTTCATGTATCATTTCATTTTTTTCACAAGTTAGCGGAAAATGACACTTTCTGAGGAAAAAAATAATAATAAAGTTTCCATTTCTGCTAACTTCTGGCAAAAAAAAAAAATCTCAGACGGACTCACTATGCCCCTCAATGAATACCTTGGGGTGTCTACTTTCCGAAATGGGGTCATTTGTGGGGTGTGTTTACTGCTCTGGCATTTTGGGCGGGGCTAAATTGTGAGCAGCCATGTAAAACCTAAAGGTACTCGTTGGAATTTGGGCCCCTTTGCGCATCTTAGCTGCAAAAAGTGTCACTCATGTGGTATCGCCGTACTCAGGAGAAGTAGGGCAATATGTTTTGGGGTGTATTTTAACATATACCTATGCTGGGTGAGAGAAATATCTCTGTAAATTGTCAACTTTGTGTAAAAAATTTAAAAAGTTGTCGTTTACAGAGATATTTCTCACAAAGTATGGGTATATATAAAAATACACCCCTAAACACATTGCCCTACTTCTCCTGAGTACGGCGATACCACATGTGTGCCACTTTTTTGCAGCCAAGATGCGCAAAGGTCCCTAATTCCAATGAGTACCTTTAGGATTTCACAGGCCATTTTTACGCATTTGGATTCCAGACTTCTTCTCACGCTTTAGGGGCCCTAAAATGCCAGGACAGTATAAATACCCCACATGTGACCCCATTTTAGAAAGAAGACACCCCAAGGTATTCCGTGAGGGGTATGGTGAGTTCATGTAAAATTTTATTTTTGTCACAAGTTAGTGGAATATGAGACTTTGTAAAAAAAAAAAAAATATATCAATTTCCGCTAACTTGTGCCAAAAAAAATAAATTTCTGTGAACTCGCCATGACCCTCACGGAATACCTTGGGGTGTCTTCTTTCCAAAATGGGGTCACTTGTGGGGTATTTCTACTGCCCTGGCATTTTAGGGGCCCTAAAGCGTGAGAAGAAAATGCGGAAAAATGCCCTGTGAAATCCTAAAGGTACTCATTGGAATTAGGGCCCCTTGCGCATCTTGGCTGCAAAAAGTGTCACTCATGTGGTATCGCCGTACTCAGGAGAAGTAGGGCAATGTGTTTTGGGGTGTATTTTTACATATACCCATGCTGGGTGAGAGAAATATCTCTGTAAATGACAACTTTTAAAACAAATTTATACAAAGTTGTCAGTTTACAGAGATATTTATCTCACCCAGCATGGGTATATGTAAAAATACACCCAAAACACATTGCCCTACTTCTCCTGAGTACGGCGATACCACATGAGTGACACTTTTTGCTGCCTGAGTGCAAAGGGGCCCTAATTCTAATGAGTACCTTTTAGGAGGGCATTTTTACGCATTTTTCTTCTCACGCTTTAGGGCCTCTAAAATGCCAGGGCAGTAGAAATACCCCACATGTGACCCCATTTTGGAAAGAATACACCCCAAGGTATTCCGTGAGGGGCATGGCGAGTTCACAGAAGATTTTTTTGGCACAAGTTAGCGGAAATTGATTTTTATTGTTTTTCTCGCAAAGTCTCCCTTTCCGCTAACTTTTGACAAAAGTTAAATTTTTCATGGACTCACCATACCCCTCAGAGAATACCTTGGGATGTCTTCTTTCCAAAATGGGGTCATTTGTGGGGTGTTTGTACTGTTCTGGCATTTTGGGCGGGGCTAAATTGTGAGCAGCCATGTAAAGCTAAAGGTACTCGTTGGAATTTGGGCCCTTTGCGCACCAGGCTGCAAAAAGTGTCACTCATGTGGTATCGCCGTACTCAGGAGAAGTAGGGCAATGTGTTTTAGGGTGTATTTTTACATATACCCATGTTGGGTGAGAGTAATATCTCTGTAAATTGACAACTTTGTATTAAAAAAATTAAAAAGTTGTCGTTTACAGCGATATTTCTCACACAAAGTATGGGTATATGTAAAATACACCCTAAACACTGCCTACTTCTCCTGAGTACGGCGATACCACATGTGTGACACTTTTGCAGCCAAGATGCGCAAGGGCCCTAAAACCAATGAGTACCTTTAGGATTTCACAGGCCATTTTTACGCATTTGGATTCTCACGCTTTAGGACCCCTAAAATGCCAGGTCAGTATAAATACCCCACATGTGACCCCATTTTGGAAAGAAGACACCCCAAGGTATTCCGTGAGGGGCATGGCGAGTTCACAGATAAAAAAATTTTGGGCACAAGTTAGCAGAAATTGATATATATATATTTTTTACAAAGTCTCATATTCCACTAACTTGTGACAAAAAATAAAATTTTCCATGAACTCACCATACCCCTCACGGAATACCTTAGGGTGTCTTCTTTCTAAAATGGGGTCACATGTGAGGTATTTATACTGTCCTGGCATTTGAGGGTCTCCATAATCATTACACGTATGGCCAGCATTAGGAGTTTCTGCGATTCTCCTTATATTGAGCATACGGGTAATGAGATTTTTTCCGTTCAGCCTCTGGGCTGAAAAAATAAAATAAAAAATGAACAGGCGCAGATTTTTTCATTCGCATCGATCAATGTGGATGAAAAATCTCTGCCAAAATCAGTGACTGCGGTGCGGTGGGCTGGGCGCTAGCTACCTAACAAGTAGCTAGCTAACTGGCGGTGATAAGGGACCCTTATGCCCCATTCACACGTCCACTAATTCTGTTTGCGGAGCGGAATTGCGGACCCATTCATTTCTATGGGGACAGACTTTGTCCCGCTCGGATCCGGAATTACGGATCCAGCGCTTCGAGTCTGCACTTCCGTTCCGCAAAAATATAGAACATGTCCTATTCTTGTCCGCAATTGCGGACAAGAAAAAGCATTTTCTATATAGTTCTGTGCGGATCTGCAAAATGCGGAAAGCACATTGCCGGTGTCCGTATTTTGCGGATCCGTAGATCCATGGATCCGCAGATCCATGGATCCATAAAGCTACATACGGACGTCTGAATGAGCCTGTAGGGGGTGATTAGTGACAGGGGGGTGACAGGGGGTCATCAGGGGGTGACATTGGTGATCAGGGGGTGACATGGGTGATCAGGGGTTAATCAGTGATGGGGGTGGGGGGGTGTGTGTGTAGTGATTGGTGCACTTTACCTTTGTTTCCTCTGGTGGTCCCAAACAAAGGGACCACCAGACGAGCAGACAGCAGGCATATCAGACGCTGTTTACAAAACAGCGTCTGATATGCGATTTAAATGCGGTTTTTCGCATCTACAGCCTGCCAGCGCATGATCAGCGCTGGCAGGCTGTAGTTTCAGTTGTCCCGGCTCCGATCACATGAGCGCGCGCACGCCGCGCGCGTTCATGTGAAATCTCGGGTCTCACGAGATGACGCCGATAGGCGGCAGTGAGACCTGAGAGAGCCGCCGCGCTGACGCCCATCGGCGTTAGCGTGGCAGCAAGTGGTTAAGGTTATTTGATAGTAAACACAGAATATTAATCAGCTCTGGAATACCCACTTCCAACCCCAGCGCTCTCCTGCCCTACAGGTGGGAGCCCTTCTTCGGCCATCTGATTTTACTTATTTACCACATATGTCATCAGGAACATCCAGCTCCTCCTCTCTCTGCATCTTGCTGACTTTTCTAGGACATGGACACCAACAAGGATGATTTGAAAGAAGTAAAGCCAGCAAAACATGAGGATGGTCATCATTAGGACCTGGCCCCCTAAGGGGTGCAGACTGGATGGTATTGGTTGGCACGCTGGGCACTAGAATAATAAAGGCTTCCATCTTATTAGCTTTGAATTACAATTACGGCAAATGTAGGAATAAGTAAATGTAGGAATAAATAAATAAAACTGACACAGAATAAGTCTCCCTGCACTCTCCCTGCAGTCTCCCCGCACTCTCAATATTCTTCTATTAATTAATTAAAACACAAATAGTGCAGATTAATTAATAAATGCAGTTTTACCATTATTAATAGATAACACATTTTTTCGGTCTTTCCTACTATTTTTTCAGCCCTATTGAGTATCCAGCTTGGATACCCCCAGCTAGCAAGTCTGATTGATCTCTGTAAATTTATTCTCATATCAAGCCTGGGTAGAGCAATGTCTTTTGGCTCTGGTGAATTTCCCCATGGGGATACTGTACCTTTAATAGTATGCAATGAATGACAGGAATATGTGTGAAGAATTGTGTTTCATGCCATTTTTCTACAGTGGTGTTGATTATGTGGTGATGTAACTTGTCAATACTGAAATCCAAAAATACCATATTGTCACTATGTTGATGATATGAAAACTGGAGATTCTTGTGGATGCTATTGAGATACTGAATAAAATCTGGTATGGCCCCTACATGACCTACCCATAAGAACAACAGGTCATCAATGTAGCGACCAGAACAGACCAATGAACGAGCCATAGGATTAGAATCACTAAAAAAATAATGGCCTTGGTTTATCAAACCTTCACTCCAGAATTATGTCTTCAAAAAGTCTCAAAATGAGGCTTTTACGACTTTTTGGACTTAATTGTGCAAAAATGTTGCTACTTTTTGGATTTTTACCCCACTTGCTCCAGTTTTAAATTATGGGTAGGGAAGTGGGTGTGGTTATCTATGCTAGTGAGTTTTACTCCAGATTTATCACAGAGTATTTTTTTAAAAAGTCACAATCTCACTGCAGTAGGAGGGTTGAATAGGAACACTGGAGTAGCTTTTCTAGACAAAAGAGTTAGATTTAAAGGGGTTAACCAGGTGAAGTTAATGATGACCTATCTTCAGGATAGGTCATCGTTATCACATTGGCAGTGGTCCGAGTATCGGCACCCCCCGCCGATCAGCTGTTTCAGGGAGCTGCCACGCTCACCAGAGCTTTGGTTTGCGCAGCCGGCTCCCGGCAACTCACCAAGCACCGCGCCATACATTTGATAGCAATTGTACTTGGCATTGCAGCTCAGCCACATTTACTTCAATGGGGCTGAGCTGAAACTAGGCCATGTGACCATTGTACGGTGACGTCGCATGGCCTAGGAAGAGGCTGTGTCACTCATGGAGTGGCGGCCTCTTCTAACAGCTGATGGACGGGGCTCCGGGCGCCCAGACTTCAAATATTCCCCTCATGATAAAATCCCCCAATGGCTTTCAAAATAACACATGAAAATATTTGCGAGTGAAGGTGACACTCTCATCCCCATAGAGGTTCCTGACACCTGCAGAAAATATTCCCCATTGAACATGAAGTAGTTATGTTTAAACAAAAAAAAATCATAAAATCATAACATAAAAAATTGTTTAAATCTTCAGCGTAAAGACATGCTAAGACCATGGGGCATCAACTTGTATAATTGACATAAGTCTGACATCTGCCAGTAAACATTCGGAATCCTTTGACCAGCAAAAATTCTCGATTGCCACCAATACATGTTAAGTGTCATGTAGGTATCCAGGGATCAGCTCAAAGGCATTTATAGGTGCCGACATGTGAAATGTATTTGTTGCAGTTTAATTAAGGAGGAGTGTCAGGGTTAATTGCTTTGGTGTTCCTGATTAACTGCATATGACCGACTCCTCCTCTGGTCTATGTAAGTAACATGGATTTTGTATGGCGTTAAACTACATTTAAGAGTGTGTTGTACACTCGAAACGCATCAGCTGCTTTATTGTCTGTACATTGTGTGTAACCTGTACCTATGTAACTTAAGAGAAATCAATAAAAGTCTTTTATCCGGTGGCTGGAAGTTGTATTCCTTTTTTGTGGTAGTTTGGTCCGTTTTGTGCACAGAGCACACCCATTTTATTCCATGGGTCTGTGGAAATCACAGCCATCCAGGTGTTGTCTGATTTTCACTGAACCATTGCAAAGAAATGTTTTTCAGGATCACAAAAAAATAGATCAACTATGAATAAGACACTGAGACTAATCCTAAACTTGCAAAATGGACACAGATGTTTGAATAAGGCCTAACTCTGGTGCACAGGGATAAGCACAAACATGGCCACCTCTCTTACTGAAGTATTTGGAAAGTGGGATATGTAACCAGAGGCGTAGCGAGGGGTGGCAAGCGAGGCACATGCCTCAGACATAGAGGATTGAAGGTGCACCAGGGCAGTTGATTTACATGCTGGAGCAAGGACCCTTCCGTTCCCTGCTTCACCGGTGAGCTGAGCTGTGCCGCTCCCTAGTAAGTCCACACATTGTGCTGCAGGGCTGTGTGGGAGGAGCATGCAGGCCCAGGAATCAGCCTCCGCCGACATAGCCCAACAGCGAGAAGCACATTGTGTGTGAGACAGCATCTGTTGCTGCTGCAGGGGAACGCCTGATGTGTGCGATCATCAAGGAAACAAGTGAGTATTCACTGTTTTGTTTTTTAAACTTTAGTAATAAAGATGGAGGGGACACTACTGAAATGGGCACAATGTGGGCATTACTACAGTGAGGGGGCACAACGTGATCGATCTACTGTGAAAGAGACAAAATGTGGACATAACTAATGTGATAGGGCACAATGTGGGCATAATGTGGTGGGTCACAATGTGAAAATTACTACTAATAGGGGACATAATGTGGGCATAACTATTGTGAAAGGGTCACAATGTGTGCACTACTACTGTGAGGGGGAACAATATGGGCATTACTACTATGAAGGGAGCACAATGTGGCAATTACCACTAGGGGGAGGGGTGCGATACTGAATAGTTGCAGGGTTGCCAAACAGAATTTTTCTTTTTTCTGGACAACTTATGCCAAAATTCTGGAGAGCCAACATTTTTTTATAGACATATTGGAAAACCATAACGAATTACACAGATTGTAGGGATCCACGTGTACAGCTCAATGTACTGGTCAGATCTCATTACTAGCATTTACAAGAGCTGGAAAACTATGGTAATTACCACCAAAATAATTACTCAAGAACCACCAGCCTCAAAAACAAAAAAAATTGCCTATTTTTACGGACTGACCTGCCTATTTTTAGGACCTCTGACCTAACAATGGATAAACGGGCATCATAATGAGGACCCCCAATGAGTATGAGCCCTAGAGGTAGGTTCAATATCTGTTAAGTTTACGGCATATCCTGTGGATATGGCAAAATGCCCCTTTAAGACAGACAACCCTATTTCTTTCAGTAGAACTTCTATGACCTGCAAGTGTAGATCATTCTCTTCTCTTTCTGAATTAAAACAGCAACTCATCCCGTTTAATCCTTAGGACCTGGAGCATATACTTTTCTAAAAGATCAAAGCATTTGGATGATACATTCTACCAATTACAGATCACTCAATAGAAACATCCCTTTTGTTATATTTAACACAGACACATAATTAAGATGTAAGTTTTCATTCTGTGTCCAGCAGGCCCTTTAGGAGAAAGATGGTTAAGCAGTGGAGGATGAATTGGTGGCAATGAATCATATCATATATTATAAAATATGCACACCTATTAGAGGCTGTTGTACTTCTATCTGTTTTGTACAGTGATTAGAATCTGCATAATTGACTGTTCATGAAATAGCTGTGACAGGCTAATTATAGGTGCCGTCTTAGGATAACGTAAATGTTATCGAATGTGTCTCACCTATAGTCTTTTCAGAGATAATGTAACTAAAGAAAATCTTCTATTTGCTATGTTAAATATAAAAATGTGTAATTATTTTAATTAAAAATGGCTACATGCATTAAAAATAAAGCAGGCGTTCTTTACTAGGTCAATGTGCTGTTGACAAAAGTCAATATGTTCTATGGTTATGCACAGAGATGTATAACAAAAGGTAATGGAAATATTTTGCATCAACCAAATGTAAGCGACAGAATAGGGTATTTGCAAACTGTTTTTGTTATTTGTAATGTTATTTAATATGTTAATTCCTTGTAATGAATGAGCCTATCATTGAATGGATCAGTCAGGGTTAATTCCTCTCAGTTGTCTAGTGCTAGTGGAGTAAGTGAGTGGAAGCTATATGTGCTCACACCTCAGAAAACTAGGCCTGAACCAGAGAACGACTATCTCTGCCATCTTTTCTTCACAGTACTCCAGGAAAAGAGAAAATAAAGAACCAGAAGGTCCAGAATCTGTATGTCCGAGCGATGGAGACAATTAGTAAGGTATTAGTCGTTTAATGGAAGACGGCGCTGCTCTTTACTCCTCTGAGCCTCCTTTTTTTGCAGCACAAAGCTAGTCGTTCCTCTGAACATGGATAAGAACCATCAAGCTCCACAGATAGACGTCTCTCCTCAACCCAACCCTCCTGTAGGTAATCAAGGAATCGCAACCATAGTGAAGCACTGACTTCCTCCGTATATTGTAAAATATAGTTCTGCTCCTGTCCCACAGTATCCAGTGTACCAATGCTACATGAGAGCCGAGTACTAAAGGAATCCGTGGGTCTTAACAGAATGTGTAGAGTTCCTGCTATCGGACATCCTATGGTCATAAACTCATAATCTGGCACAGCAGCAAACTCAGAAGTTGCTAGAAGTCTTCCTTAACCACTCTGGTTTCTTGGTAGGAAGCTAAGGCTACCCTTGGGTTTTTCACTACAGTCCACCACAAGGTCAGATGGGCTTCTAGAGACCCAGGTTAGGTCTGCAGTACCAGAAAATTGTAGCAAGCTCACGAGAAGCACACTTACAGGATGATGACTTCAAAGATTAGTAGACAAGAAGTGTCAAAACTAGGAAAGATGGATAGAGCCAAAACAGTGGACATGCTATTAATCCATAATTTAGCCACAGTCAGAATACCGGGGATATCAGTAGAAGCCAATTCAATAGACGAGGGGTAAATCCAGAAGACAAGCCAAAGTCAGATAGCAGGAGATCAAATAGAAAAGTAAAAAGTAGCACTAACCCTTAGGGCTGTATTAGAACTGCATTACGATTGTCGGGAAGGAGGCAATTCTTCCCAGCAATCACCTGCTTGTCAGTGAAGGAGATGGCGACTATTAATGCAGCAATCTCCTCCACAGTATATGGAGGAGCAATCACTAATGCCATCGCTCATCCCCATACAGAATCGTTATTTGTCGGCAGCAGAGCATGTTTAGACAACTCGATCTACTGCCGGCAAGCAATGATTTTTTTAGCCTTCTTAAAAGATGCAATTGCCCGATGAATGAGCGTTTGCTCATTTATCAAGTAATAAGCAGCACTTTTACACAGGCAGGTCATCCCTAGCGAGCGTTAAATGTTTGTTAGCGATGATCTGGCCGACCCCCAACCAGTGTAATACAGGCCTTAAGAGTCTTCATAGTGACTATCCATCTTGTAGACCTGTGTCGCTTGCTCGCTGTGGGCCTAAAACTCTAGGGACACAGTGGACCTAGTTTCTGCTGAGGAGTCTTGGTAGAGGGAATTTTCGAGCCGATTACTTCGAATGCTCGTGCCCAATATTCCCTGTAAATGTTCTGCCATTTACCTGATGAGCAAGCAAAAATGCTCTTTTATCAGGTGAAATTATCTGTCAGGCAGCACATAAAATCATCATTTCTGGGTAGGAAATTATGCTGTGTAAACAGTGATCTGCTGCACAGAAACCATGAATCCATATGAAGACATCCCCATACAGTGGAGGTGATTGCTGCATGTAAATGCAGCCCTTCAGCTTCACTGACGAGTAGACAATAGTGTTGAGCGAGCATGCTCGGCCGAACACCAGTTCGGCTCGAGCATCGCTATGCTCGGAGCTTGGCGGTATTCGGCCAAATATTGCATGTGCTCGAGCGCAATGCTCGAGTCTCCTCCCCGCACGTTTCTTGGCTGCTATTGGCTCTTGGCTGCAACCAATTAACGTGCAGGTGAGTACTGCCCTCACTGTAATGCCGTAGCCATGTTGGTTACTGGCATTACAGTGATTGGATGGCCGGAAAGCGTCATTGGGTGCTTTAAAGCAGGGAGAGCTGTGCTGAGGAAGGGACAGGCAGTGTAGGGAGTGATATAGGAATATTTTTATTAGAAAAACTCTTAAGACACTCAAAAGTCCTTTTAAAGACTATTGTGAGTGGCAGCAGCAATATATATATTTTTAGCTCAAACTGCACTACATAGCTAAAACTTTACTGACTCAAAAATCCTTTTAGGACTATTGTGTGTGGCAGCAATATCTATTTTTAACACATCCTGCGCTAAATAGCATGCAATAGTTAGGCCTCTGCAAACAGTGACATTAGTTCCGGGACATCTCCAGTGTAAAATGTGCGCATCCCAAAAATATCTGCGACATCCAGTGTACTTTTTCCGTAGACGGTGTCTGCTGCGGACAGTGACATTAACAGCACTACATCTGCAGTGTATCGTGTGCATTGAAAAAATGTATCTGTGACATACAGTGTACTTTTTCAATAGACCATGTCCGCTTCTAATAGTGACATTACCAGTGCTACATCTCCAGTGTAACGTGTGCGCTTAAATTTTTTATCTGTGACATACAGTGTACTTTTTCCGTAGACGCTGCGGACAGTGACATTACCGGTGGTACCTCTCTGTATAACGTTTCCTCATCCCAAATACCTGTGACTTTCCCTGTAATTTTTTATTAGCCGCTGATGACAGCATTGACATTATCTGCAGATATCTCCTGTGTGACATTTCCACATCCCAAATACTTTTTTACATTTTTTTTGTGCATACACTTCCAAATCCTATGTTAATGTACGTGTCACATACTTTCAAGCATATATAACATTTAATATGAAGAAGGCGAGCAGTAAGGTACGGGTAAGTGGCCGTGATTCTGATGGTGCACGCAGAGGCCGTGGCCCTGGGCACGTTGAAACTGTGCCTGCTGCCAGAGCACAAGAAAAACAATCATCCACGATACCTAGCTATGTGTTCCAGTTTGCAGGGCAGCGTAGGACACCACTTTTGAAGTCAGACCAGTGCGACAAGGTCGGTTGGATTGCAGCAGATAATTGTTCCAGTCGGTTAAGCACCACCCTGTCTTCCACCAAGTCCAGTATCAGTAGCCAAGGCCCCCGCATATGTTTTACAGGGTCAGCTCACCTGCAGGCCATCGCATATAATGTTTTACAGGGTCAGCTCACAGGCAGGTCTTCGCATATAATTTTTTACAGGGTAAGCTCACTTACAGGCCCTCACCTACAATCTTTTACAGGGTCAGCTCACCTGCAGGCGCTCGCATATAGTGTTTTACAGGGTCAGCTCACTTCCAGGTCCTCGCATATGTTTTACATGGTCAGCTCACATGCAGGCCCTCACCTACAATCTTTTACAGGGTCAGCTCACCTGCAGACCCTCACATATAATGTTTTACAGGGTCAGCTCACCTGAAGGGCCTCACCTACAACCTTTTAGAGGGTCAGCTCACCAGCAGGCCCTCACCTACAATCGTTTAGAGGGTAAGCTCACCAGAAGACCCTCACCCCTAATGTTTTAGAGGGTCAGCTCACCTGCAGGCCCTCACATATAATGTTTTACAGGGTCATCTCACCTGCAGGGCCTCACCTGCAGACCCTCACATATAATGTTTTACAGGGTCAGCTCACCTGCAGGACCTCACCTACAACCTTTTAGAGGGTCAGCTCACCAGCAGGCCCTCACCTACAATCGTTTAGAGGGTAAGCTCACCAGCAGACCCTCACCCCTAATGTTTTAGAGGGTCAGCTCACCTGCAGGCCCTCACATATAATGTTTTACAGGGTCATCTCACCTGCAGGGCCTCACCTACAACCTTTTAGAGGGTCAGCTCACCAGCAGGCCCTCACCTACAATCTTTTAGAGGGTAAGCTCACCAGCAACCCCTCGCCCCTAATGTTTTAGATGGTCAGATCAGCAAGCCCTTGCTCCAAATGTTTTTGTGGTTACCAGCAGGCCACCAATCATAATTTTTTAAGGGTTTGTATGATGCCCTCCTTTATGTGTAACAAAGGGTGTGTTGGAGTGCTGAATCCTTGTAATTTTTGGCAGCCCTTTCACTTAGTGCATAGGCTTTTTGAGTGTAGGAGTCCCACTACATGAACAATTGTACCACAATGTGAATGAGGCCCTCCTATGTGATATACAGGTTGTATCGGAGTGCCTCTTGCTTGTAATTTTGGCAGCACTTGCAATTTATATTCAAGTAAATATACAGGAAAGAATGTTTCCTAACAATTTTTGCTCTAAAATTGATTTTATCTTTGGTTTTGTCCGTATTATTGTCAGTCTGTAAAAATGGCGTACTATTCGGACAACATCGTTCCCAGCAGCGACCTGGGAGTCCATAATGCATCCAGACATCGTCCCCATGCTGTTTCCGAACGATTTTAGTAGTGTTTCCATCAATTTCTGACCTTTTCCTATAAACTAGGCACTTTCCCCTCTTCAGATTATCCTATTGACTTCCATTATACTTGGGTGCTCTGTAGAGCACCCAAGCATCCCGATGTGTTCAGCCTGAGCACCCGAGCACTTGGGTGCTCGATGAATGCTAGTAGACAATTATAAGGAAGGAACAATCCCTTCCCGATAATTGCCTGCTCTCTAGGCCAGTATAAATGTAGAATCAGATGGAAATTCATGGGTGTCTAGAAACAAACAAACTTCTGGTGGTGGTTGAGGTTCCTGGATCTAAGTAAGGCCCCATGGCACATCAGAAACACTTCTGGCTCGTTTTTAGACCATCTAGTCTAAGAGGCACATTTATTTAGACCGGCGTTTTAGACGCCAGTCTTAATAAAGCCCCATAGTTGGTGGAGGATCTGCCAAAGTTATGAAGAGGAACATGCCTCTCCTTAACTTCAGTGCATCTACCCCCGCTTCTAAAAGTAAGACAGCTTCCTAGCTGTCTTAAATTTAGACCATTTTCTATGCCTAAAGCTTTGTGTGTTAATGCTAAGCTACCCTATAGACAGCAATTAGGATGTGGTATAATTTTGTAAGATATGCACTCTTTCCCAATTCTGCCAATAGAATATGCTATAAATGTAGCCTCCCCCTCCCCCTTCCTTTCTGATGTACCTATTAATATGGAGGAAGGGATGAGTTGTTTTAATGCATAGGAGGCAAAATGTCTAATTCTCCATGTACGTAGTCATAATAAGCTAGCTCTGAGGAATTTTGCTATACATTTAAACACTATTTCCAGTAAATATTCTGAATGTTAAACTGCTGTAGAAGAAGCCATGAGAGTCCTGATGTAGAAATCAATGATGTATTCACTGATATATGAATATAATAAAATTCTACCTCTTTATTATTCCCCCAGCTTCACACAGATTTTCCATTAGTATGTACAATATTACTGAAATGACTATTTCGTATAGTGCCCGGAATGGATTAATAAGCTCTCATTAGCACCGGTAGACCTGTTGTATGGAAAATGATATGTAAAAATAGAATAATTGGACATATATGAATCAGAAAGGTATATATTTAAGCTAGACATTGTCAGAATCCAATCATGAAGTATAGCTAGAATTTGCAACTAAGGTAGGAATATAAATGTCAGTGTTATCTTTCAGTGGCAAACAAACATAATGAACAAATCTGCATTTTAAAAATGAAGTCAAAAGTTGTTTCAAAATATCCAACAATTGTGTTAGGCGCGTTTCACACCTACGTTTAATATCCATCAGATAGCTCTCTCTGCATTTCGGCATTGCCAGAAGCTAAAATGTTGGCGTCCAGCCCCATTAACTATAATGGTGACTGGCGGAGATCCGGCCACAACCCGGCAATTATGCAGAGAGCTGGCCAGACCACTGCGCATCCGTCAGAGATTTATGTGATGTGAACCCAGCCTTATATGGGAATCTTCACACTCTCCCCTGACAGATGATATAGTAGAAGAGAACGATTGGGGGAAGTGAATATTTTCACCCATCATTTTGTCCTTCTCCTCTCCCTCCACTGACAACACATATACTCTCGGTTGAACCGAACATATATATGTATGAGAGAATTGAGAGGTAGTCGGGAGAGATAGCAGTCGGCCGAATGATTGTTTGGCCAACAGCTACTGTATGTGTATCTAAAAAAATAGTGTAGCTGGGCACACTCAATATATTAGGAACATATAGAATTTATTGATTGATATAGATATAATAGGATATAGACCCTAACAGAAACAGTTATATACGGCGATTGATATAAATAGCAAGTCAAATTTATATACCCTAACATCAGCAATACTGGCAACAATAAATATAAATATCCTAAAAAACAGGTAAGATCCACCTAAAATCGGAAATGCAGTACATAAAATCAAATAAACTGAATGAATAAATGGTGCAGTAGTCCTTGTGCTTTGTATCGATAAATAGATAACTGCGTTATTGGTGATGTAAGCGAAATCAGATAGCAGTAATCACTTGTAACACAATAGTATCAAACTCTTGCAGCTGTCTTATGGAGGCTCTTAGTTCAATCTCAATATTGAATATACTCCAGATGGCAATATGGTGACAATGTATTTATTGAGTCTATTGCAATTTGGTGGCGTCCCGCTATGCTCACAAGTCAGCAGCATCCCGCTGAACTATTCTGGTTGTTTCTTTTGCAATAATGCGCACTCTTCTGGGTTTGTTTGGCACATATTATGTTCTTGTAAGATGACGCTCCAGTATATCGGGGGGATCCAATATACTGGAGCGCTATCTGACGAGAACATAATATGTGCCAAACAAACCCAGAAGAGTAAGTCCAATGCGCGATGAATGGAAAGTTACTGCAATGCCATAAACTACACCATCGGCTGACACGTGCAAACAACCACCAGCGCGGAAGACGGACGGATTGAGCTCGCAAGACATCGTCTCCCTGTTTCACAAGAGCGGTGTCTAGAGCCACAAAGGGGTATTGACAAAGCATGGTAAGAACATTCCAGTAGCACACTAGCAAGAGTGCTCATTACTGCAAATGCAACAACCAGAATAGTTGAGCGGGACGCCGCTGACTTGTGAGTATGGGCTATAGATTCTACAAGGAAATTTCCCGGTGGGCTGATGCCCAGGGTGCCACCCAAGCTCTCCTAATGGCAGCAGGCCACAGTTGTCTTCCTGAACTCAACTGTATTACCATCCTCAGGACGATGATACAGTTGAATACTGGGGAGAGGGCGGCAGTATTTTGTACTGCTGGGCTGGTACTTTGTGCTGCACTATGATATTGCAGCCCCTAACTACTTCTGTAGTCCTGCCTACAACATGGGGCCAATTTTTTTTTTCCCCCAGGGCCACTTTAAGTTCCCAATCTGTCCCTGTCTACAAGACTACAAGGAAGAAACGTATCAATATTTCAAATGTAATACACAATAGTGCAACGTGATTCAAAAAGTAATTCTCAGATAAAAGGATGAAAAAGATACATACAGTGACAATGCATTCAACTGTATATGGAAATAAAAGGAATAAAAGAAACAGAGTAAAGCGTTACTGATGTACAGCAGTGACATCCAGGCTGTGGGGACATCAGAGAATATGGGCAGTCACTCCAATCAAGATATGGATCCCTAACGACTATGACCCCTTCATTTCCTGGCAATTTAAATTCACACTTTTTTCCCTCCGTCCACTGAATGGTGATGTCACTGACAGGAGGCTGTTCTCATGATAATGAGGTGTACTCCTCCCCTTACCCACTTATAGTTTTATTGAGAGATCTGGAAATGGTCATATATTGGTCATATATTCTTGCAATAATCTCCTGGAAATGTAATATTACCTGCAATCACATGGGCATACATTAACACCACTGTAATAGAGCCATGTTTCCCAGTTCCTCTGGGTTGTGACTGTATACAGTATATATGAGGGCTATTCTTCTTGATCGTATCTACCTATGTGGGTCACTCTAAATATCAATTATGATGGGGTTTGCTTTTGATGAATCATATTTCCTTTGAAGTTTAGCCATTGTCATGCTTTTCCCAGACCCTCATGGCCGACATGATATTTGATGCCAAATACAGGCCCTAGAGGCGAGTTTAGGGCCAATTAAGTGGTTGTCAGAGACTGAGCATCCTGTGATGGTAACAGATAGGCATTCCCTTACAAGAACAGATGGGGTTATGAACGGATAATTAATATTGAGAGATTTACCTATAACTCTACACCTTTGATGACTACAAAATGCCTTGATTATTATTTTTCTTGGGGGTATTGATGATGGGTACATGTTTGGTAATGATATGTGGGAACAAGCAATATAACATATTTGATATGTATCTGTATGCATAACATCCAGCTAATAAACAGTACGGGGAAAATACACACTGCCCAATGTCATATTTTAAGATAAAAGCATCTGCATATTTAACTACATAAAGATTAAGGGTCATTTGGGGATATAATAATGCCTGCGTTTCAGTGTTAGATCCCCAGATAGCTCTCACAATATAGGGGATGAGATCTGGTATTTTCCTCTATGTAGGCTGATACATAGTATCATCGAGTGTTGATCCAGAAGGCAAAATTAAAGGGGTTATCCGAGAATTAATATCGATGACCTCAGTCACCTCAGAATAGGTCATCATTAATATCAGATCGGCCGAGGTCTGACACCTATCATTTGCTAGGCCATGTGACATCACCACACATCACTTACATGGCCTACTTGCAGCCAGGGGTGGATTATCCATAGACCCTACAGGAAAATTTCCCAGTGGGCCGATACTTAGGAGGGCAACTCAAGTCCTCCTTAGGGCCACCAGCAAGCTTCATAATGATCTGATTCTCTCCTACACACCTGGCCAGCAACCGCAAGTGCACTGTATCAATGTCCTCAGGACAGTGATACAGTTTCATACTCTGGCACAGGTGGCAGTATTTTCTGCTGCACTGCTATATTTGGTGCTACTGGGGCGGTATATTTTCCTGCACTAATGTATTTATGGACTTGCCTATTTCTGTTGCCCTGCCTTCTGTCAATTTGGCCCCACCTACAACATGGGGCCATTTTTTCCTTTGTTTTTCCAGGGCCACTTTTAGTTCCCAGTCCAGTAGATAATCCCAGCAGTGATACTTGCTTCCAATATGTAGTGTGCTTTATTTTATAATCAAAATAACAAAATTACAGGACGCGTTTCGGCCCGTCCAGCCTTTCTCAACTGCAGTGGAGCCACAGCTTCCCGAAACAGACGAAATTAGGTGTATTTCAGGCGCAGGTGGCTATTTGCAACTTGCGGGGGTGGTGTAGGTGGGGAAGGTGACAGGCTGGCAGGCCATTTTCTACACCTTTTTTAGACGTAGAAAAAGGTCCAAATGTAAGACAGCAAGGAAGCTGTCTTATATTTAGAACTGACACTGGATGAAACCGAAGTTATAGAGAGGCCGGTGCCTCTTCATAACTTTGTCGGATCCTCCACCAGCTATGGGGCTTTATTAAGACCGGTGTCTAAAACATCTTTTGATAAATTACTCATCTCAATCAACATTTGAACGGACGTTTCATCACTAGGAATCAACCATTACAGCACCCTGTGACAGAGCACTCCACAGTCTTACTGCTGTTACAGGGAAACATAGAACAACAGTTGTGAAATGTACATAAGGGATGTCTTTATGGTATATTTACAGGTCTGACCATGAAAAAATCTTTAAACAAACCTCTGTATTGGCCTTATTTATGTGTCCTTAGTAATTGCTGTAGTTCTCACTAGGACATATTTCTCCAAGCTAAATAACTGAACGTTTGTTCATCATTTTTAGTGCTGCATCCAACGATGTATGCAATTACTTTGGTTACCTAGTCACATTTAAACTTGCTGCAGTTTTTACACTATGGCTCCCAGAGCAGTTCACACTGTTCCATGTGCGATCTGAGTAGTGATTTATACAGTAGTAGTACAGAGTAAAACTTTTCATGCATCCCAAGATCTTATTTTTCTAGGCAACAGCTTCTTGATACTGGTTAAAGGGAATCTGTCACTAGCTTTTACCCTTGTCAGCTAAACATATGCTGACATTAAGGGTCTCCATAGCAGTCCTAATGTGTGTTTATTTTAGATATTCAAGGCTTTATTTTCTCAAAAAACAGGTTTTACCCACCTGTCAATCATCAGAATAAGGTGCCCAGGGGGAAGTCTGGCCATGCAGGGTGCTCGTCCGCACCCTCCTCCATCAGTGCCGCACGCCGCCTCTCCAAACTTCTGCGCCGCCTCCTAAAGCGCAGTGCCGCCTCTCCCTCTGCCTCCCTCCCTCCCCCTCCTTCCCCGTCAAGATCCCGCGCATGCGCACTTCGCTCCCTGAAGCCGGTTGCCGGAGTCCGCACGGGCGCATCGCGCAGTGCGCTGTGCGAATGCGCGGGATCTTGACGGGGAAGGAGAGGGAGAGGCGGCACTGCGCTTTAGGAGGCGGCGCAGAAGTTTGGAGAGGCGGCGTGCGGCACTGATGGAGGAGGGTGCGGACGAGCACCCTGCATGGCCAGACCTCCCCCTGGGCTCCTTATTCTGATGATTGACAGGTGGGTAAAACCTGTTTTTTGAGAAAATAAAGCCTTGAATATCTAAAATAAACACACATTAGGACTGCTATGGAGACCCTTAATGTCAGCATATGTTTAGCTGACAAGGGTAAAAGCTAGTGACAGATTCCCTTTAATAACGTTAATTTTGCCATCCTCTAATTTCCCTAAGCTCTTTTCCATGTTTCCTATGCCCGATCCTTTCCATGTTTTCTGGTCCTAAGTTGAGCATAGTCAGATCCCCATTGACTATAATGGGATCCGATGGGCATCCAGCAGCTTTCTGGCATAAAAGCCAACTTTAAGCCTGACAAATAATGCTGTAAGCAGCAGTATATGTCTGGTAGAGATGTGCGAATTTCTCAAAAATTCAATTCGGCCGGTTCCTGGCTGCAGAAAGTGTATATAGTGGTGTAGAACACTGTGCCTTGCAGTAACATGCATAAAGAGTCTCATGTGGTAGTGAAACAATACTGTGAGTCATTATGACATGTAGATGACAGGTGTCACTCTTAAAATCACTGCACAATTCTCTTATTTGGGCAGTTGCGGGGTCAAAACTGACCAAATAACTCAAGTGTGAACTCAGCCTTACAGGTCAATGTTAGCATCAAGAAGAAGCGCTCTCCTTTTACACCGTTGGCAGCTGATTCTACATAGATCTCTACAGAAACTGTTCTATTAAACGCTTATACAAGTAGAGACACCCCCCCCCTCCGACAAAGGGGAGAGGGTGTTAGCAGTAAGTTTGTGTTGACTTCACTGATTATTTTGCCCTTCCTCTGATCCGTCAGAACAATAACCCCCAAAATACGAATCCTGTCTGTGGAGCATCCGCCTTCACTCGGTCAGCATTTGGTCAGTAATCTATCAGTATTGCTAAAGCCAAAAAAAAAACAGGAGTGGATCCGAAAAAGAGATGACACATGAATGGAATATTTGCATGTCTTTTGTGTTTTGTACCCACTTCTGCTTTTGGCTACCAAATCATGAGCCAATTCTGATAGAAAATAGGGACCATGTCCTGCAGGCCCCACAGCTGTTACATAGACAGGATCCGTTGTGCGTCTCATTTTTCCTTACTTCTGACAGAACAGAAGAAGGGTCAAATAAAAGATGATGTCAGCCAGGTTGAAAGGAAAAATAGTGGCCCAATGATGAAGTGAGGAGGGTGGGAACAGCATGAGAAGTCCACAGAGTGGCCTTATGACATAGTTATGAGGTGTAAGCAGCATGAGGAGGCCACAGAGTTGCCCAATGACATAGTCTGGAGCTGGCAGCAGCATCAGGAGGCCACAGAGTGGCACAATGACAGAGTATTAAGGTGGCTGCAGCAGCATCAGAAGGAGGCCACAAAGTGGCACAATGACAGTGTGAAGGTGGCAGCAGCAGCATCAGGAGGCCACAGAGTACCACAATGACAAAGTGTGGAGGTGGCAGCAGCAGCAGCATCAGGAGGAGTCCACAGAGTGGCACAATGACAGTGTGGAGGTGGCTGCAGCAGCATCAGAAGGAGCCCACAGAGTGGCACAATGACAGTGTGCAGATGGCAGCAGCATCAGGAGGCTTCAGAGTGGCACAAAATTATGAGTGTGGAGGTGGCAGCAGCGGCAGCATCAGGAGGGGGCCACAGAAGGAGCCCACAGAGCGGCACAATGACAGAGTGTGGAAGTGGTGGCAGCAGCATCAGGAGGAGGCCAAAGGGTGGCACAATAACAGTGTAGAGGTAGCAGAAGCAGGAGGCCACAGAGTGGCACAATGACAGTGTGGAGGTCTCATGCCCTGCCCTGTGAATGTGCTGAGGTCTGTCAGACTGGCTGCACATGTCTGACTTCTCTGTTTGTTTTGTTTTGGTTTTGAGCTGGATACACCTTCCCTCAGGTGTACTGGATTTGATTGTTAGTGAGGCTATTTATCCCTCCTTCTCTCAGTAGCCTGTGCGGGTTATAGTTATTTCCTGTGAACTCTGGATGTGTGGTGGATCGTCTGCTCCAGCTCTGCGCTAGATAAGTCCTCTCTGTTATTTCTTATTGTGTCTTTTTCCAGGCCACTAGGGAAACACTTGCTTCCTCTGGGTTTGAAGAAGCAGGTTGCCTCTTCCCTTTTTCCTACAGCTTAGGGTTTGCCCAGGGTTTATTGATTTAGGCAGGAGGGCATGTGCATATCCACCATTAGGGTATGCACATGGGCACAGCAGTTTAGGGAATGCCTTAAGAGATTGCTAGGAGGTGACCCTTTTCTCCCTAGCTTTTGGGCCTAATAATTTGTTCTGTTTGTTTTCCCGTGTTCGGTAATTTCCCCGCTTACCTACCTATCGTGACATTATAACCCGCCAAAACTTTTTGCGAAATGGAGGCAATGGATGCTTTGGTTGATCACATGCAGGGATTATCGCTGTATGTTGCTGATCTCCGCAGTTCTGTTGCACGGTGTCAGAATGTCGTCTGGCCCGGTTGAAGGAAATCAGGTCTGTCTAGAGCCTAAAGTCGCTCTCCCTGATAGCTTCTCAGGGGGTGGTGATGACTTTATTCGGTTCAGGGAGTCCTGCAGGTTGTATTTTTGTCTGCAGCCGATTTCATCTGGTGACGAGAATCAAAGAGTGGGAATCATTATATCTCTGTTCAAAGGGGACGTGCAGTCCTGGGTCTTTTCTCTGCCGACCGGTTCACCAGCCCTCCGGTCAGTGAATGAATTTTTCAGGCGCCTTGGGGTTGATTTATGATCTAGGGCTGAATCTAAGTTGCGCAGTTTGTTACAGGGAGAACGTACTGCAGAGTCATATTGTGCAGAATTTAGAAGATGGGCAACTGATTCGGGGTGGAATGATCCTGCACTCCGGAGTCAGTTTTGAAATTCGCTCATCTCTAGTCAACAATAACCAGAAAGTGGACAACCCCTTTAGGTTTTGCATTGCACATATGAAAGTTAAATAATCCTACAGTATCAGTGACAGCACAATCATAATCTATAATCAGCTTGCAGAATTATAATAACCCCCGAGGAGTCACTTTATATTTTCCCTGTTGATGCTTTATATTCTTGGATTGGTCCACTTTAAGCCGAATCATATCATAACTCTCATTAACTCGCAATCAACAGACAGATACACAATGGGAGGTATAAAGTTACAGGGAAAGTCATGGTTAAAGCACCAAACCGTCAGCTTTTGACTCTATTCTCACTTAATTCTGACAGTGGTTTTGATGGTCAGTGTTTGACCTTGACAAATGTGCCAAAAATATCAATAACTGTCTATAAAATGCATTATAATCTATTCATATTTCACTAACACGTTTAACAGATAGCATTTCAGTGTTCCATCAGTTTGTGTAATCATTATTTATTCATGCAAGGAAATGATTCTGTTATATTGTTTGTAGGTGAGTTTACTTAGGGAAAAAAAATTATCCCAAAATTGAATTCATCCAGTAATTCTGTTCATTAAAGTCATAGGGGGAGATTTATCACCTCCCTGCACCAGAAAAGTGGCATTAACAAGTCACCAACTGCAAAATGAAACCTTTGAAAAAATAGTCGCAAAGGAAAATGTTTTATACCGTCCTTGCCTCTTTTCAGAAAGGAGATGGGACAAGGTTGGGAAGGGGGCGTAACCAGTCTTTGGGACAAATTTACTTCGCTTAAGCCAGTCTTCTGGAGCAAATTAAACCAGAAATCTATGGCAGCTCTGAGCTTCCGTTGATTTTTCTTTGGGTGCAAGGGCTGCCGGAGGATTCGCCTAAGTTATGACAAGACCAGGAGCGCACCTAGCTTTTCTGCTGCCTGAGGCGAAAACTGAACGTACCTGGTGCTGTCTGAGGCGATCGCCTCACCTAGCCTCATTGGTGGTGCACCCCTGGACAAGACCTGCACTTTGTCATAAATCAGTGGTGCAGGGGATATCAAGACTGGTGCTGGAAGCGGAGGTCTTGTTTAATCTCCCCCATAATGTTCTGTTTAACATTTTTATCCCCACTAATGTCAATTGTCACAATTTCTGTACTATGTATACTGTACTATCTAAAAATAATTTGGGCAAGGTTCAAAGTTCAAGTTTCTTCATGGAGAAGATAGGGATGTTACAATTTTTTTTTTGACTTTGGCTCCCTTGTAGTAATACCCATATTTAAAGATCTGCAGAAACATGTACTGCTGTGCCGGGGAAAATATGCAACACATTGCCAGCCAGTGCCAATAGTGTCCACAGAGTACCATGCTTGGCTCAGCTGCAAAGTACAGTATAGTGCCCACTTAGGAGGTCATTTATCATGCTGAATTACGCCTATACAATGGTTCGACTGGTACCTCGGAACCAAAGCCGAGTTTGTTTTCAAGTGTTTTTCAAACCAACTACCGAAGTTATTCAACGAAGTCACACGCGACTTTGAGAATAACTTACTTCAGCTCATCGGAGCCCATACATTCTAATACTTATGGAGAAAGATCTCCATACAGTATTATTCCAAAGTTTTGAATGAACAGACTTCGGATGAAGCATCCAAAGCTCTCGTCGCTCAAAGCTAGACCTGGCTTTTTGACCCTCCTTCCAATGGTTTTGCATTTGACCAATACTTTAAAGCTAAAAAAGTAAAATATCACTATGTATCCTACTGGAGGCAAGGGAAAAAGGTGGACCATCCTAATACTAAAATCATGAGTCAGATTATTTGTATATAACAATAAATGAGAAGCATTTGTGGGGTCATTTATCAAACTGGTGTAAAGTAGTTGTCAAAAATGAAAGGCGGAATATGATCGGTTGCTATGGGCAACTAAGCCAGTTCTAATTTACACCAGTTTGATAAATGACCCCATTAATGTTCATCTAAATGTATACCGTTAGAAATGCATTTGACCTTTCAGCTCTTTGTCTTTTTAGGTGGAAAATATCTTAACAAGAAAAATAAGACTATTAAGCAATACAAAATGTTGAGCTACTATTACAATAAATGAACCATAATAATATTCATCATTATATAAATGTCAGGCTTAACTGTGAAGCCTTGGAGAAACCCAGTGGCAGTAGCAATTTCTGTGTCTTTGGGCTGTATCATTAAGGCTTATTGTTATTTTTTTTAAATTGCACTTGTAGCTTTTTGCAGAATTGAACATAGAATTGTTAAAGTACGTATTCTCTACTCCATCAACATTGCAATCTATTTTCTAAAAACTGGAACACAACTAGACAAACTGATCTGTCCAGGCCATAAAAAGATGACATTTTGATTCAATATTGAATTTCCAATATGTCTTACGTTTTACCTATTGCACATTGAGCACACTTAACAGGAGATTCAGTGTTCATCTTAAGGCTTAGGGCAATCAATCGTTTCTGGGATTTTATTTTCTGGTAAATAACTACAAAAGGAAAAACACACAAGTTTCCAATCGTTTAGGACCGTTATTTATCACAGTGTCAGAAGTAGAAAAATTTGCAAATGCATAAAATGGGTAATAATGGAAGTGCAGCATTTCCATATTAATAAAAAGTGGTCTGGTTAAGCATGAAAAAAAATTATAATAGTTTAAATAACAAATAAAATCAGTGTTAAGAAGTTCTAACCCGTTGCTAATCCAGTGCCACCACTATAATGAAACCCTGTCTTTCTCACGAACACATGACCGCTGCAGCCAATCGGTGACCTCCAGTGTTGCACTTCTGACATTATGGCTTTCCTCAGAGAGCAATGAAGAGCCAGTAGCTCTGGAGGATACTGAGCATGTGTGGAACTGCACTCTGACAAGGACCAGTAGGAGGTAGAGTACTTTTGCTCCCCACCTGCCTGAATGCAGTGACGTTGATGATTTCCCAGTCATCTGAGTCACAGGCACAGACTCAGAACAGAAGAACATCATTACTTCCAGAGAATTGCAGAGTCCTGGCACCATGTGACCAGGTCCAAGGAAACACAACCATATTTTGAAAGTAATTATTACCAATGTAGAAGGAAAATGATAAGTCAGGAAAACGCTTTAAAGAAGCAATTTGTGCAATTTGTGACTTTTCTTACAGAATCATAGCTTACATGTAAAATACAAATATATTCAAAGTGTAACTGTCATTTAAGTTTATTTTATTTTTCATAAATATATGGTACAGGTGAACACACGAAACCTTCTAATATATCTTATCAGTGAAAGATGCTTCCTTCACCTCTTATCAGGTTCCTTTCCTGGATAAGCGACAGGGCAATATTCGAATTTGCGATATCTTGCGAATATTTGGGTAAATATTCGTCATAAATTTGCGAATCCGAGAATTCGTGGTAATTTTCTTGATTGCGGAAATCGGCAAAGTAATATGCACATATTGCGCGCACAATACAGGCATGGGTCACTATTGGTACAGATTCCTGAGACTGGAGAAAATGGTTGGCACGGCAGAACATTACAATAGCTTTATATGTAGATAGAGTGCTCTGATATATTAGCGATTGCACAAATCTGCAATTAATGAGGCGCATATTTTTGCACAATACGTGTGACTTCACATTTTAGCAGCTATGACTACATATTAGTGATTGCTGCACTAAGTATTGTTGTGAGCTTGTGACATCACATCACTATGTCTGTAGCATGTATGTATGGACTATATCACAATCTAATCTACACTGATCTCCCACTAACTATTTGTAATATATATATATATATATATATATATATTGTGGGGAGTCGCTCTGGTAGATAGCGGTGCGGGTGCAGTACAGAGGCAAGAGGGAGTCAAGAAAATGCAATAAACAGTGTTTTATTCACACTTGCACAAAATAAACGGTAAACAGTCTCTTGGTGTTAATTCACACGCATCAGAAATAAGGAGGCAAAACAAAACAGTCCCAAACAGGTTCTCGTCACCTGGGAGGTTTTAGGTGCAGGTTCGCACCTGGCTGTCAGTCCAGCCGCAAGACGATCGAGCTCAGGCTTCCAGGCCGTCTGCACTCCTCCTTGCTTGGGCTCTTGCTTCCTAGCCCAGAGAACTCCACATAGCACAGAATGGATCAGAACTCCCAAACTCCAATGATTCCACAGCCTAACAGCAGCTCCAGGACAATCACTTACAGCTGCTGAGGAGGCTGCCTTTTTAAAGGCCCGCATAAAGTCCGGCCTGGACCGTGGGGAATAGGCACCCACCCAACTCTTTGCCTACTCCCAGTAAGAGCCGGCCCGGATTGGCTTTGCAGCCAAACTAAATATCAAATTGTCAAGCAGCACTAGCTGCTGCTGACACAAAATACCCGGCTCTTACCTCACCGAGGCCAGGAACCTCGGTGACACGTACCTGCCATTGACCACGGTACCTTGCACCTTACCACATACCCCCCCCCTTTGTTCAACCCTGAGGGGGTTAACACATGTGAGGCAGTGGACGCGGGACAGGGCATCTGCGTTACCCTGCAAGCGGCCTGCCCTGTGTTCCACCGAAAATTTGAAATTTTGCAAGGTTAGGAACCACCTGGTGACCCGAGCATTCCTCTCCTTGGCCTGGCTCATCCACTTGAGAGGGGAATGGTCGGTCACCAGACGGAACCTCCTCCCTAACAGGTAGTAGCGGAGAGATTTGAGTGCCCACTTGATAGCCAGGCACTCCCTCTCCACTATACTATACCTGGACTCAGCGGGACTGAGCTTACGGCTCAGGAAGACAACGGGATGTTCTTCCCCGTTGACCTCCTGAGACAGTACCGCACCGAGGCCTACCTCCGAGGCGTCGGTCTGTACGACGAACTCCTTGTTGAAGTCGGGTGTCACCAAAACCGGGGACCCACACAGGGCCGACTTCAACGCGGAGAAAGCCTCCTCCGCCTTCTCACTCCAGCTAACCTTCCCAGACTTTCGCCCCTTCAACAGGTCTGTCAATGGCGCTGCTATTGTGGCAAAGTGGGGCACAAACCGCATGTAGTACCCTACCATTCCCAGGAAGGACTTTACCTGCCTGGTGGTGACCGGTCGGGGCCAGTTACGTATGGCTTCTACCTTAGTTACCTGCGGCTTGATGACTCCCCGACCAATAACATATCCCAGATATTTAGTCTCTTCCAACCCAATCGCACACTTCTTTGGATTGGCGGTCAGACCAGCTTTCCTCAGGGCATCCACTACCGCCTGCACTTTGGGCAAATGGCTTTCCCAGTCGGTGCTGTGGATGATTACATCATCTAAGTAGGCCGAGGCGTACCGACGATGAGGTCGCAGCACTATGTCCATTAACCTTTGGAAGGTGGCGGGGCGCCATGCAGGCCAAAGGGTAACACCTTGTAGTGATACAGGCCCTGCGGGTAACAAAGCGGTTTTTTCCTTGGCCGACTCCGTTAAGGGTACCTGCCAGTACCCTTTAGTGAGGTCTAGCACAGAAAAATACCGGGCTTGTCCTAAATTCTCAACAAGCTCGTCTACCCGGGGCATGGGATACGCATCAAACTTGGACACTTCATTTAACTTGCGAAAATCGTTGCAGAACCGCAACGTCCCATCCGGCTTGGGTATTAGAACTATGGGACTGGCCCACTCACTTTTCGACTCCTCAATGACATCAAGCTTCAACATTAATTGCACTTCCTCCGCGATGGCCCGTCGCCGAGCCTCGGGTACCCGGTATGGTTTTAACCGGATCTTGGCCTGAGGCTCAGTGACGATGTCATGTTGGATGAGAGACGTGCGGCCAGGGAGGTCCGAGAACACATCCGTGTTCCGACTGATGAACTCCCTGACTTCCTGAACTTGTTTGGAAGACAGGCTGTCTGCAATTTTTACCGTGGCTACCGCTTCGCAGGCCTCGAACTGTGGGGCTGGACCCTTCTCACCCAGAAGCCCTGGCCGGGGGCTGTTGTCGTCGGTCGTGTTCCTATCCTTCCACGGCTTTAGTAAATTCACGTGGTACACCTGCTCCGGCTTGCGCCGCCCTGGCTGGTGTACTTTGCAATTTACTTCCCCTACCTTCTCGATCACCTCATTGGGGCCCTGCCACCTAGCTAGGAACTTGCTGTCAAGGGTGGGTACCAGGACCAAAACCCGATCTCCCGGATTGAAGCCCCGTACCCGAGCCTGATGATTATACACTCTACTCTGGGCTTGTTGCGCTGCCTCCATATGCTCCCGGACCAGCGGCAACACCCTTTCCATCCGGTCTTGCATCTGGGTGACATACTCAATGACACTTTTGTGGGGGACAGGCTGCTGTTCCCACGCTTCCTTGGCGATATCCAACAGGCCCTCAGGGTGTCTGCCATAAAGCAGTTCGAAGGGCGAGAACCCAGTAGAGGCCTGGGGCACCTGTCGCACTGCGAACATGAGATAGGGCAGAAGCAGGTCCCAGTCCTTCCCATCTCTAGACACTACCCTTTTTAACATATTTTTTAGAGTTTGGTTAAACCTTTCAACAAGACCGTCCGTTTGCGGATGGTAAACGGACGTCCGCAATTGCTTTATACGCAATAATTTACACAGTTCCCTCATAACTTTGGACATAAAAGGGGTCCCTTGGTCTGTCAGAACCTCTTTTGGCAGGCCCACACGGGAAAACATTTCCATTAACTCTTTGGCAATGAGCTTAGCCGAGGTATGTCGCAGAGGCGCCGCCTCCGGATACCGAGTGGCATAGTCGAGAACTACCAGAATGTGTTGGTGGCCCCTGGCAGACTTTGGTACAGGCCCGATTAGATCCATAGCGATACGCTCAAACGGGACCTCAATGATTGGAAGAGGCACAAGGGGACTACGGAAATGTGGTTGGGGGCTATTTACCTGACAGGTTGGACAAGATTTACAATATTCTTCTACCTCCTTAAACACACCAGGCCAATAAAACCGCTGCAGTATGCGGTCTTGGGTTTTCTGCCACCCAAGTGTCCCCCAAGAACATGTTGGTGGGCAAGCTCCATGACAAGCTTGCGATACGCTGTGGGCACCACCAACTGTTCAACAGGTTCACCCGGATTTGGTTCACCCGATATAACATTTCTTGGTGAACGACAAAGTGGGGAAATATTAACTCAGCCCCTGGCTTCTGGGGTTTACCATCAATTTCCACCACATTCTCCCAGGCCCTGGTTAGGGTTTGGTCCCGGTGTTGGGCGGTCCCAAAATTGTCTCCGGAGACGTGGAGGTCTGCCAACTCAGGTCCTGGTGGCACGTCCTCCATGTCTCCCACCATTACACTCAGTGGGGGTGTCTCCCCTCTATCACAGAAGTGGTGGTCACCCCTACGGCAGGCCCTTCGGACTCGGGCTCCCAGGGCTCTGGCCTCCCACTGGAACCAGGCCACTCTGCTTGGGTAACCCCTGTCTCATGGCTATTAGTCACTTTC
Source organism: Bufotes viridis (assembly GCA_033119425.1). NCBI lineage: Eukaryota > Metazoa > Chordata > Amphibia > Anura > Bufonidae > Bufotes > Bufotes viridis. The sequence goes on along the minus strand of CM065596.1, from coordinate 42,535,201 downwards.
ATTTCAGACCATAGGGACGGAAAACCAGGGAAGTCTCTCCCAATTATTAGTTCATAAGGTAGCTTTGTGGAGATCGCCACTTCACAAGTCCATGCGCCGGCCACCGTGGACAGAGACATTACGGCAGTGGGATAGTCCTTTAAGTCTCCATGTATGCACACCACACCAACTTTCCGGCCCGTATACTGGGTGGGCTGTACCAGGGCAGCACTTACCAGGGTTACTAGGCTCCCTGAGTCCAGCAGCGCCACTGCCAGATTATTACCCACTTGCACCTGGCACAGGTGACGATTGTCCATTGTCTCAGGGGTGCCGGTTGTACACAGTCTCCGGGCATACATGGAAGCCCGGTACCCATAATTAGTCTCCATGGGTTCTCCCCACTGTGGACAGTCGGCCCTTACGTGGCCAGGCTCGTGACACCGCCAGCAGACTATCGGGGCCGGGTCTACAGGGGGTACACCCCGAGCTGGTTTCTCGGGTACCAGTCGTCGGGACTGGATGGGAGACCTCCGGGGTTTGACCGGCCCCCTCCCAACAACACCCCCTTTCAAGTTTTTTGTGGCCTCATAGCGTTCCACCAGGTCGACCATTTCTAGGGCATTGGTGGGTGATACCTGGCCAATCCAGTGCTGAAGGGGGTAAGGCAAGGCCCTCCAGAACATGTCAGCCAGCAGACGGTCCAGCATAGCAGTCGGACCTAGAATATCAGGCTGCAGCCATTTTTGCAACCTGTGCAGCAACTCATAGTACTGCGGCCTGGCGGGTTCAGCCGCTTTAAAGTCCCACTGGTGGACCCGCTGAGCCCGGACTAACACGTTCACCCCCAGTCTGGCCAGGATCTCCCCCTTCACCGTGAGGTAATCAGCAGCCTGGTCATCTGCCAAATCAGAGAAAACCTGCTGGGGTCCGGATGCCAGGAACGGAGCGACCACTTCAGCCCACTGGTCACGGGGTAACTTCTCCCTCACGGCCACCTTTTCAAAGACCACCAGATAAGTCTCAATGTCGTCTGAGGGGGTCATCTTTGGGATCGCCGCACGGACCGCTTTCCGGGCATCGTGGACGTGTTGGGACACTCCTGCCGTTTGCAAAGCCATCACGTGTTGTAAAAGCAGCTGATTAGTCTCCTGCTGCTGCTTGTTAGCCTCCCGCTGCTGCAGGTTAGCCTCCATGAGAGCTTTTACAATCGCCTCCATGTTGCCAGAAATTCCTGCTTGTAACTTTGCAGGTTTAATATATTCCATGCACTCGTGCCCAGCAAAACAAAAAAATTTCGGCGTTCACGCCAGCCTCACTGCGCATGCCCGCATCCGACACCAAATGTGGGGAGTCGCTCTGGTAGATAGCGGTGCGGGTGCAGTACAGAGGCAAGAGGGAGTCAAGAAAATGCAATAAACAGTGTTTTATTCACACTTGCACAAAATAAACGGTAAACAGTCTCTTGGAGTTAATTCACACGCATCAGAAATAAGGAGGCAAAACAAAACAGTCCCAAACAGGTTCCCGTCACCTGGGAGGTTTTAGGTGCAGGTTCGCACCTGGCTGTCAGTCCAGCCGCAAGACGATCGAGCTCAGGCTTCCAGGCCGTCTGCACTCCTCCTTGCTTGGGCTCTTGCTTCCTAGCCCAGAGAACTCCACATAGCACAGAATGGATCAGAACTCCCAAACTCCAATGATTCCACAGCCTAACAGCAGCTCCAGGACAATCACTCCCAGCTGCTGAGGAGGCTGCCTTTTTAAAGGCCCGGATAAAGTCCGGCCTGGACCGTGGGGAATAGGCACCCACCCAACTCTTTGCCTACTCCCAGTAAGAGCCGGCCCGGATTGGCTTTGCAGCCAAACTAAATATCAAATTGTCAAGCAGCACTAGCTGCTGCTGACACAAAAAACCCGGCTCTTACCTCACCGAGGCCAGGAACCTCGGTGACACGTACCTGCCATCGACCACGGTACCTTGCACCTTACCACAATATATATATATGCTAACTAACTAACTATCTAATGTAATGACACAGCAAAGCACAGAGCACAGCAATTACATTGCAATCTCTCTCAGAACTGTAAAAAACTGCAGAAAATGGCTGTGGGGAGGTTCTTGTATAGTAAGCGGTAGGCAACTTTCCTATTGGTGGCTAGGGATGTTGCTAAGCTCAGAGAAAGACATGGCAGCCTTCTCATTGGCCCACAACCAAGAAGCACGGAGGGATCATGAATTCAGAGGGGAAAAAAATCTAGAATATTTGCGAATACGAATATATAACACTATATTCTAAATATTTGCGAATTCTCGAAGTGGCGATATTCACGATTAAAATTCGCTATGCGAATATTTGCGACCAACACTATTCTCTAAATGTCAATTCACTAATTTAGGGTCCATTCACACGACCGTATTTCTCTGTCCACATCCATTCCGCAATTTTGTGGAACGGGTGTAGACCGATTCATTTCAATGGGGCAGCAACTTGTGCTGTCCACATCCATAGTTCCATTCCGCAGCTCTGCAAAAAAGATGTCCTATATTCTTGTCCTCAATCGCAGACAAGAATAGTAATTTCTATATACATATATATACAGGGCCGGCCATGTGTGGTCCGCAAAATGTCGAACGCACATGTCCAGTATCCGTGTTTTGCGGATCAGCAACTTGTGGGCCACAAAACACTTACGGACGTGTGAATGGACCCTAAATAGATTTTCAGTAAAGACCATTGAAGACAGACTGCCTTCCCACTGAATGATCAGAATACATAGAAATCTATAGAGACAGGAAGGGGACAAAAAGAGAAGGGAGGGACCGCAGGTAGAGAGAAGCAGAGAGAGTAAAGAGAGACTTGCAAGTGATTTACTGTCTTATTTCACTGTTGGATTCACATCTAAACTACTTTGCTGTCCTCCACTACTGCAGCTTTTTCTGAGGATGTGCTACAGAGAGTTAGTGAGTACGTAATCATCTTTATCTATTTTCTGTCTTGTGGCCAGCATAATGTTCAGCTAGTCTGCACCCAATAGTTGAGCTGAAAAAGTTGAGAATTACAGACAGATTGCAGAGGGAAAAACATGCCCAAAAATGCTAGATACAAATTATACAATAGGTAGAAATACTGTTATTTCTCAAGTACACCCACATGGAAGCTAATTCTGAAAAATTACCTGAAATGACAGTTAGGCCTCATGCACACGGCCGTGGGTGTTTTGCGGTCCGCAAACCGCGGATCCGCAAAACACGGAAGCTGCTCCGCGTTCCGTTCCGCAATTTGCGGAACGGAACGCGGCCCATTATAGAGATGCCTATTCTTGTCCGCATAACGGACAAGAATAGGACATGCTCTATTTTTTTTGCGGGAGCACGGAACGGAGCAACGGATGCGGACAGCACACGGAGTGCTGTCCGCATCTTTTGCGGCCCCATTGAAATGAATGGGTCCGCGGCTGAGCCGCGAAATATGCGGCTCGGACGCGGACCCAAACAACGGCCGTGTGCATGAGGTCTTACTCAGAAGTTACTGGATCTCTACTAAAATTTTACCAAGTTTCACCATTTTCATAATTAGTGTTGAGTGCCAATATTCGAATAGCGATTTTTTTTAACGAATATTGGCACTTCGCTAATTCGCGAATATTTAGAATATAGTGCTATATATTCGTAAAAACTAAAATTCTTTTTTTTTTTCAATCTTAACCCAAGAATAAGATACCGTTAACGAAGATAGAGAATATAGCACTATATTCTCTATCTTCGTTAATTGTAGCGAGCGAGCCCACCAATAGTAAATTAAATAGCCCGTTCAAAGTTACATTCGCAGTACGCGAATATTACATTACATAATATTCGCGCACTGCGAATTAAACTTTGAACGAGGTATAACTTTCCTATTGGTTGGCTTGCTAGAATTAACAAAGATAGAGAATATAGCGCTATATTCGTATTCGTTATATTTGTTAATTCTAGCAAGCCAAGTAAACTTGCTTATACACAGCTCTAAATTGAATGCGCAATGCAAAAATATTAAGTAATATTAGTCACATTGCGCATCTAACTTAGAGCAGGGTATATGCAACTTATTTTACTATTGTTTGGCTTCGTAGAATTAACGAATATGACAAATACAAATATAGCGCTATATTCTCTATATTCGCTAATTCTAGCAAGCCAATAGGAAACTTGACTGTACCCAGCTCTAAGCTGGATGTGCAATGCGAAAATATTACTAATGATTTTTTGCAATAAATAAAATACTAAGCAAAAAATAGGCAAAGTAATATTTTCACATTGCGCATCCAACTTAGAGCTGTCTAATGGCAACGTTCCTATTGGTTGGCTTGCTAGATTTAACCAATATAGAGAATATAGCACTATATTTGTTCTATTCGTTAATTCTAGATAGCTAACCAATAGGACAGTTGACTTTATACCCCGTTCAAAGTTCAATTCGCAATACGCGAATAATTAAATTGCATATTAATCGCAAAAAAATAGAATAATGGCGAATATTCGATTTTGACGAATATATGCCGAATATTCTATAGAATATTCGTGAAATATTGCGAAATAGAATATGGCACCTCCCACTCATCACTAATCATATTCCCTTAAAGGGGTTTTGCCATCACATACAATGGGGGCATATCACTAGGAAATGCCCTCATTGTCTGATAGGTGCGGGTCCCACCTCTGGGATCTGCACCTACAACGAGAACAGAGCGGGAAAATTAATGGAGGGTGCACTGCGCATACGCAGCCACCCTCCATTCGTTTTAATAGCCGAACACTATTTTTGGGTACACAGGTATTTCAATATGCTCATCACTTTGCAAAGATGGAGGCTGGCATGTAGCTTTAAGAGTGTTGAGAGTTTGATATAATGGTAACTCCATTGCACTTTTCACATGTCACTTGTCTTCTATTGGCCAAAATGGGGTCATTGTTTACCTCTTTGTCTGGGTTTAGGTGGGCACAATCCCCCTCCCATTCCCCTTCCCCCACACACACTTTTATTCTTGCCATCTTTCTCCTTTTAACACATGAAATTGAGGTCAGAATTCTACCTACCTTCAACATTGGACGAACCCAAAAATACGCGGCACCTGTAGTTAAAGGAAATTGAACTTCGGATATGCATTTTGCTACCAATGCTATTAGTGGCACTGCATGGAATTCTTAGATATGTCATCATATATTTTATGTAATACTGTACTATAGCGTATATCTGATATTCTTGTGAATATCCCAGTTGATTCGTAGAAGTAGTGGTCACAAGAATCATTCTCATCTCATATGTACATTTATATGTATGTGATTTTTTTCTGCCTCATCTGCCATGCAAATTGCAATTTTGTAAATTAAGCAGGTAAAATTTGCACGATCGATAATTTGCATGCAACAATTTACATGATCAATAATTTGCAATGAGACTTTTTTTGCATTCATGCAATACCAACCATAGAGCTACTTGATTCATAAAATCAAATACATAAATACTTATACATTTCCAATGTAAATTTTCCCACCTGCTTCTAAGAAGCATTCTTGATTTTATTGCGCAAATAATATATTGGAGTCTACATCTTAATGGCTGAGGAAAAAGATTTGAGATTGGCCTAGTCAAAAAGATGCCTAAAAAAGTCAATGAAGCAGGACCAGAAACCAGTGGTTTATACTGCATGCAAGAAAAGCTATCATGGTTTGAAGTACTGTACTTTAATAGGGGAGCGAAACAGTGGTGTTAATAATAGTAATATTTTTAGTGCGATTATTAATGGGTCTGTAAAACCTAAACCTAAAATATTTGTTAAAAATGCCTTGAATGCTACCAGTAAAAGTAGTACCTTACTGATCCTCTGCCAGTCACATTCCAATGCTTTCCTGGTCTCCCGCTGGTCTCTGTTCGCCTTGCTTCCGTGATGAGCTGTGGACATGTCATGTGATCACTGCATCCAATCACTGGCAGTAGTGGTGATGCTTCAATATCCCTGAGGTCTTCAGTGTAGGGAACGACTTGTTATATGGCATGTGAGTCAGGGCCAATTCTAGGTAAAATGGGGCTCCGGGGCGAAAAACAATAGAGCCCCCCCCCCCCCCCATTTTCTTTGCACGTAAATTTACTGGATTATTTTCCTGCACATATCTGGATACTTCCTCCTTTTTCCTCCCCTAGGACTTATTTGGATCAGCCACCTACCAGATTATCTGCTGAACTTTCCTTTGGATCTGAAGTGGGGGATACTCATTGTCTATATGCAGTTTTGGAATGGACGGACTCTGTTAAACAATCCTGGACCTTTATGCTTTTCTCATATATTATAATTTGCCACGTGTCTTCCTCTTGGTTCCTGGTGCGGACCTTTTACCTTGTGGGCGACAGGACAGAAGAATTCCCATCTTCTCCCTCCCCCCTCTTTTTTTTTTTCCAAAAGAAATATATACTACAAAATAATAAAAATAAAAAAAAGATATAGAATAGTTTTAGGAGATAAAATATATTTGAATATGGAATATATTTTTATAAATTAAACGTAAAAAGTATAAATAATATATGAAAAAGTAACAAATAAATAAAAAATACAAAAAATATAGTATAAAAAGTATGAAATATATTTAATTTATAAATAATGTATAAAAAAATATAAAACATTAATAATAATACAATATAATAAATAAATATTTAGCGTAAAGATCACGTGAATTGCATAGAACAATGGATATGATTTAGGCACTTTATCATGTTAGTTTTTTGTTTTTATGCACTTTATATATGCACATTTTGCACTTTTGCCTGTTTACTGGCTTATAACTTGTTCACAAGTTTGATGGTGGTCATGGTTATTGATTAATTCATTTTTCATTTTTTCTTTTGTGTTACTTTGTATGTTATATCCCCTGCTTGTTTCCTTCTCTTCTGCCCTCTCGCTCACATTGTTCCTCTGCGCATGTGCCGTGCCCTCACCCGCTCTAATATTGCGCAACGCCGCTGCCGGTCTTTAAAACGCGGCGCGCACTGATCTAGCATGTGACGCTGCTTCCGGTTTCTGGAGTGCAGCGTGTCATACGTCTTCACGCATGTGCCTGTGGGCAGTTTCATGCGCTTATCTGATTCATTTGGTCCGGCGCATGCGCTTATGGTAGTTCTGCCCGCTGATTTGTTGGCACGAACATATTCTCTCCTTTGTGGAGGGTGTGCACCATCTACCGACACCTCCCTTTTATGGGAGTCTCCCCTCATGGACCACTTGTATGCCTACACTGCAGGTGATCAATATTACTTTCATTATTATGTTTATATATTTGAGTTTACTTGGGATTTTGAACAGGCACCCCTGAGGAAGCCAGCAGAGCCTGGCGATACGTGTTCGGGTTTTCCCTTGCCTACCACGCACATTTCCACTATCCTATTTTTATGATAAGACATACATTCATACTATTCAATGTTGACGGATCTTATGCACTTTACTTATTGTTTATTTATGTGGGACTGCGCTCATATTCATGTGGCAGTGTCAGGGTGGCGTGCGGTATGTATTTAGTCCACACTGCAATGACTCATTGTATACAATGGTTTTAATCTGTCCTTGTTTTGTCTGTTGTTCCCAATAAATTTGATAAATTTTTTAGATGTGTGGCTATTATCTCGGTATTCTTTTCTCTTTTTGGTGCCCCCTCCATGTCACGACATCACCCCCTCCTTTTTACATCACCCCCTTCGCATCACATTATTTCTCACCCCCCCCCCCTCTATTGCAGCATACAGAAAGACAGTGCCTCATACCTCTTACATCCAGTGAAGTCTACTATGATGTAGATATTCTCTGTTCTCGTCTTCTCCTTTCAGACCTTCAGACCAGACCACCATTTTGTCGCCATTTTCCATTTCTGCAGTCTGACAACAAAAAAAAAAAAACTTAGTTTAAAACTTTTCCATCATCCTTCCATCTTCTGGACAAATCATCCTTCTACCCCCTATACTGTACTGATGTACTCCCCAATACTTTACTGCAGAAACAGATAATACCCCTGATAATACTATTACCACACAGAGCCCCAATATAAAATACCCCTCCTTTGTGGCCTCAGTAGAAGCCCCCATAGTGCCTCATAATAATGTGCCAGTAACAAGTGCCCCCATAGATGTCCCCCAATCATGTGCCAGTAACAAGTGCCTCTCTCCTCCCCATGTGTCAGACGCCAGTAACAAGTGCCTCTTTAACCCCCCACGTGCCAGTAACAACTGCCTCTTGAACCTTCACCCATGTGCCAGTTACAAGTGCCTATTTACCCCCCAACCCATGTGCCAGTAACAAGTGTCTCTTTAACCCCCCACCCCATATGCCAGTAACAAGTGCCTCTTTAACCTTCCACCCCATGTGCCAGTAACAAGTGCCTCTTTAACCCCCCCCACCCCATATGCCAGTAACAAGTGCCTCTTTAACCCCCACCCCCATGTGCCAGTAAGAGATAGTCCGGTATATAAAAAAAAAAAAAAAACTTTTACTTACCTCCATGGCAATGATGCAATGCAGGCCTCGTCCCGAGCTGTACTCCTCAGGCGGTGCGATGATGTCATTGCGCTGCCTGCATCAGCCTTCAGATAGGCTGCCGGCCTTGTGCTTGCAGTCTATCAGAGGAAGGGAGACGCCTCTCCCCACCTGGCCCCACAGCACAGCCATCTGTCTCTCTGTCCTGAGGATGGTGATACAGATGACTATGGAGATGAATGCTTCCACAATGGAAGCGCTTATCTCTTTGTGCCCTGCTGGTGCCAGTATGGGGCAGGTGGGGGCCCCTAAGGACTTGGTGGCCCAGGGGCAATTGCCTCCCTTGCCTATATGGAAGCGCCGGCCCTTATGTCAGTGTATCATTACTGGAGAAGAAAGAAAAGAGACCGGTGGGGGATCTGAGAGGCATTAGAGCATCAAAGAATTAGTAAGTTCAGTTTTAATTCTATAAATTTTTCATAGCATTCTAAACATATTTTGGGGGAAGTTTTTTTATTATTGCATTGCGATTATTTTTGCCTAAAAATCATTTTTTAAATTGGTCTTTATTAAAAAAAATATAGAATAATTTTTTCTGTACATAGCTGTGATGCTGTACCAGCAGCCTGTGGATTTTTTGTCTTTTTTGTCATCTGGGGAGCAGACTGACTCCTTATCTCTGCTCTCTGACATTCTAAAAACTCATTAACGCTCAATCCTTATTTTATTGATAAGAATGTGGCTTAAATAAGTGTTTATGAACTCTTGGTAGTTTAGAGATAAAGGTTATTACATGACTGTCACAAAGTGAAAGTACCAGTCACACAGTTAGAAAAACAGTCAACCCTTTGTGACAGAATATATACTGGAGAGTGAATCTGGATCGCACATCCTCAACAATATGCTTTTGATATTACGACTGTCTCAGCATAATTACGTGGCGAATCCGCCAAATTTGTAATACATAGTATGCTGTGCATAAGAGGCATTAGTTCACAGTTTGATCAAAAAGCATAAGCCCACTTTCCACGACAAGGATGCCTCTGCAAGTGGGAAACTACTCTAACCTATAAATGGCGCAGCCGTGCGCGGCGACCACCGGCGCCCCAGCACCGCACCAGCAACAGACAGCGGGACCCAGGAGCCGCACAGCAACCCCACTGTGCAGCAAAGCCTCCTTGGCTCTGGGGCCCACCGCCCCGCCAGCACAGCACTGAGGCAGCAATGGCAGACACGCAGTACTGCACCATGTGAACGAGTGCAAAGAGCTCACCCAGTCACAACCCTCAGGAAATGCATCTGAGAGATAGTAGGAGTTTATGACAGAATGACTTGCAATTTTTAATAAAGGCCAACTAAAATAGGATTTTTAGTCAAAAATGAGTAAAATGCAATCATAAACAAAATTGCTTTCAAAGGTGTACATAGCATTTAACGCATCTCTTTTTGAGCCCTGCTGCATCCTGATTTCCTCATTGTTGACTCTTGGACTTCTCTTTCACTGGCCTATTGCTGTATTTCACAATTGTGACATCTTTTGTTCAATGCTTTTGACTCTAGTTTCTTCAAGAACGTGTTGCTCTATCTGCCTTTAGATGTGGTTCTACAGCTCAGACCCTGGCTTTCTTTAAACTATAGTTTATTAGGGTAGTAGAGTTACTATGAACTCCATAAGTTGTTTGGGGGTTGCTGCTAGTGAATCACACCAGCAGTTCTGAAATACCATCAGGGTGATTTTAAAATTTCTTCCTCATATTCCAAGGGTCTAGCAGCCTTGTACCATGATTCAAAATAACATCTACTTTCAGACTCACAACAGTGTGAAATGTGTCATGTAATTCTTTATTAGTTAGGAAGGGGTAGATTAAAGCAAATAATTTATACACTCACAGATTACCTTGCAAGATATAGCATGGCTCCAAAAATGGGCTAAAAACATTTCTTAAAGATTTTGGTCAGTTGTGTTATGACCATGCATATATTCATTGGATGTACATTCAAGCAGCAAATCTTCTCTTCCACAAATAAAGGAGCTATACTGGGTTAACATCTAGAGACTCAAAAGGCAACTAGAGTAAATTTAGCTCATTTTGATGTCCTTAAACCAGATTAAAATGCCATATGCTTTGTGACTTGGTGCGATCATGTTTGGAGTAACCATTAGTAGATTGGTAGACTGTGACCAGCAGGGTTGTGCCCCATTCATTTTCATTAGTCGTAATCCAGATGGCACTACAATGCAATCTTTGGCCATGCAACACGTGTGGTGACCAAAGTTGCTGTGTAGCCCTAACCTAAAAGGATATTCATAGTCAGAAAAACAGTATTCAGGTAGCTTACCACAATTCTCAGGCGGTTGCCAAGAAAACATTTCTAATACCATCACACAACCAAAACTTTGAACTGATTACGCAGGACACGATGGTTTCTTCAATTTACGGGGTGCACCAATTCTGATACCTACATAATAAAACAGCATTTAGGGTACAGCTCACCAGGAGACAAATTTTCAATTTTTATCTGTCTAGTTTGGTACACCTATATCTAATATAACCTTAGGTTTTTTTTCTTGGCATGTTGAAAGGATTTCTTTGGCTGAATACCACACCAGATTCTATTTCAGCTAAGTCAGAGTTGATTTTAGGCTTTCTTCTCACCTGGACAAAGATTCAGTCCACCTCCTCCTTAGTCCTTTTTCTAGTTAATCTGGGAAATGCTTGTTGGAATTCCATCTAGAACCCAACAACCAAGGCACATGCTCTACATAGATAGAGCCCTGTGCTGTGTGATCATTTATGTTCTTTAGCATACTCTTTAATGCATGTTACAGGTACTTTTGTGTCAACTTGAAGCACTCTAGCCATTGTCCACTTAGCTCTTTCATTAGAAATGCAGTTATGTCTGTAGAACCAGTGCTCACTGGAACCTTATTATTTGGTGTGTTTAAAAACAGAGAGAGGGAGGGATTTGCTTTTATGTAAAGTCCTGTCTAATACCCATTCCAGGAAGATATAAGTGAGGTAAATGAAAATATGGAGCCACTGTAGGTAGAAATAAATGCAAGGAAAAACAATAATAAAATACTGACAGGGGTTTGTTATAAGCCACCTAACATAACAGAGTCCACAGAAATCTAATACTAAGGGGAAAAAATGAGGCGGAAAATCATAGAGGTCTTTATTATGGGGGACTACAAGTTCCCGGATATAGACTGGGAAATAGAAACCTATACACTTTTGTAAAAAAAAAAAGTAAATCACTAAAACAGGAAGGTACCTGAAGGTGTTGGTCCCTTACTGAGTGATATGGGAGAGGTTGTAGAGAGCGATGAGGAGAAAGCGAATCTATAAAAAAAAATTTCTCCAATGTATTAACTGAGGAAAATAAACTGTCAGATGAAATGCAGAGTGTAAAAGTAAGCTCCCCACTAAAAATGGCCTGTCTGACCCAGGAACAAGTCCAGCTGCGTCTTAAAAAGATTACAATAGACAAATCGCTGGGACTGGATGGCATACACTCACAAATCCTAACAGAATTAAGCATTGTCATAGCCAGACCCTTATTTCTGATATTTAAGGACTCTATATTGACAGGGAGCATTCCACGGGATTGGGGTTTAGAAAATGTGATTCCAATATCCAAAAAGGGGTCAAAAGCAGAGCCCCAAAACTATAGTCTGATAAGTTCAACATGTGTCAGGTAAACTGTTTGAAGGTTTTCTAAGACATGTTATCTCGGAGTACCTCAATGAAAATAAGCATATAACATCGTATGTATCAGTATGGCTTCATGAGGAATCGGTCATTTGAAACCAATTTAGTCAGTTTCTATGAGGAGGTAAGTTCTATACTTGACTGGGGAGAGTCAATAGATGTCATATATCTTGACTTCTCCAAAGCATTTGATACTGTGCCACATAAAAGGCTAGTATATAAAATGAGAATACTTGGACTAGAAGAAAATGTCTGTCTGTGGGTAAGTAACTGGCTCAATAATAGAAAACAGAGGGTAGTTATTTACGGTACACACTCATATTGGGTCACTAGTGAGGTACCACAGGGGTCAGTATTGGAGGGGTCACTGTCACTAGTGGGGTACCACAGGGGTCAGTACTGGGCCCTATTCTCTTCAAAATATTTATTAATGATCTTGTAGAAGGCTTGCACAGTAAAATATCAATTTCTGCAGATGACACTAAACTGTGTAAAGTAATTAACATAGAAAAGGACAGTATACTGCTACTAGATCAGGCATGCTCAATCTGCGGCCCTCAAGCTGTTGCAAAACTACAACTCCCATCATTCCCGGACAGCCTACAGCTATCAGCCTACAGAAGGGCATGGTGGGAGTTTTAGTTTTACAACAGCTGGAGGGCCGCAGGTTGAGCATCCCTGGTCTAGATAGATTTGAGGCTTGGGTAGAGAAGTGGCAGATAAGGCTTAATACTGATAAATGTAAGGTTATGCACATGGGAAGGAATAATACATGTCACCCTAACATACTAAATGCTAAAACACTGGGTAACATTGACATGAAAAAAGACTAAGGAATTTTAGTGGACAGAAAACTTAACTGTAGAAATCAGTACCAGATAGGTGCTGCCAAGGCCAATAGGATTATGGGGTGCATCAAAAGGGACATAGATGCATGTGATGAATCATTGAGAGTCTCAGCACTCAGATCCCCACCGATATAAACTTTTGACTTGTCTCTATGATATTTCAAAAGTTTTTTTAAAAGTTATGGACCCTTTAATAGCATCTGTGATGCTTTTCAGCGTGTCTCATCGATTCAATGGCTGGAAAGGACCGAGTATATAGACTGCTAGGCATGCTATCTTGCGACTCACGACTTATCTATCTGAGGTTTATGACAATATCATGCATATTTTCTCTAATGAAAAATATAAAAATATCAATTCATATTGGTCTTCTGATGTCTTCATCACTCAGACCAGTAGAGTAAATTTGGGCTTGTCAATTGTTTATTCATTTGTGTGCATTACCCATCACCTCTAATTTATGTTCAATTACTGTGCCAAGTAAAGAAAAGGGAAGTAGCATTTGGACATGATTTGATAAAATAAGCTTAAATGACATTGATGAGACATCTACCTTGAGCTCTCAATTTCGGAAGACAATGTCAAGTTGCATATTAAAATAAACACATGGGAAGAATGTAAATAGATTACAGATACATTAACATAATATGAAATTAGAGAGCAGATGACAGATGGGGATTTAGGTAGAAAATAAATTATTATTGCACATGCATATAAGACAGTCTGTGAACAGAACATTGCTTTCAATGATAACAAGATGGCTAGGATTTCACGAATAGTGACAGCTTATTAGGTTTTTGCTGCCACTTTAAGCAATATCCTAATAATGTCTACACTTAGCTAATTCAAACACACTATCAACACAGAATTTACCAGTAGACCAATAAAGTCATAGAGTGACGAAAAGTAAAGAATTTGAAAATGATTAGAATTAATATTTATGGTTCAATCTAAAACAATATTCTTGTAAAATTTCACACCAAAACAGTTACGTTTGAGTTGACAACTTCATTAGAACTCTTTGCCATTTTACACAAATTTTAATACATGAAACAACAATTTTCTCAACTCTATAATTAATTTAGGGGTGCTTTTCCAGGTGTATTGCTAGACTCTGAAAACACCTGGAACGCTGGTTTACCTAGGGGAGGTTACTGCCAAACACTATGCAGTGTCCAATCATAAGTACATGTAGAATACCTCAAAATATAAATATTATACATAACATAACAGTATTGTGACCTTTGATTACCACCAGTATGGAATAAAGGGTCTCTCCTACCCCATATCTATCAGACATTTATGGCATATCTTCAATACTTTTATCGGCCAAACCCACAGAGAAGAACAGCAGGCTTGGTCGACACACTAATGTGTGTGGTGAGCTCCTAACTCCCCCAAACATCACAGGTATGAATTTATATTTTTGCTGGATCCTTTTGTTCTCGGGGAAGATAAACTGCCACTAGAGATGAGCGAATCGAAGTTGACGAAGTGGAATTCGATCCGAATTTCAGGGAAAAATTTGATTTGCACCGAATCCGAATTTCCGCATGCTTCGTGGTAGCGAATCACATTTTTTCCTAAAATGGCTGCTGCACGTGTTAGGACATGGAGCAAGGAACTCTGGGAACGAGGGATCACCCACAATGCCATGCATACAGCCAATCAGCTTGCAGCCAGCACTGTGATGTCACAGCCCCATAAATAGCCTCAGCCATCTTGGATTCAGCCATTTACCAGTGTACTAAATGCAGGGAGAGATGTCAGCAGGCGATAGGGACAGTGGTAGAAAAGACTTTAAAACTTTAATTTTGCTGTATAGAAGTTCAGGGAAAGCAAAGGGAGGAATCATTCCACAGCATTTGTGTTAAACAGGGTTCAGTATGGGAGGTTACAGCCTGGGTAATAGGAACAATCCTATTACACCTTGCTGCAATGACTACAGATCCAAATTGCCATAATACAGCTCTGTAATTCCAGCAAACTGTTCTTGTTATTGGGGTTCAAGTGCTGTTTGATACAGCCATTAATAGGGTTTATTACAAGGAAAATCATATAATAAAATGGCAGAAAATGCTCAAGACCCCAAATGCTGTTGCGCATTTATAACCGGGGGAGCAAATTCTGCACATGTGATAAGTTGCTAGCAGCAATCCCCATCAAAATTGCTTACAATGGTGGATGTTGGCAGTGTATCACATGTACCACAAGAAGATCCTACACAGGATAGCCCAATGTCCAGCGAAATTGCATACAATAATGGATGCCGGCAGCGGATTACATGTACAACAAGAACATTCTACAAAGGATAGCCCAATGTGCGGATGAAGCTATAAGAAATACAAAATCACTGAACATGGTGCACTACAATGGTAAATGCAATGGACAATATATGGCTAAACACTCACACTGATATTAAAATGAGACGTTCGCTAATATATTCTTACATCAGGAATATACCAGAGTCCACGCACCCCGTCAAGGTCTCTCAATGTGGCACGGGACCTAATACTAACCTACCTATCCCATATATGTAGTTACTGATGCATAAGTTCCGACACACAGGGCTTATTACAAAGAAATATTCCTATGTCTTATTTGCCCTTGTGTGGCGCAGTTATATGTTCTAAAGCATTTTTTGGCTTGTATTCGTGTAAAAAAAATATATATTTGCCGTTCAGTGATGCAGTTATATGTTCTAAAGCCCTTTCTGGCATGTATTAGTGTAAAAAAATATATATATTTGCAGTTCAGCAATGCAGTTATACATTCTAAAGCCTTTTGTGGTGTGTATAAGTAGAAATAAATAAGGGCTTATTAGCCGTTTTGTGGTGAAGTGAGAAAATTACAGACTTTTTTTTGGGTGTTTTAATTTCCTTTTTATTTATTTGATCTAACAGTATGTCAGACAGAGAATTGCCAAGCCCTGCACAGGGGAGTGGCAGAGGCCTAAATGTTTCTGGCGCAGGCAGAGGTCACAGCAGAGTAAGGGAGTATGGCAGCAGGAGTTGCAGCGAGAGGACTGAGGTGTCATCTAGTGGTCGTGTCTTGACCAGCAACACAGCCGTTCTTAAATGTTTGACTCAGTCATCCACTTCCCCCCAAGTGACATCAGACACGCCCAGCCAATAGTTGGTGGGTTTGTCAGACACAACCCTTAGTTGGCATGGCCCGGGAACAGGCCCTATGCCCTCACCTGTCCTCAACTTCCCTCTGTGCTTTTCTGTTCCCTCAGCCAAAGAAATATTATATGCTGTGGGCTTAGTTCCACTATACAGCGAGGGCGAGCTGAGTTAGGACTTTAGGTTCCTGTGTATAAACTCACCTGGGGTCAGTTCATACTTACAGTCAGTCAGGACTTTGATTTGGGTTTCTCTAGGAGGTGACCTGCTCCTTTCCCTAGTTTCCAGACCTTTTCCCCTCACCCCTTTCCCTCCCATGTTCAGTGTGGGTTTGCCTCCCACACCAAAGTGTGACAGTGGGCCAGTCCTTGAGCCTGTTGGTGTCTAACAAAGTGCATGGCAGCGCTGATGTGTGGAGCTGTAACTATGGTCAGGGACAATACATGTCCTTTACAGCCCACTGGGTGAATATGATTCCTGCACAGCCACACCAGCAACTTGGCCAGGTTATGCCGCTTCCGCCTTCATGTTTTCACACCGTTTGTCCTGCGACAATGTCCGCCTCTGCCTGATCATCCTCCACTGTGTCCTCAGCCTCCATTGCAGTGAAAATTCACTGTGCCCCTTCAGCATACCACATGTGCAGGCATGGCGGTGTCAGGCTGCTCTGGACTCGTTTTCCTGGGCGAAAGGAGTCAAACAGGGGAGAAACTGTTCTGTATCCTTCATCAAAAAATCGAATCCTGGCTTTCTCCGCCACAACTCAAAATCGGAACCATTGTGACTAACAACGGGAAGAACATGGTGTCAGTGCTGCATCAAGGAGGGCTGAGCCATGTGCCCTGCATGGCAGACATGCACTTCAGCCACTCGTACACCGCAAAGCACTCTCTCCTTGAGCTGCAGCATCCCCCAACATCGGCTGATATGCGACATCTGGCCTGGCCAGTAGTGTGGCATCAGAGCTGTTGTTTAGTGCGGCGGGATCTATAGTTACCCAAAGAAGAACTCACCTGTCTAACCAAAATGTTGAAAGACTGACCTTTGTCAACATGAATCAGGCGTAGATCAGCCAGGATTTTCACCTACCAATGCCTGATGCATCAGACTAGATCATCGAAGGTGCCACACCAACACTTTGACAAAAGAGACCGTTTTTTTCTGGCTACCCTCCTCAGCTACTATTCTGATGTTGCCACCCACCTGATGCCACACATCTGATGCCAAGTGGCCCTTCTTTCACCCACCATCTTCAGCTGGTGCTGGTATTGCCACCCATTGCTGACTTCATCATTTATTTGACCCTTATTCTGATCTGTCAGAAGGAAGGAAAAATGAGACACACAACGGATCCTGTCTATGTAACAGCTGTAAGAACTGCATGACATGGTCCCTATTTTGCCTCAGAATGGCTTATGATTTGGTAGCCAAAAGCAGGAGTGGGTACAAACACACAGAAGACATGCAAATATTCCATTCACGTGTCATCTCTGTTTTGGATCCACTCTTGTTTTTTTTGACTTGAGTTATTTTGTCAGTTTTAGCCCCGTAACTGCCCAAAAAAGTGAAGTGTGCAGCCTGTCATGTACATGTCATACTGACTCACAGTATTGTTTCACTACCCCACAGCAGACTCCCTATGCGTGTTACTGCAAGGTACGGTGTTCTACACCACTATGAAGGCTCGCGGCAGCCAGGAAATAGCAATTTTTTAATGCGATTCACCACTAATAAATTAGTATCGTAAATATTCTATTCACATGTCATCTCTGTTTTGGATCCACTCCTGTCTTTTTTTTTTACTTTAGCAATACTGATGGATTAGTGAAGGCGGATGCTCCACAGACAGGATCCGTGTGTTGGGAGTTATTGTTATGACGGATCAGAGGAAGAGCAATATAATCAGTGACGTCAACACAAACTTACTGCTCACACCCTCTCCATTTTGTCGGGGGGGGCTCAATTTGTATAACCATTTAATAGAACAGGTTCTGTAGACATCTATGTGGAATCAGCTGACAACGGTGTAAAAGTAGTGCGCTTCTTCTTGATGCTAACATTGACCTGTAAGGCTGAGTTCATATTTGAGTTATTTTGGTCAGTTTTCACCCCGTAACTGCCCGAATAAGTGAAGTTTGCAGTGATTCTAAGAGTTACGCCTGTCATCTGCATGTCATACTGACTCACAGTATTGTTTCACTACCACAGCAGACTCCTTATGCGTGTTACTGCAAGGCACAGTGCTCTACACCACTATAAAGGCTCTCTGCAGCCAGGAAATAGCAGTCTTTTTGCGGTGAATAAATTCGTACCAAACCAAATTTTTTCTAAAAATTCGGCCATGCGGCTGAATCGAATTTTTTAGAGATTCGCTTATCTCTAACTGGCTGGGGTTGCCAAAGATGCAAAACAACCGTTAAGCCCCAGTGAAAGCCAGATATACCTCCAGGGAAGGAAAACCAAGCAAAAGGGTACCAAAGAATGAGAGGATCAGGCTAGTGTTGAGCGAGCATGCTCGGCCGAACACCAGTTTGGCTCGAGTATCGCGATCCTCGGCACATCGCCGTGTTCGGCCGAACACTGCGTGTTCTCAAGCACGAGTCTCCTCCCTGCATGTTTGTTAGCTGCTACGCAGCCAATATACGTGCAGGTAAGTACTGCCACTCACTGTAATGTCGTAGCCATGTTGGTCACTGGCATTACAGTGATTGGCTGGCCGAAACATGTCATCGGGTACTATAAAGCACCCAATAACACGTGGTTTGGCTCAGTCTTAGTTAGGGAGAGCTGTGCTGTAGAAGGGACAAATAGTGTAGGGAATTGAATTGAATTTTTTTGTTAGGCAGGGTTGGTGTTAGAGACCGAAAAGTACTTTTAAGGACTCTTGTTGCGTCTGGCAGCAATATATATTTTTAGCGCAACCTGCGTTAAATTGCGGGCAATTGTTGAGACCCAAAGTATTTTTAAGGACTATTGTTGTATCTGGCAGCAATATATATTTTTAGGGCAACCTGCGTTAAATAGCATGCAATTGTTTGGCCGCTGCAGACAGCGACGTTATCTGTGCTAAATCATACTAAAAATATCTGTGACATTCAGTGTACTTTTTCCGTAGATGCTGCAGACAGCGACATTATCTGCGCCACATCTCCTGTTTAATGTGTGCGCATACTAAAAATATCTGTTACATCCAGTGTACTTTTTCCGTAAACAGTGTCCGCTACAGACAGTTACATTACCTGCGCTACATCTCCTGTGTAACGTTTGCACATCCTAAAAATATCTGTGACATCCAGTGTACTTTTTCCGTAGACGCTGCGGACAGTGGCATTACCTGAGCTACATCTCCTGTATAACGTTTCTGCATCCCCAATATCTGTGACATTGACTGTAATTTTTTCTTAGCCACTGTTGACAGCAGCGCCAATACCTGTGGTACCTCTCCTATATAAAATTTCCACATCCCAAATATCTGTGACATTAACTGTAATTTTTTACTCCTGGGAGTCCAAGATGCATCAAGACATCCTCCCCATGCTGTTCCCGAACCATTTCAGTGGTGTTTCCATCAATTTCGGACCGTTTCATGTGAACCAGACACCCTCCCCTCTTCAGAGCAGGCGGTGCCTGGTTTAATGCTCGGGTTCTCCCATTGACTTTCATTGTGCTTGGGTGCTCGGTAGAGCACCCGAGCATCCCGAGGTGTTCTACTCGAGCACCCGAGCACTCGAACTTTCTATAACCTTCTTAAAGGAATTGTGCAGCACTTCAGGATATGTCATATGTAGGGGTTCTCAACTCCTGACACCCCAGCCGATCAGCTGTTTGAAAAGGCATTGCTCGTACGAGCATTGTCTTGCTTTCAGCAGTGGCACAGTGTAATAGAAAGTGCTCGTCCCATTTAAGTTAATTACATTGCACTGCAGAGACTTCCAAGACAACGGGCAGAGTAATCTTGAAGAGGAAGTAGTACTGCAGCCTCTTCAAACAGCTGATCAGCAAGGGTGCCGGTATTCGGACCCTCACGATCAGATTTTGATCTATATTGAGGGTAGGTCATCAATATGTACTAGCTGCAAAACTCCTTTAGGGCTACACACACACCAGAGGCAGAGGTTCCACAAAAACTCCACCGCAGATTCCAACATAAATATAGGACTAAATAGTGATGCATACAGAGGTATTTTGTCAAGCAGAATGCTGGTACTCTTGCTGGAACCTGACTGATCCCATTATAGTGAATAGAATCTGGCAGACACCAGTAGTATTTAGAATATGCCAGAGCCAGTGATTATAGTATTCTGTTCCTATGCCATAGGGTAGGGTATAATTCCTTAGTAGCCAGCCTATTACGGACCCGTTAAAATAGCCATAAAGGCTTTTTTTTGCAGGACAAGTTATATTTTTTAGTTGAACTATATTTTTTTATATTTTGGGGGGCATCAGTGGCCTCAGTGGTCTTGTAAAACAAAACGGGTAGAGTAGGAGTAGCAGCACATAGGGGTATACTGGTCTTGTGTGTGGTGGTGCACGCGGTGTTGGACGCCAGTCCGCAACGTCACTCCAAACAGGCATCCAGGGGTTAAAGAAACCGCAGCACTCTCTTGTCTCTTTGTATCTTTTATTCCATTAAATTCATGTGATGTTTCGACCAGAGCAGTCTTTTTCAAGCTTGAAAAAGACCGCTCTGGTCGAAACGTCGCATGAATTTGATGGAATAAATGATACAAACAGACAAGAGAGTGCTGCAGTTTCTTTAACCTCTGGATGCTCAGTGGTCTTGTGCCATACACCAACAAGATCACTGTTGCACATCACCACTGCAGCCCAAACAACACATCACTGTTGCAGGACCTAGGGCTCGCAGGGGACTTGGGAATTCGTCTTTTTTAATAATTTTAACAACCTCCATCTATTTGGCGCATATAAAAATTCAACTTGGAAAATCCCTTTAAAGAGTCACTGTACTTTCACGCAATTACATTTAATAAACAATGGTGTAACTAGAAAATTTCTAAATCACTTTATTTAAAAAATATGCCTGCATCCACCAGAAAAAAAAAGCTGTAAAGTCCTGGCCACTGTAAAGGCGGATGCTGACCACCAGTGTTCCCCTACTGACTACCGCGGTCCCAGGCTCCCTGCTCGGATGAGCACTGTCTTCCCTGACCATCTCTGTCATTGTCCGTGTCCAGCCGCATTGTGGGGCAGGTAGCAGTGGTGGTCAGCTGCCGGTGTCTCCCTATTCACGGCAGCATTCCCAGGCTCTGTCCGCCACCATGGTTTCCTTCCTGCCCGGGCAGAGCATGCATTCCAGCCTGCACTGTGTAGGATATTTGTTTAAGAGCCGGCATGTATGACTTCCTGTGAGTTAAGGGTTGAGCAAATGTAACCTGTGCTGACCTTTTGACCAATCCCAGCCTTCCTGCACCTGTATAAAGATCCATTCACACATCCGTACAATGGGTATGCATCCGTTCCACAATTCTGTGGAACCAGTGTGGACCCATCCATTCCCAATGGAGATGGAAATGATGTGAACAGCACACATTGTGCTGACCGCATCCATATTTCTGATCCACTGCTCTGTACTTCCGGTCCGCGGCTCCCGAAAAAAATAGAACATGTTCTATTCTTGTCCGCAATAGCGGACAAGAATAGGCCTTTTTTATAGGGGTGCCAGACCGGTGTATTGCGGATCTGCAATTTTCGGATTTGCAATACACTATGGATGTGTGAGTGGACCCTTAGTGGTCCAGCTATCTTCACAGGTGCCTGAGCGTCAAAGGCCCTTGTGTCCTGCTAAGGTTGCTTTCGTACATGTTTGTGTTCCTGACCTGTGCTTGTCTTCTAGATTCTGCTACCTGTCTGACCCTTGCCTGCTCCGTCTCGACTCTCTTGTTGCTCATCCAGATTGCCTGATCTGTACCTGTTCTGCCTGCTCTGACCATTTGCTTGTATGACTTCGCCTCTGCCTCATCCTTTGGTCCTGCACTGTTGCTCCTGGTTATGACTTGGCCTGTTGACTAAGTCTGTACCTCTATTACCTTGCCCTGGTACCCCCTGGTCCATCTGGGCCAGCTGCTTTATGTGCCAACCCACCTCAAGAGGTAACGACTTGGTTTTCTCCTCAGGAAAGTCTATCTCCACCATCAGGAGTACTGTGAAGAACTATGGATTCACTTAAACAACGCCCTTAGAGGAAGTTGGTCACGTGGAAGAGTGTCCACAAGGTCCGCACAGCTGGTTCATGACAGTGCACTCAGGCCATTGGCCTCGCTGGTCATCCTAAGCCTGCTGTAAATGAATTGCTTTTTGAGAAGAGATGTCAGAGTGAACGATAGTATATGCTGATGTAGTTCATGGACTGTATAATATCACTACCTGTCTGGATGCCATTTCCCCTCCAGCTCTTGCAGGGTCACCAGTCGTTGCTACTAGAGATGAATGAATCAAAGCTGATGAAGTGAAAATGGATACGCATTTCAGGAAAAATTCGATTCTCACCAAAGCCGAATTTCCTCACGATTCATGGTAACAAATTGCATTTTTTCCTAAAATAGCTGCTGCACATGTGAGGACATGGAGCAAGGAACTCTGGAAATGCAGGATCCCCCATAATTCTATGCATGTCACAGCCCTATAAATAGCCTCAGCCATCTTGGATTCTGCCATTCACCAGTGTACTTTGTGCAGGGAGAAATGTCAGTAGGAGCTAGGGATGGTGTTAGAAAAAACGTCAATGTGCTAAAAAAAACGATTTACAAGTGCAGGGAAAGATTATTCAAGGTGTAGGGAAAGGATAGGGAAAAATCATTTCGCAACATTTATGTTACAGGGGAGGTTACAGTCTGGGTAATAGGAACAATCCTATTACATCTTGCTGCACTGACTGTGCTGTTTAAAAGAGGCATTAAGATGGTTTATTACAAGGAAATATTTCTATATTTTATTTGCCCTTGTGCGGTGCAGTTATATGTTCTAAAGCATTTTTTGGTTTGTGTTAGTGGGAAAAAAAGTGCTTATTAGCCGTTGTGTAGTGAAGGGCTAAAATTACAGCCCTTTTTGGCATGTATTAGTGGCAAAAGTAAAATATATTTGCTGTTCAGCTGTGCAGTTATATCTTCTAAAGCCTTTTGTGGCATGTATTAGTGGAAAAAGAAAAATATATTTGCCGTTCAGCAGCCTACCTGCCCAGGAAGTAGCGGTGCACGGGTTCAAGGAGGCAGCGGGGGTAGCAGTCAGTCAGTGTGTAGTGATGGGGGTAAAATCCCCAACTCTGCGGTGTGGCAGTTTTTTGTTAAGCCACCAGAGAAGGTTAACATGGCCATATGTAGAATCTGTCGACAGAAGGTGAAGTGTGGCCAGGGTGCCAATATTGGCACCACGGCCCTTCGTCAACATATGCGGCATCACCATAAAGTGGCCTGGGAGAACCGTGGCTCTGATGTAGTGGTCCAGCCTGGAGCAGCAACCGCCTCATCACCCAGTGGCACGCACCCATTTTCAGGGAGTCAAGGCTCCACCACCTCCTACTCCTCATTAGTCATTCCGTCAGCAATCGATCACCGAAGCGATTGCCAAGAGACAACAGTATGCGTGCACTCATCCGACGGTGTAGAAGCTGAATGTGCTCCTTTCCAAGTTGCTGTTGTTGCAGTCCCTCCCTTTCCAAATGGTGGATTCTGCACCTTTCAGAGAACTGATGGCTTGTGCCAAGCCGAGGTGGAGAGTCCCAAGCCGTCATTTCTTTGCCAAAAAGGCAGTACCAGACCTGCACACACATGTAGAACAGAAGGTGCACGGCAGTGCCGACGTGTGGAGTTGTAACTACGGTCAGGGACAATACATGTCCTTTGCGGCCCACTAGGTGAATGTGGTTCCTGCACAGCCACATCAGCAACTTGGCCAGGTGATGCCACTTCCACCTTCACGTTGTTATGCCGTGGGACCTGAGACAATGTCCGCCTCTGCCTCCTTATCCTCCACCGTGTCCTCAGCCTCCACGGCAGGGACAATTCACAGTGGCCCTTCAACATACCACATGTGCAGGGCACAGCGTTGTGACACTGTTCTGCAACTAATTTGCCTGGGCGAATGGAGTCATGCAGGGGAGGAACTGCTCCATGTCCTTCATCAAGAAATCGAATCCTAGCTTTCTTTGCGACAACTCAAAATCGAAACAATTGTGACTAACAACGGGAAGAACATGGTGTCAACGCTGCATCAAAGGGGGCTGAGCCATGCGCCCTGCATGGCAGACATGCGCAATCTGGTTGTCAAGCGGAAACTTTGCATTCACTTCAGCCACTCGTACACCGCAAAGCAGCATCCCCCAACATCGGCTGATATGCGACGTCCGGCCTGGCCAGTAGTGTGGCATCAGAGCTGTTGTTTAGTGAGGCAGAGTCTATAGTTACCCAAAGAAGAACTCACCTGGCTTTCTCCGCGACAACTGAAAATCAGAACCATGGTGACCGATAATGGAAGAACATGGTGTGGGTGACACGTCTAGGACGGCTGAGCCATGCGTCCTGCATGGCGCACGTGTTCAATCTTGTTGTCAAGCGGTTCCTGAAGTCTTCCACCTATCTGCAAGAAATCCTAAAAATGGCCAGGAAACTGCATGCACTTCAGCCACTCGTACACTGCAAAGCACACCCTCCTTGAGCTGCAGCGGCACAACGACATCCCCTTACATCGGCTGATATGCAACATTTCCACCCTCCATATGTTAGACCGACTATACGAACAGAGAAAGGCCATAAATGATTTCTTGATGATCCAAGCAGACAGGAGTACTCCCCTGTGTAACTTCGATGTCAGCCAGTGGCAGCTCATGCATGACACTGCCGTTTGCTTTGAGGAGGTCACATTATTTGTCAGTCGCCAGGACTACTGGATGAACTATGTCATTCCACTGCTTTATGTCCTGGAACAGATGCTGGTAAATCTTGATGGTCAGGGGACTGGAGACTTGGTGCCTAGATCTCATGGCAACTTGAGCCCTGTGGGGGCTGAACTGGAGGAGGAGGAGGAGGAGGAGAAGGACATTGGAGCATAAGCAATGTGTAACGATATGTGGTTTTTCTTCACAGTTGACAGGACGAGTAGGAGGAGCAGGATCAGCCAGAGGAGCTAAAGGGCTATAAGGAAGATTGCATGGAACTTGCATGGAACAATGAGACTTAACTGGCGGTGTTTTGAGAGGGACTTTCTGACCAGATCAAGAATGATCATCCATTCACTCTAAATGAACTGAGCATACAAAGAAGGTTGCATGCACCACAAGACCACCCCATCTGGCACCATCCTTCCAGAGGCCGGTCCTTCCTCCACTGTCCATTCTATCTTAAGAGCCCATGCAAGTAAAGCGCCTCAGGTTATCCAATCAGGAACGTAAACGCCACATAGCAGAGAATCTTTGTTTGTATTGTGGAGGGAAAGCCCACTTTGTACGGAATAGTCCAAAGGGCCCGGAAAACTCCAATGTCTAGGAAAAGTAGATGAGGTGGTCCTGGACAAAGTGAAGTCCTCTCCAAAACTTGTTGTTCCAGTAACCCTCTCCTACTAGGGAGTTACTTTGTCTGTGTCTGCATTCTTGGACTACTAATGGTAGTTCCACATCCTCAGTGCCCCCTGTATATAGTGCCACACACGCTGTGCCCTCTGAATATAGTGCCACACACAGTTCCAGTAATGGGAGTTCCACATGCTCTGTGCCCCCTGTATATAGTGCCACATGCTCTGTGCCCCCTGTATATATTTACACATGCTCTGTGTCCCCTGTTATAGTGTCTCTTATATGTGCTCCCTTAATGTCTAGTACCTCTTATATTTGCCCCCATTTTTGCCCGCTTTATGTATATCACCTCTTATATATGCCCCCTTTATGTATAGTGCCTCTTATTTATTCTCCTTTTATGTATAGCACCCCTTACATGTTCTTCCTATATGTATAGCACCTCTTATATGTTCTCCTTTATGTATAGTACCTCTTATATGAGCCCCTTTTATGTATAGTGTCTCTTTTATAGTATGTGCCTCCTTTATGTACAGTGCCTCTTATATGTGCCCCCTTTACGTATAGTGCCTCTTATATGTGCCTCTTTATGTATAGTGCCTCTTATGTATTCCCCTTTTAAGTATAGCGCCTCTTAAGTGTGCTTCCTTTATGTATAGCGCCTCTTATATGTGTCCCCCTTTATGCATAGTACCTCTTATATATGCCCCTTGTATGTATAGCGTCTCTTACAGTATATGTGCCCACTATATGTATAGCGCCTTTTATATGTGCCCTTTTATGTATAGCACCTCTTGTGTGTCCCCTTTATGTATAGTGCTTCTTTTATCAGTACACTTCTGTATATAGTATATATCTGTACACACTGCATCTATTTTGCCTCATACTTGACGTACCAGTACACTGTGTGTATACTATGTATCAGGTATAATAGATGCAGTGCGTACAGATATATGTGGACAGTCATATTTTATGGTCACTATGTGAGGTATATGAAGTACTGGAGGTTGCAGATAAAGGGGTTGTTTCATCTTACTATGGCAAGATGAGACACAGTGTCAACCACCTCCTGGCCTCTGCGTCTTGGCGCTTGCTGTTTCTGTAGCTCCCATTATGGTGGCAAACACCATAGCTTTCCGTGTTACGTTGTTTCCATAAATGGGAGCTACTGAAACAGCGAGCACCAGAGCACCGAGGCCATAATGTGGTCAGATCTGTGTCTCATCTTGCCTTAGTAAAATAAAACAACCCCTTTAGCAAGATGAGACAGCCCCTTTAAGGTTACGTCAGTATTAGGGCTCATACACACAAGTGTGTGTGCCCCATGCCCGTGCTGAGGTGAGGACCACAAATAATGCATAGGCATCGTCCATGTGCACGCCGTTTGCTGGGTTAGGAATTAATGTTGATCGCGAATATTCTAATCACGAATTTGTATCTCAAATATCAGCACTTCGAGAATTTGCGAAAATCTAGAGTATAGTGCTATACATTCGTAATCGCGAATATTCTATTTTTTTTTTTTTATCAGTACTACTGCTTCTTGCTTGTGGGCCAATGAGAAGGCTGCAATATCTTTGTCAGAGATTAGCAACATCCCTAGCAACCAATAGGAAAGTTGCCTACCCCTTACTATATAAGAACCTCCCCAGCAGCCATTTTCTGCATTGTTTTTTGCAGTTCTGAGAGAGACAGCAGTGTCATTGCTGTGCTCTGTGCTTTGCAGACTCATCTGGATCCTTAGTTAATTGCTCTAGCTAATTAGCTCATATATATAATACAGATAGTTAATGGGAGATAGTCCAGTGCAGGGTGTCAAGTAGTGTGATAGGGATTACTGTGCTGTGATAGGGATTAGTGTCTCTGTTAGACACAGTGCTGTGATGTCACAACAATACTTAGTGCACCAATCAGTAATTACTCAGTATCTACTCAGACCTGATAAAATGTGAAGTTGCACGTATTGCGCAAAAAAATGTGCATCATTAGTGCCGATTTAAGCAATCGCGAAAATAATGACCGGAGATCCCGAATTCTAGAATTCATGAATTTATTGCCAATATAATGTGAAAAATTTGCAAAATATCGTGAAAACCAATATTGCCTATACTGCTCATTACTAATAGGAATAGTAACAAGGTTAGGGTCAGTATTAGGGTTAGGGTTAGTATTAGACCTAAGCTCTGTATTAGCATTAGGGTTAGTATTAGGCTAGGGTCAGTATTAGGATTAGCATTAGCATCAGTATTAGGGTCCATTCACACGTCCGCAAGTGTTTTGCGGTCCGCAAATTGCGGAGCTGCAAAACACTGACACGGATCATGTGCGTTCTGCATTTTGCCGACCGCACATGGCCAGCACTTTAAATTGAAATGCCTTTTTTTGTCCGTGTCTGCGGACAAGAATAGGATATGTTCTATTTTTTTGCGGAACGGAATTGCGGATGAGGAAAGCACACTGTGTGCTGTCTGCATCTTTCCCGCCCCCATTATAAATGAATGGGTCCGGATCCGTTCCGCAATGTTGCGGAACGGATGTGGACCCATTTTACGGACGTGTGAATGGACCCATAGTGTTAGTGGTCAGTATTATGGCTGTTTCACACGAGCGTGTGCAGTCTGGAAATCATGCTCCGTGTGTGAGTATGATCCTCCATTCTGGACACTGCTCGTCCTGCAGGAGCACATGGCATTATACTGATTTATAATGCTATGTTCCTCTTAATGATCATCCTTCTACAGAATCATACAGTGGTGTACCTCCAATAGAAGCAGACCATGCAGCTGCTATTGGGGCCCATAGGGAAAAGAGGCCTGCAGTGAACAAAGGGCCCCGTCCTCTAATTACACTTATTATTATCCAGCTAATGTATAGTATCCCTATCATCAGTGGAGAAAGCTAAAGGACCTGTGAAGATGTCATTATAGGTCATGTACAGCTACTGTAGTAAGGGAACTGCACAGAGCATATTGTGTTGTTTCCGGGTTAGATAGAAGTATCTGCCAGGACCTGTAATTACATGCGAACCGATGGTTCCCTTGTTCCACCGGTGCCGCTGGTGGCTCAAGTGTATCTGCATCCAGTGGACACAGATACAATTGAGAGTAGGGGCTCCAGAAACCAGGTGAAATCACTGTGTCCTTTGTAATGGTACAGTGCGGGTCCTGGAGCAGTTGCTCCGCGTGCACCATTGTTAATCTGGCCCTGCCTATAAGTGATTGACAGCTATCTCTGTATACCCAGTCATAGAGGGAAGGCTGTCAATCGCTTTATTGATTTCATAAGCAACGAATGACCAGGAATTTAAATGTATAAATTATAAGTTTTACTGAATCTTTTCCCATATAACACTATGTATCAATCTGCTCATCTCCTCCTGTTCTATAACCTGCTGCCTGCAGCTCAAATACCATGTTCAGGGGCGGATTGGCCATAGAACCTACAGGGAAATTTCCCGGTGTGCGGATGCCCAGAGGGCCACTCAAGTCCTCTTGATGGCCACAGGCCGGGTATATAATGATTTCATACTCAATGGCCACAGGTGTCCTCCCAAAATCAACTGTATTACTGTCCTCATGATGGTGATACAGTTGAATACAGTTGGGGTGACGAGATTATTTGCTGCCCTGTGGTATTTGGTTCTGCTGAGGCAGTATTTTGTGATGCACTATTGTATTACAGGCCTACTTGTTTGGCCCGTCTTTTGTCAATTTGGACCCGCCTACAAACATGGGGTCATTTTTAGTTTTTTTTCCAGGGCCACTTTAAGTTCCCAATCCGCCTCTGACCATGCTCAACATGACAGGTTCCCTTTAAGGCTAACTTGCAAGATGTATTATGAAATAATTAATTTGCTCTGAAAACTGAATGTTATTTACAAAAACTGATGTTCCCATCGGTCAAGACTATATGTTACATTGCATTTTACCTAATCATTCCATTTGAGCATCCTGTCTGCTTCTAGTTCATTTGTACCTTTCTCTCCTTGTACGGTTAGCATTGCACACCACAGTAAATAAGATAAAGTGTACTCAATTTGTGCTTGTAATTAGCTGTGCTCCAGTGCAATTTAGAATCCTTGATTATTTCCTTCTTTTGTGACCCTACCCCCAATGAGCTCCTGTGAATTCAATGCGCCCTTCCAATCTTCCCTTCATATCAAGCTCACTTGATTCTGCTTCAAGGCAAAGTACTGGGAAAACATTATACACTAATTAGATCTCTTTTGCTCTCTCTCTCTCTCTGTCTATTTTGTTCCAAGATGGACTAATTTATCCTTGTACATAATATATGGACGCCACATGAATAAAAGATTCATGTTTTTATTTCTTCTTTCACTAATTGGTAAAGAGTTGTATAAACAAATTGTTTAAAAAAAAGGGTAAAAAAGAAGCCCCCGAAAATACAATTTAATTAAACCATTAAACCTATTTTCGTCAAATAGATACATCTTAATGCACCTTGAAGAAACTATGGATCAGTGAACTCTTTGACTAGAAATAGTTAAATTGTGTTGTAGTTTGCTTTTTTTTTTTTTTTCTTGAGGCAAAGCGCTACTGTTTTCCCCCAATGGATATAATTATGCCTTGAATTTCAAATGCAGAGAACAAACAAATACAATGCAAGTCTCACACAGAACCTGTTCCTCTGTTCCAATTGACAGCAGGTGCACCGAGTACATGTTTCTAAGAACATATTGACAATTATAGCTCTATGATAATGAAAGTGGATATGAAGAGTAAAGAATAAGTACATTCGTCTTTTTTTAGACACCTTAGGCTATGCAAGGAAACTTATCAAAAGAACCAAAGGCACCCTCCTGTTCGAAACAGATTATGAAATCCTGAGAATGTAAAATGCCTAATTCATGTTCAGATGGTACGGCAATATTGCTCTATTATTTCTTAAATGTGGATTTTAATTTTGGTTTACTGGCCCTGTATAGCTGTCACTCTGAGGTTATTTGGCTGGTCTTAAGACTCTGTGGTACAGTATTTACTGATCTCACACTTCTATTAAAAAGAACCCGCCATCATGCTAAAGCAGTACAATCTACCGCATGTTATAGAGCAGGAGGAGCAGAGTAGATTGATATATGTATTGTAAGAGAACGCAAGGTTCTGTCATCGACGGAAGGTACGTGTCACCGAGGTTCATAGCCTAGGTGAGGTAAGAGCCATTTTGTCTGTCAGCAGCAGGTAGTGCTACTGACACAATTGCTAGATAGCATGGCTGCAAAGCCGATCCGGCCGGCTCTTACCGGGAGCAGCTAAAGTGTAGGGTGGGTGGTTTCTCTTCACGACCCAGTCTTGGTTTTGGGCTGGGTTTAAAAACACAGCCAGCACCAGCAGCTGGGAGAGATTGTCCTGGAGCTGCTGGTAATGCTGTGGAGCTCTCTGGGCTAGAAGCAAGAGCTTGAAAAGAGGCGTGCAGTCTGCCTGGAAGCCTGAGGTTGGACTTTCCTGCGGCTGGGCTGACAGCCGGGTGCGAACACGCACCTAAACCCCACAGGTGATTTGATCTTGTCTTGGACTTTTGCCTCACGTTTTTGCCATGTGTGTGAAGTAACACTAAGTGACTGTTTTGAGTTTTGTTTGTGCCAGTGTGAAATAAAACACTGTTTGCTGCACTACCTGGACTTCCTTTGCCTCTATACTGCACCCGCACCGCTGTCTATCAGAGCAACTCCCTACAGTATTGATATATATTAATAAATATTGACTTATAGAGAACCTGCTACCAAGAACTGCAGATATGCA
This sequence comes from Bufotes viridis, assembly GCA_033119425.1. Classification (NCBI taxonomy): domain Eukaryota; kingdom Metazoa; phylum Chordata; class Amphibia; order Anura; family Bufonidae; genus Bufotes; species Bufotes viridis. The sequence goes on along the minus strand of CM065596.1, from coordinate 42,503,758 downwards.
AGCAGCATGCTATAGAACAGGAAGAGATGAGCAGATTGATATATAGTTTTGTGGGTAAGGATTCAGTAAAACCTATAATTTATACATTTAAATCTTTGCGCTTTCTGAACTCGGTTGTACATGGGGACTCTCTCATCAGAGATTGGCAGGATTCTCTATACACACACTTAGGGCTCATGTACACAAACATATTTTTTTTTCCGTGTCCTTTTTTTTTATAGCCTGTATACCGAACCATTCACTTCAATGGGGCCTGAAAAAATGGAAATGACTGTGTGTGCATTCAGAGTCTGTATGTTTGCATGGCCAGTCCGCAAAAAAAACTTTTTATTAAAAATTGGATATAACACTCTACATACAAAGGCACCATACTGAAGCCCATGGAGTGCCTAAAGGGGTTGTGCATAAGACGTATGGGTTTATTTATCAAACTAGTGTTAAGTAGAATTGGCTTAGTTGTCCATAGCAACCAATCAGATTCCACATTTCATTTTCCAAAGGAGCTGTGAAAAACGAAAGGTGTAATCTTATTGGTTTCTATGGTCAACTAAGACAGTTCTACTGTACACCAGTTTGATAAATAACCCCCTTAATGCTTATGTATATAGTTTCTTCTCTTCCAGTGAAACTATTAAATCTATGAAAAAAATATGTGAAATACTGATGCTTTACATACTACTGTTTTCAGTATTGGTATTCTGTTTCTCTGTTGTCCACATGCATGATTTTTCTCTTAGTACTGACCACTTGTCCAGCCAGAAGTAACGGTAGATGACAGAGCTGGAGAAGCAGATAGACCCATTGCCTAGGCATCCATGCAATGCCAAAATCTCCTGAGCTCTCCCTAGCGGTGGATGCAGATAGACAAGATTTTCACATTTCATTCCATGGCTTTGAGACACAGGTGATTTTGAGCACCGTATAGGGAAATCAACTGAGAATTTTGGAGCAATATACTTAAAAAGTGGAAATTCAATTTGATTTAAAAAAAAAACTGATATTTTACAGAACTGCCGAAAACACCCAGGAAAAGCTTTCACACTGGAGTAAATTGGTACAAACTTGGACTATTAAAGTCCCTTTGTGATCCAGAGGCTGGTAACTCTGTATTAGATCACATTGATATAAATGGTTGATCCAAAAGTATCTGGTTGACATTTAAGCACTTAGGGCTCATGCGCAAGACCATTGTTGACCTGTGCCCGTATTGTGGCACACAAACAGTGGGTCTGCAATATAAGGGCACCACCCGTTTGTGCACAGCATCACGGATGTGGACTCTTTCACGAGAAGGGGTCCGCAACCTGGAAGGTGCGGTGCGGAACGGAGGCATGGAACCCCCACGGAAGCACTCTTTCTGTCCTTACCTTCTATATTTTTGCTGTGCGGATGGATCACAGACACATTCAAGTTGAATGGGTCTGCATCCATCTGCTCCAGCCACACGGATGGCGCCCGTGCATTGGGGACCCCAATTTGCAGTCCCCGATGCGCAGAATGGGCGGCACACGTTCGTGTGCATGAGGCCTTAGTGAGGACTTTAAAGGGAATGTCTCATCAGAAAATGATCTGCCATTTAAATCACTTTTTTATGTGTAATATATTTTGAGATCATTTTTTATGATGTTTTTAATTTTCCATGTATTCCATATATTTAAACAAAAAATATAAAATCCTGCAATTTTCACACTGGCCACTTAGTATAATAATTGGCTCCACTTCTTGGTCTGTACAGATCACTGTACCACAGTAATCTGTTTATATGTCATTCAAATCCTGTCTGTAATAATATCACTTCTGTGTATAGATAAGACTGGACCCACCATTCCCAATAGGTGATTGTCAGAGCTTATCTATTCTTTCCTTGTACAATGACCTCTACACAGGTCACATAGCATGCCTAGAAAACTTCCTTAGAGATCATTGTGTCTGAGGACCATGGGGCTGCCAGAAGGCAGCTCAGGCAAAGTGGCCGCCCCCATAATCATGTTCAGGAAATAGAAAAAAACAAAATCTACTATCAGAAAATAAAAACAGATTAGAAAAACAGGAGATACGCTACTATCTGATTTTAGCTGGCAGATAACATTTTTGGTTGCACATTAACTTTAAGCCCCTCTATTCTCAACAACAACTAGATAAGGTTTTATTTTAAACTTTCTCCATCAACACATCAAGACGATATTCAATTTTATTAGTCCATTTGTGACCCTATAAGCTATGTAACTAGTTCTTACCAAAAGACAGGGACCTAACCCAAGAAGGGTGATTAACTTAACATATACAATTGCCACAAGGAACTAATCCCTTTATTTAACTTGGGTATTAAAACATAACTTTTATTGTAATAAATGTATTAATAAAGGAACCCAGTGGTTACATATTAAAAACGCTGCGATGCTTACTGTAGAAACAGAAAAAGGACAATGGGAAACACGGGGCTGTGCACTGCTACCCGTGAGTCCCAACTGCAGGAGCTTGGAGTGGGGTGACAATGCTAGGTATAGTTCGTGCAAGGTTGTGAATATATCACAGGAAGCATCCGCTCCTGAAACAGTAATACTGTATAGATCCTCCTAGCGATTGATCGGAACAGCAGCTCCTGATTTAACACCCCAGCCCAAAGCACCTATAGTGTAAATATTAGCTGCTATAAGTACTGTAAACCAGTCCAGCCGGACTTGGGTTATTATTTTTCACACAGTCGCACAGCAGAGATTAAAATAAAGCTATCTGCCCCCGACATGTTTCGCCAGTGACCTGGCTTCTTCAGGGAAAACGGGCAGTAATACTGCCCGTTTTCCCTGAAGAAGCCAGGTCACTGGCGAAACATGTCGGGGGGCAGATAGCTTTATTTTAACCTCTGCTGTGCGACTGTGTGAAAAATAATAACTCCAAGCAGCGTTTTTAATATGTAACCACTGGGTTCCTTTATAAATACATTTATTACAATAAAAGTTATGTTTTAATACCCAAGTTAAATAAAGGGATTAGTGCCTTGTGGCAATTGTATATGTTAATGTAACTAGTTCTGTAATGTTTGGTATGGAGCCCAAGAAAAACGTTTAATATGTCACCAAAATGTAGTGTTTTAACCGATACAAACAGCGCTGCACGGATGAAACATTCTTTACCTGCTACATCAGCAGGAAAGTTCCAGCCATGAATGATGGAGTCACGTAAAAGGACAAGCTGGCAATTAGATAGCCCTACAACTATCTGATGCATTTCCATTAGAAATATGATTATGCTAAATCTTTCGGTGTACAGTAGCTAAGCATATTTGAAAATGTTTCGACATTTATTTTTCATTCATCAGATCCAGAAAAATATAGATTAGCAAAATCAATAACTAGCTTAATTTTCTTTTCTAAATCAGATTGGAAATGTTTACTCAACTTAGTATGTATATTGGAAAATGTATGTCCTGTAATGGTACACTTGGCCTATGCTCCGAATTGCATTAGCTCTGTAAGAAACACAAAGTACAAATACATTAGAAAAGTAAGTAATATGTCTTGGAATCCAGTATCTATTCTATTTTAAAGCATAATGCTTTGATGTAGTGCTGATAACAGCTACTGAGAGCAGTTCTTAGAGCTTAGTATATATAATGGCCCCTGTACCATTTATTTATGTTGTTCCGTGTGCAGTGAGCACTTTGAGGAGAGTAAGTAAAAAGGAGGATAAATCTAGTGGCTTTGTGGAGGATGTTGCACAACATTAATGTGCACTAAGGTTGTGCTTTGTCTTAACCAAAAGCACCGTTAAAAAAAAGCAATATTGTATCTTAGATAGGATCCTTTGAATTTTTAAAAAAGTGGAGTTGCATAATGTGAACCTTTTTGGTGTGCAGTTTTAGGCCCACCTTAATTTTGTTAAGAGCGGATGCATCCATTTTTTTGCTGAAAATTCGGTTATTTCCACTCCTTGCTCTTAAAGACTAATGACATTTGTAGTTATAGGCTGCATTATCAGCAGGATTACATACCTTTCCTTGTCCCTGGTTTTCCTTTCCTGGAGTGTGTGCTGATGCTATCAACAGGAGGATTATTTCGACCAACGTCCTGAATTTCTCAGTTTCTTTGATGCATTGTGATACTTCTTTTGTGGATATTGATCACAAGGGACATTTTTAAAGTTAATGGGGAACATTTATCAAGCCCTATACACTAGGATTGTAAAAAAGTCTCACATTAAGGCGCACAGCATTTGCGCACCGTAATGTGACTTTCTGAGCTTTTCTGCACTTTCCCAAAGGGCCGATGTAAAATGGACGTGGTTTACCAGAAGGGCCATGGCTTTGCGCATCCTGACGCATTTACTATCAGTTTCTGAAGCAGAGCAGGGCAAAGATGAGGCTTTTGCTTCTTAACAATTCAGGTGTATCTCACGCCAGTAAAGGGAGATGAAGACTGGCAGATGGATCCCCCAGTCTTGATATATCTCCCCCAAAGTGTCATAAAAAAATCACCTATTGTTTAAATCACGTTTTTATGTTAAACTATATTTTTAAAGATTTCTTTTTTTGTGATGTAAGTGTTATTTTTCCACTTCAATATCTATATTTAAAAAAATCCTAACATCCTGTAGTTTTTCCACTGGCAACTAAGCCTATTAATTGGGGTCATGTATTGCTCTATACAGATCACTTTACTGCAATCATTTCATTATCATCACAGGCAGGATCCCTATTACAGATATTACCTATATATACAGATAACACAGGATCCGGCGGTGACACCTTCTTTTTAAAGTCTACATAATGGCCGTGCATCTTTGTACAATAATAACTATTAAAGAATTGGTCTTTTTGAGGTTCCCTAATTTCTTTTTCTGCCTAATTAATTCCCTCTTCAGCTGCACAGGTAAATGCATTTCTCTCACAATCAGGGGCTGTCTCCCTTCTGTGGAATGTGCCAGCACTGTACTGCAGTGACATCCTTTCCCTTACTTCCCATTGTTTTCAGCTCTGGAGCTCACAGAACAGATAAGGAGGGGAAATCACACAGAAGTGCAAGAGGCTCCTATGAATTAAATTTCAGAAGCAGTGTAGAAGCAGTTTTTTATCATTCTCAGATAGCTCTGATACACTCCCATTTCCTCTCTGCCATCTTCTGTGTCTCTGTTACAAGTGACAGATCTTGCGTGACAACTGGCAGTGGGCTGCAAATTACAGTAGGTGGAAGTAAGACCCTTTGTGTCTATGACTTTAGAGCTTTTTTCAGGTGGGTGCCGGCATTTTATTTTTATAAAGTGATTTAGAGATTTGCTAGTTACACCATTCTCTATTTAATGAAATTGTGTGAAAGTACTGGGAGTTTTTAATGCTGAACCATTGCTTTATTCAACAATGTCATCGTCCTATACTAGTGGGCTCTGTTCCTAGATTCTACCCTGTTCTGGATTTGCCTGGGATCTATTCTTAACCAAAGGGGATATAATGGAAAATAAATCAGAATAGAGTAGAACATCAATATATGCTAAAACATCTAAAGATTGAGCCCAGTTTAACAGTTTCCTTGAAGGAGCTCTGTGCTAATATAAATATATGTTACAATGTGTCAGAACATCAGGGTTAATATGTTGTAAAACACATTGTATCTAATGCTGCAATAACAGATATAAGTCATGAAAAACAATGGCACTTGTTCTGAAGAAAGGCAGAGCAGATCTCTAATCTCATACAACCCTTTTAAAATTTGAAATACAAATAATCTCCAAATGAATGACATCTTCAACACATATTCCAACATATGTTCCATATGCTCTCCTGACTTTACCAATTACATCCTAAGAACTCTCCTATGCGTTTTCCTTGGTTATTCCCCCTGGAAATGTATGAATAAAATGGCAACTGGGTGTTACTTTTCTCCTTGTTAATTGAGTATGTCACTACACTTACACTCTCAATGCTGACAGAATACACGCACGTACAGATATTCACAAGGGTGGGTAATTTTGTGTGGATCGTTGCAAATTTTTATGCACAGATTTCTGTGTGGATTACATCTCCCACTGAAAGGAATGGAGACATTCTTTATTAAAAAAGATGGAAAACACATAATTATTTACTTAGCATAATGTTATTTCCCCTCAGGAAAACAGCACAGGGAATTACACTTTTAAATTCCATAGAAGAGGAGATTTATCATCTTCCTTGCGCCAGAAAATTAGCTTTAAAAAGTCACATGATGTGTGTTTGTATATTTTTATATTAGACTAAAAATGCCTATTTTTACTCCACTCTATAATTTATCTGTATTTATGCCAGTTTTCTGGTGCAAATGAAGCCAGAAATCTACAGTACCCTTGAGCTGTCATAGATTTCTTTTTAGGTGCACGGACTACCAGAGGATGCACTTAATTTATGATGAGGCCTGCGACTCATCATAAATATGGTGCATCCTCTGACAGTGCAGGGAATATCAAGTCTAGCAAAGAAAGTGTCAGTCTTAATAACATGTTGCTGCTCTCCAGAAAGGATGGTAAGGCATGGTGCACCCCAATGGAAATAAGTCCAGAGACTCTGAGAGCTTGCAGTTAACCAGTATGCTTCTTTACTGGAGGAATTCAGGTGCAAAATAATACAGGCAAGGCATGGTCTCCAGTCTCTTCCCTGGCAAAAGAAGAGTTTGATGCTGAGAAAAGGCCTGAGCTAGCTGTCCATCTCTCTCTCTCAGAACGCTGGTACCATGGTCTGGTTGAAGGCCGGAGGTTCACGGTCTGTAGCTCAGAAGTCTGGGTGGCTTCTTGGTCACAGGCCTGGTAACCCATGGTCTTTGGCTCAGCATTCCCATCTTAGCATCTTCTTTTGGTCAATCATGCAGATTGGCATGAGTATTCCCCTCCAAGTACTAATCCCTAACTGCAGAACACTAGGGGCTCTGACTGCTCTCCTTATATACCATTTCTAGCTAGACTAGAACCTTCTAGTGGGAGGGATGGAGTGGAGAAACTCAGCACAAACAGTTACATTGTTTAAACTCCTGTTTTTCCAGACAAAAACAAGTTTTCAGACATAACAACATAGCTAAACCAGACATCCAAAAGGTCAGGCTGTCTGGTTTTGGTGGTAAACAAGTCTGGCTTTTTCCCGCCAAAACATGCTCTTCTTTATACCCTATGGCAGTTGTGGAAAATTACCAGCTTGTCATTCAAAGTCCCAAAAGTCTCTCAGCATTCATGAACCCTTTCCACCGATCCTCGCAAATACAGTGCAAATGAACAGGATATATATCACAACATATAAAATGCAATTGCACAGTATTAAACAGTGCAAGTGAAATAAAGTAAGATGTTTATAACTTTGCACAGGGGAAATAGGCAAATGTCTAGACTTCAAAGTTCCCTTGTTCCGGGGCACTACGCAATCAGCACGCAACCTATATGTCCTTTAATCTTCTGATTGTGATTTGTCTCTAGAAACACTATTCCGTTGTCAGGGACATCCAAAGCAATGTATATAATAAGTATATATTCTGTTTAGGATACAGTTCAACAGTTCTTTACATTTGATGACATAGACTGAATTGTAATCCAGTGCTTGTGTTGAAGTTATATAGCTTCTCTTTTACAATTCACATCCCTGGTTCTGGGGCTGGCATACAGTTTATGCTCTGTTCGATACTGTGTCACGATCTTGCAGACTGTTACATAGCTTTTTCTGTTAGAATTCAGCAGCACATACTTGGGGGCCAGATTTTCCCACCTAGGTCTGCAGAAACTTCAGTTTCTGTCATCTATTAGTCCAGGATCCAGGAACTCTGATGCACACTCTTTAAACATCCCCAACTGCCTCCTGCACTTTGGTTCTACCTTTCTCTTGCTGACACACAGCACCTAGACACTTTGCCAGGATCTCTGCGGGGGGAATGCATCTTCCCTAGGTGTTACATGCCCATGCTGTACTTGTCCTCAAGGCAGTTGGGATCTAACATTACGACTGCACTACTGCCCCAACCTACAAAGGGAGAGTTAAAGGGCCAAAAGAATTAAACAACGAAGACTGATTCTCAGGATACGTCACCAATAATAGATTGGTGGGGGTCTGACCAAGGGTATAGCTAAAGGCTCTGGTTCAAGAGTTTAGCTTGTCCACCCCCCCCCCCCACACACACACACACACACACAAACACCTTTAGTGCTTTGTGTCAAGGGGCAGGGGTGCACAAAGCCTGAGGTGAGATATTAAATGACACCCCCCCCCCCCCCGCATGCCAAATTCTCAAAGTAGGCCATTCCCTCCAGCCCTACTGTTAAAGAAATACTTGGAAAACATTACATAAAGCACTACAAAACATACAGGGTAATACAGGACTTCATACCTCTTGCATCCAGTGACATTTCCTCTAATGTAGACATTCTTTTTCTTCATCATCTCCTTTCAGACCAGACCAACTTGATGATTTTTTTCAGCCATCTATTGTCTCTGCAGACATCTTAGTTTCTTACTCTTGCATTATCCTCCCACCTTCTCAACACCCCATCCTGCCACCCCCAATACTGATACTAGTACCACACAGATAGTGCCCCCTTCAATAATTTTTGGCACACAGTTCCCTAAAAAATAATTGTGCCACGCAAATAGTGTCCCTGACACTAATATTGGGTCCAATCAATATTAAATCAATATTAAAGACGGACCTGGCCAGTACAAAAATGCCCCCTTATAATGTGTACCAGTGTAAAAAATGTCCCCTTATAATGTGTACCAGTGTAAAAAAATGCCCCCTTATAATGCATGTCAGTGCAAAAAATGCCCCCTTAAAATGTTTGACAGTGCAAAAACATGCCCCCTTCTGTATGCCAGGAAAAAAATCCCTCCTTCTATCTGCCACTACAAACAATACCCCCTCTTAATGCCCCCAGTAGAGACAAATTCCCCATAGTGTTCCGCATATTGTGTGCCAGTACAAAAATATGCCCTTATTTAGTGCTGCCAGTAGAAACAATGCCCCCCATAGTGCTTCTCTTCGATCCCCCATGGTGCCCAATAAAAAATAATAAATTCAAATAACTACCTCGATGTGGCAGTCAGCAAAGCAATGCAGGCTTCTTCCTGTCTGTGTCTGGAGCTCATCACTGCTTGGCACAAGCGGTGCGATGTTGCAATCTGACTGAAGCCTATCAGAGGGAACAACAGGGCAGGAAGACATTGCCTCCGTGCCCCACCGCAGCTTCTAACTGTATCGCCGTCCTGAGAATGGCTATACATAAATAGTGGTGCGCCAATGGCAAGGGGGCCCCTGTGGGTCCTCCTGGCTTAGGAGTCCAGTCATAATTGCGACCTCTGCAATCCCTATAGTTTCACCTATGGGTCCATTTCTGGCTGTTTGATGAGGCTGCAGTGCTTGGATGAGCACTTTACATTGTATAGTGACTTTGTTTGTTATTGTAGCTCAATCCAATTCACTTGAAAGAGACAGAGCCTCACAAAGACCATGTGAATAATGGACGCCACATCGCTGGCCAAGGCAGAGGTTGCAGCATTATGCCCTTCCAAGTGTTAATTCACAGGGGTGCCCGAAGTCGGACCTCCATCTATTAGATATTGCAGACTATCTTGAAAATATTTAAGTTCTGAGACACATAGTTCTAAAAAAAAGTGTTCCAGAATCGTTATGTTATAGGGAATTTAAGCACTTACTAAAGCAGACCTACCAGGAGAACTGCTAGGTGCTTTGCTTTTTAAGAAAAAGTGTATTGGGAATGCTTGTAAGTAAACCCTAATAAGGGCATTTTTTGTTAAAAACAAGAGAAATGTACCTTCAATAGTCTTTAAAAAAAGGTATCTAGTGTTCCCACAGATATTAATAATGATTTTCTCTAAGCTCCCACTGTTCTCTTGCTTTCCAACAACTAATAAGTGTTAGAAATCAATCATGTGCTAATGCCCTCAAAAATGGGTCTGACCATTTCCCAGGTCTTGTCCTTTGCAATCAAATGTAATCCTCCTGACTGATGGCAGGGAAGTAAAATAGTATTCATACTACAGAACAATGTGCCCAAATTAACTACTCTACTGCTGAATGAACCCCATCCTGTGGCACTGCTGGAACTAAGAGTTCGCTTTAATGAACCCAAATGTATGTCTGTATAATGGCATGTACTGTACAGTCTGTTTCTAGTGAGCAAGTCATCTTGGTGATTTGTGTGGGTGACAATACAAGACATCCAGTTTTATCTATTCATTGATGTTTAAGGTGTTTAGATGTTATGTCTAGGCACCTTTTCACTCCCTGTCTAAATTGTAGAGTCTATGTTTAGAATCATGATCGATTTCTTAAAAAACAAAAATACACTTATTGCAAAGTTGACCCCCTACAGCACACAGTAGGGCATATTTCTTTACCAAAAAATACAATGATGAGAGATTTTCTGCTGCTTTTATTTTACAACCTCACTGAGTTACTTAGCTACATAGGTTGAAAAAATACACAGGTCCATCAGGTTCAACCTTTCTCGATCAATTATCCATTGAAGAGGTTTTTCAGGTGTTTTATGTTGATGACCTATCCTTGGGATGCTATAAGACAGAGTTCAGACTAAGCACATATATTTCTACACTCAGAAGTGCATGACCATAAGGCAAATAAAGTTGGTTAAAAGATGGCCGCACAATACATCTCAAACTAACAGAAAAACAAAAAAGGGGCTCATTCCAGAAATAGGAATGAAGGAAGCTCTTTGCGCACATTTTTGATCAAAAGTATGTCGGGCCCAAGTGCCACTTCACGGCGACTTCCGCACATGAATGAAGCCCCTTTTTTGTTTTTCTGTTAGTTTGAGATGTATTGTGCGGCCATCTTTTAACCAACTTTATTTGCCTTATGGTCATGCACTTCTGAGTGTAGAAATATATGTGCTTAGTCTAAACTCTGTCTTATAGTATATATTGAGGGTGGCGCCTCTTTTGGACTGAGACACGCCCAAGTTCCTGGGACTTCTCAGCACAAAAGCAATTTAGCTGGTTCCTACAATGCCCTGAAAATAAGGAGACTGGTAAGTCTATAAGAGGCAGTATCTGTAGTGTTAGGGACCCATGTGCGGAAGTCGCCGTGAAGTGGCACTTGGGCCCGACATACTTTTGATCAAAAATGTGCGCAAAGAGCTTCCTTCATTCCTATTTCTGGAATGAGCCCCTTTTTTGTTTTTCTGTTAGTTTGAGATGTATTGTGCGGCCATCTTTTAACCAACTATCCTTGGGATGGTCATCAGTATCTGATCTGTGAAGGTCCAACTCCCGGCACCCCCACTGATCAGCTGCTTGAATAGACTGTGGTGCGGTTAGTGCTTTGGCCTCTTCCTAGGCCAGTGACATCAGGTTCATCAGTCACATGGTCTAGGTGCAGATCTGTGCCATTCAAGTGAATGAGTTCAGCTGCAATACCAAGCACAGCCACTATCCTATAGACCAGGGGTGCTCAACCTGTGGCCCTCCAGCTGTTGTAAAACTACAACTCCCACCATGCCCTTCTGTAGGCTTATAGCTGTAGGCTGTCAGGGAATGATGGGAGTTGTAGTTTTGCAACAGCTGGAGGGCCGCAGGTCGAGCATGCCTGCTATAGACGATGCTGTGCTTGGTAAACTGTGAGGAGACCACAGTGTACACCAGAACGTCTTGGCCTCCTCAAGCAACTGATTGGTCGGATGCAGGGAGTCGGACCCCTGGCAATCAGATATTTATGACCTGTCCTGAGGATAGGTCATCAAAATTAAACACACTGAAAACCTCTTTATTTTCATGCCATTTGCTATTAGATAAGCACATAGCTCTTTTTAACCCCTTGGACCACCGTGAAGTACATTATGTATATCACATGTAGGCAGAGATCGTATTGCATTATTGTCAGAAAAAACAGAAAAGCTCACATAGGGTAAGTATGTAGATGCAATTACTACCATAATATAGTGATAAAGACTCACTTTCTTTGGTTGTGCTAAGTTAGGAACAACACTAATGTAGTCCCTTATGGTGTATTGGTTGCTGCCATGTCACACCACTTTGGGCGTGGATGCCAGCCATGTCCAAGTAAGTAAAATAAACCACGAAAGGTTGACACTGAGGTAACAACTGCAATACAAGACACTGTATGGTGCAAAACCAATGATGGATCCAATCCAAATAGTGAAGAGTGCTGGAAGATTATTACAGTCTCTTAAGACAACGTGTTTTTGGGCTCCAGGATACCTTCCTCAAGTTAGAGAAGAATCTTGTCAGATGCATCCTCTAATAATACAGGTAGTTTTTAAAAGTGGTTAGTAGAAATATATACTTTTACATGACAATATTATGTTGGAAATATATGGTGGTGTGGCAGCATGATGTGGGCTGAAAGGACAAGTAAACTGTCCAACATGTCAATGGAAGCTCTAGTTTACTTGTCGTCCAGGGCCCCAATTTCTAGATAACTGGCCCTGTCACTTGCTATATCAGGTGAACATCAGATTCTAATTCACCAGAAAAAAATATCTTGTTTTTCTTATACACAAAAAAAAAAAAAAAAGAAATTACACAGCCACAGTTTAGAATTCATGCTATAGCTGCAGCTCTTGGACCCCAAAAGGATTTATATATATATATTTCGTATTGTGGGGAGTCGCTCTGGTAGACAGCGGTGCGGGTGCAGTACCGAGGCAAAACAAAGAGTCCAGGATGTGCAATAAACAGTGTTTTATTCACACTGACACAAAAACAAACAGCAAACAGTCTTTTGGTGGTAATTCACACATGTCAGAAACAAGGAGGCAAAACAAAAACAGGCCAACACAGGTTCAGTCACCTGGGAGGTGTAGGTGCAGGTTCGCACCAGGCTGCCGGCCCAGCCGCAGGAGAATCCACCTTCAGGTAGCCAGGAACAAAAGCCACCTCCTTGCTGAGCTCTTTCCTCCAGGACAGAGAACTCCACAGCCCTGTTATCAGGCTCCAGGATAATCACCACCCTCAGCTGCTAAGGAGGCTGCCTTTTAAAGGCCCGGATAAAGTCCGGCCTGGACCGTGGGGAGTAGGCACCCACCCAACTCTTTGCCTACTCCCAGTAAGAGCCGGCCCGGATTAGCTTTGCAGCCAAACTAAGTAACAGAGTCCAGCAGCACTAGCTGCTGCAGACCAAAAACCCGGCTCTTACCTCACCGAGGCCAGCAACCTCGGTGACACGTACCTGCCATCGAATATGACACCTTGCACCCTCTTACACACCCCTTTGTTCAACCCTGAGGGGTGAACACACGTGAGGCAGTGGACGCGGGACAGGGCATCTGCGTTACCCTGCAAGCGGCCTGCCCTGTGTTCCACGGAGAATTTGAAATTTTGAAGGGATAGGAACCACCTGGTGACCCGAGCATTCCTCTCCTTGGCCTGACTCATCCACTTGAGAGGGAATGGTCGGTCACCAGACGGAACCTCCTCCCTAACAGGTAGTAGCGGAGAGATTCGAGTGCCCACTTGATAGCCAGGCACTCCCTCTCCACTATACTATACCTGGACTCGGCGGGACTGAGCTTACGGCTCAGGAAGACAACGGGATGTTCTTCCCCGTTGACCTCCTGAGACAGTACCGCACCGAGGCCTACCTCCGAGGCGTCGGTCTGTACGACAAACTCCTTGTTGAAGTCGGGTGTCACCAAAACCGGGGACCCACACAGGGCCGACTTCAACGCGGCGAAAGCCTCCTCCGCCTTCTCACTCCAGCTAACCCTCCCAGACTTTCGTCCCTTCAACAGGTCTGTCAATGGCGCTGCTATTGTGGCAAAGTGGGGCACAAACCTCATGTAGTATCCTACAATCCCCAGGAACGACTTTACCTGCCTGGTGGTGACCGGTCGGGGCCAGTTACGAATGGCCTCTACCTTAGTTACCTGAGGTTTGATGACTCCCCGCCCGATTACATATCCCAGATATTTGGTCTCTTCCAACCCAATCGCACACTTTTTTGGATTGGCGGTTAGTCCAGCTTTCCTCAGGGCATCCACTACCGCCTGCACCTTGGGTAAATGGCTTTCCCAGTCGGTGCTGTGGATGACTACATCATCTAAGTAGGCCGAGGCGTACCGACGATGTGGTCGCAGCACTATGTCCATTAACCTTTGGAAAGTGGCGGGGCGCCATGCAGGCCAAAGGGTAACACCTTGTAGTGATACAGGCCCTGCGGGGTAACAAACGCGGTTTTTCCTTAGCCGACTCCGTTAAGGGTACCTGCCAGTACCCTTTAGTGAGGTCCAGCACAGTAAAATAACGGGCTTGTCCTAAATTTTCAACAAGCTCGTCTACTCGGGGCATGGGATACGCGTCAAACTTGGATACTTCATTTAACTTGCGAAAGTCGTTGCAGAACCGCAACGTCCCATCCGGCTTAGGTATTAGGACTATGGGACTGGCCCACTCACTTTTCGACTCCTCAATGACATCGAGCTTCAACATTAACTGCACTTCCTCCGCGATGGCCCGCCGCCGAGCCTCGGGTACCCGGTATGGTTTTAACCGGACCTTGGCCTGAGGCTCAGTGACGATGTCATGTCGGATGAGAGGCGTGCGGCCAGGGAGGTCCGAGAACACATCCGTGTTCCGACTGAGGAACTCCCTGACTTCCTGAACTTGTTTGGAAGACAGGCTGTCTGCAATTTTACCGTGGTTACGGCTTCACAGGCCTCGAACTGTGGGGCTGGACCCTTTTCACCTAGAAGCCCTGGCCGGGGCTGTGGTCGTCGGCCGCGTCCCTATCTTTCCACGGCTTAAGTAAATTCACGTGGTACACCTGCTCCGGCTTGCGCCGCCTGGCTGGTGTACTTTGTAATTACTTCCCCTACCTTCTCGATCACCTCATAGGGGCCCTGCCACCTAGCTAGGAATTTGCTGTCAAGGGTGGGTACCAGAACCAAAACCCGATCTCCCGGATTGAAGTCCCGTACCCGAGCCTGACGATTGTACACCCTACTCTGGGCCTGTTGCGCTGCCTCCATATGCTCCCGGACCAAAGGCAACACCCTTTCCATCCGTTCCTGCATCTGGGCGACATACTCAATGACACTTTTGTGGGGGACAGGCTGTTGTTCCCATGCTTCCTTGGCGATATCCAACAGGCCCCGAGGGTGTCTGCCATAAAGCAGTTCGAAGGGCGAGAGCCCAGTAGAGGCCTGGGGCACCTCTCGCACTGCGAACATGAGATAGGGCAGAAGCAGATCCCAGTCCTTCCCATCTCTAGACACCACCCTCTTTAACATATTTTTTAGAGTTTGGTTAAACCTCTCCACAAGACCGTCTGTTTGCGGATGGTAAACGGACGTCCGTAACTGCTTTATACGCAACAATTTACACAGTTCCCTCATTACTTTGGACATAAAGGGGTCCCTTGGTCTGTCAGAACCTCTTTTGGCAGGCCCACACGGGAAAACATCTCCAATAACTCTTTGGCAATGAGCTTAGCTGAGGTATGTCGCAGAGGCACCGCCTCCGGATACCGAGTGGCATAGTCGAGAACTACCAGAATGTGTTGGTGGCCCCTGGCAGACTTTGGTACAGGCCCAATTAAATCCATAGCGATTCGCTCAAACGGTACTTCAATAATTGGCAGAGGTACCAGAGGACTACGGAAATGTGGCTGGGGGCTAGTTATCTGACAGGTTGGACAGGACTTACAATAATTTTCTACCTCCTTGAACACACTGGGCCAATAAAACCGCTGCAGAATGCGGTCCTGGGTTTTCTGCCACCCCAGGTGTCCCCCAAGAACATGTTGGTGGGCAAGCTCCATGACAAGCTTGCGATACGCTGTGGGCACCACCAACTGTTCAACAGGTTCACCTCGGATTTGGTTCACCCGATACAACATATCCTGCAGAACAATAAATCGTGGGAACATTAATTCAGCCCCTGGTTTCTGGGGTTTACCATCAATTTCCAGCACATTCTCCCAGGCCCTGGTTAGGGTTTGGTCCCGGTGTTGTGCGGTCCCAAAATTTTCCCCGGAGACATTGAGGTCTGCCAACTCAGGTCCCGGTGGCAAGTCCTCCGTGTCTCCCACCATTACACTCAGTGGGGTTGTCTCCCCCACTACCGCTGCAGCAGTGGTCACCCCTACCGCTGGCCCTTCAGACTCGGGCTCCCAGGGTTCTGGCCTTCCAGTGGTATCAGGCCACTCTGCTAGGGTTACCCCTGTCTCAGGGCTATTAGACACTTTCACCTCAGGCCACAGTGACGGAAAACCAGGGAAGTCTCTCCCAATTATCAGTTCATAGGGTAGCTTTGTGGAGATCGCCACTTCACAAGTCCAGGTGCCGGCCGCCGTGGACAGAGACATTACAGCAGTGGGATAGTCCTTTAAGTCTCCGTGAATGCACACCACACCCACTTTCCGGCCCGTATACTGGGTGGGCTGTACCAGGGCAGCACTTATCAGGGTTACCAGGCTCCCTGAGTCCAACAGCGCCACTGCCAGGTTATCCCCGACCTGCACCCGGCACAGATGACGATTGTCTATTGTCTCGGGGTGCCGGTCGCACACAGTCTCCGGGCGTACAAGGAGTGGCGACTCCCGTAGTTCACCTCCATCGGCTCATCCCGATGCGGACAGTCGGCCCTGATGTGGCCTGGCTCCTGACACCTCCAGCATACCACGGGAGGCGGACTCGCAGGGGTATATTCCGTGCAGGCCGCTCTGTCGCCGGACGTCGGAACTGGGGCAGAGGCCTCCGGGGTTTGACTGACCCCTTCCCAGCAAGACTCCCCTGCAGGTTTCTGGTGGCCTCGTAACGCTCCACCAGGTCGACCATCTCCAGGGCATTGGTGGGCGATACCTGGCCGATCCAGTGCTGGAGGGGATAAGGCAGGGCCCTCCAAAAGATGTCCGCCAACAGTCGATCCAGCATGGCAGTGGGACTTAGTAGATCGGGCTGCAGCCACTTTTGCAGCCTGTGCAGCAGGTCGTAGTACTGCGGCCTAGCGGGATCAGTCGTTTTAAAGTCCCACTGGTGGACTCTTTGAGCGCGGACCAGCACGTTCACCCCCAGTCTGGCTAGGATCTCTCCTTTCACGGTGTCATAATCTGCCGCTTGGTCGTCCGACAAGTCGAAAAACACCTGCTGGGGTCCGGAAGCCAGGAACGGAGCGACCACCTCAGCCCACTGGTCACGGGGTAACTTTTCCCTCACGGCGACCTTCTCAAAGACCGCCAGGTATGTCTCAACGTCGTCTGCGGGGTCATTTTGGGATCGCCGCACGGACCGCTTTCCGGGCATCATGGACGTGGTGGGACGCTCCTGCCGCCTGTAACGCCATCACATGTTGTAGCAGTAGCTGGTTGGTCTCCCGCTGCTGCACGTTAGCCTCTATGAGAGCCTTCACAGCAGCCTCCATGTTGCCAGAAATTCCTGCTTGCAACTTTGCTGGCTTAATATATTCCATGCACTTTAGCAAAAAAAAACTTCGGCGTTCCCGCCAGCCTCACTGCGCATGCCCGCATCCGACACCAAATGTGGGAGTCGCTCTGGTAGACAGCGGTGCGGGTGCAGTACCGAGGCAAAACAAAGAGTCCAGGATGTGCAATAAACAGTGTTTTATTCACACTGACACAAAAACAAACAGCAAACAGTCTTTTGGTGGTAATTCACACATGTCAGAAACAAGGAGGCAAAACAAAAACAGGCCAACACAGGTTCAGTCACCTGGGAGGTGTAGGTGCAGGTTCGCACCAGGCTGCCGGCCCAGCCGCAGGAGAATCCACCTTCAGGTAGCCAGGAACAAAAGCCACCTCCTTGCTGAGCTCTTTCCTCCAGGACAGAGAACTCCACAGCCCTGTTATCAGGCTCCAGGATAATCACCACCCTCAGCTGCTAAGGAGGCTGCCTTTTAAAGGCCCGGATAAAGTCCGGCCTGGACCGTGGGGAGTAGGCACCCACCCAACTCTTTGCCTACTCCCAGTAAGAGCCGGCCCGGATTAGCCGGCAGCACTAGCTGCTGCAGACCAAAAAAAAACCCGGCTCTTACCTCACTGAGGCCAGCAACCTCGGTGACACGTACCTGCCATCGAATATGACACCTTGCACCCTCTTACAGTATTCACAAATATTCTACATTTTTTTTTCATCTAAACCCATGATCCCTCCATGCTTCTTGCTTGTGGGCCAATGAGAAGGCAGCAATATCTTTGTCTGAGCATAGCAACATCCCTAGCAACCAATAGGAAAGTTGCCTACCCCTTTACTATATAAGAACCTCCCCAGCAGCCATTTTCTACAGGTTTTTTTTTTTTCAGTTCTGAGAGACAGCAGTGTTATTTTTGTGCTCTGTGCTTTACTGGGTCACATTACATTAGATAGTTAGTTAGCTAGCTTATATATATAATACAGATAGTTAGTGGGAGATAGTCAGTGTAGGTTAGATGGTGATATAGTGTAGCTGATAGGTTCCAGTGCAGGGTGTTAGGTACTGTGATAAGTTTGGCTGTCTGTACATACATGCTACAGGCAAGTTCACAACTTAGTGCACCAATCACTAATATGTAGTCAGACCTGCTAAAATGTGAAGTTGCACGTATTGTGCAATAGTATGCGCATCATTAATTGCCGATTTTCACAATCGCAAAAATATCTGAGCACTCTATCTGCATATAAAGCTATTATAATGTTCTGCCATGCCAACCATTTTCTCCAGTTTCAGGAAACTTCTAGCAGCTTGAAAAATGTAGCAATAGTGACCCACGCATATTACATTGCCGATTTTCGCAATCAAGAAAATAATCGCCAATTCTCAAATCTGCACATTTATGACGAATATTCTCCCAAATATTCGCGAAATATCACAAATTCGATTATTGCTCCTGCTGCTCATTACTACTGGTTGTAAAGAGATAAAATATAAAGGGTAGACTCGTATGGTAGCTGGTTCCATGGATCTTAGGTATGCTAATATTTATACAACAAAGTGCCCTGCCAGTGGACTGACAAACCTTTAGACCTTTTCTACCTACCCATGCCTAAATGTGGCCCATACAAAGTCAATAGCTGTTGGCCGAACCATTGATGCTGACTCCCTCATAAGTCTCTCACACACAAACTCGTTAGACTCAGCCAAACATGTATGTTTATTTCATGGAAGAGAGGAGAAAGCTGCTGTTAGTCATGCCTAGTTGTGACTTATCTCCCAAGAGAACATACAAAGAGGTATCTCCCAAGAAAGAGAACCATCTCGCCCTCATCACCTCTTAGAAGTGGCTCCCTATGAGTCAAGATGCAAATTTCCAACAAGCCTTGGGATTTGAAGGGAATATAGCCAGACCTGATATCCATCCGTAGATAGCTGTTTTGGGGTGCTTGCCACTCTTCAGTACAGAGTAGGATTCAGGCTGGCTCAGTGCTATGCCTTGGAAGCAACTTAGGCTGGGTCCATTATCAGCATAAAGAGACCAGTCCTGTATCGATACTCACTCATACCATGCATACCATGGCAACTCATACCTACATAGAGTATTCCCAGTAAGTCTCCCTACAGGACTGGTCTCTTTAACGAGATTCAGCACCATGCCTAAGCCGCTCTCAGGAGACCAAAAGAATTGGGTGAAGATATTCATTTGGCTCAAATGTTCCCTCCCCCAAGATTCTCTGTCGTAGGAGAGTCGGCAACTCCCCATACACATTAAACTCTTGGCCGAACCCACTGTTCTCTGTGATTAAACAAAATAATTATAAGTGGGGACATCCCCTTTAAAGGGTTTCTCCGGGCTTTTAATATTGATGACCTATCTTCAGGATAGGTCATCAATATCAGATCGGTGGGGGTTTGACACCCAGCAACCCACAGTGTGCACATGCCGTCTCCCTTCTGTCTTCCTGCTGCTTTGTCATAGACATGGCAGCAGCAAGAAGAGAGATGGAAGACGGCATGTGCACACTCTCCTCATACAGCTGATTGGCAGGAGTGTTGGAACCCTGCCCATCTAATTTTGATGACCTTTGCTGAGGTTAGGTCATCAATATTAAAAGCCCAGAGAAGCCCATTAAGCAATCCAAAATATAATTATCAACCATAAACCTATAATAATAATTATTAGCTTTTCTGTTTCTTACATCACTGGCTTTATAACATGTATGCGAAAAAAATAATCGGCGTATACCATCCTTTCTGCTAAAACAAAACACACTAAGACTGGGTTATTGTAGTTACCAAAAAGTGATTACCTAAAGAACAGTCAAATGAAAGTTAAATACCTAGCCAAATACATTTCACAAATACTCCCATTTTCAACATGTTTAGTTCAAATATTTCACTATATTAGAAGATGTTATGCCTATTAACAAATTATATGCTAAAGAGTTTTAATAGCCTCTGTACAATTGAATCTTCCGTTTCACAGCATGAGACGACCGTTATAGTAAAATAAACATTCTTCTCAATGGTGTGGAAGGGAATTACATGATTGGTTGAATAGAACATGGCTGGCAGCCCTCCAAATGCAAAAATGGTGATGGTGATGAGACCGAAATGATGTAATCAGCCTCCCATCCTATATTTACACACTCTGATATTCCCCTTGTACAACTAATGTCATCATTCATTCAAATGTTGTTGCTTGGGAATGGAACATTTAAATATGGAGGATGCTCGACGGCAGCAAAAACAAACCACGGAATGTATAATTGCAAGTACTCAGGAAATGATTTAAATACATTCCACTTCGACTGTGCGAGCGTGCAATGATTGAGTTCTATCTCATTACTTCAAAAAATCTGCCGCACAATCACCAAAGTCCCCCGAAAACAAGGACTTCGCTCCAGGTCATGGAGGCCGCTGTAACACAAAGGCAATTATACTGCAAGAAAAATGTTGTTCGCTAATCAGCTAGCAATCAATTACTAAAAGGAGAAGATAACCCTATCCTCTCTCCAGCTCTCTAGTATTAATAGTGCCATCATGTAATTACATTGGTCCCGAGCAGGTGCAGCAAAGGACAGGCTCTATAGCATGCAGCATCCAAGATTAATGAGTTCTGTCAATTTGCCCAGCAGACATCTGATTCTTTAGCTTTATGTAGTTACTAGTTTTACTCCTGCCTCGGGGCTTTGTATATGTTTTTTTCTTCTTCTTGGAAATAAATATATAAATTGGGTAGTAATATACGATATGTCTGAAATGCAGGCTGTTTTTCATTTCATAATTTAAGCAATATTAGAACGCCTTAACAAGTAAATCAGAAGGCTTCTGTTTCGAAAGGATATTGCAATTTGAAACGTTACTGCTGGAGTTTTCAGTAAACTTTTTAAATGAAATCTCATTATGGGCAAAACACACATAGATCTCTAGAAAATGAGAGGAATCAGCATATTTTAGGTATTAACAAGCACGGATAAAACACCGGAGAAAGAACATTTCTGTTATTGAGTGACCCTATATTTAAAATGATATGGCTGGGGCATGCCATCAAATGTACAGTATGTTAGAAATGATCTCATTAGCTCATAGTGTTACTGCCATTTTAAAATGAGATTTATGAAAGACCAGTCCTAAAGTAGAAATTATATTATATAAGCTTTATAGTTATCTTCCAATTTGAGCTTAAAGGGGTTTTCCACCTTCTGGGAGACCCCAACATAGACAAATCTGCAGGAAGAAGCATACTTACCTGCTTCCCACCACTGGGCCCTGTCTTCTTCGCTCCGCCTCTGCAGCGCTTCGATCCCCACATGTCAATTTTCGGTTTGACGGCCACTGCAGCCAATCACTGGAAGCAACTGTGACGCCTCCTCCTTGTGTCATGTCAGTGGGTCACATGATGCAAGGAGGATGTGTAAACACTGTGGACAGTGATTGGCTGTAGCAGCCATCAAACCGAATGTTGACATACGGGGACCGGAGCACTACACAAGCAGCAGTGGAGAGAAAGAGCCCGAACCCAGCAAAAAGGACCGAAAGATGAAAAACCTCTATAAAGCCCACTTCATGCACACTATTCTTTCAGCAATTTTAAAGACCTTTAACCACCTCCTGTCACGCTAACGCCGAAAGGCGTGCGGGAGGTGGCAGTCTCAGGTCTCGATCATGCCTATCGGCGTCATCCCGCGAGACCTGAGATTTCATGTGAACGTGCGCGCACGTGCTCACGCGTTCACTGCAGCGTGGCAGGTTAGAACTTATTCTCCAGCCTGCCAGCACTGATCGTACACTGGCAGGCTGTAGATGTAAAAGAATCGCATCTAAATCGCATATCAGACGCTGTTTTGTAAACAGCGTCTGATATACCTGCTACCTGCTCCTCTGGTGGTCCATTTTGCTTGGGACCACCAGAGGACACAGGCAGCTATGTAAGTGCACCAATCACCACATACCAACCCCCCCCCTGTCACTTATTAACCCCTTAAACCCCGCAAAACACGGACACCGGCAATGTGCTTTCCGCATTTTGCGGATCCGCACATTGCCAGAACTATATAGAAAATGCCTTTTCTTGTCTGCAATTGCGGACAAGAATAGGACATGTTCTATATTTTTGCAGACCTGGAAGTGCAGATCCGGAAGTGTGGATCCGCAATTCCGGATCCGAGCGGGACAAAGTCTGTCCCCATAGAAATGAATGTGTCCGCAATTCCGTTCCGCAAAATGTGGAACAAAATTGCGTACGTGTGAATGGGGCCTAAGGGTCCCTTATCACCGTCAGTTAGTTAGCTACTTGTTAGGTAGTTAGCGCCCAGCCCACCGCACCGCAATCCCTGATTAGTCACTGATTAGCGTATCGCTGTCGCTAATCAGCACTAGTACTATATAGTATCTGTGAGTGATCAAGACTGAACGCAATCAGATCTATATCAGTACATTAGGGTCACCTTAGGCTCTACAAAAAACTCAGTGTTCGCACAATCAGGCCTGATCTTGGGCCCACACTTGCATTCAGTCCGCCCCACCTCAGTGACAGAATATTTTTTTTCTTATCACTGCAAAAACACTGTAAAATCGTTGCGGCGCTATAAAGATCACTTTTGAGCTTTCTGGATCTTTATTAGCTATCGCAGCTTTAGGGTCAATTCACATGTCCGTGGTGTGCTGCAGACCCGCAAATTGCGGATCCGCAGCACACCATGCCGGCACTCTCCATAGAGATTCCTATTCTCGTCCACAGGCTGCGGACAATAATAGGACATGCTCTATCTTTTGTGGAGCTGCGGCCGGATGTTTCGGGGCCGAAACCTGGAAGTTTGCGGCCGCAGCTCCGCAAATGCTGATGCGGAGAGCACATAGTGTGCTCTCCGCATCACCGCCAGCACCATTCACACTGAATGGGTCCGCATCTATTCTGCAGAATTGCGGAATAGATAGGGACATTTTTGCGGACGTGTGAATGGGGCCTTACTTCGCAAGCACTCCTATGTTCTTTCCCCTCTTTTTTTTTTGCACATTTTTTTGGCAGAGATTTTTTCATCCACATTGATCAAGGCTGAACGGAAAAAAAAATCTCATTACCCATATGCTCAATATAAGGAAAATAGCAGAAACTCCTAATGCTGGCCATACATGTAATGATTGCGGAGACCCTCAAATGCCAGGGCAGTACAAACACCCCACAAATGACCCCATTTTGGAAAGAAGACACCCCAAGGTATTCGCTGAGGGGCATATTGAGTCCATGAAATATTGGGGTGTCTTCTTTCCAAAATGGGGTCACATGTGGGGTATTTATACTTCCCTGGCATTTTAGGGGCCCTAAAACGTGAGAAGAAGTCTGGAATCCAAATGCCTAAAAATGCCCTCCTAAAAGGTACTCATTGGAATTTGGGCCTCTTTGCACACCTAGGCTGCAAAAAAGTGTCACACATGTGGTATCGCTGTACTCAGGAGAAGTAGGGCAATGTGTTTTGGGGTGTATTTTTACATATACCCATGCTGGGTGAGAGAAATATCTCTATAAATTGAAAACTTTGTATAAAAAGATGTGAAAAGTTGTCATTTGAGATATTTCTCACACCCAGCATGGGTATATTTAAAAATACACCCTAAAACACATTGCCCTTTTTCTTTTGAGTACGGCGATACCACATGTGTGACACTTTTTTGCAGCCAAGATGCGCAAAGGGGCCCAAATTCCAATGAGTACCTTTAGGATTTCACAGGGCATTTTTACGCATTTGGATTCCAGACTTCTTTTCACGCTTTAGAGACCCCTAAAATGCCAGGGCAGTATAAATACCCCACAAGTGACTCCCATTTTAGAAAGAAGACACCCCAAGGTATTCCATGAGGGTTATGGTGAGTTCATGTAAAATTTTATTTTTTGTCACAAGTTAGTGAAATATAAGACTTTGTAAGAAAAAAAAAAATAATTTCCGCTAACTTGTGCCCAAAAAAAAATAATATTCTATAAACTCGCCATGCCCCGCAATACCTTGGGGTGTCTTCTTTCTAACGTGTGGTCGTCGCATTCCACGAGTTTCCTCCCCTTACGTTTGGTGCCTCCTAAGCAGCCAATCAAGATCTAGGTAAGTAATTCTCTTCAGTGTAAGGCCATAGCCATATTAGGCTACTTTCACACTGGCGTCTTGTGCGGATCCATCATGTATCTACACAGACGGATCCGCACTGATAAGACAACCGCATGCATCCGTTCAGAACGGATCCGTTTGTATTATCATGAACATAGGCAAAACGGATCCGTCTTGAACACCATTGAAAGTCAATGGGGGACGGATCAGTTTTCTGTTGTGTCATATTGTGTCATTGAAAACGGATCCGTCCCCATTGACTTACATTGTATGTCAGGACGGATCCGTTTGGCTCAGTTCCATCAGACGGACACCAAAACGCTGCAAGCAGCGTTTTGGTGTCCGCCTCCAGAGCGGAATGGAGACTGAACGGAGCCAAACTGATGCATTCTGAACGGATCCTTATTCATTCAGAATGCATTGGGGCAAAACTGATCCGTTTTGGACTGCTTGTGAGAGCCCTGAAACGGATCTCACAAACGGAATCCAAAACGCTAGTGTGAAAGTAGCCTTAGCTGTAAGCCTTACTGATACAAGTTCATATATGAGCTGAGGTCCGACGCTCTGATCATTTAGCGTCAGGGAGAGCAGACAGTAGGCAGGGACAGATAGCGTTTTGCTGTAAAGTTACTGATTTAACTACAAAAACCTTATCAAAAGACTAAACAGACTAAACAGTGTGTGTGTGTCAGCAGTGCAGCACGATTTTTTTTTTAACAAGGGGTTTAATTCAGCACTATCAGGGACAGGCGTCTTCAGGAAGCAACAGATAGTGCAGGGCTTGAAAATCGCTTTTTTGAGTACCCAAACCTTTAAAAGACAAAAAGATTTTTAGAGTAGTGACATCTACAGTACGCCATCAGGCAGCAGTGTGTTGAGCAGACATTATAAAAAGGGGCTTATTCACTACAGTGTGCCTGCTAGTGAGATATACACTGCACCATCAGATAATTTTTTCTGGGGAAATTAACATACTTTGTGCCACATCTGTGTGTGAGTTCAATCCGCAAGTGTTATATTCATTCCTCCAGCAGAGAGTGATTTATATTTTGGCCCAACTTAACTAGTTTTGGGCACATCTGTGTGTGTGTTTAGGCTGCAACCGTATATACAGTATTCCAGTAGAGAATACATTTTATTTGGGACAAATTTGTATCCAATATTGAACTGCATATGAATACAGTGTGTATATTAAAAATTCAATTAATCTGGGTCTAGTGTAGTGTTAAAAATCTGTTGGATTTTCTATCCAATGCTGAACTGCCTCTGAATACAATGTGTATATTACAAATTCCATTATCCTGGGCCTAGTATAGTGCCCAAAATCTGCTGTTTTTTGTATCCAATACTGAACTGCATCTGAATACAGTGTGTATATTAAAAATTCCATTATCTTGGACCTAGTATAGTGGCCAAAATCTTTTTTTTTTTTTTTTCCAATACTGAACTGCATATGAACACAGTGTGTCTATTACAAATTCTATTATCTTGGTCCGAGTATAGTGGCCAAAATCTGTGTAGTGTTCAAAATCTGTTGTTTTTTTGTATCCAATACTGAACTGAATCTGAATACATTGTGTTTATTACAAATTAGATTACTCTGGGCCTAGTGTAGTGGCCAAAATCTGTTGTTTTTTTGTATCCAATACTGAACTACATCTGAATACAGTGTGTATATTTTAAATTCGATTAATCTGGGCATAGTAAAGTGTCTACAATCTTTAGGTTTTGTATCCAATACTGTCCTGCATCAGAAAACTGTGTCTTTAGCCGACAGTAAAACAATCTGCGCCACATCTAAAGACAAAACCATTAATATGAAGAAGGCGAGCACAAAAGGACGGGGATTGGGCATGATGCTGATGGTTCACCCAGAGGCTGTGGCCCTGGGCTCAATGAAACAGAGTAAAATAATGTAGCTGAGGGCCTCCAGGTGCGCTAACCCTCTAAAACAGTGAATGCGATTGCGAACCTTTTAGAGACCGATTGCCCAAACTGCAACCACAAACACACTTATTTATCGCAAAGGGCCCACACGATCATTTACTCTGAATACTACAGTCCAATATAGTATATCTTTTATGTTCCTTATTATTTAGCTATAGTAGCTTGCCGATAGTCAAATTGCTGCCTGTGCCATTCATGGCGTACCTGACGCTGATGAATGGCAGGAAAAGTGTAAGGCATATTGGTGCACCACAGACTTTTTCAAGGGTAAGGGCGCCCACAGAGAGGGCTCTGAGTGTCACCTCTGGCACCTGTGCAAGAGTTTTGCTGACCCTATAAAACAGTATGAGCGAGGGCAGCCTAAAAAGCATGTTGATATGATGGAGGAGGAGGAGAAGGACAAGAAAATGAAGATTAAACCATATAACCTTTTTAGTGGTGGCAGAGGTGCATGTGAATACAGTGTTTTCAGTAGATTACAAACAGCACATTTAAAATGCCTTTATATTCAGCTTCTTTCATCTGGTGGAGTAGAGAGCAATCCAGGCCCGGTTAATTTTTATAATAGTCAACCTGTCAGCATTTTCAGTTGACAGGCGCATGCGCTTATCTGTTATTATGGACCAGCAGCACCAAATTTCTTCTGTGCCAAAACGCAGGTGGCTGGGAAGGCCAGCAGCTCTGAGTAGTGATGTCGCGAACATAAAATTTTCAGTTCGCGAATGGCGAACGCGAATTTACTCAAATGTTCGCGAACGGGCGAACCACCATAGACTTCAATAGGCAGGCGAATTTTAAATCCCACAGGGACTCTTTCTGGCCACAGTAGTGATTAAAAAATTGTTTCAAGGTGACTAACACCTGGACTGTGGCATGTCGGAGAGGGATCCATGGCAAAACTCCCATGAAAAATTACGTAGTGGACGCAGAGTCGGGTTGTAATCCATAAAGGGCATATATCACCTAACATTCCTAAATTGTTTGGAATAATGTGCTTTAAAACATCCAGTGTGTGTATACGATCAGGTATGATTTCGAATCGATCAAGTAGTGTAAGGGTTATGCCCACTTCACAGTGACAGACCTAATTGTGACAGACCAAACTCCCCGTTTAACGCACCACAAACAACTGCAAACAGTCCATTTGCACAACTGCAAACTCCCCATTTGCACAAGGTTGGATACCAAGCTAGCCATGTCCGGTTCCTTGTCCTCACTGACGTCATTGAAGGTCTCTTCCTCGCCCAATGTACTGTGCCACCCTATATGAGTGGTGTGTTCAGTATTACTATTTTTATCAGTTTAATCCCTGTTTCGTCCGCTATCAGGGGACGTGTATTGAATTGAATCCTTGCATGGGGAGATACAGAAAAAAGCTTGCTCTGTCTCCTTCCTTCTAATTTGGGGCTGGGGCACTGCACGTGTGCCGCGCAATGTACTGTGCCACCCTATATGAGTGGTGTGTTCAGTAGTACTATTTTTATCAGTTTAATCCCTGTTACGTCCCCTCTCAGGGGACGTGTATTAAATTGATTTTAGACAACCGCAAAGAGTTGTCAAAAGTTGACAAACTGCAGAAATGTTATTCATCTGTGTGTGCTTCCTTCATGTTAGGCCCCTTTCACACGGGCGAGTTTATCGCGTGGGTGCAATGCGTGATGTGAACGCATTGCACCCGCACTGAATCCTGACTCATTCATTTCAATGGGACTGTGTACATGAGTGTTTTTTTCACGCATCACTTATGCGTTGCGTGAAAATCGCAGCATGTTCTATATTCTGCGTTTTTCACGCAGCCCTAGCCCCATAGAAGTGAATGGGGCTGCGTTAAAAACGCATTGCATCCGCAAGCAAGTGCGGGTGCGTTGCGTTTTTCACTGATGGTTGCTAGGCCTCTTTCACACGAGCGTGTCCGGATTAGGTCCGGATGCATTGCGGATGCGTTCAGTGAAAACTGTGCGATTTCACAGGCAAAGCTATTCAGTTTTGCCTGCGATTGCGTTCAGTTGTTCAGTTTTTTCCGCGCGGATGCAATGCGTTTTGATGCGTTTTTCACGCGCGTTATAAAAAACTGAAGGTTTACAAACAACATCTCCTAGCAACCATCAGTGAAAAACGCAACGCACCCGCACTTGCTTGCGGATGCAATGCGTTTTTCACGCAGCCCCATTCACTTCTATGTGGCTAGGGCTGCGTGAAAAACGCAGAATATAGAACATGCTGCGATTTTCACGCAACGCACAAGTGATGCGTGAAAACAAACGCTCATGTACACAGACCCATTTAAATGAATGGGTCAGGATTCAGTGCGGATGCTATGCGTTCACGTCACGCAATGCACCCGCGCGGAAAACTCGCTCGTCTGAAAGGGGCCATAGTGATGACTGAGCTCATGCGCACGTTCGGGAGATTGAATTGAATCCTTGTATGTGGAGATACAGAAAAAAGCTTGCTCTGTCCACTTCCTTCTAATTTGGGGCACTGCGCGTGTGCCGCGCAATGTACTGTGCCACCCTATATGAGTGGTGTGTTCAGTTGTACTATTCTTATCAGTTTAATCCCTGTTACGTCCCCTATCAGGGGACGTGTATTGAATTGATTTTAGACAACCGCAAAGAGTTGTCAAAAGTTGGCAAACTGATTGCAGAAATTGTATTAATCTGTGTGTGCGTCAATCTTGTTGTAGTGATTACTGAGCTCGTGCGCACGTTCGGGAGATTGAATCGAATTGAATCCTTGCATGGGGAGATACAGAAAAAAGCTTGCTCTGTCCGCTTCCTTTACGACATCATGAAATAATAATTTTGTTCCTCTGAAGTACATTGAGTATCCAGCTATACTGTTCTGAGCTGTGTATTTGCTCTGCCAAGGGAATGAGTTCTGTAGTTCTTCTATTGTCACTGAAAAAGTGCTTGATCTACAGAAACCAAATCTGAAACTCTTTATAGATAACGGTTATTCTAAGCTGATAATACCTGCACTCGTCAGATCGCAGAAGGTAAACAGCTTAAGGCTGGGCAAGTACCAGCTTGGGAGTCTGGTTGGGAATCCCTGGTTCCGTTGACTCCCCTCTGCGTATGGAGGAAAGAAGGTTTGTACACAAACATAGAAAAGGATTCTTCACTGTAAGAGCAGTGAGACTATGGAACTCTCTGCCTGAGGAGGTGGTGATGGTAAGTACAATAAAGGAATTCAAGAGGGGACTGGATTTATTTCTGGAGTGTAATAATATTACAGGCTACAGCTACTAGAGAGGGGTCGTTGATCCAGGGAGTTATTCTGATTGCCTGATTGGAGTCGGGAAGCAATTTTTTTCCCCTTAAGTGGGGAAAATTGGCTTCTGCCTCACAAGGGTTTTTTGCCTTCCTCTGGATCAACTTGTAGGAAACAGGCCGAACTGGATGGACAAATGTCTTTTTTCGGTCTTATATACTATGTTACTATGTTACTATAAACATTTTTAATTTGATCTAAGGGAATTGCAGTTCATTTTAACACTGACATCAAGATACGCCCCTATTATTAGTTTCATATGTTCCTAGTAAAACCGAGTAGACTTTAAGTCATGGATTTCCTTCAGTAGTTGTGCTTCTTTACACAATGATTTGGGGTTTCTGGATACAAAGTGAGGTTCTGAGACTGTCCTATTTGTAACCATGAGTCCTGTACAATTGGTCTGACCCTTTGCATTTCCACCTTGGAAGAGTGTAGACAGCTGTACATTGTTTCTCTCATCAGTCTGTACATTTGGACCAAACTGTATTTGCACCGTCACAGACTCACAGTATATACTGTATTAAAAAGGAAAGCGTAACAATGTTAATACACTATACTGTTTTGTTTGTTTTATTTCTTTAATCGGGTGAAAAGCCTAAGTTGTATTGGAATTGATGGGGATTTTTTTAATTGTCTGCATTATTTCTAATAAACTAATAAGAGACTTAATTATGATTTTTTTATTTTATGTATTAAAAACCCATACAACTTGAAAAAAAAAATTCACAAAGAAAATTAATGTTTTTTCTATAAAAAATTATCCAGCCGATCCCTTTTGGTCTGATCACAATGAAGCAGTTATCATCTGGGGTGTGCCAACATTGCCAACACACTCATAGAGGTGATCCCTTTATTGTGATACGCAAGCCCCTTCACCACAACAAGGTAACGATCAGGAAAGGGAATTGACACATGTATGTGCCTTTTTCTTTGTTTTGTTTTTGCAGCCACCGTGCAGCACCAGAGGTCAGAAAAATTAGGTATGTACACATGCCTGAAAAACCAGGTATTGTTGCAGCCGCTGCTGTAACAGCGGACGGAAAAATTGATGTTTTCCCGGCAGAAAGTGTACTAAAAGATTTGGGCCTTGAACCCTAGTTCTAGAACCACTCTAGTGATAGAGAAGTCATGCAAGTCATCCGGCATGCAGAGATTAAATACAGCAGCGTGGGGACCATTTTTAGCCCAAGGCATCTAATCGAGGCCTTTTTTTTTGTCAAATGCATCCTTCTCTGTCAGTCCCTCATTCATCTTAATAAAGGTGAGGTAATCTAGACTTTTTTGACCTAGGCGACTTCTCTTGTCAGTGACAATACCTCCTGCTGTGCTGAAGGTCCTTTCTGACAGGACACTTAAAGCGAGGCATGCCAGAAGTTCTATCGCAAATTGGGATAGTTCAGGCCACAGTTCAAGCCTGCACACCCAGGTTCATCGCTCCTCAGAGTGTCAATATCTGCTGTTAAGGCAAGGTAGTCTGCTACCTGTCGGTCGAGTCGTTCTCTGAGGGTGGACCCCGAAGGGCTGTGGCGATGCATAGGACTTAAAAAGCTCCGCATGTCCTCCATCAACAACACGTCTGTAAAGCATCCTGTCCTTGCCGGCGTGGTCGTGGTAGGAGGAGGATTACTTTCACCTCTTCCCCTGTTAGATTCCCGTTGTGCTGTGACATCACCCTTATACGCTGTGTAAAGCATACTTTTTAACTTGTTTTGGAAGTGCTGCATCCTTTCCGACTTCCGGGAATTTTCAGCCAGTTTATGCTTATACCGGGGGTCTAGTAGCGTGGCAACCCAGTACAGGTCGTTCTCCTTCAGCCTTTTTATACGAGTGTCCCTCAACAGGCATGACAGCATGAAAGACCCCATTTGCACAACGTTGGATGCCGAGATACTCATGTCTCGTTCTCGTCCTCACTGATGTCATTGAAGGTCTGTTCTTCCCCCCAGCGACATACAACACCACGGGTTCCAGATAGGTGACAACGAGCACCCTAGGATGCCTGCTGTAGTTGGTCTTCCTCCTCCTCAAAGCCACATTCCTCCTCTGACTCCTCATCCTCAGGCTCCTCTTCCAGCGTTGCCGCAGGTCCAGCAAGCTATGATGATATGGCTGTTTCTGGTGGTGATGGTGATCACAACTCTTCCTCTTCACGCTCATCTGCGGCCTTATCCAGCACTCTTCGCAGGGCACACTCCAGGAAAAAAACAAATGGGATGAGGGCGCTGATGGTGCCTTCGGTGCAACTGACTAGGTTTTTCACCTTCTCAAAAGGTCACATGAGCCTACAGGCATTGCGCATGAGCATCCAGTAGCGTGGCAAAAAAATACCCAGCTCCGCAGAGGCTGTCCTAGCACCCCGGTCATACAAATACTCGTTGACGGCGTTTTCTTGTTGGAGCAGACGGTCGAACATTAGGAGTGTTGAATTCCAACGTGTCGGGCTGTCGCAAATAAAGCACCTCACTGGCATGTTGTTTCGCCACTGAATATCAGAAAAGTGCGCCATGGCCGTGTAGGAACACCTGAAATGGCCACACACCTTCCTGGCCTGCCTGAGGACATCCTGTAAGCCTGGGTACTTACACACAAAGCGTTGAACAATCAGATTCAACACATGTGCCATGCACGGCACATGTGTCAACTTGCCCAAATTCAATGCCGCCAACAGATTGCTTCCGTTGTCACACACCACTTAGCCGATCTCCAGTTGGTGCAGGGTCAGCCACTGATCCACCTGTGATTTCAGGGCGGACAGGAGTGCTGGTCCGGTGTGACTCTCTGCTTCCAGGCAAGTCAACCCCAAGATGGCGTGACACTGTCATATGAGGGATGTGGAATAGCCCCTGGGGAGCTGGGGGGTGCAGTTAATGATGTGCAGCAAGACGCAGCAGCAGAATAGGACTCAGCCGAGGAGGTTAGCGAAGAGGATGAAGTAGGAGGAGTAGAGGAGGTGGCAGCAGGCCTGCCTGCAAGTCCTGGCGTTGTCACCAACTCCGCTGCAGAGTCACGCATTCCATGCTTGGCAGCCATCAGCAGGTTTACCCAATGTGCAGTGTACGTGATATACCTGCCCTGACCGTGCTTTGCAGACCAGGTATCAGTGGTCAGATGGACCCTTGCCCCAACACTGTGTGCCAGACATGTCATGACTTCCTTTTCCACAATAGAGTACAAGTTGGGGAAAGCCTTTTGTAAAAAATTATTTCGGCCAGGTACCTTCCACTGGGGTGTCCCAATAGCTACAAATTTTTTGAAGGCCTTAGACTCCACCAGCTTGTATGGTAAAAGCTGGCGGGCTAAGAGTTCCAGCCAGCTGTCAGACGCCGGGCAAGGGGGTGACTCTGTGACATTGGCTTCTTACGCTCAAACATTTCCTTGACAGACACCTGACTGTGGGCAGATGAGCAGGAACTGCTGATGGTGAGAGGATGATTGGCGGGTGGTTGAGAGGGGGCAAGGAGGACAGCAGTGGTTGACATGGCTGAAGATGCTGGACCAGGAGGAGGATGGTGGCTTTGAGTTTGTGTGCTGCTTGTACTCATGTGTTAATCCCATTTGCGTTTGTGATGTGAGATCATGTGCCTTCGCAAAGCAGTTGTACCTAGGTGGGTGTTGGACTTCCCAAGAGTCAGTTTCTTTTGGCACAGGTTGCAAATGGCATCGCTGTTATCAGAGGCAGACACACACAAAAAATGCCACACTGCTGAGCTTTGCAATAACGACATTCTGGTGGTGGCAACAACATGCGTTGATTGACGTGCTGTCTGGCTGACCCCGGGTGCCGATACATGCTGTCTGACTTTGCCACTAGCTCCTTGTGTAGCATCCCCACTGAGGGGACAGCAGGAGATGCCAGTGATGGAGAGGCAGACACATGGGTCCTCTGGGCCACACTCTTGTTGTAGGGACACAGGCTAGATGTTGGGTGAGGTGCCCTTGGTATTGTGGTTTAACGTGCATATAGCTAGGTCCCTTAAGGTTCGTGACGCCAGTGCTGGTAACGGTGGCACACCGATTGACAGTGGGAATACTGGAGGTGCAGACACTTGAGGTGAAACAGAACTCTTCTTTACTGAACAATTGAAACAGCCTACACGCTCCTTGTAGTTCCACAGAAGACAATTGGTACACAGCAGCCTTTACAGTACATAGGCAGGTATCTCTTGGCAAGGTATACAAAGGGTTAATCAGAACTCACAGTACAGGCTGAACTCCACAGATTCCTGACTGGTAAAACATCCAAGGCCCGTATGCCCTATTGCTGGCTTTATCCTTGGGAAATATTAAAGTACCTCCTCTGGTTTTCTATAGTTCCTCTTGCACTGACTTTTCCTTCCTCTGCCTCTTAGCTTGGCTTCTAGCTGGCTTCTGGTGATGGCCCTGCTGATTCTCCCTCTGCTATCAGAGCAGGGTCCTCCTCAGACTCCCTGGACTAAACTTCACAGGTTCATGGCCTGGACTCAACTAACTTTTCCCTGACTAGGCCTGAATATATAAATGAGGGCTCCCTAGCTCCCTCTACTGACCTAGAGCAGGAATGACATCCCTAGCAGGCCTGTACATAGCAATACATTCACAGTAAACAGGGTTTCTCAGTGTGCAATAAAGGGACATATCAATCTCCCCACAGGTGGGGGAAACAACTTGACCCTTGTGACCCCTTTGTAGTGCCCACCATCACGGAGTGGGACACTACATACCCCGCTGCTTTAACCTGAGTGAGCCCTCGCACTCAATGGGACCCGCCCAGCTAGATACCACAACCTGTAAAGGAAAACATAATGCAGGTACATTTCACAATAAAGACAATCTGCATATAGGTGGTTCCGCTGGCAAAGGTAAAGTGCGGTGACAAGGGCGTACTTCTCTTCTCGTGATGGTGAATGGAACAGGGGCGCTGACCTGGCACAGCGTAAATGGGATAGCCAGGTTAATCCATGCAATAGTCTAACAGTAAAACATTGGTAAAGGTTCTGGAGGCTCACAGAGGAACATGAGTCCGTACCCAGGTAAACAAATAGTTAGACAGAGGTTTCCCGTAAGGGAACACCCCTGCCACACACGTAATCCCCTAATCTGAATGGTGGGCACCCCCTGGTAGGCCGCGTGGACCTCCTTACTGTCAGGGACTCCTCCTGCCTTGGCTTAGGGGGGCCAGAGGGATCCACACTCTCCAGACCCCTTTCAGGTTCACCCTGGGATAGGCCTTCCACAGGTGAAGGTCTCACAGGTGCTGAAGCGGGCACAGCAAAGTTCAGCCAGGGTGTAAGGAACCAGTGGAGTGGCTCAGCATCGTACAAAAAGTCCAAAATGGCCAGCATGGAGTTACCAGGCTGAGCAGAGGATTCTGATTCAGGAGACTCAAGTTCTAGGTCTCCAGCCACAGTCCCTTTTTCAATGCAGGGCTTTAAACGGTTCCTATGGACAATTTGGGAACCCTTGCCTTCTCTGGTTATCTCGTAAGTATGGGCCCCAGCATTGGGGATGGCAGTTATAAGATAGGGAATCCTCTCCCACTTGATGTCAAATTTGCTGGTGCAGTGGTTATTTTTCAGCCACACCATATCCCCTACAGCAAGAGGCTCTGCATGGGCAGCCAGGTCATAGTCTCTCTGCTGTCGCTCACTGGCACTTTCCATGCGCTCCTGAACAATTTCCTTGGCGTCAAGCAGGCGTCTCTGATGTTCCACCACCCAATCAGTTTTTGGTAGGGGTTTGATGACATCCGGCACTTGTACATCCAGGGAGTGGTCCGCAGGCAGCTTACCCTGACGGCCAAACATCAGGTAAAATGGCCTGTACCCGGTAGAGCAGTGAATTGTATTATTATAAGTGTACATAAGTTGTGACAGCAGAGTAGGCCAATCTCCCCTGGTCTCAGGGGGTACTGCTCTCAGCATTTCAATGAGTGTTTTATTCATTTTCACACAGAGTCCGTTACCTTGCGGATGGTATGCTGTGGTCCGGATTTTCTGGCAGTTGTGGAGCAGGCACAACTCGTGGAACAGCTGGGACTCGAAGGCGGACCCTTGGTTGGTGAGGATCCGTTCTGGACAGCCGTAGTGCAGAAGGAAATGCTTCCAAAACGCTTCTGCTGCTGTCTTGGCCGTCAGGTCCTTTACAGGCACTGCTACGACAAACTTGGTGAAGTGATCTATAATAGTCATGGCATGGCATAACCGAGCGACTGGGCTCCAATTTTACATGATCAATGGCAAGAAGTTCCAAGGGGGCTTTACTTACAATGGGATGCAAAGGCGCCCTCTAATCATGACGTTCACTTCTCTCAACGGCACAGGCTGTACACTCCCGGCACCATCTCTCGATGTCCTCCCTCATCCCGACACAATAGGACCTTCTGCGGATAGTGGCCTCAGTTTTTTGCACGCCGAAGTGTCCTGACCGGTCATGGTACATCTCTAGGACAAGACCTGCATCTCAACCTGGTATGAGGATCTGGTACACTCTATCGCAGAACACTGGATCCAGGCTTCTCCGCAGCAATAAGCCTTTTTGAAGAAGGAGTTGGTGGCGATGTCTCCACAGCTTCAATAGTTCTGGGTCTGCAGTCTTCCTACGGATTCTCTTAGGGGTTCTCCCACTGGTGAGGAAGTCAAGCAGTTCACCAAGGACTCTACTCTCTGACTGAAGCTTGATCCACCTTTCCTCTCTGGATTCAGGTTTGTTTGGTGGAGAGAGGTCAGCAGCCGGGTTATTCTCAGCGTGTGTTGTCTTGCTGGGCAAACTTGTTGTAGAACGCTGGCATTTCCACATCCTCCCAGGCATCCTGCAGATCATCAGTGGCTTCTTCAGTAGGAAGCCAAGACAGGGCATTGGCATTGTCATTGGAGTGGCCTGCCCGATATTTCACAGTAAAGTCATAATTGGCTAGGCGGGAGGCCCATCTCTGCTCCAGAGCCCCTAACTTGGCAGTGTTTAGATGCGCTAGAGGGTTGTTGTCAGTGAAAGCAATGAACTGAGTGGCAGCCAGGTAGTCTTTGAACTTTTCGGTCATGGCCCACACTAGAGCAAGGAACTCTAACTTGAAGGAACTGTAGTTTTGATCATTTTTCTCAGCCCCTTTCAAGGATCAGCTAGCATAAGCTATCACCCTCTCTTTGCCTTCCTGTACTTGAGCTAGCACAGCTCCCAGGCCCTTCTTACTGGCGTCAGTGTAGAGGTGGAATGGCTTTTGATAATCCGGATAACCCAGGACAGGGGGTTCTGTCAGCTTCTTCTTTAAGAGCTGGAAGGCAATCTCCCTTTCTTCATTCCACTCGATGGGAATAGGAGTCTTTGGACTTTTCTTGGGATGCCCCCTCAGGAGTTCCTGGATTGGATCTGCGATCTGAGCAAAGTGTGGGATGAAGTGCCGGTAATAGCCTGCAAAACTGAGAAAACTTCTCACCTCTTTCACGGTGGGAGGGACAGGCCAATTACGAACTGCAGCCAATTTATCAGGATCAGGCAGGACTCCTTCTGCACTTACAACATGCCCCAGATACTTCACTGCAGGCATTAAAGATGGCACTTGGACGGCTTGATTTTGAGGCCATATTTGATAAGGATTTCAAACACTTTAGCCAGATGCTTTAAATGGTCCTCATCTGTCTTGGAGTAAATAATGACGTCATCCAGGTACAGCAATACCATCTCAAAGTTCTTATGGCCCAAACAACGCTCCATAAACCTTTGAAATGTCCCTGGAGCATTACACAGTCCGAAAGGCATGTAGTTAAACTCAAACAGGCCCATGGGCGTAGTAAAAGCAGTCTTTTTTCTGGTCTTCCAGGGCCATTGGTACCTGCCAGTACCCGCTGGTTAAATCAAGTGTAGAGAATTAGGCTGATGACTAGTGTTGAGTAGTGTTGAGCGAACAGTTCGAGCATAAAAAAAAGTTCTGGTTCGGGTTCGTTGTTCGGCGATTACTTCCCCCTTTCTGAAGGGCTGCACAGCAGCCAATCAGCTAGCGTTTTACTTCTTGCCCTAAGAGCCCATCACAGCCATGCCTACTAATGGCATGGCTGTGATTGGCCAAGTGCAGCATGTGACCCAGCCTCTATTTAAGCTGGAGTCACGTAGCGCCGCACGTCACACTGCTCTGATTAGTGTAGGGAGAGGAGATTAGGCAGGGAAAAGTCAGCAACAGCACCTAATGAACGGATCGATCTACAGCTGTGAATGATTGAACTTCTGCTAGTTACTTGCTGACTGGTTTTTAGGCTGCACAGAGCGTTTTTCTGTCACTTATTTTCTGGGGTGATCGGCGGCCATTTTGTGACTTGTGGTGCACCAGAACAAGCTGCCACCAAGTCCATCAATCCATCAATACTAGTTTTTTTTTTTGCTATATCCTACATCAGGGGCTTGGCTGTGCTAATTGTCACCCCTAGAAACTCAGGATAGCAATTTCTATATTTTATTAGGGGTTAAATACAATTGCCCAAATACCAATCCCCTAAATCTGGTGTTCCAGCTTTGGCTAGCCAAGTATAATACTGTCTACTGTCTGGCAAAGGATAGATTATTTTCTGTGGTGAAATTCAATTGCAAAAATAGCAATACCCTGAATCTGGTGTCCCAGCTGTGGCTGGCCAAGTTTCATAGTGTCCGCAAAAACATATATTTTGTTCTGGGGTGAAAGTCAATTGCCAAAATAGCAATACCATAAATCTGTGGTTTCAGCTGTGGCTGGCCAAGATTTATAGTGTCCGCAAAAACATATATTTTGTTGTGGGGTGAAATTCAATTGCCAAAATAGCAATACCCTGAATCTGGTGTCCCAGCTGTTGCAGGCCAAGTTTCATAGTGTCCGCAAAAACATATATTTTGTTCTGGGGTGAAATTCAATTGCCAAAATAGCAATACCATAAATCAGTGGTTTTAGCTGTAGCTGGCCAAGATTCATAGTGTACGCAAAAACATATATTTTGTTGTGGGGTGAAATTCAATTGCCAAAATAGCAATACCCTGAATCTGGTGTCCCAGCTGTTGCAGGCCAAGTTTCATAGTGTCCGCAAAAACATATATTTTTTTGTGGGGTGAAATTCAATTGCCAAAATAGCAATACCCTGAATCTGGTGTCCCAGCTGTTGCAGGCCAAGTTTCATAGTGTCCGCAAAAACATATATTTTGTTCTGGGGTGAAATTCAATAGCCAAAATAGCATTACTATAAATCAGTGGTTTCAGCTGTGGCTGGCAAAGTATAATAGTGTCCGCAAAAACATATATTTTGTCCTGGGGTGAAATTCAATTGCCAAAATAGCAATACCATAAATCAGTGGTTTCAGCTGTGGCTGGCCAAGTTTCATAGTGTCCACAAAAACATATATTTTGTTGTGGGGTGAAATTCAATTGCCAAAATAGCAATACCATAAATCAGTGGTTTCAGCTGTGGCTGGCCAAGATTCATAGTGTCCGCAAAAACATATATTTTGTTGTGGGGTGAAATTCAATTGCCAAAATAGCAATACCCTGAATCTGGTGTCCCAGCTGTTGCAGGCCAAGTTTCATAGTGTACGCAAAAACATATATTTTGTTCTGGGGGGAAATTCAATTGCCAAAATAGCAATACCATAAATCAGTGGTTTCAGCTGTGGCTGGCCAAGATTCATAGTGTCCGCAAAAACATATATTTTGTTGTGGGTTGAAATTCAATTGCCAAAATAGCAATACCCTGAATCTGGTGTCCCAGCTGTTGCAGGCCAAGTTTCATAGTGTCCGCAAAAACATATATTTTGTTCTGAGGTGAAATTCAATTGTCAAAATAGCAATACCATAAATCAGTGTTTTCAGCTGTGGCTGGCCAAGTTTCATAGTGTCCGCAAAAACATATATTTTGTTCTGGGGGGAAATTCAATTGCCAAAATAGCAATACCATAAATCAGTGGTTTCAGCTGTGGCTGGCCAAGATTCATAGTGTCCGCAAAAACATATATTTTGTTGTGGGTTGAAATTCAATTGCCAAAATAGCAATACCCTGAATCTGGTGTCCCAGCTGTTGCAGGCCAAGTTTCATAGTGTCCGCAAAAACATATATTTTGTTCTGGGGTGAAATTCAATTGTCAAAATAGCAATACCATAAATCAGTGTTTTCAGCTGTGGCTGGCCAAGTTTCATAGTGTCCGCAAAAGCATATATTTTGTTCTGGGGTGAAATTCAATTGCCAAAATAGCAATACCATAAATCAGTGGTTTCAGCTGTGGCTGGCCAAGATTCATAGTGTCCGCAAAAACATATATTTTGTTGTGGGGTGAAATTCAATTGCCAAAATAGCAATACCCTGAATCTGGTGTCCCAGCTGTTGCAGGCCAAGTTTAATAGTGTCCGCAAAAACATATATTTTGTACTGGGGTGAAATTCAATTGCCAAAATAGCAATACCCTGAATCTGGTGTCCCAGCTGTTGCAGGCCAAGTTTCATAGTGTCCGCAAAAACATATATTTTGTTCTGGGGTCTAGTTTAAATCTGTCCGTAACAGGGTATATTTTGTTCTGGGGTGAAATTCAATTGCCAAAATAGCAATACCATAAATCAGTGGTTTCAGCTGTGGCTGGCCAAGTTTCATAGTGTCCTGCAAATTATATATTTTGTTCTGTGGTGAAATTCAATTGCCAAAATAGCAATACCATTAATCAGTGGTTTCAGCTGTGGCTGGCCAAGTTTCATAGTGTCCGCAAAAACATATATTTTGTTCTGGGGTGAAATTCAATTGCCAAAATAGCAATACCATAAATCAGTGGTTTCAGCTGTGGCTGGCCAAGATTCATAGTGTCCGCAAAAACATATATTTTGTTCTGGGGTGAAATTCAATTGCCAAAATAGCAATACCATAAATCAGTGGTTTCAGCTGTGGCTGGCCAAGTTTCATAGTGTCCTGCAAAGGATATATTTAGTTCTGGGGTGAAATTCAATTGCCAAAATAGCAATACCCTGAATCTGGTGTTCCAGCTGTTTCGGGCCTAGTTTAAATCTGTCCGTAACAGGGTATATTTTGTTCTGGGGTTAAATTCAATTGCCAAAATAGCAATACCCTGAATCTGGTGTTCGAGCTGTTGCAGGCCAAGTGTAAATCTGTCCATAATAGGATACCTTTCATCCAGGGCCTAAATACTAGCCCTAAAAGAGATATTCCCTTAAATCAGTGGTTTCAGCTGTGCCTGGATTAGTGTAATACGCTACATAAATAAATAGGCAGATAGTGTTAGGTGCCTGTAAAAAAGGCCTGAATTTGAAATCAATACATTGGGCCAAATATTTTTTTTCTTATTGTGGTGCTTGGTGAACGGTAACAATGAGGAAAACATCTAGTAAGGGACGCGGTCGTGGTGGTGTTAGTGTACCCTCTGGTACTGGGAGAGGACGTGGCCATTCTGCCACAGCCACACATCCTAGAGAACCAACTACCTCAGGTTCCAGTACCCGCCAGAATTTACAGCGATATTTAGTGGGGCCCAATGCCGTTCTAAGGATGGTAAGGCCTGAGCAGGTACAGGCGCTAGTCAATTGGGTGGCCGAAAGTGGATCCAGCACGTTCACAACATTATCTCCCTCCCAGTCTTCCGCAGAAAGCGCACAGGTGGCACCTGAAAACCAAGCCCATCAGTCTGTCACATCACCCCCATGCATATCAGGGAAACTGTCTGAGCCTCAAGTTATGCAGCAGTCTCTTATGCTGTTTGAAGACTCAGCTGGCAGGGTTTCCCAAGGGAATCCGCCTAGCCCTTCCCCAGTGGTGGAAGACATAGAATGTACTGATGCACAACCACTGATGTTTCCTGATGATGAGGACATGGGAATACCAACTCATTGGAGTCCGCACATCTCTGATGATGACGAAACACAGGTGCCAACTGCTGTGTCTTTTTGCAGTGTGCAGACCGAACAGGAGGTCAGGGAGGAAGACTGTGTGGAAGACGATGCAGGGGACGATGAGGTCCTAGACCCCACATGGAATGAATGTCGTGCCACTGATTTTCATAGTTCAGAGGAAGAGGCAGTGGTGAGACAGAGCCAACAGCGTAGCAAAAGAGGGAGCAGAGGGCAAAAGCAGAACAGCCGCCACCAAGAGAGTTCGCCTGCTACTGGCCACCGCCACCAGGGACCGAGCACCCCAAAGGCCGCTTCAAGGAGTTCCCTGGCATGGCACTTCTTTAAACAATGTGCTGACGACAAGACCCAAGTGGTTTGCACGTTGTGCCATCAGGGCCTGAAGCGAGGCATTAACGTTCTGAAACTTAGCACAACCTGCACGACCAGGCATCTACATGCAAAGCATGAACTGCAGTGGAGTAAACACCTTAAAAGCAAGGAACTCACTCTGGCTCCCCCTGCTCCCTCTTCTGCTGCTGCCTCGGCCTCTTCCTACGCCTCGGGAGGAACGTTGGCACCTGCCGCCCACCAAACAAAGGATATGCCACCGTCACCACCATCTGCGTCCCCAAGCATCTCCACCATGTCACATGACAGCGTTCAGCTCTCCATCTCACAAATCTCGGAGAGAAAGCGTAAATTCCCACCTAGCCACCCTCGAGCCCTGGGCCTGAATGCCAGCATTTCTAAACTACTGGCCTTTGAAATGCTGTCATTCAGGCTGGTGGACACAGACAGCTTCAAACAGCTGATGTCCATGGCTGTCCCACAGTATGTTGTTCCCAGCCGCCACTACTTCTCCAAGACAGCCGTGCCTTCCCTGCACAACCAAGTACCCGATAAAATCAAGTGTGCACTGTACAACGCCATCTGTGGCAAGGTCCACCTAACCACAGATCTGTGGACCAGTAAGCACAGCCAGGGACGCTATATCTCCCTAACTGCACACTGGGTAAATGTAGTGGCGGCTGGGCGGAGAGTTCCTTGGCGCACGACCTTCCGCCGCCAAGGATCGCAGGGCATCATTCGTTGCCTCCTGTAGCCTCCTCCTTCTACTCGGCTTCCTCCTCCTCTGCTTCCACCAGCTCATCCAGTCAGCCACACACCTTCACCACCAACTTCAGCACAGCCCGGGGTAAACGTCAGCAGGCCATTCTGAAACTCAT
The DNA here is from genome assembly GCA_033119425.1 of Bufotes viridis. Classification (NCBI taxonomy): domain Eukaryota; kingdom Metazoa; phylum Chordata; class Amphibia; order Anura; family Bufonidae; genus Bufotes; species Bufotes viridis. The sequence continues at coordinate 42,461,035 of CM065596.1, read as the reverse complement.
ATGTTTGGGGAACAAGCCCCACACCGTGCAGGAGTTGTGACGGGGTATTGAACAACAGACCGACGAGTGGTTTCTGCCAGTGGGCCTCAATCCCGACCTGGTGATGCGCGATAATGGGCGAAATCTCGTCGCAGCTCTGGGACTATCCGATTTGACGCACATCCCTTGCCTGGCGCATGTGCTGAATTTGGTGGTGCAGAAGTTCATTCACAACTACCCCAACATGTCAGAGCTGCTGCATAAAGTGAGGGCCGTCTGTGCGCGCTTCCGGGGTTCACATCCTGCCGCTGCTCGCCTGTCTGCACTACAGTGTAACTTCGGCCTTCCCGCTCACCACCTCATATGCGACGTGCCCACCAGGTGGAACTCCACCTTGCACATGCTGGAGAGACTGTGCGAGCAGCAGCAGGCCATAGTGGAGTTTCAGCTGCAGCACGCACGCGTCAGTCGCACTGCGGAACAGCACCACTTCACCACCAATGATTGGGCCTCCATGCAAGACTTGTGTGCCCTGTTGCGCTGTTTCGAGTACTCCACCAACATGGCCAGTGGCGATGACACCGTTATCAGCATTACAATACCACTTCTATGTCTCCTTGAGAAAACGCTTAGGGCGATGATGGAAGAGGAGGTGGCCCAGGAGGAGAAGGAGGAGGAGGATGAGGGGTCATTTTTAGCACTTTCAGGTCAGTCTGTTAGAAGTGGCTCAGAGGGAGGTTTTTTGCAACAGCAGAGGCCAGGTACAAATGTGGCCAGCCAGGGCCCACTACTGGAGGACGAGGAGGGAGAGGGGGAGGTGGAGGAGGATGAGTATGAAGCAGGTTCACAGCGGGGTGGCACCCGACACAGCTCAGGCCCATCACTGGTGCGTGGCTGGGGGGATACGGAGGATGATGACGATACGCCTTCCACAGAGGACAGCTTGTCCTTACCTCTGGGGAGCCTGGCACACATGAGCGACCACATGCTGCAGTGCCTGCGCAACGACAGCAGAGTTGCCCACATTTTAACGTGTGCAGACTACTGGGTTGCCACCCTGCTGGATCCCCGGTACAAAGATAATGTTCCCACCTTACTTCCTGCACTGGAGCGTGATAGGAAGATGCGCGAGCACAAGCGCACGCTGGTAGAGGCGCTCCTGAGAGCATTCCAAAATGTCACAGGGGAACAGGTGGAAGCCCAAGGCGAAGGCAGAGGAGGAGCAAGAGGTCGCCAACGCTGCTGTGTCACAGCCAGCTCCTCTGAGGGCAGGGTTAGCATGGCAGAAATGTGGAAAAGTTTTGTCTCCACGCTACAGCTAACTGCCCCACCACCTGATACCCGGAACGTGTTAGCAGGAGGCAGCATTTCACTAACATGGTTGAACAGTATGTCTGCACACCCCTCCATGTACTGACTGATGGTTCAGCCCCATTCAACTTCTGGGTCTCCAAATTGTCCACGTAGCCAGAGTTAGCATTTTATGCCTTGGAGGTGCTGGCCTGCCTGGCGGCCAGCGTTTTGTCTGAACATGTATTCAGCATGGCAGGGGGCGTCATTACTGACAAACGCAGCCGCCCGTCCACAGCCAACGTGGACAAGCTGACGTTCATAAAAATGAACCAGGCATGGATCCCACAGGACCTGTCCCTCCCTTGTGCAGAATAGACATTTATAACTGCCTCCCCCTCAACCATGTATTCTTGAACTCCGGGGCACTTCTTTATTGAATCCTCATTTTTTTAACTTTACCATGATCTTGCGGTGCAACCCAAACTTGAATGAACCTCTCCTCAATCTGGGCGCCAGGGCCTAAATAACTGAAAGTAGCCTTCTCCAGTGGTGGGTGATATGACGCATTATTCCTTGCTGTGGGACTTCTCTCCTCTGTCTGGGTGCTGGGGCCGAAATAACTGAAAGTGGCCTTCTCCAGTGGTGGGTGATATGACGCCTTATTCCTTGCTGTGGGACCTCTCTCCTCTGTCTGGGTGCTGGGGCCGAAATAACTGAAAGTGGCCTTCTCCAGTGGTGGGTGATATGACGCAGGATTCCTTGCTGTGGGACCTTTCTCCTCTGTCTGGGTGCTGGGGACGAAATAACTGAAAGTGGCCTTTTCCAGTGGTGGGTGATATAACGCCTTATTCCTTGCTGTGGGACCTCTCTCCAATTGATATTGGTTAATTTTTATTTATTTTATTTTAATTCATTTCCCTATCCACATTTGTTTGCAGGGCATTTACCTACATTTTGCTTCCTTTTGCAGCTCTCTAGCTCTTTCCTGGACTATTTTACAGCCTTTTTAGTGCCTAAAAGTTCGGGTCCCCATTGAATTCAATGAGATTCGGGTTCGGGATAAAGTTCGGGTCGAGTTCGGATCCCGAACCCGAACTTTTTCGGGAAGTTCGGCTGAACTTCCCGAACCTGAACTTCCAGGTGTTTGCTCATCTCTACTGATGACCCCAGGGCAGTCAAAGATTCCTCAATGCGCGGCAAGGGATAGGCATACTTGTGGGTTATTTGATTGATCTTTCTATAGTCCACACAAAATCAGATTTTGCCGTCTTTCTTGCGGACAAGAACCAGGGGTGCAGCCCAGGGACTATGACTGTCCTTCATTTCCTGTATCATCTCTTTTACAGACTGGTACGTAGTAGGTGGTATGGGTCTGTATCTATCCTTGATGGGAGGATGGGAGCCAGTGGGTATGGTGTGTTTGATTACACTGACCTCTCCGTAGTCCGTAGAGTGCTTACTGAAGGCTCGGTGGTGTTTCTTTATCAGATTCAGGACCCCCTCTATTTGATACTTCGGGGTGGATTCGTTCCCCACATGGAGTTCCTCCCACCAGGGTACTTGAGAACTGCTGGCAGGGATGTGTCCACTCTGTGCAGCTTGCGACTTCTCTGTGGCAGGCAGACGGATAACATCCTGGAGGGAGACCTGGAAAAGCTGAGCAACGGGGCAGTGCTTAGTGAGAGAAACAGGTTGATCACTGAGATTACCAGACGGACAGATACTTTACCTTGTGAGACGGTCACCAGGCACTTGGCAGCTCTCACGAAGGGATAATTCTCCATCTGGATAGGCTCCACTAGAGCTTGATAGTCTTGGCCCTGCGTCCCTAGGACAGCACGGCACCACAGGAGGGTCTGGGAGTTTGGTGGCAGAGTTACCGGGCGGTGCAGATTTCCCCTTTCTCATTTGCGAATCTCTGCTGGGCACATAGCACACTGATAGTCTTTTGGATGACTTTCTTAGATGCAGATGAAGTGGAAGCTAAGGATTGGTGTAGCGCTTCAAGTACCTCGGGGTAGAAATTTTTGAAGACATTAGTCCCTACAATCACGGGGTGTCCCCCTTTATCCCCAGCTTGCACCACAATCACGCCTTGCTGCGGTAAGGTGGCTTCTACCACCTGGAGGGTAGGTTCCCAGTACCCATGCACTTTTACTGGCTTGCCATTGCTAGCGTTGATCTCCAGCCAGGACTCAGGTGGCTGGGTAAAGAGGCTTGAATCCCAGAACTTGTCAAAGGTGGGTTGTTAAATGGTAGTGACTTGGGACCCGGTGTCCAACAGGGCTTCAAAGGGTATCCCGTTAATCTGTATATTGATCTTTGGACGGGATCCCACGTATCTGGGCATACAGTTTGGATCTCTTGGACCTATTGTTCTACCTCCCGAGGTGCGGTCCTCAACCTCAGGGGTGGCCCGTTTAACTGCCAGCAAGTAGATTCAGTATGGCCAATTTTTTTACAATAAGTACAGACGGGCCGTTTACGATTCTTTAACTGGCCACTCTGTCGTCTCCCAGGGTCTTTAGGATAAACCTCTTGGTATGCAGGTGGGAAAGGCGTCTGAGGTAATAGGAGTTCATCCTCCGGCAACAACGGTCTCTCCCACTCCTCTATTTTCTTGCACACTCTCTCCAGGCTCTTAGTGAGATAGTTGACCTGCTCCATCAATGCAGCCACTGCGTCAGAGGTGGGAGCCTGAGTGGCTTGGCTGGCCCCTGATGGATTTGCATCACTATCCTTCAGCTTGCAGACAGGCTGTTCAAGGGGGACCGCCGACTCAGCGGGCAGGCTTTGGCCAAGAATACTAATGGCTAGTTCTTTAAAGTCCAGAAATATACTACTGGGGTGTTGGGCCGACAACATTTTCAACTGACCCCTCAAATGCTCAGTATTTACATCTGCAATAAAATGTTCCCGTAGTCTCTGGTCTTGGTTTTCAGCTTCCCGGGGGTCTACCTGGATGACGGCCTTTAAGGCCTCTTGGAGGGACAAAGCATAATCACAGAGTGACTCACCAGGCTTCTGCTTTTTAATGAAGAACCGCATCTTTACTTCTGACACAGTCCTGGCTTCAAATATGGTACTGAGGCGGTCAAAGATTTGTTCCTTTGTACTCCTTTCAGAACTGGGCCAGGACATGACCTCCCTGCCGGCTGCCCCTTCTAGCTGGACTAAGAGGATCTCCATCTGTTGCTCGGCGGAGATAGGATAAACCCGAAACAAGGCCATAATCGTATCTTTAAAGTCCTTTAAGTTGTGGGCCTCTTCTGCGTAGCGTGGAAACCAGGGGGCCCCAAAATAATATGGCATAGTCAGCGGCATCATACTGGAAGCTGCAGTAGCGCCTGCAGCCACAGGCTCCCTGGGGGCAGGTTGCCCCGCTTCCTCAGAGTCAGACATGGCGTGGTTGGGCCAAGGATAGGCCTTATGGGGTGGATTCAGGCCTGTTGGATATTGGGCGTTGCTGCCGGCAACCGCGATATGAGTGTGGCCCCTTTAAGATAGCGGCGTGCAGGCCCGATGTCACGCTGGGAGGTACTGACCAGCGGGTTTATTCCTTAGTTAAGGTCCGGGGTCTCACTCAGGCCTCGGTTATCAATGCGAACCCCCTCCAGTACTGATATCACTAGTCTCCAGCAGTTTTTACTTACACCGGTGTAACGCAGTCCAAGTCTCGCGACATGCGGGAGGACGTCCTCAGAAATCCCATGCATAGCATCCCTTCCCGCGAGGACGCCGGGACGGAGGGGTGGAGCTTCACACTTACTCCGACGAGGGGCGCCTTCTCTGATCTTCAGGGCTCAAGGTAGGGGGCCCCCACTTGGCATATGGGAGGTGGCACGATAGTTTTTCCCGTCAACAGAGGATAGTGATGGCGCAGTAGGAAACTCCACAACTCAGGCGGCCATCTTGGGACTAAATTTCAGCAATTCACTGACAGCAAGCGGTGATATTGACACTTGAAATAGTCCATAAATCCACACTTTTGACCGCGATTTTTCCTCCAGACCAGCGCAATGCACAGGAGCACTGCTGGGATGATTTTTGCGCACTTCTTTGGCCACAGAAAGTTCAATAAAGCAAACAGGGCAGATGTCACTTGGCAAAATGGTTAAAGCACACAGTTCAAAATCCGCTTTGGCGCAGAAATGTCCGTATCCTGTTCGTGACGCCAAAATGTAGCATCCCCACTGAGGGGACAGCAGGAGATGCCAGTGATGGAAAGGCAGACACATGGGTCCTCTGGGGCACACTCTTGTTGTAAGGACACAGGCTAGATGTTGGGTGAGGTGCCCTTGGTGTTGTGGTTTAACGTGCCTATAGCTAGGTCCATTAAGGTTCGTGACGCCAGTGCCGGTAACGGTGGCACACCGATAGACAGTGGGAATAATGGAGGTGCAGACACTTGAGGTTAAACAGAACTCTTCTTTACTGAACAATTGAAACAGCCTACACACTCCTTGTAGTTCCACAGAAGACAATTGGTACACAGCAGGCTTTAAATTACATAGGCAGGTATCTCTTGGCAAGGTATACAGAGGGTTAATCAGAACTCACAGTACAGGCTGAACTCCACAGATTCCTGACTGGTAAACCATCCAACGTCCGTATGCCCTATTGCTGGCTTTATCCTTGGGAAATATTAAAGTACCTCCTCTGGCTTTCTATAGTACCTCTTGCACTGACTTTTCCTTCCTCTGCCTCTCAGCTTTGCTTCTAGCTGGCTTCTGGTGATGGCCCTGCTGGTTCTCCCTCTGCTATCAGAGCAGGGTCCTCCTCAGACTCCCAGGTCTGGACTGACTTTCACAGGCTCGTGGCCTAGACTAAACTTCACAGGTTCATGGCCTGGACTCAAATAACTTTTCCCTGACTGGGCCCGAATATATAAACTACGGCTCCCTAGCTCCCTCTACTGACCTAGAGCAGGAATGACATCCCTAGCAGGCCTGTACATAGCAATACATTTACAGTAAACAGGGTTTCTCAGTGTGCAATAAAGGGACATACCAATCTCCCCACAGGTGGGGGAAACAACTTGACCCTTGTGACCCCTTTGTAGTGCCCACCATCACGGAGTGGGACACTACACTTGCTCGACCTCCCCTTGCTTCCAACTCGTCTCCTCCTCCTCTCTGTCTCCCAATCTGAACTTTCCCCCTGTTCTTCTTCTCTTCGAGCAGGCACCCACGTGACATCCACGGACACATCGTCATCATCAACCGCTTCACTTGTATCTGACAACTCAGCAAAGGAAGCAGCAACGGGTACAACATCATCATCATCACACTGTACGTCCATTTGTGTAATGCTGCCTGATTGAGACATATCCCTGTTATCCTCTGGCAATAATGGTTGCGCATCACTCATTTCCTCCAACTGATGTGTAAATAAATCCTCTGACAGATCAAATGAAGCGGTTGTGGTGCTAGTGTTGGTAGTGGCGGCGGGCGGGCGAGTGGTAACTTGAGGGGTGCCCGAAGCTGAGCTGAGGAGGATGGTGTTTCAAGGTTCCCAGCGGAAGCTGTAGAAGATTGCGTGTCCTGTGTAAGCCAGTCAACTATGTCCTCAGAATTTTTCTGAGTTCAGGGTATGTGGCCTCTGAACACTGGGTATTTTTCTAGGACCAAAGGAAATCACAGCACCACGACGACCCCTGCAGGGTGGCATGCCTCTGCCTGTCATTTTTTTTTTATTAGTGGTACTATGCATGCAAGGTACTGTGCCACCCTATATGAGTGGCACTGGTGGGCACTGGCAGTGGGCACAGTACAGTCTGTGGGCCTGACACACACTGGCAGGCAACTGAACTTAGATTATTGGGTAAAAATTAAATGCCTTTTTTATCGGCAAGCTACTGTGCCACCCGGTATGAGTGGTGGGCACTGGCAGTGGGCACACTACAGTCAGTGGAAGTGGGCCTGACACACACTGTCAGGCAACTAACCTTAGATTAAAGGGTAAAAATTAAATGCCTTATTTATCGGCAAGCTACTGTGTCACCCGGTATGAGTGGTGGGCACTGGCAGTGGGCACACTACAGTCATCGGAAGTGGGTCTGACACACACTGGCAGGCAACTAACCTTAAATTAAAGGGTAAAAATGGAATGCCTTATTTATCGCCAAGCTACTATGCCACCGGGTATGAGTGGTGGGCACTGGTAGGGGGCACACTACAGACTGCGGGCCTGACACACACTGGCAGGAAACTGAACTTAGATTATTGGGTAAAAATGAAATGCCTTTTTTATCGGCAAGCTACTGTGCCAACCGGTATGAGTGGTGGGCACTGGCAGTGGGCACACTACCATCTGTGGAGGTGGGCCTGACACACACTGGCAGGCAACTAAACTTAGTTTAAAGGGTAAAAATTAAATGCCTTATTTATCAGCAAGCTACTGTGCCACACGGTATGAGTGGTGGGCACTGGCAGTGGGCACACTACAGTCTGTGGGCCTGACACACACTGGCAGCAGGCAGGCAACTGAAATTAGATTAAAGTTTAAAAATGAAATGCCTTTTTTTATGCAAAGTCCTGTGCCACACGATATGAGAGGTGGGCACTGGCAGTGGGCACACTACAGTCTGTGGGCCTGACACACACTGGCAGCAGGCAGGCAACTGAAATTAAATTAAAGTCTAAAAATTAAATGCCTTTTTTATGCAAAGTCCTGTGCCACACGGTATGAGTGGTGGGCACTGGCAGTGGGCACACTACAGACTGCGGGTCTGACACACACTGGCAGGCAACTGAACTTAGATTATTGGGTAAAAATTAAATGCCTTATTTATCGGCAAGCTACTGTGCCAACCGGTATGAGTGGTGGGCACTGGCAGTGGGCACACTACAGTCTGTGGAGGTGGGCCTGACACACACTGGCAGGCAACTAAACTTAGTTTAAAGGGTAAAAATTAAATGCCTTATTTATCAGCAAGCTACTGTGCCACACGGTATGAGTGGTGGGCACTGGCAGTGGGCACACTACAGTCTGTGGTCCTGACACACACTGGCAGCAGGCAGGCAACTGAAATTAGATTAAAGTGTAAAAATGAAATGCCTTTTTTTTTTGGCAAAGTCCTGTGTCACACGGTATGAGTGGTGGGCACTGGCAGTGGGCACACTACAGTCTGTGGGCCTGCAGCCTCTCACACACGGACAGGCCAGGCAACTGCAATATATATATGGAGAAAAAATAAATAAAAGCAGACTAATGTAGCAGCCCTAAAAAGGGCTTTTTGGGGTGCTGTCAGGATGCTGTCCTTACAGCAGATGAGTCTGAGGACACAGAACACTGGCCTAGCTAACGCTTTCCCTACGAATTCAGCAGCAGCTGCACTCTCCCTGCTCTCACTAACACACTGCAGCTTCAGACTGAATCTAAAATGGCTGCTGTTTTTATAGGAGGTGGGAGGGTGTGGGAGGGAGGGTGCTGATTGGCTGGAATGTGTCTGTTGACTGTGAGGTGCAGGGTCAAAGTTTGCTCAATGATGATGTATAGGGGGCGGACCGAACATCGCATATGTTCGCCTGTCGCGGCGAAAGCGAACGAGCCATGTTCGCTGGGAACTGTTCGCGGCGAATAGTTCTGACCATCACTACCTCTGAGGCATAAAGAAGACAAACTGAGGGTGGTCTGGCTATCACCCTGTGCACTGTGTTTGACATTTTGTTGGTTGTGGTTTGAGTTACAGTTTATGACTAGTCTGTAAGATATGTTATTATTGTTATTTATTTTGTTATTTAGGAATTATTGAACAGGCCATGCCATTGTTTTACCACCACTGTTGTATGTTATATTTGTATTTTTTAGTAATGTGTAAGTTTTGGATGAGGTTTTAGTGAATACAGTGTACAGGCCAGCCCCTCAAAGGCATAGAGTGCAAGTTTGAGCCGCGTGTCCAGCTTGGACACCCAATAGTTGTAAGGCATCGAGGACGCTGACACATGTACTGCTATGTACTCCTTCACCATATTCCAAAATGTTTCCTTCCCTGTGAAACTAGGCCGCGCATCAGGGTTAGGGTGCTGGCCGGGTGTCATAAAAGTGTCCCAGGCCTAGTAGAGTGTTGTCCTGCCTCTGTTGGAACTGCAGTGTGTCCCCCTCATCTCCTCTCCTGGGTTGCCCAAGGAACTATGTGCCTCCAGTGTTGTCGTATGGAAATTTTCCAAGCAATTTTTAAACAAGGAAATTCTGTTATTGCATCGTTTTGCTCGTCCTCTCCACCACAGGAATGAGAGATGACAAGTTCTCTTTGTAGGGGGGGTCGATAAGGGTGAACAACCAGTAATCAGTGTTGTCTAACATGCGTGTGACGCACGAGTTGCGGGAAAGGCAGCCTAACATGAAGTCAGCCATATGTGCATGGTACATATATGCTGTATGATTGCCATGTGTGTGAACTTGCCAAGCTACAAAGCTGCCAATGAGTTATGACCATTATCAGACGCAGCCAACCTGGTCCCTTATACCCTGCCACAGCTCTGCGGCGGTGTGCTGTTTATCATCCAAGCAAATGAATTTCAGAGTTTGCAGTAGAGGAGGAGGTGGAGGTGGAGGAGAAGAAGGGGAGGTTGAAGCCACTAATGTAGGTGGTGGCAGAAATCCTGATGGAAGTAGTGCCCGCAATCCTTGCCGTCGGTGGCACCTGTGCCATCCCAGGGTACGACTTGCTAACGGCCTCCAGAAGTTTCACCCAGTGTGCCATCACGGAAATGTAGCATCCCTGGCCAAAAGCACTTGTCCATGGGTCCATCATTAAGTGGACCTTCCCAATAACTTCGTTGGTCAGGGCAAGGTCTATGTTACGGGACACAATGTAATGCGGGGATGGCACACTGAGAAAAATAGTGGGGACTGAGTGACGAAGGACAGCCGCCGCCATGAGGTTGAGGAAAGCCTCAGTGACCACATGCCAAAATGGCAACATTTCCATGGCTCCAAATTTTGAAAGGTGCGCATTTAGTGCTATGGCCTGTGGGTGGGTGGCGGGGTATTGACGCTTAGGTTCAAAGGCCTGGGGACATCTGTATGCTGTGCTCGGACACAGAAGTGGGTGTGCTAGCAGATGGTGCTTGCGAAGGTCAAGCTGCAGGGTGGGAGTCATCCAGGCCCGTGTCTAGGACAGAGGATTGGCCAGCACTTAACACAGGGGAGGAAAAGGAGGCAGTGGTGTGACCCACAGACACTGATTGTAGACCCAGGCGTTCGGCCCACCTATTAGGGTGCTGTAATGCCATGTGGCGGGTGGTGTTGAGGTTGTTAGTGTTCCAAACCCTACTCATTTAGCCTCCAGTGTACAGTCTTCCCCCATTATGTTCCCGTGTTTGAGTTTTTAATGGTATGGTTTGAGTTAGTTTATTAATAGGATGTAAAATATGTTATGGTTATTGTTATTTATGAAATGTTGAGTTCTTATTTAGGTATTGCACAGTTACAGTTTGCTAATTAAAAATCCTTTTTCGTCCTCACTTTCCTCAAAACAGCCCCCGACTGCGGAACACCTACCCCTTGGCAAGCGAGATTTCCACAAGGGGGAACAATTGCAGGCCTTTTTGATGTGGCCCGCCTTCTCCCTTTTGACACCATGCAGCCTCTTCCAGTCTGTTGCGGTGCTGTGGATCCCTCCCCTTCTGTCCTGCTGTCCTCGCTAGGCTTTCCACCTTCCCAGGTTGGGTCAGTGATGTCATCGTCCCTCATCTCCTCTTCCACTTACTCACTACGGTCATCCTCCTAACTTGTGTTGACCTAACAAGACCCTCACTTATTGACAACTGTGTCTCATCTGCATCATCCATCAAGTGAAACACTAATTGCCATTCCCCACCGTCATCTTTTTCTGACTGTGGATGCTGAAGAGTTTGGGGATCAGTGCATAAGATATCCTCATTCCCCTCTTCAGGGAGGGTCAGCTCACCTGCAGGCCCTCACCTACAATTTTTTGGGGGGTCAGCTCACATCGTATATTCTTTTCTATGTTTCAGACTTGGAAGGAAACATAATTTGCTTTCCTTCAGTGGTGAATCTTTCACGCATGTGTTTTTTTACAGGATTCTGGTTTTTATATTGTGGCACAGGGGTAAATATTTCAATTTTTTTTTTAAATATGTCAGGCTTGACTCCATTTTCTCCTCTCTCCTTTGAAGATGCCATTTCAGGAAATATTAGACCTGTTTGCATTTCAGGCCTTGAGGAATTACAATTATCAGCAGACATTTGAAAGCTTGTCCGTTTCCAGGGGGGGAATGACCAGTCAGGAATTCTCTTTTATCCTGGATTTGTCTTTTTGAGGATTGACCATGTTTTTTTTTATTTTGTGGAGAAGATTACAGGTAATACAGTCAAATGTTGATATCCCTGGTTTGAAAACTAAATGTTTTATAAAATCTATTGTATTCTTTTTTTTCATTGTATGTGCCACTTTCTCTACATTTTTCTTTGGGGTTGACAATAAAATTCCAAGATAGTCATCACTTTCAGACCTTTTCTTATGATACAGACACCCTCCCCTCATCCGAGCAGGGGGTGCCTGGTTGTCTCCCATTGACTTCCATTATTCCAGGGTGCTCGGGCGAGCGCACAAATATCGCTATGTGTTCGGACCGAGAACCCAAACACCCGAACACTTTGGTGCTTGCTCATCACTATATACTTCTAAATGCCATATAATCCTCTCGCAAACACATTATTCAACAATAACCAGAAAGTAGCCAACCCCTTTAAGCCCTGACCGTCTAGTTCTCCTCTCTTCCAGTTTAGTTACTGAGCAAAGGGAAGAGAGAAAAACCGGACTAACGCATCATTTTTTTACAAAGTTTCTAACATTTTGCACATGTATTTTTCTGGCATTTTTAAAGCCCCATTGGAAAATTCTCATACTCAGGGTATGATGCATTTTGAAAAATTCCACAAACCAGCAAAATGCTGCAAAAACATGTTGTCTCAGTGTTTCTGACCAAAAATGCTGTTAACAGCACCAAAAACGTTGTGAAAAATGCTGCAGTGTATGAATCCAGATTAAGAATCTGATGAACCCTGGAAGGCTGCGCTAAGGCACTGAATATCTAACCTCATTCAGGATCCAGACATAATTAAAGGGCATTTGTCGGCAGATTTGTACCTATGAAGCTGGCTGACCTGTTACATGTGCACTTGGCAGTTGAAGGCATCTATGCTGGTCCCATGTTCATATGTGCCTTGCTTGCATTGCTGAGAAAAATGATGTTTTATTTATTGCAAATGAGCCTCTAGGACCAACAGGGGCGTTGCTGTTAAACCTAGAGGCTCTGCTCTCTCTGCAAGTGCTGCGTCCTCTGCACTTTGATTGACAGTACCAAGCTGTGAAAACGTCATTTCACCTGGCCCTGTGAATCAGAAGTGCAGATGGCGCAGCAATTTCAGAGAGAGCAGAGCCTCTAGGTTTAACAGCAATGCCCCTGTAGGTCCAAGAGGCTCATTTGCAATAAATAAAACATCATTTTTCTCAGCAATGCGGGCACATTTGAACATGGGACCAACACAAAGGCCTTCAGCTGACGAGCGCACATGTAACAGGTCAGCCAGTGTCATGACCAGTCCATGTGAAAAGCAATATTGCACCTGTCAGCTACCGTTTTAGAGAGAGACCAGTGCCTCATAAATAAAATTTTGAGTTTTTTGTTCAAGTTCTTTTTTTTATTGCCGAATTATTATCACACAGCTGCCACCAGTCTTGTTTCTATGGAAGGTTAACAAGCTGTAACACTATCACTTGACCTACTGACCTTCTGTTTAAATCACTTTTTTGTGTTCAACATATTTTTAAATAATTTTTGATGATGTTATTTTTAATTTTCCATGTCCCTTTTTATATTTAAACTAAAACAAAAAATCCTGCAGTTTTTGCATTGGCCACTATGTCTAATAATTGGTGCCACTTCTTGGTCTGTACGTAACTCATTCTAATCCTGCCTGTAATGATATCACCTCTGTGTATAGATAAGACAGGATCTACTATTCACAATAGGTGATTGTCAGATTTTATCTATTCTTTCCTTGTACAATGACCAATGTACAATGTACAATGCACAGGGCACAGAACATGACTAGAAAACTCTCACATGTAAGTCAATGCAGTCCCCTCCTGTCCATTGTGTCTATGGCCCATGTGGCTGCCATAAAGTTTTTTTTTTAATGCTGTGTAAAGACTGTTAAGAACAGCTCAGGCAAGATGGCCGCCCATAAACATGTTCAGAAAATAAAATTAAAAAATCTACAATCAGAAAATAAAAACAAATTAGAAAAAAAGGACATGTTCTACTATCTGGTTTTAACTTACAGAAAAACTTTTGGTGACACCTTTCCTTTAAAGCTGCATTGTCTTAAAGTAGCAGTACCAGGAACCACGTCACTCTGCCATTGTACTGTATATGCTATAGTAAGGATCACTTCAAACTATGCTGAAGTGCACTAAAGTGCTACAAATATACCATTGCTAACATTTCTACAAAGCCAAGAATTGTTATGACTTTAACTTCAATACGTATTTCACCCTAAAGGAACTGCTTTGAAAACCTTATGGATTCCAACTTTAAATGCAGTCATTTCCTAACATCAGGAGCTTTGAATAGACTCCATTAAAATGTTCTTTTCTTGCAATCTCACAAAGCTTTCTAGACGAGCTGCACTATGGATATGCATTGTATTGTAAACTGAACGACAAAACAGATGTAGATTTTTCTAATAATGAAAAAAAAAACTGATGAGAAATGTGTTAATCAAAATTCCTTGATGTTTTTGTGATCTTCTATGTAAATTAAAATTCTTCAATCAAATGTCTTACTAACAAAGGGGAGCATAAGGAATAGTCAAGACTGAAGTATATGTTGGTATGTAATGAATGTAGCTTAGCAAGACTCCTTAATGCATCCTGCTTTAAGAACAAAATACAATTATATGATTCAAGGTTCTTCTATTTGAAATTCACTAGAATAAATTCATTTCTACCAGATGTCTTGGAAGCCAAATGGACTTGTTCTAATTGATGCTATTTGTCTACAAATACACAAAAAGACAATAAATATCACAAGCAACATCTGCTTACAGACTACTAAGGCTGCATATATTCTCAAGATATAGATTACATCTTAGAGCCCTCCCTCTAATTTTCACATTTGCTTAATGGTCCTGCTCATCATTTTCAACTACATAAGACCCTCCACTGGAAGCTTCGTAGTGCTGTTTTTTATTCTCTGCTGTGTGATTAATGCTCAAAGCGGTTCTTCTGTCAAGTAACTGAATAGAGAGCAAGGACCATTATATTCACAAACTCTTTAACGATGGAGTCCTTATATGTAATCTTATAGGGGCAACCAACTAGTCAAGCTGCTAAAAACCACAGCATCTCTGCTGTACTGTATATCTCTTCCAGATGCAGGGTGCTGTATCCTTGAGTAGGCACAATGCGAGGGTGGGTGAAGGGCCTAGGTGGATAACAATGACCCACTGGCATTAATCAAAGGGGTTATCTCACCTCTGAGGCCAGTCATTTGCTATAATGGCACATGTGACCTCCATCAAACCGGATGTTGACGATTAGGGCCAGAGCGCGGCTATGGCAGCGGGAGACTGAAGGAGCCAGGAACTGCGGTGGGGAGCAGGTAAGTAAGCTTTCTTCTGCAGGTGCAGAAATCTGGGGATGTCTGGCCAAAAGGCCCCTGATGGTGGACTTTTAATGGAGGAGCACTGACTTTACTAAGTAATGGTTTGTGAAATCAGATACCCTACTTTTGCTGCAGGGAGCAAAGCTAGACACTAACATAAAATATATACATAAAATAGGTAAATAAAAAAATTACAAAAAGTTTTCTGTTATACTATTTTGTCTGATATCCAATTTGGGGCAAATTTACTAATCCTATAAATGGCATAAACTTAAAACCGGCATGGCTGTTCCGACAAACAAGCGGAGAATCTTGGAGTGTGTATGGATCTCTGCTAGATCCCATTATACTTAATGAGGCTGGCAGACATTTAGTCCGCATCCGGCAGTGCCAGATGCGGTGAGTTCCGGGAAGCTGTTCTCTGCCAGAACAGCCTTCTGGAATTACCACCGGAGGTGTGAAAGTAGCCTTAGACTGGCTGTCTAGACCTGCAGCAGATTTATCACAGTGGCTCAGGCTGAATTATAAATCTGGTGCAGGGATAGACACTTTTATCTATCTCTATACCAACTATTGGCTGGCTTACTTTGAGACAAACTTATACTCCTGAACTATGGTACTATTTAGGCCATACCCTTGAATCGCACAACCTTTTCGAGTGATACGTAAAAAGTTGTAGAAAACCTAGTTGTGCTCATTTTCTCCACTTTTTAGACACATTCTACGTGCAGACACATTAGTAAATATGAACAAATGTGTGCTAAATAAAAAAAAAAATATTAATAATGATTTGTTACAGAAAAATGTCATAGGTAGAGTCTTGTGTACCCATTGGTGTACATGAGTACTCAATATTTTTCAGATTTATCCACCCAGAAGAGAATGTCCAGTGGTTATTTCCCTCCTAGGAGGGAATTTAT
The DNA here is from genome assembly GCA_033119425.1 of Bufotes viridis. Classification (NCBI taxonomy): domain Eukaryota; kingdom Metazoa; phylum Chordata; class Amphibia; order Anura; family Bufonidae; genus Bufotes; species Bufotes viridis. The sequence continues at coordinate 42,445,203 of CM065596.1, read as the reverse complement.
CATTCTCCTATGCCAGTTTTCTGTCGTTAAAAAGCAGCAGAATTTACTTTTGTGACTTTTTAAATGCCATTGTGGTTTTTTTTTCAGTTGCAACTGTAAAGTTTCCAGAAAGGAAGGCATGACGAGGGCACATTCCTTTTATCCACAGCAGAAACTTGGCGTGATTCGTTCTGGTTCTCGGACTGCCAGAGGAGGCATGTCTCCTCCAGCAGCACAGGCACAATCAAGACTGGTGTAGAAAACACTGGTCTTGATAAATTAGGGCCTTAATGTCCTAATAATTATTATTGAGTCAACAGCATAATTACTCTGTAGAGAAGAGGTACAGGTCCTTGCCACCCATTAGCAAAGAAGATGAGACCAACTAGGACTTAGGCCTCTTCTCACCAAGGGTTCCAGAACAGCCCTTTCTGCCTTCACTATCTATATGCCCTTTTGTCTGTCTCTGTAGAGAGCATTATATCACTACTTATTTTCAAAACTAATTTACTTGCCCAAATCCCCTGATTTGAAACATAAAATATAGCCGTAATTAAACTAGCTCTGCTCAATAATTGTTTCAGAAAATTGCAGATATCATTGATAGATTTGTAATGACTTGTTTTGTTTCGGTAGTCTTTTTGATATGCTGCAGAACAAAAGGAAGGGAATTAAGTTTGGTTTGAGATTTTTTTTTTTATCCTGTATTTCAATAGTCTACTTTCAAGGAGATTACATTAGGAGCTACAAGCTAAATGTAAGTTTTTTGTTTCTCTTTTTCAAAATGCATTACACAAATAGTGGTAGGCAACATGCAGAAAGGAAACGTGTTATCAAATATGGACAAAAGGAGTAACGCGCTCATTTAAACAAGAAATTTAAGTGGAAAATTGAAATAGAAAGGTTGAGTAAAATGCAATTAACTGATCAAAAATAAAGATATCATTGTGGCTGTCCTCACAGATTCTTCTTAGGACACCTTTACTGTCTATCTTAACAGAGTCTTATTGATTCGACAGCAGCGTTAGTATGTTCTATCAAAGTGAATGCTGCATGCCCTGGAACTTGCTAAAATGAGTCTAAAGAAAAGAGACTTGCAGCATGTCTCCACTACGAAAGTATAGTCGATTAGATTTAGGTGATTTACCTATTTTGTTTTTACTTTTTTCTCCTTAGACATTTCTCTCTTCTATCCAGTCGTACCCAATTACTTTAGAAATTCACTTGATTAAAGCAAACATTTGTGCCTACATGCCGGAGATGGTCTTCTGCTTGTAATTTGGATAACTCCGCCAGTGGCACTAAGGGCAAAACTGCTATAAAACTTGTAATGATAACATCATCTATTCATCTTTACAGAAGTCAAAGATAGATAGATAGATAGATAGATAGATGGATAGATAGATAGATAGATAGATAGATAGATAGATAGATAGATAGATAAAAGATAAAAGACAACATATTTCCTTTCTGGAATTCACATCACCACCCATCCTTTGGTTGAACTTGATGGACTTATGTCTTTTTTTTAACCGTATTAACTATGTTACTATGCAACTATTTTCAGCTCTATATGTCTTGCATGCTTTATTGTGATATGGAAAAAACAAATGGTTTGGAGGGCACTCAAATATCTGGCGTTGCAAGGAAACATACAATATATAGCTACCTAAAGTTATTTTATTCAATACATATTAACAATTGAATCCAAATGCACCGTCAAAGAAAAAATGCACATATAAAGATTCTAAAAATATAATAATATAAAAAATAAAAAAATACATAGAAAAGAAAAAAAATAAGCATAGAAATTGTATCAACAATATCACTGGATAATAAAATGAAGGAGAAAATGTATACACTCCTTAATAGCGTGCCACAATGCCAATAAAACCATGATTTGTAAATACTGTACTTAATTGCATAATATGATATAAATGTTAAACATGGTCAAATGACTAAATGTCAAATCGATATATCTTAGATAAAGGGCAAATCAGCGTTTTTTTTAGATTAATAAGATAAATATGAACAATGCTTCGTATATAAACAAAATAATATATATATATATATATATATATATATATATTTCCTTGAAACGCCAGATATTCATGATTTATATCGGCAGGGAGTGTGCCATGGAAAGTGCACCTATTCTGTGTATTCGGGGCGGCAGAGCCACTGTAATTAACTAATCATGCTTAATTGTGCAGCAAAAATGAATTCTTTTTTTCTCAAATTGCATATCTGCTGCAGATTGCAGCAAGTTTTTAACATTTTTTGTACATTTTAATAATTCTCTTCATTTATTTTATCCTCTACCTAGATAGATAGATAGATAGATAGATAGATAGATAGATAGATAGATAGATTCAGCTCCATATGTTTTTTCATGCCCAATGGTGCAACAAAATTAAAGTATTATTTTTCTCAAATTACAGATCTGCTGGAGATTGCAGCAGGTTTTTAAGAATGTTTGTGCATTTTAATCATTTTCTTATGCATTCCATGACCATGATTTGATAGAGACCATTTATCATCCATATTAGGCATATTTATGGCACTGATTGCGGCGTAATGGTTAGTTGCGCAGCAATCTGAGACTTTTCCTCGCTCACTTCAGGTATGGGCGGGGACAGGACGGCAGGCCAATCTCCTTCATAATTCTCTACATCTGTTTTAGACGAAGAAAATGGTCTAAATGTAAGCCAGCTAGGAAGCTGTCTCACAATTTTGACTGGTTATGTAGAGGCCGGCGTCTCACTCTCATCATAACTACAGTGGATCCATCGCCAGCTATAAGGGTTATAAAGACCGGCGTTTAAAACGCTGGTCTTAATAAATGACCCCCCGTGTTTTTTATGTTCAAAGACAGAAACTTGGTCTCAGGAGAGTCTGAAACCACACTTTCCACATGATTTTATAGTCTCCTGTATATGTTTTGGCAGAGGTCTTTTCATGCTGTATATTGGACATTTCAGAAACTTGTAACTCAGTTATCATTACTGCTGTCCAAGGTGGCATGAGATTAAAAAAACTAACAAAGAAAGTCGAGAAACATATGTCTTGAATCAAAGTTTAATTATGACTCAGATATTGATGAGCTATCCTCAGACCCCTATTCTGAGGAAAATCATCAATATTCAAAAGGCAGAATACCCCTTTAGATTTCCCTGTGGCCCTCTGTTTATAGAAGATTTTACAATCCCTGTATTCTATGGTTTTGTGAACAACTTTACATACTTAGATACTGTTTGTGAAGCTTTTTCACATATAGTTTGTGAGTGACCTCTGATTTATTTGTGATTTTGCGACAACTGAGCTAACCTATAGTTGGTATAACAGTAGACAAAAGTGACTGCTCAGCAGCAGATTTATCATCCAGCCTGAGCCCCTGTGATACATCTGCTGCAGGTCATGACAGTTGGTCTAAGGCTAGTTTCACACCTGTAGTGTGAATTCCTTCAAGCTGTTCCGGCAAAGTACAACCTACCGTAATTTACTTGATGCGGCACTGCCGGATGCTGATGGAATGCCCGCCAGCACCATTAGGTATAATGGGGTCAGGTGTAGATCCGGCAACATTCCAGCAAACAATGCGGAGGATTGGCCGGACACAAATCGCTGTACGCTGCGGTTTGTGTCCGAATGATTCCCAGCATTGTCTGCCAGAATAGTCCAACGGAATTCACACCAGAGCTGTCAAACTAGCCTAAGTTTACTCCATCTATAGGTTTAGCAAGTCTGCCACAATATGGTCACAGCACAGGGATAATGTACACATTGATGTCACAGCTTAGAAATAAAGAACAAGTGGATGTCAAAGAAAAAGAGTTAATGGAGAGGATTCACAGCACATTATGCACAAGTGATGTCCCAGCTATATAGAATAATGTATATAGTGATACCATCATGAACATAGCAAGAAAGTAACAAGCAATAGTTGGCTACCATGATCACTAATAATCACCTGTAAGAGGGAACAGGCCTTCTGGGGCCTCATAACAGCTGCGCCTGGTAGTTACACCCATGGAGTTTTTGAATACCTCCCTATATGTAAAATGTGTATATTGCAGAAAAGCCATTTCTTTGAACAGTCAAAATTGAAGGATTACCTCCCAAATTATATAATCTGAATGAAATCTATGGTAGGAATTTTATTTGGTAGCAGTGCAAAAAACATCATATTAGGGGTAGGTGTCCGCTATCTTTGGGGACCAAATGGTAGGGGAAAAGGTTTGACTGGTCTTCTAAAGCAGGGATGCCCAACCTGCGGCTTTTCAGCTGTTGTAAAACTATAACTCCCACCATGCCCTGCTGTAGGCTGATAGCTGTAGGCTGCCCGGGCATGCCAGGAGTTGTAGTTTTGCAACAGCTGGAGAGACATAGGTTGGGCATCCCTGCTCTAAAGCAGAAGTATAAGCAATACTGCTGTCCCATTACTAAAGTTAGATTCTGAGTCTGCTGGCCATCTATGTGCTGTCTCCATCCGTGAATAGACATTTGTAGAAAGAAGTTGCAGAATGCACATGGCAGGTATCCGTATTTTGTAGATCCATGGTTTGCAGACGGCAAAATACATACAGTTGTGTACAAAAGACCTTATACTATAGTTTACAAATTTGGCTGCACATTTTTCCCCAACTTTTACACAGTAACTTTGACCTCTATGTTATTATAACAGCAAATTAAAGGGATTTTCTGAGAATAGAAACCTTTGAGAAGAAGGAAAAAGAATCAATACTCACCTATGAAATCCCCCATGACTCCAGCACTGCCATTCTGGTGGTCTCTGTTGGTCTTTACTTCAGACATAACATTCCTATCTGTCCATGTGGCCGCTGCAGCCAATCACTCAGCAGCCTCATGCTGTACACGGCTGAGACCAGTGATTGGCTAGAGCAGTCACATGGGGAGGCAGGCACATCATCATTGCAGCATAGCAAACAAAACTGTCTGGCACCACTGGCAGGGAATTTAAAGGGTGAGTATAGATTTTTTAATGCCATTTTGTCCCTCTGAACAATTTTTTTATGATCTTGGAAAAACCCTTTAAATCTTGATTTAAATGTTGATGATCGGACCAGTGGGAGGTCTGACTTCTGGCACCTCTGCTGATCAACTGTTTAAAGCAGTAAGTGCTGTGACACTCTGCAGTCTTTTTCTGGATTTCACATCCATCAGTCTCATGGCCTTTGCGCAGCTCAATGCCATTTAAGTGAATGGAACAGAGATGTAATACCAAGCACAGCCACTACACAAAGTACGGCGCTGTTCTTGGTAAACTATAAAGAGGCCGAGGTGCTTGTCCGAGCTGATTGGATGGGATTCTGGCAGTCAGACCCCAACCAATCATATACTGATGACCTGAGAAATCTTGTCAATATTTTATTACTGGAAACCTCCTTTAAAGTGGCAGATCTGCTACAAATGTTAAGTTTCACAGCACTGAAATATTCATGTCATATTATTAAAGTAAAAAAGTAGCTAGAACATGTTCACACCACAATCAGTGGATATGTCACTCATAAAATTGTCATCTGACGTCGGGCGAGTTCTGTGTTGTCACACTGCAAGGAAAGACATGACAACACAACGCAATGTGATGACAATATACAGAGAAATCCCTGTGCATTATCAACATGATAAGACAGGATCCTAAGAACTCTGTGACAAGCTGATGGGTGATACATCGGAAATTAGTACAACTGAGGTAAGAAAGACTTCAGCTAGTGGAAAGCATGGCATGTGTCATTGCAGATGTGAACGCCAAGCTTTATGTGCAGACTGCTAGTGAAAGGTAATGCTCATGTTGGCCAATGACCCCATTATGCTGTTGCACAGGCTAATAGAATAATGTCATACAATATTTTATTAAGGCATTGGGCCGAATTTATGAAGACTGCCTAAGAGAAAATCTATTGGCCATAGCAGACAATCACAGTGCAACTTTCATTAAAGCTTTTTAAATGCTGGTAAGAACAACATAGACAAGATGGTCGCCCCCATATTCATGTTCAGGAAACAGAATTTCTAAAACAAGAGGTTAGAAAAAAAGGATGTGTGCTACTATATGGTTTCAACTGGCAGGAAAAAAAATATTTGGTGACATATTTCCTTTAAGAGCAGAATACAAAATCAAAGCTGCAATGTAATTGGTTATTATTAGTGATGATCGAGCACCAAAGTATTCGGGTGTTCGTGTGTTCGGCCGAGCACCCGAGTATAATGGAAGTCAATGGGAGACAACCAGGTACCCCCTGCCCTGAAGAGGGGAGGGAGCCTGGTCGATTGGAAAACGTCATAAAGTGACAGAAACACCATCGAAATGGATCGGGAAGAGCATGGGGATGATTTGTGGATGCATCTTGGGCTCCCAAGTCGCTGCTGGGAACCATGTTGTCTGTGTTGTACGAGCCAGTAACATAGCCGCTGGCGGAGACCCTGATGGACGTAGGGCCCGCAATCATGGGCGTGGGTAGCACCTGTGCCATCCCAGGGTACGACTCACTCCCGGCCTCCACAACATTCACCCAGTGTGTGGTCAGGGTAATGTTGCATTCCTGGCCACCAGCACTTGTCCATGTGTCCGTGGTGAAGTGGACCTTCCCAGTAAGTTCGTTGGTCAGGGCACGGGTGATGTTCTGGGACACATTTTGGTGTAAGGTGGGCACAGCACACAGTGAAAAATAGTGGTGGCTGGGGACTGCGTACCGAGGGATGGCCGCCGACATCGGACTGTGAAGGCCTCAGTGTCCACAAGCCTAAATGGCAACATTTCAGGGGCCAGTAATTTCGAAAGTTGCGCATTTAGTGCTATGGCCTGTGGGTGGGTGTGTATTTGCTCTTGCGTTCAAATGCCTGTGTTATCAACATTTAGACGCTGCGCTGGGACAGGGAAGTGCATGTTGTTGCTGACGGTTCATGCGAAGGTCCAGGTGCAGGGCGAGGGGTATCCGGGCCTGCGCCTGTGACAGGAGATTGATCAGCAGTGCGTAACACAGAGGAAGAGGAGGCAGTGGTGTGAACCGCAGACCCAGATTGTGGACCCAGGCATTAGGCCCACCTATTAGGGTGCTTGGATGCCATGTGGCGGATTGTGCTGGTGGTGGTGAGGTTGCTAGTGTTCATGTCCCGGCTCATTTTGGCACGGCACAGGTTGCAAATTACCACTCTTTTGTCGTCTGCACTTTCCTCAAAAACGCCATACTGCGGAACACCTGCCCCTTGGCAAGGTAGATTTACGCATGGGGGTGTTCGGTGTAACAGTTGCGTACCTGTTTGGTGTGGGCCGACTTCTCCCTTTTGCAACCCCGCTGCCTCTTCCAGACTGTTGCGGTGCTGCGGATCCCTCCCCCTCTGTACTGCTGTCCTCGCTCAGCTTTTCACCTTCCCATGTTGGGTCAGTGACCTCATCGTCCACCACCATCTCTTCCACTTCCTCACTCTGCTCATCCTCCTGACTTGACCTAACCACAACCTCAGTGATTGGCATCTGTGTCTCATCATCATCCACCTCGTGAATGAATGATTGACGTTCACCACCGTCATCTTCTTGAGACTGTGAAGGCTCAAGAGGTTGGGAATCAGGGCACAATATCTCAGGTCCCTCTTCAAGCGAGCTGGGCAAAAGGGCCAAATCTAATAGTGGCACTGGAAAGAGCTCCTCGGAATATCCGAATGAGGGATCACTCGTTTGGCAAGCCTCTCCATGGTGGGAGGAAGGATAATCAGAGTGAGGATTCGGTTGACCAGACTCTTGTTTACAAAGACTGGACTTGGTGGAAAAGAGGGTGGTGCTTAACCGACTAGAAACATTATCTTCAACAATCCAACCAACCAACTGTTTGCACTGTACCGACTTGGACAGTTTTGTCCTGCACCGCCCAGCTAAGTTGGACATGAAGGTGGGTACGGTGGATGTTTTTTTTCTTCAGCAGGCACAGTTTCATTGCGCCCAGGCCACAGCCTCTGCATGCACCATCAACATCCCGCCCACTTCCCCATCCCTTAGTGCTCGCCTTCTTCATATTAATGCTTTTGTCACTAGATGTGGCGCAGATTGTTTTACTGTTAAAGACACCATTTTCGGATGCAGGACAGTATATGTCACAGAAACCCACAGGATATGGACATTATATTAGGCCCAGATTATTGTTATTTGCAATACAGACACTGTTTTCAGATGTAGTACATTATTGGTTACAGAACACCACAGATTATGAACACTATATTAGGCCCATATTATTTAAATTTGCTCTACAGACACTGTTTTCGGATGTAGTACAGTATATGTCACAGAAAGCTACACACTATGGACACTAGATTAGGTCTAGATTATTTAAATTTGCGCTACAGACACTGTTTTCGGATGTAGTACACTATTTGTTATAGATAGCTACACACTATGGACACTAGATTAGGCCCATATTATTGTCATTTGCTCTACAGACACTGTTTTTGGATGTAGTACAGTATTTGTCACAGAAAGCCACACACTATGGCCCTAGATGTGGCACAAATTATTAGAATTTGGGCTAAAGACTCTGTTTTTGGATGTAGTACAGTATTTTTCACAGAAAGCCACACACAATGGGCACTAAATCTATGCTAAGGAAACAGTTTTTGGATGGAGTACTGTATATGTCACGGATGTGTATTAAAAACAGCAACCGAGGGGCGGCCGCCGACATCAGACTGTGAAGGCCTCAGCGTCCATAAGCCTAAATGGCAATATTTCAAGGGCCAGTAATTTCGAAAATTTGCCCATTTAGTGCCAGGGCCTGTGGGTGGGTGGGTGTCTATTTGCGCTTGCGTTCAAATGCCTGTGTTATCGACATTTAGATGCTGCGCTGGGACAGGGAAGTGCATGTTGTTGCTGACGGTTCGTGTGAAGGTACAGGTGCAGGGCACTACAGACACTGTTTTTGGATGTAGTACAGTATTTGTCACAAAAAGCCACACACTATGGACACTAGATTAGGCCCAGATTATTTAAATTTGCGCTACAGACACTGTTTTTAGATGTAGTACAGTATTTATCACAGAAAGCCACACACTATGAACACTAAATTTATGCTAAAGAAACAGTTTTCGGATGGAGTACTGTGTATGTCACAGATGTGTATTAAACGCACACACTATAGACAATAAAGGTGGCGTGGATTATTTGAATTTACGCAAAAAGACACAGTCTGCGGATGATGTACAGTATATGTCACTGATAAATATTAAAGAAAAATATCTTGCTGCTGTCAAAAACACACACAGTAGTCCTTAAAATGACTTTGGGGTCTTTGAAAAGCTTTTGGAAGTAAAAACAGCAAATTTCTCTCCCAGCACTATCTGTCCCTTCCTCAGCACGGATGTCCCTGAGACTGATCAATTTAGTGCAGGTAAAATATGTTGCTGCTCTCAAACACACACACAGACACACAGTATAGTAGTCCTTAAAAGGACTTTTGGGTCTTTGAAAAGCTTTCTTAAAATAAGAACTGTGAATTTCGCTCCTTACACTGTCTTTCCCTTCCTACGCTTTGCTATGTTTGACTATGATTGATCCAAGCACGTGTCATCGGGAGCTATATATCCACCGATTACGCATTCTGGCCAGCCAATCACTGTAATGCCAGTAGCTAACATGGCTACGGCATTACAGTGAAGGGCATTACTTACCTGCACGCTTATTGGCTGCTTAGGAGGCGCCAAACGTGCGGGGAGGAGACTCGAGCATTGCGCTCAAGCACATATGGTATTCGGCCGAGTACCGCCATGTGCCGAGCATAGCGATGCTCGAGCCAAACCGGCAGAGCATACTCGTTCATCACTAGTTATTATGGGGAATATATACAATATACATAATATTAATGCCATTCATCCCACAATTACATCACGTACATTAACTATTAGAGATAAGCAAATTATTGGAAAACTTGATTTTGCTGCTTCGTCGAATTTTACAAAAAGATTCGCTTTGTGACGAATTGCTTCATTACAAAGTGCATTTCTTTGTATTGTACGCCTCAGATGCCGCGTTCATACATGATCGCGGCATCTGATGGTGTAAAATAAAAATATAAATAAAATCATACTTACCTGATCCATTTGCTCACGATGGGCCGGCAATTTTGCTTAAAGATCTGGCTCGAAATCTCACATGGCCTGAGACGACATCATCATGCCAGAAGATCCCAGTCTGCCCCTGGTAACGTCTAATGTATTTTGTGTTTTAATTCATTACCATACCCCAGATCTCTGCTTGTTGGGAACTATTCTTTACATTAAAGGGTGGAAAAAACTGTACAAACCTAAAAATCTTTGATTCCTCACCGCTGAAAGTTTTAAACATTTGTATCCAGTTTCACCTTTCATAGCTTCCTCTGGGGTTGTCCTGTTTATCATATAGTCCTCATCCCCAACACAAGACAGCCCTGGAAGAAACCATGAAAGACAAAACTCTATATGTGGCAGAAGGACTATTTAGGCCCTTCAGGCTCCAAAGCCCAATGAGAAATTGCGACCTCTGCATCCCTAATAGTTTAACCCCTGATCCATGGTATTGATTTTTTTCTTGACATTAGGCTCCTCATCCACTATATTATTGTAAGGGATTGTTTTCATAAACTGAGGAATATCCTTCCTATGAGTGATAGTGGGGTTTAACTTAGAGTTTTAATTTGTTGAATTAATACTATTTTTTCAATCTATTACTCTTTTCTACCAATATTGAATTATACTATTCTGTAAATATTACCTCTTTATTATGTTTATCTAGGTAGTTATAAGCATTTGTTGTAGGCCCAAGACTAAGCTCATAGGCCCGCAGATGAGTACCATCCATGGTTAACACTTTCTGTTTTGTATCAACATTCTTTGAAATATAATTTCTGTAGTTAACTGTAATTTTGTGTAGTGTCTGTCTTTTGTTTTGTTTTGAAATGTGTTTATTGTTCCTATTATCTGTTTTGGACTGTGGTCACATGACCATGTCCATGCAGCTCTTTCTCATTTCCTGTGATGTTATGTCCATGGGCATGTTAAAAAAAAGAACTGGGACAGTGATTGGGGAATGTCTATGCAACTAGTTGGGTGGGAGAAGCTTTAACCCGTTTTTCACTCCATGTCTTCCTGAAGCCATAACTTTGTTATTTTTCACATAGCAGTATGAGGACTTGTTTTTTGTGGAACATATTGTACTTTTTAATGCCACCATATAATATTGCATACAATGTAGTGGGAAGTACTGATGAGCGGCAGGGGCAATATTTGAATTCGCGATATTTTGTGAATATTTAGGAAAATTATTTTCTTGATGGCAAAAATCGGCAATGTAATATGCGCGCGCAATACAGGTTTGGGTCACTATAGCTACATTTTTCAATCTACTATAAGTTTCCTGAGATCGGAGAAAATGGTTGGCCCGGCAGAACATTATAATAGCTTTATATGCAGATAGAGTGCTCCGATATATTCGCAATTGGGCAAATCGGCAATTAATGATGCGCATATTTTTGCGCAGAACGTGCAACTTCACATTTTAGCGTGTCTGACTACATATTAGGGATTGGTGCACTAAGTATTGTTGTGAACTTGTGACATCACAGCACTATGTATGTATGTATGTATATATGTATGTCTCTCTCAGAACTTTAATAAATTGTAGAAAATGGCTGTGGGGAGGTTCTTATATACTAAAGGGGTAGGCAACTTTCCTATTGGTTGCTAGAGATGTTGCTAAGCTCAGACCAAAACATTGCAGCCTTTTCATTGGCCCACAAGCAAAAAGGGAGGTTACTGATGAAAAAAAATGTAGAATATTCGAAAATACGAATATATATCACTATATTCTAAATATTCGCAAATCCTCTAAGTTGCGATATTCACGATTAAAATTCGCAATTTGAATATTCGCGCCCAACACTAGTGGGAAGCTAGAAATAAATTCCAAATGGGGTGGAATTGAAAAAAGAAACGCAATTCCTTCGCAGTTTTTTGGGGTTTTGTTTTTACAGCATTCAGTATGTGGTAAAACTCACTTGTGCTCTTCATTCTCCAGGTCAGTACGATTGCGGCAATACCACGTATGTATACTTTTTTTTGTGCTTTAATACTAAAAGAAAAAGAAAAACTTTTGAAAAAAGAAGTTTTTTCTATTTCATTATTCTGACCACCATAACGTTTTTTATAGTTATGTCTATGGAAATGTGTAAGGGTTTATTTTTCTGCAGGGCAACCTGTAGGTTTTGTTAATATCATTTTGAGGTGTGTATGACTTTTTGATCACTTTTTATTAAATTTTTTGGGCGGTAAAGTGATGAAAAAAAATTACAAATCAGCCATTTAATTTTTTATGCCATTCACTATATGGGATAAGTTTATATTTTAATTAGAGATGAGCGAATCGAAGCTGATGAAGTGGAATTCGTTTAGAATATCAGGAAAAATTCGATTTGCAACAAATGCGAATTTCCTCTCACTTCGTGCTAACGAATCACAATTTTCCTAAAATGGCAGCTACACATGTGAGGACTGAGGACATGGGGCAAGGAACTCTGGGAAGGCGGCCATCTTACAGTCAGATATTTTCCAGCTTTCATAGTGCCGGGACAGATGTGTGAAGGCGCTAGGGACAGCAAGTGGAAAAACGATTGTGGAAAAAATAAGACAGAAAACACGATTTATAAGTGTAGGGAAAGTATAGCGAGGAATCATTTCACAGCATCTTAGTGCAGAGAGAGACATCAGAAGGCGCTAGAGACATTAATAAGAAAGTGATTTACAAGTGCAGGGAACGATTATTTGGGGATCCAAATAGTCATTAGACAGCTCTGTCATTCCAGCTTTTTGTTATTGGGCTGCAAGTGTTTTGTTGAAAAGCCTTTAGTGGATTGTATCTAAGTATCTTATTCAGTACTACAAGAAAAATATATACGCATTTCACTTCGGCAGTTATTTCTGTTGAAAGCGTATAGGGGCCTATTTCAGTACTACAACAAAAATATATATGCACTTCATTCTTTGTTTTCTGGTTAAAGCGTATAGTGGCCTATTTCAGTCCAAGAAGAAATATATATTCACTGGTCACTTCTGCAGTTATTTCTGGTGAAAGCGTATAGGGGCGTATTTCAGTACTACAAGAAAAATATATACACACTTCCCTTTATTTTTTTCTGTTCAAAGCGTGTAGTGGCCAATTTCAGTGCAACAAGAAATATATATTCTCAGTGCACTGCTGCAGTGCTTTCTGTTGAAAGCATATAGCGGCGTATTTCAGTACTTCAAGAAATATATATGCGCACTTCAATCTTTAATTTTTCTCTGTTCAAAGCGTATAGTGGCCTATTTCAGTCCAACAAGAAATATATACACTCAGTTCACTGCTGCAGTGATTTCTGTTGAAAGCGTATAGGGGCGTATTTCAGTGCTTCAAGAAATATATATATATACGAACTTCGCTCTTTTATTTTTTCCTCGTCAAAGCGTATAGTGGCTTATTTCAGTCCAACAAGAAATATATATTCTCAGTTCACTGCTGCAGTGATTTCTGTTGAAAGCGTATAGGGGCGCATTTCAGTACTTCAAAATATATATACGCACTTCACTCTTTAATTTTTTCTGGTTAAAGCATATAGTGGCATATTTGTAGTCCAACAAGAAATATATATTCTCAGGACACTTCTGCAGTTATTTGTGGTCAAAGCGCATAGGGTCGTATTTCAGTACTACTACAAAAATATATATGCACTTCACTCTTTGAGTTTTTTCTGGTAAAAGCGTATAGGGTCGTATTTTAGTACAACAAGAAAAATATATTCTCAGTGCATTTCCACAGTTAATTGTGGTGAAAGTGTTTAGTGGCCTATTTCAGTACAAAAAGAAAAATATATTTGTCGCTTTTAGGGGTTTTAATTTTCATTTAATTTGTTTAGTTCAGCTACAAGTATGTCAGGCAGAGAAGTGCCAGGCCATGCACAGAGGAGTGTCAGAGGCATGAATGTTTCTGGCGCAAGCAAAGGTCGCAGTAGAGTAAAGGGTCGTGGCAGCAGTAGTCGCAGAGAGAGGACTTAAAACCCGGTGTCATTTAGCAGTCGTGTCTTGAACAGCAACCCAGCGGTTCTTGATTGGTTGACTCGGTTATCCACGTTATCCCAAGTGACATCAGACACCCCCAGCCAACAGTTAGTGGGTTTGTCAGACACAACACTTACTTGGCATGGCCTGGGAGCAGGTCCTGTGCCCTCACCTGTCCTCAACCTGCCTCTGGCCTTTTCTGTTCCCTGACCGCGAGAAGTACTACATGCAGTGGGCTCAGCTTCACTTTTCAGTGAGGATGAGCTACTAGAGGACAGTCAGCAGCTACTGCCCAGACAAGATGTGGGGGAGACATCTGCAGCTTCCTCCGCTAGGCGGACAAGTAGTGATAAGGAGAGTGGCACGGGAGCTTGTGTTGCGAGTAGTCAGGCTCCTGACCCAGAGACCGTTGAGGAAGACATCAGTGATGTGCAGACATTACTCGATGATGATGAAGCTGATCGCACTTGGGAGCCAAGTGAAGAAGGGGCTTCCTCATCATCAGGAGAAGAAAGTGGCAGCTTGCCCGTCAGGCAGCGGCTGAGCCAGCAAGTCGCTAGAGTGGCCGGGAGTCAGCAGGGTGGCAGCAGTTGTTGGTCGGGAGCAAAATGGGCACGGGGTAGACCACCTGCTTTGCAGCAGCTTAACTGCCCGGAAAGGAGTGGTGGATGAGTTCACGGAAGCAGCGGTGGTAGCAGTCAGCCAGTGAGTAGTGTTGGGGAAAAATCAAGTACTCAGCGGTGTGGCAGTTTTTTGTGAAGCTTCCGGAGGAGGTCAACATGGCCATATGTAGAATATGTGGAGAGAAGATGAAGCGTGGGCAGGGTGCTAATGTTGGCACTCGGCCCTGTGTCAACATATGCAGCGTCACCATAAAGTGGCCTGGTAGAACCGTGGCTACGATGTGGTGGTCCAGCCTGCCGCAGCTACCGCTACATCAACCAGTGGCATGCACCCAGTTTCAGCCAGTCAAGGCTCCACCACCTCAGCCGAAGGGAGCTGTCTGTCAATCCCATCTTCCGCTGGTCCAGATGCTCCTGCTCCTACTCCTCGTCAGTCATTCCATCAGCAATCAATCACCGAAGCGATTGCCAAGAGACAACAGTATGTGTGTACTCATCCAACAGCACAGAAGCTGAATGTGCTCCTGTCCAAGTTGCTGGTGCTTCAGTCCATTCCTTTCCAAGTGGTGGACTCTGCACCTTTTAGAGAACTGAAGGCTTGTGCTGATCAAAGGTGGAGAGTTCCAAGCGTCATTTCTTTGCAAAAAAGGCAGTACCAGCCCTGCAAACACATGTAGAACAGAAGGTGGGCCAGTCCTGGAGCCTGCTAAAGTGTGCAGCAGCGCCGACTTGTGGAGCTGTAACTGAGGTCGGTTACAATACATGTCCTTTACGTCCCACTGGGTGAATGTGGTTTCTGCACAGTCACACCAGCAACTTGGACGCCACTTCCGCCTTCACGTTGTCACACCGTTGGTCCTGCAAAAATGTCCGCCTCTGCCTCCTCATCCTCCACTATGTCCTCAGCCTCCACTGCAGGGACAAGTCACAGTGCCCCTCCAGCATACCACATGTGCAGGGCTCGGCGGTGTCACTCTGTTCTGCACCTGGTTTGCCTTGGCGAACTGAGTCACACAGCGAAAGAACTGCTCCGTGGGATGCATCAAGAAATCGAATCCTGGCTTTCTCCGCGACAACTGAAAATCGGAACCATGGTGAACGACAACGGGAAGAACATGATGTCGGCACTGCGTCAAGGAAGGCTGAGGCATGCTCCCTGCATGGGAGACAAGTTTCAATATGGTTGTCAAGTGGTTCCTGAATTCTTCCAACCATCTGCAAGACATCCTAAAAATAGCCAGGAAACTTTGCATGCACTTCAGCCACTCGTATACTGCAATGCACACTCTCCTTGAGCTGCAGAACGGCAGCCCCCAACATAGGCTGATATGCGATGTTTCCACCCTTTGGAATTCCACCCTTCATATATTGGACCGACTTTACGAACAGAGAAAAGCCATTAAGGATTTCTTGATGATGCAAGCGGATAGGAGTACTCACCTGTGTAACTTCGATGTCAGCCAGTGGCAGCTCATGCGTGACACCTGGCGTTTGCTCAGGCCCTTTGAGGAGGACACATGAACAACGTCATTCCACTGCTTAATTTCCTGGAACAGATGCTGGTAACAATGGCTGGTCAGAAGAACGGGAGACATGGCACCTAGATCTCACGACCACATGAGCCCTGTGGGGGCTGAACTGGAAAAGGAGGAGGAGGGGGAGGAGGACATTGGAGCACAGGCAATGTGTAGCCAAATTGGTGTTTTTTCTACTCAGCTGACAGGAAAGGAAGAGCAGGAGCAGCCAGAGGAGCTACAGGGCGATGAGGAAGACGAGACAGAGGACCAGCACACACAGTCGCAGTATGCAGTGGAGATGGAGGCAGGGAGTCCCTCCAAGTCACATGCTCACTTACTTGCGTAGTGACAGCCGAATTGTCACCATTCGGCAGAGGGATGACTTCTGGCTCTCCACCTTGTTGGACCCTCGCTACCGGTCCAGAATGGGGGCCTTTTTTACCCCCACCGAGAGGGAGGACAAACTGAACTACTACAGAAACATCCTATGTAGTCAAGTGGCCGCTGCCTATCTGTGCCATCGTCCATCCTATCGCAGGTCTAACCGGAGCGGCCCTCTGTGCTCACGTTCCACTGCCTTGGCTGCTGGGGAGGGGTGGGGTGGCAGGAGCAGTACCAGCTTCATCAGCAGCACCCTTAGTCTACAGTCGCTGATGAGTAGCTTTCTTCACCGGCATAGTGAAGAAACTACTCACCAACAGCAGCTGGACCTAGAACAGGACCTGAACAAGCAGGTGGTGGCATACTTGGAGTTGGAAAGCACCCTGACACCCCACATTGAAGATCTTCTGGACTACTGGGTAGTCAAACTGGATTTTTGGCTGCAACTAGCAGAGTTTGCCCTGGAAAAGCTGTCCTGCCCGGCCAGTAGTGTGGCATCAGAGCGGGTGTTTAGTGTGTCGGGGCCATAGTTACCCCAAGATTTGAAAAGACTGACCTTTGTCAAGATGAATCACACGTGAATCAGCCAGGATTTCCAACCATTAATTCCTGATGCATCAGACTAGATCATCCATGGTGCCACACTAACACTTTGATAAAAGAGACCGGTTTCTTCTGACTACCTGCCTCAGCTACTACTTTGATGCTATAACCCGCCTGTTGACACACATCTGATGCCAAGTGCTCCTTATTTCACCCACCTTCGTCAGAGGGTACTGGTATTGCTACTAACTGCCCAACTCTGTTACCAGGTCACTTTGTGGTCTCCTGATGCAGCTGCTGCTGCCATCTCTAAGCTACAGTATGTTACCTTGCCACTCTGTGGTATTCTCCTGCTGCTGCTGTGACTGCTATATCCACATTATGTCACCTAGCCACTCTGTGGTCTCCTCATGCTGCTGCCATATCCAAACTATGTCACCTTGCCACTCTGTGGCCTCCTGATGCTACCACCACCTCCAAACTATGTCACCTTGCCAATCTGTGGTCTCCTCAGGCTGCTGCTGCCATCTCCACACTATGTCACCTTTCCACTCTGTGGTATCCTGCTGCTGCTGCATGTCCACATTAAGTCACCTTGCCACTCTGTGGTATTCCTCATGCTGCTGCCATATCCACACTTTGTCATCTTGCCACTCTGTGGCCTCCTGATGCTACCGCCACCTCCAAACTATGTCACCTTGCCACTCTGTAGTCTTCTCCTACTGCTGCTGCCATCTCCACACTATGTCACTTTACCACTCTGTCATATCCTCCTGATGCTGCTGCTGCTACTGCTGTATCCACACTATGTCACCTTGCCCCTCTGTGGTATCCTCCTGATGCTGCTGCTGCCATCTCCACACTATGTCACCTTGCCACTCTGTGGTATCCTCCTGATGCTGTTGCTAATTCCATCTCCACACTATGTCACCTTGCCACTCTGTGGTATCCTCATGCTGCTGTTGCTAATTCCATCTCCTCACTATGTCGCCTTGCCACTCAGTGGTCTCCTCATGCTGCTGCCATCTCCACACTATGTCACCTTGCCACTCTGTGGTCTCCTGATGCTTCTGCCATCTCCACACTATGTCACCTTGCCACTCTGTGGTCTTCTCATGCTGCTTCCATCTCCACACTGTCACCTTGCCACTCGGTGGCCTCATAATACTGCTGCCATCTACAGACTCTGTCATTGTACCACTCAGTGGGTTTCCACTGATGCCGCCACCTCCAGACTCGGTCATTGTGCCACTTGGTGGCCTCCTCATACTGCCGCCACATCCAGACTCGTTCATTGTGCCACTCGGTGGCTTCCTCATACTGCCGCCCCCTCCAGACTCAGTTATTCTGCCACTCAGTAGCTTTCTACTGATGCCGCCACCTCCAGACTCTGTCATTGTGCCACTCGGTGACCTCCTCATACTGCTGCCAACTCCAGACCCTGTCATTGGGCCACTCTGTCGTCTCCTCATGCTGCTTCCACCACACCACTATGTCATATGTCCACTCTGCAGACTTCTCATGCTGTTTCCACCCTCCTCACTTCATGACTGGTCCACTATTTTGGCTTTCGGCCTGGCTGACATCATCATTTATTTGACCCTTCTTTCTGATCTGTCAGAAGAAAGAAAAAATGAGACGGACAACGGATCCTCTCTGTGTAGCAGCTGTAAGGCCTGTATGGTCCCATCAAAATTGCCAAAAAGCAGGAGTGGGTACAAAACACAGAAGAAATGCAAATATTCCATTCATATCTGTTTTAGATCCACTCATGTTTTTTTTTTTGGCATTAGCAATACTGATGGATTATTGAGCAAATGCTGACCGATTGAAGGCATATGCTACACAAACAGGATCCGTTTTTTGTGGGTTATTGTTCTGACAGATCAGAGGAAGGGCAAATTAATCAGTGACGTCAACACAAACTTACTACTGACACCGTCTCCACTCTGTCAGATTGGCTCTACTTATATACGCGTTTTATACAACAGGTTCTATTTATATATTTTTTTATTTTTTAAAACTTTGTTTTGCATTTTTTTCAAACTTTTTTTAGGTCCCCAAGTGCACCACAAAATGCAATGATCAGATTGCAATTTGTATAGATTAATGGAATTTTCTCCATTATCCTATACAGCTGCTGGCCTGAATTGTACTATACAAGTAACGAGCCTGGAAGCCTAGTACAGGCTTAGGCCCATTATTTACATGGAAAGCCCTTTCCAATCTCCATCCGGGGGAGACGTTCCTGCCCGCGAAGCATGCTCTTCATAGTTTTTGGTCTCTTAGATGCTGTGGTCTCATTTGATCATGCCCTCTGTGGTGTTAAATGTTAGTGGACGGTAGTATTGCTGATTGCTTACATTTGCTGTTGGTGTCTGCTGTATGAAGCAGGCAACCGGTAGCTATGGCCATCTTTAAAGACTCGACATCTGCCATACATATACGGCAGATGTTGGGAGGGGATTTAACTAGCTTGGCATTTTTAGGGGCAGTGTTTGAGCTGTGGCAGAGAAAGGAAAAGGGAATCATGTGTTTATTTGGATACAGCAACAGCAAGGGGTGCATACAGTACAGGATGAAAACCAAACAGAGTGATTTGTTTACATGTGGACAATAAGTCAAGAGAGTCCAAATTAAAAAAGTAAAACATGGGAAACATGTATATGACGTAAGCAGTTGTTACATCGGCACCTCATTCCTGCCGATGCTCTGCTATTTCAGGCAGGCACAAGCGTCCCTCCACTCACCTTTTGTCTCTTCATTGAGCTTTCCCTCCTCTGCAGTACTTGCTCTGCTCCTGCTAGGCATTTCAAATTTGCTAATCAGCTTCTACTATAACACTGTGCTGCTGGCCTCAATTCCTTGCCTAAGCAATTAGGTTCTTACTGTGCTAAGTTCCTTGATAAAGTGTTTATTTTCTGTTATCTGCTTGGGTACTGACCTCTGCCTCTTCTCTGCATTCTGACCTTCATCTGCCTTATCTGACCTGTGACTGTTTCTGTTGTAATCCTCTGCATCTAGCCCTGTCCTCAGACCTGTTTCAAATGTCCGCATGAACTGTACCTGTCCCATCCTTGGCCTTTTACTTACTAAAAGTTTTTTATGATCCTTCGGTGCTCTACACCGGTATCTCTGACTTCCATTGGTCAGTTGTTAACCATGCTGGAACTACTCCAAGAGCAGCCTGGTGGCTGCCCTGCAACAAAGTCCAAATCATTGTACAAGGGTTAAACAGTGAATACCATGGGACTGCCAGGATAATGCCCTTAGTTTTAGCGCATAGTCAAACCAGTTGGTTGACACTGAGGTTGCACACCAACTGCCATAACAGCAACTACATGAGCATATCTGTTAAAAACCACAGTAATCCCAGAAAACCCCTTTAAAGTGGCCAAACCACGTAGCTAGATATCAGTCAAAGTCTCATTTATCTGACAGCTTTTGATCCTGGCTCAGCCAGCCATGCATATGTTCTTAATAGGGAAGGTGGTGCTTACTTACCATAAGACCCAACCTTTCTTTTACCTTACATTTGCTATCAAGGGAGATTTGGTATACCCCAATTGCATTGTATGGTTGATTGGTTGATTGGTAGGTTTGGTACATCTAATGTACATCTTTACACTGGTATTGCAGTTACATGAAGTGAAAACATTTAATAACTCATTCTTGAGACATAAAAGACCTTGAATGTCAAAAGAATGTCACAAATGGAATCCATATCTTCTGATCAGGGCTGTGAGCTTTTTCTGCTCAGTCTCAGGCACAAGGGACTTTTTTCCAGTCAGCAGACTACTCTGTCTTAAGAAAAAAAAAAAAAAGGAGCGATAGAGAGAGACTTGTGAATGTCATGTTTGAAATCATTAAATTGTTCTTTGTTGTCTAAGATTTATTTATCTGAACTCAAACCTACTTATGCCACTGGATATCAGCTCTTTCCTACCACAGCTAATTACTTCCATGTCAGGATGCTTCCTACTAATTAATTACTGAGCTGCAAGGAGGATATGGAGAAATGTTAGTTTTTACAACTTGTAATTACTTGCACTTACTAGAAAAACTGTCTAAAATGTGCTAGTGGTATTTATACCGAATTAGGAAATAGTTTTACTTTTGCAAACTCAACGTTGTTTTCTTTAAAAAAAAATATCAAAAGAAGAAAATAAATGCTTTTAGATACGAATATTGTATCATTCTCAAGTCTTAAAATATGCTTATCCATTTGAATGTGTATTATTTACATTGGCCGAAAGCTATTGGTCCGCTCTCCACTCTTCACGATTCGGCATGCTGAAATCAAACACGCCTGATCCTTCTTTCCACCAACATCTGTCATTAGGAGTGAGTTGCAAGATCCCAATATGCATAGGTCAGATGATCTAGATGAACTTAAGGGACTAACAGTTATTAATGTGCATAACCACCAAAATACAGATTTATTCAGTTAGTTTAAAGGTCATAAAATTTTGGTAACATTTTGATATGTCACAGAGACATATCAAAACTTTTGATCGGTAATGGTCTGAGTGCCGAGGCTTGAGCGATTGCTAGAAAGAGGAGAAGCATGCATATATTGTGCTCTCTCTCCTCTCTGCTGAGAATGGAATCAAGACAGACCCATAGACTCCTACTGAGTACTGAGCCCATCTACAGCAGCAAGGAAAGAGAGAGATATGCGTATGCATCTATCTCCTCATTCTAGCAACATATCAAAAGTTTTAGCAATACTCAGTGACCCTTTAAACCAATCCTTTACAAAAGCTAAGTCAGAAAACCCCAAATAACATTAGATAGTCTGCCAATGCAGGTGAAATCAGGAGGTTGGCGACAGATTTTGACATTTTTTAGTGGCTATGCCTGGTATTGCCCATGTACTCTCAATAGTTGTTGGCCAACGGCTATTTCTCCCTACTTCCGGCCACTACAGTTCAGCTGAGCATGTAGGTGTTTTAAATGGGGGAAGAGGAGACAGCTGCTGCCCGACACCTCTGGAGATAACAAAAAGATTAGTTGTTAAAATTCAAAGCGTCCCAACATCCTCTGTCAGGGAACAGTTTGGAGCTTGTCATATACATTAGATTAATGTCTGGTCCTGCTAAAAAATGTCAGGTTCGGCAAACAATACTATGTGTATTGGGGCCTTTAGTGGATAGCTATGGTTAACTTTCAATTCTTAAAACAAATAGATATTGGAGTCATCACAATTAGTGTTGAGTGAATCAAATCTGACGAAGTGGAATTCGATCTGAAATTCTGGATAGATTTGATTGGCCGCAAAGCAGAATTTCATTGTGCTTCGTGGTAGTGAATCGATTTAACCTGAAATAGTGTAAAAGAATAAAAAAATATCAGATTCACATTTACTCGCGATGGGCCCGATGGTCACCATTCTGATTGAAGATTTCGGCCAAAATCTCATGCATAGTATGTATGAAGTCACCAAGCTGGGCAGCGTGATGACCAGCCCGTCGCGAGCAAATGGAGACGGTAAGTATGATTTAAAAAATGTTTCTGTATATTTTACACTATTTGTTTACTCTCAGATGCCGCGATCATGTACGATTGCCACATCTGAGGGGTACAATGACAGGGAGCGGCGCAATAGTAGCTCCCTGTCATTGCACCCACTACACTACTACTTTTGATGAACTTCGCTAATCTCTTTCATTAAACCAAGCACATACTTGCATCAAAATGATAAGACAGAAGTTGTTAGCGAGTTAAACCATTCCTTCAGCTTTTGTATATTCATTAGGGTTGAAAGACAATAAACTGGGACTGTCAAAGGGTATGCACCTGGCAGTCTTTCGATACTTCTAGATTCCCAAGCATGGTTCATCTGCTTAGCATACAAATGTGGACCTAAATCCCAAAAGCTATTGTATTTAGAACCTATTTAGTCAGAGTTTGCAGACAAGGGTTGTTGTTAAAAACAGTACATTAGCAATCATTTAGAATAACACTCCCTACAAAGTAGTATTCATTTGTTGTACCTAAGTTTAATATCTTTAACATTGCCAACATAAATTGGTTCCAGTCTGCATTCCGAACATATGAATGAAGTTAAAGCAGGTTTCACATCAGTTACGCTGTATACTTTCTTCTTTGCAATAGATATTGTACATAAAATATCCCCACAGATGTTTGCTCCACTGGGGCACATTAAATTTCATTTATATGCCAAGATAGAAAAACCCAAAACAATGTGACTTTTAACATAAAAAAAAAGCTGATGAAGAATTTGATGAGAAAATGGCGAGAATTCCTGTGGCACTTGGGTAACAATTTCAAGTCTTCGGTTTAATAGAATAAACAGTATCATATTTCATTCAACTCAAAGCAATAAGATGAGCTGTGGGTATTACACTGATATAAACCAATAAAGAATTTGCAAATTTGAGACACTAATTAACTGACACAATATTAAATGAAAAAAGTTGGCTCCAGGGGCAAATATATTTTGAAGACTTGAAAGTTTCATTAAGCGAGCATTTTTAAAGGATTATTTCCATAGTTTACAATTTACAAATCTGTAAAGCTAACAACAA
This sequence comes from Bufotes viridis, assembly GCA_033119425.1. Classification (NCBI taxonomy): domain Eukaryota; kingdom Metazoa; phylum Chordata; class Amphibia; order Anura; family Bufonidae; genus Bufotes; species Bufotes viridis. Next base: position 42,421,539 of record CM065596.1, on the reverse strand, counting down.
AATTGTAAAAGGGACACAGTTTGTTGGTTAACAAAATGTGTCTAAAGTGCAAGTTCTAGGACTAAATCTAAAAGCAGAATTCAAGGGATTTAAACAAAAACTATTTAAAGTACTGTATGGGCTCAGAGGGTCCACTAGTGAACCCATATTCTGACATCATAATAGGTAGTGATGGCCTTGCGGTTCGCCTGGCAGACGTTTGGCGGCGAACTTTGCGCTTTCACGATTCGCCAAAAATGCGAACATATGGAGATGTCTGCCGGCGCCATATATTTTTGCATTACACTGAACTTTGACCCATGACACACACATAAGGTGGGACAGGACAGCCAATTAAAGACGTTTCAGCACACAGACACACCACCATCCTATAACAATACCCAATCTGGCAGCCATTTTACATTCTGTGTTTTGCCAGTGTAGGGAGAGGCTTCTTTGTGGAGAAGGGACAGACTGTTAGGGATACCAATTGCTAGCTAATAGGGAAAAATAAAAGTCCTTTTAAGGTCTGGTATAGGTGTGCTATCGATAGGTGTGATATACTGAGAGGTGTGATATACTTATAATAAACTTTCATAGAAAGTATATTATGGTGCATTTGTATTGTGCAGCAGTTGTGTGCGGTTCTGCTGTGATACTGCAGCTCAGAGGGACAAACACTATTGGAATAACTAATTGCAACTGGTGTGATATACCTGTTACCCCCCAAAAAAAGTGATTGATGGGTGTGATATACCTATAATATACTTTCTAACATAGAAAGTATATAGTACATTTGTATTGTGCGGCAGTTGTGTGTGGTTCTGCTGTGATACCGCTAGGTATATAGAGGGACAAGCGCTATTGGAACAATAGGAAAAAAAAAGTAGTCCAGGTCCGCGCTTATTAAAGAGAAAAAGTCGGAGATAGCCTTATAGGAAGAAACAATCCTTCACTTCCCACGCTGAAAACATCCACACAGTATCGCGCCACATTGCCGACCAACAACTCCACAGAACATGGGATACCTTTTAAAAGAGCAGCAACATAGTGCAATACCCATGATATTGATACAAGAATGTCAACTTTATTGTACTCACAATAACACAATCGGGCAGCGACATTTTGGATGATTTCTATATGCTGAAAACAAGTTGTGTTATAGTGAGTACAATAAAGTTGACATTCTTGTAACAGTGAAGGATTGTCTTTTCCTATAAGGCTATCTCCGACTTATTCTCTTTAATAAGCGCAGACCTGGACTACTGTTTTTTCTATGGTGTGATATAAGGAGGAAGCATCGACTCTGTTATTTCTAGGACTGCTGCTGCAAGTTTGCAATTTTAAACATAGACTGCTTACATTTATTTGCTATTGGAACAACTATTTGCAACGGGTGAGATATACCTGTTGCCTCAAAAAAAATGATTGAGGGGTGCGATATACCTTCTTCCACAAAATACTGATTAAGGGGTTTAATATACCTGCTTCCACAAAATACTGATTGAGGGGTGCGATATACCTGCTTCTACCAAATATTTATTTTGGGGTTCTATATACCTGCTTCCACAAAATACTGTTTGAGGGGTATGATATACCTGCTTCCACAAAATACTGATCAAGGGGTTTGATATACCTGCTTCCACAAAATAAAGATTGAGGGGTGCGATATACCTACATCCACCAAATATTAATTGAGGTCTGCGATATTCCAGCTTCAACAAAATACTGATTGAAGGGTGCGATATACCTGCTTCCACAGAATACTGATTAAGGGGTTTGATATACTGCTTTCACAAAATACTGATTGAAGGGTGCGAAATACCTGCTTCCACCAAATATTGATTCAGGGATTCTAAATACCTGTTTCCACAAAATACCGATTGAGGGGTGCGATATTCCTGCTTCTACAAAATACAGTTTGAGGGGTGCGATATACCTGCTTCCACAAAATACTGATTCAGGGGTTTAATATTACTGCTTCCACAAAATACATATTGAGAGGTGCGATATACCAGCTTCTCTTAAATATTGATTAAGGGGTTCTATATGCCTGCTTCCACAAAATACTGATTGAGGAGTTTTATATACCTGTTTGCACAAAATACTGATTCAGGGATGTGATATACCTGCTTCCACCAAATATTGATTCAGGGATTCTATATACCTGTTTCAACAAAATAGTGATTAAAGGGTTTGATATACCTGTTTCCACCAAATACAGATTGAGGGGTGCAATATACCTGCTTCCACCAACTATTGATTAAGGAGTTCTATATACCTGTTTCCACAAAATACTGATTGAGGGGTGTGATATACCTTCTTCTACAAAATATTGATTCAGGGATTCTATATACCTGCTTCCACAAAATACTGAACGAGGGGTTTGATATACCTGCTTCTACAAAATACAGATTGAGGCCTATGATATACCTGCTTTCACAAAATGCAGATTGAGGCCTATGATATAACTGCTTTCACAAAATACAGATTGAGGGGTGTGATATACCTCCTTTAGCAAAATTTTGAATCAGGTGTTTTATATACCTGCTTCCACAAGATAGAGATTGAGGTCTATAATATACCTGCTTCCACAAAATACAGATTGAGGCCTATAATATACCTGCTTTCACAAAATACAGATTGAGGGGTGTGATATACCTGCTTCCACCAAATATTGATTAAGTGGTTCTATATACCTGCCTCCACAAAATACTGATTGAGGGATTTGATATTCCTGCTTTCACAAAATACATATTGAGGGGTGCGATATACCTGCTTCTCCCAAATATTGATTAAGGGGTTCTACATACCTGCTTCCACAAAATACTGATTAGAGGGTGCAATATACCTGCTTCAACAGAATACTGATTAAGGGGTTTGATATACCTGCTTCCACAAAAAACTGATTAAAGGGTGCGAAATACCTGCTTCCACCAACTATTGATTAAGGAGTTCTATATACCTGTTTCCACAAAATACTGATTTAGGGGTGCGATATACCTGCTTCTACAAAATATTGATTCGGGGGTTCTATATACCTGCCTCCACAAAATACTGATTGAGAGGTGCGATATACCTGCTTCCACAAAATATTGATTAAGGGGTTTAATATTCCTGCTTCTACAAAATACATATTGAGGGGTGCGATATACCTGCTTCTCTTAAATATTGATTAAGGGGTTCTATATGCCTGCTTCCACAAAATACTGGTTGAGGAGTTTTATATAACTGCTTCCACAAAATACTGATTGAGGAGTGTGATATACCTGCTTCCACCAAATATTGATTCAGGGGTTCTATATACCTGGTAATTCAAAGAAAATTTCCAGCTCACCCATATGTCGATTTCAGCGTGCACGGTCGTTCAGAAAAGCATCTGAGAAGAAGTTTCAAGAAAAGAAGGATGTCCGGCACTGCTGGATTGTCTGGTGCAATTTCTTCCTTTTATTAATGTGGCAACAAGGATTGTACACACACACTGTACAGCGGTAAAATTGACACGTTTCAGACTGTAAAGTCCTTAGTCGTTACAGTAGGTGAGACAAACTACAGGAATATATATACAGGTTATTTGGGAGGAGAGATTTATATATAATGACAAAAATCCTTTTCATGGAGTTATAGTCTGGTATGGCAGATATATCGATGACCTGCTCCTTATCTGGAAGGGAGGTGTGTCTGCCATACCAGACTTACTGTCATATTTCAACAATAACCCCTACAACCTCCGCTTTACCTGCCAAAGTAATCCGAATACTATTTGCTTTTTGGACTTGAAACTAACAGGAAACCTCCAGAACATCTCTACGGAAACGTATAGAAAAAACACTGCTGGCAATACGATATTACGGGCCAACAGCCATCACCCCACACATACTATAAAAAGTGTGTCAGTAGGGGAATTTATAAGTGCCCACAGAAATTGTAGCACAATAATTGCCTATGAACAAGAATGTAGGATTATAAATTCTCATCTGAATGCCCGAGATTATCCACAGTGGATGCTAGACAGGGCTTATAGAATAGCATCTAGCAAAAATAGATATGATCTGCTCTTTAAAAATAAAACACATTTTCCTAATGAAACAAAAAAAGAAAAAAATACAAAAGATCCCAGATTCCAATCATCCAGAAATGCAGATCACCTTCCCACTCTTGTTCTTGCTTACAGTCGACAATTTAATGAAATTAGCTCAATTGTAAAAAAAAATTGTATTCCCATCTTATTTGAAAATGAGGTTCTCCATGATATTTTAAGAGAAGGGTGTCGAATTGTGTCTAGACGAGCTCCCGCCCTAACTACACGCTTGTCCCCTTCCCTCTACACCACAGAAAAACGTACTTCTAAAACCTGGATGAGCTACACAGGATTCACACGGTGCGGCAGTTCTAGATGTAAAACCTGCAGCTATGTGATTCCTATTAAGGAGTTCCACAATGCAGACCATACAGAGACATTTACAATAAAAATTACATTAACTGCAACAGCGAAGGTGTAGTGTACATCATCACATGTACCATCTGTATTATGATGTATGTAGGCAGCACATCTCGCAAGTTAAAAACCAGAGTGTTGGAACATCTTAATTATGTTACTAGCCCCTCAGCCCTCAACATTTCTAATGCAGCAAGACACTTTATTGCGGTTCACAACCGCAAGGTGCAATCTTTCAAAGTATTTGTAATAGAAAGGGTCAAAAAGAGAAGGAGACCATAAGAAGCAAATCCTATTGCGGGAAGCATACTGGATTTTAAAACTCAATACCAGAGCACCCAATGGTTTAAACTTACATAGGGAACTCATGTACTTGTATGTTTAGACAACAGTTCACACTATGCGATTTTTTTAGCCATGTTCCTGAAGTACTATTTGGTTTTATTTTAACACTGTTTATACTAAGTTTTAGTGTTGATTGCTGCAAGACAGACAGATATAGGAATGGTACCATATTTATTGTCTTGACATACAACCATGTATACATATATACTTTTTATTTCATTGTGTTAATTTTGTACTTGTAGTACGACCAGTGGGTGGAACACTCAGGTGTAGATGGTTACTAATCAGGCTGGGTTCCTCCCTGACCAGATGAGATGGGGGCGGCATCCAGCCAGTATACCCTGTATATATATTCCTGTAGTTTGTCTCACCTACTGTTACGACTAAGGACTTTACAGTCCGAAACGCGTCAATTTTACAGCTGTACAGTGTGTGTGTACAATCCTTGTTGCCACGTTAATAAAAGGAAGAAATTGCACTAGACAATCCAGCAGTGCCAGACATCCTTCTTTTCTTGGTTCTACATACCTGTTTGCACAAAATACTGATTGAGGGATGCGATATACCTGCTTCCACCAAATATTGATTCAGGGATTCTATATACCTGCTTCAACAAAATAGTGATTAAAGGGTTTGATATACCTATTTCCACCAAATACAGATTGAGAGGTGCAATATACCTGCTTCCACCAACTATTGATTAAGGAGTTCTATATACCTGTTTCCACAAAATGCTGATTGAGGGGTGTGATATACCTGCTTCTACAAAATATTGATTCAGGGGTTCTATATACCTGCTTCCACAAAATACTGAATGAGGGGTTTGATATACCTGCTTCTACAAAATACAGATTGAGGCCTATGATATAACTGCTTTCACAAAATACAGATTGAGGCCTATGATGTAACAGCTTTCACAAAATACAGATTGAGGGGTGTGATATACCTGCTTTAGCAAAATATTGAATCAGGTGTTTTATATACCTGCTTCCACAAAATACAGATTGAGGTCTATGATATACCTGCTTACACAAAATACAGATTGAGGGGTGTGATATACCTGCCTCCACAAAATACTGATTGAGAAGTTTGATATTCCTGCTTCCACAAAATACATATTGAGGGGTGCGATATACCTGCTTCTCTCAAATATTGATTAAGGGGTTCTACATACCTGCTTCCATAAAATACTGATTGAGGAGTTTTCTATAACTGCTTCCACAAAATAATGATTGAGGAGTGTGATATACCTGCTTCCACCAAATATTGATTCAGGGGTTCTAAATACCTGTTTCTGCAAAATACTGATTGAGGGGTTTGATATACCTGCTTGCACAAAATACTGATTAAGGGATTTGATATACCTGCTTCCACAAAATACAGATTGAGGGGTGTGATATACCTGCTTCCACAAACTACTGATTGAGGGGTGCGATAAACCTGCTTCCACCAAATATTGATTCAGTGGTTCTATATACCTGTTTCCACAAAATACTGATTGAGGGGTGTGATATACCTGCTTCAACAAAATTTTGATTCAGGGGTTCTATATACCTGTTTCCACAAAATACTGATTGAGGGGTGCGATATACCTGCATGCACAAAATACTGATTAAGGGGTTTGATATACCTGCTTCCACAAAATACAGATTGAGGGGTGCGATATACCTGCTTTCACCAAATATTAATTAAGGTATTCTATATACCTGCTTCCACAAAATACCGATTGAGGGGTGCGATATACCTGCTTCCACAAAATACTGATTAAGGGCTTCTATATACCTTCTCCTGCAAAATACTGATTGAGGGGTTTTATATAACTCCTTCCATAAAATACTGATTGAGGAGTGTGACATACCTGCTTCCACGAAATATTGATTCAGGGGTTCTATATACCTGTTTGCACAAAATACTGATTAAGGGGTGCGATATACCTTCTTCCACCAAATATTGATTCAGGGGTTCTATATACCTGCTTCTACAAAATTCTGATTGAGGGGTGCAATATACCTGCTTCCACAAAATAATGACTAAGGGATTTGATATACCTGCTTCCACAAAATACAGATTGAGGGGTTTGATATACCTGCTTTAGCAAAATACTAATTGAGGGGTGCGATATACCTGCTTCCACCAAATATTAATTTAGGGGTTCTATATACCTGCTTCTACAAAATACTGATTGAGGGGTGTGATATACCTGCTTCCACAAAATGCCGATTGAGGGGTGTGATATACCTGCTTCCACAAAATACTGATTGAGGGGTGTGATATACCTGCTTCCACAAAATACTGATTTAGGGGTGTGATATACTTGCTTCCACAAAATACTGATTAAGGGATTTGATATACCTGCTTCCACAAAATACAGATTGAGGGGTGTGATATACCTGCTTCCACAAAATACTGATTGAGGGGTTTGATATCCCTGCTTCCACAAAATACTGATTGAGGGTTGTGATATACCTGCTTCCACAAAATTTTGATTGAGGAGTTCTATATACCTGTTTCCATAAAATACTGATTGAGGGGTGCGATATACCTTCTTCTACAAAATATTGATTCAGGGGTTCTATATACCTGTTTCCACAAAATACTTATTGAGGGGTGAAATATATCTGTGTCTCTCTGTAATGGAGACACCCCTTTGCTAGGTTTTCCTTCCTTTGAGGGATATCTGGCTTTCATTGTGTTGTAGACCCATAACTGGGGCTCCACATTTATTTTGCATATTCCTGTTTCCCAGGGAGCTTTGCACTTCGGATTGCTGTGTTGAGACTCTTAAGTGAGGCTCCGCGTTGTTTTGTAGCTGGTCTCCCTGAGATCAGCTATTGTTGTGTTTAAGCAGAGGAAGAGGCAGTTCAGTCCTCAGGTGGTAGGGCTCGGGCAGGTGCACCTGGCCGGAGCCTAAGTGGGAAGTTGGAGATAGTGCGTGAAATTACATTAAAGGATGCACCAGAGTTGGTTGAGTGACTCACTCATCCTTTAGCTTCTGCACCCTCCTCATCCTTTGTATCTGCAAATCTGTATCTCTAATGTCAGTGGTGGTGAAGGTGACGATGATGACGTTTTGATGGACATCACGTGGGTGCCCACAAGAGAGGAAGAGGAGCTGAGTTCAGAGGGAGAGACGGAGCAGCAGAGAGGGAGAAGAAGGAGAAGAAGCAAGCAGAACTCGCAGTGCACTGGAGGGAAAAAGCAGACTGCATATGTATCTTGAACGAGCCATTCACAATGCACGGTCACATCTGGTGCTCCCAGGATGCCGGCACATGGCTAAGCAGTGTGGGCTTTTTGAAACGTGTCAGCTGCTGACAATAGTGTTGCCATCTGCAGCCTGTGCTGTCAACGCATAAGTAGCGGTAAGCCCAACGGCTGACCGATGGCTTGTTGGAACTGCTAGCCCGCCAACTACTGCCATATAAACTGTTGGACTCGGAGGCCTTTAGAAAATTTATGGCCATTGGTACACCACAATGGTAGGTCCCTGGAAGGATACATTTCTTCCAGAAGGGCATCCTAGAACTATATGGCCACGTTCAGCGGCAAGTGAATATATCTCTGGCACACATTGTCGGTGCCATACATCTGACCAAGACACTTGGTCTAGCAAACACGGGCAGCGAAGGTACAAAACTTTTACTGCCCACTGGGTGAATCTTCTGACTGCCATCAAGCATGTAACCCATGTCTCCCGTGTGGATTTGGTGTTATCACAACGGATTGCATGCAGGCCTGATTCTTTTTCTCCTCCTCCTACTCCATCCTCTATCTCCTCCTTAGCTTACTCCTCCTGTTCCACTGCTAATGCCTCTTCCAATGCGCCCCCCAAGCTCCCAAGAACCTATTCGACGTGCCAGGTGAGACGTTGCCATGTTGTGCTGCGGCTGTTGTGCCTGGAAGCCAAGAGCGACACAGGTCCTGCACTGCTTTCAGCTCTGCGGTCACAGGCCGAGCAGTGGCTAACCCCGGTCAATTTGACAGTTAGTATGGTGATGTTCAACAACAGTGCCAATCTGCTGAAAGCGCTGTAACAGGGCAAAATGACACACGTGCCGTGCATGGCACACGTCCTGAACTTAGTCGTGCAGTGATTCGTTGCCAAATACCCGGGGTCCAGGACGTCTTGCGGAAGGCCAGAAAAATATCTGGCCATTTTAGAAGATCTTGCACGGCCATGGCTCGCCTTGTTGACGTTAAGCGGCTACACCACTTGCCCGTCAGAAGTCTGATTTGTGACAGCACGACATGCTGGACCTTCACCTTGTATATGCTTGATCGGCTGCTCTAGAAGCAACGTGCTGTTAATGACTACCAGTAAGAACTCTGCAGCATGACAGGTTCTGGGAAGCTTGGTTTATTTTCAGCGCGCCAGTGGCTGCTCATGCATGATGCATGAAGACTTCTGCGGCCATTTGATGAGATCACCAAACTGGTCAGTCGCAGCCAGGGCGCCATCAGCGCATTGTGCCTTACGCCTTCTTTCTGGAGCGTGCATTGCGTCGTGTCATTGAACAAGCCATCGAGGAGCAGGAGCTGGAAGATGAGGAAGTCGCTATGCTGAATGAATTCCCAGGGGGGCCTACTCCATCTGAGACAAGTCAGCAGGAGTCTGAAGAAGAGTCAGAGGAGGATGGTGGCTGGGGTGAGGAGGAGTAGAAGCAAGAAGAACAGGCTTTGAGGGGGACTTTAGACTTTTCAGGGATCCCTGGTGTGGTCCATGACTGGGGGAAGGAGACCGAGGATGACATTCTCTTGAGCGATGAGCAGGAGCCAGGGCGCTCCACCGCTTCCAATTTAGTGCAAATGGGGTCCTTCATGCTCCAGTGTTTGAAGAGGGACCCCCGTAAAGGCAAGGACCAGTACAGGGTGGTAACGTACTTAGACCCCCGGTACAAACACAAAATTGCTGACATGTTACCAGCATAAAAGAGGGCTGGCAGAATGCAGCATTTCCAGGCCTTGCTGTGAGAGATGCTGCAGTCTGCTGTTGCGGGCGCTGGCAGAGGAATTTCCACCCACAGCGAAACAGGTGCGGGTATCAATCCTACCGCGCCTGCAAGAAGAGGGCGGTTCGAAGATGTGTTGGTCACTTCAGATATGAGGGGAGAATCACTGATATACCGTATTTTTCGCCATATAAGACGCACTTTTTCCCCCCCAAAAGTGGGGGGAAAATGGCACTGCGTCTTATATGGCGAATGCTACCATTTTCCTATAGTTAAAGCTGATACATCGCACAGCATGCGATGTATCAGCATGGAAGGAGAAGGGGGCGGAGCCTGGCAACACGCGGCGGGCGGCCCGCCGCTAACAGCGTGACTGCTTTCATAACATTTTTAATCTTTAGTCATGTCCTTATTCCCTATAATCCCAGTACAGTAGCGCTCTGCTAACCTGCTATACCGATCCTCTAGCAGGCAGAGCGGTGCGGCGACAAGCTGCTGTGTAACGTCCTCACTGGCGTCATCTGCCTGCTCCTCCTGCTTCATTCATAAAGTGAAAGGAGCAGGCAGATGGCGTCAGTGAGGACGTTACACAGCAGCCTGCCGCCGCACCGCTCTGCCTGCTAGAGGATCGGTATAGCAGGTTAGCAGGCGCTACTGTACTGGGATTATAGGAATAAGGGGACATGATTAAAGATTATAAGTGTTATGAAAGCAGTCAAGCTGTTAGCGGCGAGCCGCCCTATCAGTTGCCAGGCTCCGCCCTAAGCTGTCACTATGGGCCAGATCTGTGGATAGCACTTTGATGGGGGCATTTATGAATGACACTGTAATTGGGGTGATCTGTGGATGACACATATAGCATAAGATGCTATATATGTGTCATCCACAGATCCAATCCATTACAGTGTCATTCATAAATGCCCCCATCACAGTGCTATCCACAGATCCCAATCACAGTGTCATCCACAGATCCCCCATAACAGTGCCATCCACATCTCCCCCACATAACAGTGCCATCCACAGATCCCCCCCATAATACTGTCATGCACAGACCACCATTACTTCAAAAGCACACCTTTTGGTTAAAAATATTTTTTTTCTTATTTTTCTCCTCAAAAACCCAGGTGCGTCTTATAGGCCGGTGCGTCTTATAGGGCGAAAAATACGGTAATCGAATAAAAGCAGGGTAGACAAAAATAAATCACGAGTAAGCTATTATTACCCTAGCTAAAAGTTAACATTTTTTAAATATAGTTAAAACTATACCCACAAAAAAGAATAATTAAAGAGACAAAATAATAAACGTTTAGATCGATTTCAAAAAATTGGCAGGACAAAATATCCACTGTACTAAATACTGTCACAATTGTGGTTACTCACGATCCTGATTTGGGCAGTAAACAGGATGGCGAGCATCTGGTTCAGAAATTTAGTCAAAACTTAGTTGTCATCACCTGTGGTCTCAGTAGTTCTTTACTGACTTCTATTGGACCGATAAAAGGGGTCTTAAGAACTGGATCACCCGTGATCTCTGCAGTTCTTTGCTGGCTTGTTCAGGACCGATTGGAGGGATCTTGACTGGATCACAGGAGCTGGAGGCAAAATATACTATATCCACCTTTAGGCATATGGAAATCTGTTCCTCAAACACTATCCTGTCCCTGCCTAAAAGCGGAGTATTCGCCCTGAAAGGGGCCCAGTTAAGGAATCCCTATCAAACTTATATTCCCAGAACATAAGCTGCCACATAAGTTAAGTGAAAGTCCAAACAAAAATGAGGTTTAAACAAAACAAAAAGAAGAAAAAAGGTCCCAACGTGTTTCCCCCATTAGGTCAGTAGGTTCATCAGGGGACCAAATAAGAAAGCTAAATGGTGCATCAGATATGTGGTCAAGTAATGATAGAGACCTGCCGCATGTACACTGTCATGCTGGAGGTTTAAATACCTGTCAAATGGGTTGGCATCTCGTCCCCTCTGATGCGCAGGCGCAGAGTGGCTGGAAACTGCCGGAAAGGTTAGTGTGCAGGGCGCACTTACCTGTTGCGTATTATGGGCAGTGAATACCATGCACCGCTAAGTATGGGCACGCATGCGCACAAGCGCATATGGTTTACTGAGGGCAGTAGGGGAAGCCAGCTACAGCGCAGGTGCAGAGGGGAACAGGAGTTAACCCCTACGTCTGCGGCAGATAAAAATAAAGCAAAACACCTGCACAAAAAAGAAAAAGCAAACAATGTATGGGCCCCACCTAAGATAAAAATATATATATGAAAATTAAATATACTAAAAAATAAAACATCAACCCATAAGGTAATGGGGGGGGGGGACGACACCAATAAGTGCCTAATGGGTAAATACCCTTATTTTTCTTGAACAAATGTATATATATAAGGTACATGTTTCACCAGAGGGCTAGTGACTACGATTTCATACCAAAGACAGGATGAAGATGATAAAAGACCGCTTTCTAATAAGGTGTGGGAAGTGAGGAGTGGGTGGGCAGGAGATTCCTCCTAAAAATGTAAGGAACTCACACAAAATGTACCCATTCTCCATTGATGACATAATGTTAGACCATTCCCTGGCCAGATACATTTAATGAAAGACCATGTATAGTCCAAAATCTTGAGGGATTTCTGGGCCTCCCAGAAAGGAAAGGGCAGGGGGGGGGGGTCAGGGACAATTACAAAAAACTAATAAATGAGAGGGTTTCATTGAGTCCCTGTGGATAAACGGTCTTTAATCTAAACATCCACTTGGTCTCTTTTTCTAAAATTGTCCTCTCTAAATTTCTCCCTCTTGGGGATGGGCTCAATTACGCAGAAAAATATAGATTTGGGATTACCCCTATGTTTGTCATGGACATGTCCCGAGATCGGGGTATCTCTCTTGTGTCTGATATCGTCAAGGTGGTCTCCTATTCTTCTGCATAATTCCCTTATGGTTTTGCCCACGTACTGTAGTGGGCAAGAACAGGTGCACAGATAAACCACTCCTGTAGTTTTGCAATTGGCAAAGTTACAGATCTTATACTCCTTCTGTGTGGTGACGCTCAAAAAGGATTTGGTATTGTAGGTGTACGGACATGCTAGGCATCTGCTACATTTATACATACCACAGATTCTTCTCTCCAACCAGGTGCCAAGTTGTGTAGGTGGTGTGTAAAGGCTATGGACAAACTGTCCCTAAGGGATCTGCCCCTCCTATAAGTAATCACTGGGTGGTCAGGGATAATATCTTTGATATCAGGGTCCATTTTCAGTAGGTCCCAGTATTTGTTCAGAAGACCACGTATTTTGGTGCTCTGGTTATCATAAGTGCCTATAATACGTATGGTTTGTCTCTGACCAGTGACTGGGTCGGGCAGGTTAGATTTAGGGACTATTAATTTTGTCCTACTTCTACTGCACGCCTGTTTATAGTCTGCAAATCTCTTGCCTGGTGGTGGAAGTCCTTTCTGTCGGAGTAATTTCTGCGTATACGCAGATATTGCCCTTTGGGTATTCCCTGGTGTAATTTAAGGGGGTGGTGGCTCTCCCAACGCAAAAGGCTGTTGGTTTCTGTCGGTTTTCTGTATGATTGGGTGCGTACAAAGCCATTATGTAATTGAATATCAAGATCCAAAAATGCCAAACGACTTGGATTAAGTTCATAGGTAAAGTACATACCTATGTCATTGGAATTACATGTTGTCATAAATTCTGAGATTACATGTTGTCATCAATAAAGTGACCCCAGAAGGTGGTGTATTGGGTCCACTTATTACAACTGGAATAGGTTGTACTAACTGGAAACATCGGTACACAGAAAACCAACCTCAACAAATACTTTGTTGAGGTGGGAGAGCAGTCACCCCCTACCATTAAAACGAGGGATCCCCAAGGGGCAATTCCTCCGCCTTAGGAGGAATTGTTCAACAAAGAAGGAGTTTGTTAGGCAGGCACAGGACATGCGTACTCGCTTCCTGCATCGGGGATACCCCGATAGAGTCTTGAGAGAAGCCTATAAAAATGCTCTCCAGGAAGATAGAACTAACCTGCTAACCCCTTGACCAAAGGACTTTCAGACTCCGAGATTGATCCATCTCATCACCACCTTTGATAGAGCAGCCCCTGAAATACGTGAAGTGATTCAAAAAAATTGGGCCATTTTGAGGTTAGACCCGGACTTGCGGGAGGTGATAGGGGAATATCCACATATCACCTACCGTCGTGGTCGGAGTCTTCGTGATAGACTTGTGTCTAGTGAATATACCCCTCAATCTCCTCTGGTTGCGGCTGGTTGCGGTCTAATGTCAAAGGCTGCTACCGCTGCAGTGGCTGTATTGCATGCAAGCACTTACAAATGGGTAGATCTTTCCATAGCCATGTGACAGGGAGGGAATATAATATTCACCACTTTAACAACTGTAGAACTCGCGGAGTGATCTACCGACTATCCTGTGAATGCGGGAAGGAGTATGTCGGTAAGACCATCCGTGAGTTCCGTAGACGTGTCGTTGAGCACTTGAATGATATTGCCAAAATTAGGGATACCCCAGTAGCTAACCATGTGTGGTGCCAACATAATGGGTGTGCAAAAATCAGTTTTATGGGCATCGATATGGTATTCCCCCCGCGTCGGGGGGGGGGGAACTGGGACAGACTTCTTCTGCAGCGTGAAACACGCTGGATTTTCTATCTGAACACTATGGCCCCTTTAGGGCTTAATGAACAATTAAATTTCAGCTGCTTCGTCTGACTAACATGATCTTGTATACCCACCTCTTCACTGGGAGTAGTTGCAGTAGATGGTTTTGATGATAAGGGGTCTTACATTGAAAAGGCGCGCAGTGTGATGTGCTGTCTGGCCCGTTTATCTATTTACTAACTGATCGGCCCCTTTATCTATCAATCTGCCCGCACTTTATTCCCCTTATCAATATTTTGGGAATTCTTTACTCCCCTATACTTTGTCATTTTGCTGGCCCTTTTCCTTGGACCCTGTTAACAAGCTTTAAACCCGCCAACTAAGCTCTTATTTTTCCGATGTTTAGGTTGAATTGTGGCAGTATACTCTGCCGCTGCAGGGAATGCGTAATTCTAGCTTCCCTAGCGACACGCTCCGCCCACTGATCCATTAGAACACATCCACCTTTGGGCGTGCGTCCAGTAGTCGAGCGCAGCGTTCTTTCTCTGCGCTCCACGGCTCGCACACGCCTATCACGTGATCAGTCTCACATGACCGGATCGCGGCACTAAGGGGGCGTGGCTTGTCACTGTTGGCGCGCGCGTCCTGCTGTATTTAAATCGCTATACAGGTGAGCTCAGCTGCGCTGTACAGAGGGGGGTTCACACTACTGGAGGCCTCCCACATCTGACCAGCTCCCTCTCCCATTGGAGCGGGACTTTCAATTTGCTGCAGTACCTTGGCCCACTGGCAGAATTTACTTTTTGTTAGGCAGCATACTGGATGGAGTGGTGTGCCACACGATCACTATTGTTTGTGGCCTACCCAGGTGCAGTTTGACTTTCCCCTATGCTAGGGGGAGCATCTTGACATCCTTTACATTTATTACATCCTCTTATAATTTTAGCGCCATTTTTTTCCATTCCCCTGATGATTTCTTTGCACGAATGAAACGTGGCACGTCGGGAGTTTTTTGTATATGGGAGCTCTCCGCTTTGCTTTAGGGCATAATTAGGGACTCTGCCCGGTGTAGGGACAGGGATCCGGACGGGGTCGCCCCTTTCGGGGCTGGTGCTCTGTGTAGGTAGGTAGGGTGTCTGCTAGGCCCCTTCCCCTTTCAAAGGTTTACTAGGGATGGTCCCAGCTCCCACCTATGCATTATACAGAGTTCCCACGTATCTGATATCGACTGTACTGGATATCTGCATTAATCGAACGTGACCTGGCTCCTTCCACCTACCCTGTGGTTTCCATAGCAGCCATTTCCATTGGTCCACCCCTCCTAGATTGACTACACCAAGGATTGGGTGAGCACGTTCCAATTTATTGCTACAGTTGCAAATTGCTGTTATGTTATGTTTGCCTGTTTGTTATTTTTGTGTCTCAGTGTTCTGGCAGATCATCCGAGCTTTTGAGCTATGGTATTGGCCAAGGGCCTTGTAGCTTTGTTTTTAGCCTCTAGGCGTAATTTTTTCACTTGTTACTCAGCGTATTTATACAACCACCAATAAAAGTTAAGTTTTATGGTATTCCCCCTCTTTTCCCATCCGGGATTAGTATACATTGTTTCCACTTATTACAATCAGTAAACACCAACCTGTCCTCCCACCAGCCCAGGAACAAATTAGCATAGGTATGCGCAGAAGCACTACCCATTGCGGGGCCCCTGAGCTGGCGGAAGAACTTGGTGCCAAACAGAAAATAATTGTGTCTGAAAATAAATTCTAGGAGACTGAGTATAAGCTGATTGTGTGGGATATACTGTGTGCCTCTCATTCTCAAAAAATGCTGTACTGCTATGAGGCCCTTGTCATGAGGAATATTGCTGTGTAAGGCCGCCACATCTATTGAGGCCAGTAGCGTGTCTTCACCCACTCTCAGACCCTCCAGTTTACTCAGGAGGTCCATTGTATCCCTAATATACGAAGGAAGGGCTGTAAGAAAATTGGCAAGCACTTTGTCAATATAGATTCCCACCCTTTGAGTTAATCCCAGCTACTATTGGGTGTCTTTTCAGGAGACTTAGCCCTTTGTGGATCTTTGGTAGTGTATAAAAGGTGGGGATCTTAGGCTTTTCATTAAACATAAACTTCATTTTGTCCATGGAAATTAAGCAATTAAACACAGAATTTTTTCAAGTGTAGCCTGGAACTCGTCTGTAGGTTCTCTTCTCAATTGACTATAGGAAGATTTATCATTGAGAATGCGATAACACATTTCGGTGTATTGTGTGTGGTCCAATATCTCTACATTTCCTCCCTTATCCGAGGGCTTAATTATAACGTTGTTGTCTGACTCCAGTGCTACCATAGCTTTAATTTCTGATTGGGAGAGGTTAGATCCCTAAGTGGTGATTCTGTGTCCTAAGTTCTCAAGTTCTTTTGTAACTATGCCCAAAAATAGATCAATTACATTAGTTTCTAGGGGAGGGGGTGACTTAGTACTTTTGGGTTTGAGGGTGGTAAATGGTCCAAAGCCTCTACTCCAGTCATCCCCTTCTGATAGCTCTGCCAAAAGCCCAACAGCAGGTAGATCATCTACAGGGACACCTAAACGTATACTCTCTTGTAAGTCAGTGTTTGTAAAAAAAATGTTTCCCATTTTAGTTTACGGCAAAATAAATTTACCCTTATCTTTAACCCAGTGGAAGACACTATATCTAGTTGTCGGGACAAAGGTCATACCCTTGGATAAAACACTTATTTAATCATCAGTAAGTATTCTACCAGTAAATTTATAATCTGTCTCTCATCATGTTCTAATGCAACTCCTCATATTTGTCTTTCTCCATACAGGGACGATCCCTCAGATGGTATGGGTTGGGGACTAGAGATGTCCCGAACTGTTCACCGGTGAAAAGTTCCCGGCGAACATCGCATGTACGCCGCAGCGGGTGAACATATGCGATGTTCGATTCGCCCCCTATACTTTATCATTGAGCAAACTTTGACCCTGTACCTCACAGTCAACAGACACATTCCAGCCTATCAGCATATCCTCCCTCCCTCCCAGACCCTCCCACCTCCTATCAAAAAGCAAGGACAGCATCCATCTTAGATTCATTCTAAAGCTGCAGTGTTAGTTAGTGTAGGGAGAGTGCTGCTGCTGCTGAATTAATAGGGAAAGCGTTAGCTAGGCCAGTGTTCTGTGTTCACTCCAGTCCTCAAAGTCTCATCGGCCTCTTTCACACGAGCGTGTCCGGATTAGGCCCTATTCACACATCCGTAGTGTGTAGCGGATCCGCAACACACCATGCCGGCACTCCCCATAAAGATGCCTATTCTTGTCCGCAGGCTGTGGACAAGAATAGGACATGCTCTATCTTTTGCGGAGCCGGAAACCAGAAGTTCGCCACCACGGCTCCACAAATGCGGAAGCGGAGAGCACATTGTGTGCTCTCTGCATCACGTCCGGCCCCATTCACAACGAATGGGTCCGCATCCATTCTGCAGAATTGCGGAATGGATGGGGACAAAAATTGCGGATGTGTGAATGGGGCCTTAGGTCCGGATGCGTTGCGGATGCGTTCAGTGAAAACTGTGCGATTTTACAGGCAAAGCCATTCAGTTTTGCCTGCGATTGCATTCAGTTGTTCAGTTTTGTCGGCGCGGGTGCAATGCGTTTTGATGCGTTTTGCACATGAGTGATAAAAAACTGAAGGTTTACAAACAACATTTCCTCGCAACCATCAGTGAAAAACGCAATGCACCCGCACTTGCTTGGGGATGCAATGCATTTTTCACGCAGCCCCATTCACTTCTATGGGGCTAGGGCTGCGTGAAAAACGCAGAATATAGAATATGCTGCGATTTTCACGCAACTCACAAGTGATGCGTGAAAAAAACGCTTATGTACACAGACCCATTGAAATGAATGGGTCAGGATTCAGTGCGGATGCTATGTGTTCACGGAAAACTCGCTCGTGTGAAAGGGGCCATCTGCTGTAAGGACAGCGTCCTGACAGCACCGCAAAAAGCCCTTTTTAGGGCTGGTACATCAGTCTGCTTTTATTTTTTTTCTCTATATATTGCAGTTGCCTGCCCATGTGTGAGAGGCCGCAGGCCCACAGACTGTACTGTGTGCACACCACTCATATAGGGAGGCACAGTACCTTACAGATAAAAAAGTCATTTAATTTTTACCCTTTAATATAATTGCAGTTGCCTGCCAGTGTGTGTCAGGCCAGTGTGTGTTAGGTAACACTAGTTGCATTGGTGGCAAAGTCCATTGCAAGTGCCCAAAATTAGAAGGAAGCGGACAGAGCAAGCTTTTTTCTCTATCTCCCCATGCAAGGATTCAATTCAATACACGTCCCCTGATAGGGGACTTAACAAAGATTTAAATGGTAAGAATAGTAGTTCACACCATTTGTAATGGAGGCACAGTACATTGCGCAGCGCACGCGCAGTGCCCTAAATTGGAAGTAAGAGGACCAATCAATCATCTTTTTCCATCTCCCGGTTCCTAAAATCTATTCGATACACGTCCCCTCATAGGGGACGTAACAGGGATTAAACTGATAGGACTAGTACTACTTAACACACCACTCATATAGGGTGGCACAGTACATTGCACGGCGCACGCGCAGTGCCCCAAATTGGAAGCAAGAGGACCGACCAACCATCTTTTTCCATCTCCCGTTTCCTAAAATCTATTCCATACACCGGCCCCTGATAGAGGACAAAACAGAGATTAAACTAGTAAGAACAGATTTTTTTAATTAAAAAAAAAAGAGGACAGCCTCTGCGGAGCTGGGTATTTTTTGGACTCTTAACTGAACACTCATGCACAATGGCTGTAGGCTCATGCGTCCTTTTGCCGAGGTGACAAACCTGGTCAGTCAAACCCAAGGCAACATCATCAACCTCATCCCATATACGTTTTTTCTGAAGCGTGCCCTGCGAAGAGTGCTGGATCAGGCCATGGATGAGCATGAAGAGGAAGAGTCGTGGTCACCATCACCACCAGAAGCAGCCTTGTCGTCGTCGATTGCTGGACCTGCGGCAACGCAGAGAGAGGAGTCTGAAGAAGAGGAGTCAGAGGAGGAAGGTGGCTTTGAGGAGGTGGAAGACCAACCACAGCAGGCGTCCCAGGGGGCTTGTTGTCACCTTTCGGGGACCCTTGGTTTTGTACATGGTTGGGTGGAGGAAGAGACCTTCAATGACGTCAGTGAGGACAAGGAACAGGACATGGCTAGCTTGGTATCCAACCTTGTGCAAATGGGGAGTCTGCGGTTGTGCAAATGGACTGTTTGCGGTTATTTGCGGTGCGTTAAACGGGGAGTTTGGTCTGTCAGAATTTGGTCTGTCACTGTGAAGCGTGCGTAACCCTTAAACTACCTGATCGATACAACATCATACCTGATCGTATACACACACTGGATGTTTTAAAGCACGTTACTCCAAACAATTTAGGAATGTTAGGTGATTTATGCCCTTTATGGATTAAAACCCGACTCTGCGTCAACTGCGTAATTTTCCATGGGAGTTTTGCCATGGATCCCCCTTCGGCATGTCACAGTCCAGGTGTTAGTCCCCTTGAAACAACTTTTCCATCACTATTGTGGCCAGAAAGAGTCCCTGTGGGTTTTAAAATTCGCCTGCCTATTGTAGTCTATGGCAGTTTGCCGGGTTCGCGAACATTTGCGGAAGTTTGAGTTCGCCGTTCGCGAACGGAAAATTTTATGTTCGCGACATTGGGGGCACCTGACTCCATAAAACCCCCCCGATGATCCAGAGGATCCAGAGGGTTGCATGGTACCCCGATTTCTGGGTTGACCTTTGTTTTGTGTACCCCATCTACCTGGTCTGCCTTTGTTGTAGCCGCCTCAAACCCTTTTACTTTTAGATTGGCTGGTAGTCAGACGTTCAGTATCAGTAGTTTCCAATTCCGATGAGAAAATCTCAGTTTCTGAAACAACTTTCTTATTTTCACCCAAATGGGGATATGCCCTTTTCTCTTTAAATTCCAGAAGATCTCTTCTAAATTGCTTATGTTTTTGTTCTTTTATGGACGTTTGGAATTTTTCAACTGATGACTGCAAGCAAGATTTGCATTTAGCGAATTCAGGGTCTGTCTTATATTTTAAGATTTTTTCGATATGAGATCGTTCTTGCAGCCAACCCATCGACAGCCACCCTCTGGATCCAGCCTCAGGGAACGCTTAGACCGACAGGTGTCCGACTTGGTTAACGGCCGATGTGAATCCTCTGAGAAGCGAGGAACCCCTGGACTACTAAGTGTGCAGGCTTGACCTGTGGCCAGAGCTGGCACAATTTGCCATGAAACTCTTGGCTTGCCCCTCGTCGAGTGTCCTGTCCGAAAGGACGTTCAGCGCAGCAGGGTGTATAGTGACCGATAAGTACACTCGCCTAGCTCACGACAGTGTGGACTACCTCACATGAGGAATGGATCTCGGAGGAATTCAACACCTGTGATGACCACGTGTAATTGAATTTCCTCATGCCAGCCCACACATATCCGCCACCACCCAGAACAAAGAATGGTCCTTGTCTTATGTATATACAGCGGCATAAAAGGCCTTTTCTGTCAGGTGAATGCCTAATTTTTGGGGCCTGTACTCCAGTGGTCTACAGTAAAGTTTTAAGCCGGTGCCCGCTTAATGTACCTCCAGCCACATCATCACAAGTTATTTTCTGTCAGTTGAATGCCTAATTTTTTGGGCCTGTACTCCAGTGGTCTACAGTAAAGTTTTAGGCCAGTGCCCGCTTAATGTACCTCCAGCCATATCGTCACAAGTTATTTTCTGTCAGGTGAATGCCTAATTTTTGGGGACTGTACTCCATTGGCTACAGTAAAGTTTTAAGCCGG
The DNA here is from genome assembly GCA_033119425.1 of Bufotes viridis. Classification (NCBI taxonomy): domain Eukaryota; kingdom Metazoa; phylum Chordata; class Amphibia; order Anura; family Bufonidae; genus Bufotes; species Bufotes viridis. Next base: position 42,400,328 of record CM065596.1, on the reverse strand, counting down.
TGCCCGCTTAATGTACCTCCAGCCACATCGTCACAAGTTATTTTCTGTCAGTTGAATGCCACCTATTTTTTGGGGCCTGTACGGGCCTACAGAAAAGTTTTTAGCCAGTGACCGCCTAATCTACCTCCAGCCACATCATCACAAGTTCTTTTCTGTCAGGTGAATGCCGCCTAATTTTTGGGGCCCGTACTGGCCTACAGTAAAATTTTTATCCGGTGACCGCCTAATGCACCTCCAGCCACATAATCGCAAGTGATTTTCTGTCAGGTGAATGCCTAATTTTTGGGGCCTGTACTCCAGTTGCCTGCAGTAAAATTTTTAGCTGGTGCTCGCCTAATGTACCTCCAGCCACATCATCACAAGTTCTTTTCTGTAAAGTGAATGCTTAATTTTTGGGGCCTGTACTCCTGTTGCCTGAGATATAATTTTTCCAGGCTCCAGCAGGGCACATTTTTGAGGGTTTCCCTTTAAGACGCATAAAACTGGCCCCTGATTAAAATACATATTTTTTGTGGGAATGTTTGCCAATGATCTACTTCTGGTATGTCATTGTCCATGTTGTGGGACTATTTGTGCACTTCTAGTAAGTATTTGGTGGCCTGTCATTCGCCTGTCATTAAAGTCAATGGGGCCGCAAACGCACGGTTCAGGAACATTTGACCGCGAACGCACGTTCGCAAACTGTCCTGGCCGATGTTCCTCCTTCACTAATAATAGGACCTCTACTATGACATGACTGCAAAGGTCCAGCAGAAGACAGCTCTACATTGAGCTAACTTGGTAGAAAATAATTTCTTACTAGGATCTTTTTCTAATGAACTACTGACTCTGCTATAAATCTTAGTTATGTCTCAATTGCTGCTTAAAAGGTCAACCATTGATTTACAGAATAGCTATTGCACACCTGGTAGCACAGATTTTACTTCTTTTTGAAAAGAGTTGTAATTTGCATACCCTTTTCCCAGAGGAAAACTCTATGCCTAAGTCCACTTTATACCCTTCATAATAACCTGGTAAGTACTTTGGGTGTTAACCTCCAATTAGTCACATACATATTTTTGCTTGTATCATGTCCCCTAACAGGGAAAAATAAAGTTCATAGGAGAGCACCCAATCACGGTAAGTGTTGGCTTTTTGACAATTTTTTTCTTATTCTGGTTTCCTGAACAAGCATATACTCTTGTGAAATATGGGGCACATTTATTAAGACCGGCGTTTTAGACGTCGGTCTTAATAAATGCCCATAGCTGGCGGTGGATCCGCCGAAGTTATGAAGAGGCGCCGGCTTCTCCATAACCTCGTCGCATCCAGCACCAGTTCTTAATGTAAGCTTTCAAGTTGTCTTACATTTAGACCATTTTCTACACCTTGGCATAGAAAATTATGAATGAAATGGGCCTCCCAGCCCATCCCAGTTTAGTAAATTTTAATAAACGTTTAGTAAATGACTAAGTAGTAAAAGATATCACATAACGACAAAAACATTATAACTTATAACATTCCTCCAGGATTTATCAATTGATGACTAGAGTTGAGCGAACACCAGGAAGTTTGGGTTCACCGGGTTCGGCCGAACTTCGTTGCAAAGTTCAAGTTCGGGACCCGAATTGAACCCGAACTTGACCCCGAACCCCATTGAAGAACTTTGGGGCTCTAAAATGGCTCTGAAAAAGTAATGGAAAGGGCTAGAGGGCTGCAAAGGGAAGCAAAATGGGGGTAAGAGCTGGACAATTGCCATGCAAAGAAATGTGGATAGGGAAATGACTTAAAATGACTTAAAATACATAAAATTTTAAAATATTAATATTGAACTAGGAGGAGGAGTTCCATATGGAGTAGGAGGTTGAGGAGGCAGTGGACGTGGCGGTGTAGGTGGAAGCAGTGGTGGAGGAGGAGACTCGCCAACAACGCTGTTTTTTGTTTTTACCTTTTTTTTTAATTATTTTATTTGGGTAGACCCCAAAAGATTGGTAAATATAGAAAAGAAAACATAGAGAAAGTGCGCTGGAGTATAACAAGGGCTGGGTGAGGCCAGTATACATTTCTATTCTGCACAAAGTACTGACAAGTCCTGTGGGATCCATGCCTGGTTAATTTTAATGAACATGAGCTTGTCCACATTGGCTGTAGACAGGCGGCTGCGCTTATCTGTTATAAGGCCCCCTGCCGTGCTAAACACACGTTCAGACAAAACACTGGCTGCAGGGCAGGCCAACACCTCCAAGGCATAAAGGGCAAGCTCAGGCCATGTGCCCAATTTGGAGACCCAGAAGTTGAATGGGGCAGACCCATTAGTCAGTACGTGTAGGCGTGTGCACATATACTGTTTCACCATGTTTCTGAAATGCTGCTGTCATGATAGGTAGGTAAGCGGGAAAATTACAAAACACAAGAAAACAAACAGAACAAATGACTAGGCCCAAAAGCTAGGGAGAAAAGGGTCACCTCCTAGCAATCCCTAAAAGCTTTCCCTAAACTGCTGTGCCCATGTGCATACCCTAATGGTGGATATGCACATGCCCTCGTGCCTAAGAATACACACTCTGGGAAAACCCTAAGCAGTAGGGAAAAGGGAAGAGGCAACATGCTCCTTCAAACCCCGAGGAAGCAAGCGTCTCCCTAGAGGCCTAGATAAGAGACACAATAAGAAATAACGAAGAGGACTTATTTAGAGAAGAGCTGGAGCAGACGATCCACCACACATCCAGACCTCACAGGAAAGAACTATAACCCACACAGGCCACTGGGAGAAGGAGAGATAAATAGCCTCACTAACAATCAAACCCAGTACACCTGAGGGAAGGTGGATCCAGCTCAAACCAAAACCAAAACAAACAGGTTAGTCAGACATGTGCAGCCAGTCTGACAGACCTCTGCACATTCACAGGGCAGGGCGTGACAGATGCCTCCTGCTAAGACGTTCCATATCAGCTGGTGGTGCTGGTTCTTGTGGCATGCTGACAAAGCTTTTCCACATTTGAGCCATGCTAACCCTGCCTTCTGAGGTGCTGGCAGTGCCCCAGCTGCGTTGGTGACTTCTTATTCCTCTTCTGCCTTCGCCTTGTGCTTCCATTTAGGCCCTGGGGTCAGGTGGGAATGCCATCAGCAGCGCGTCTACCAGCGTGCAGAATATATTTCCCATTCAGGTATGCAGTGTAGGGGTAGTTTGAAAGAAAAAAGGGATACAGATCCCCCAGCAATCTAAACGCCTCAAAATTTACAGAATATATTTCCCAGTAAGGTATGCAGTGCAGGGGTTTTTTTAAAGAAAAAAGGGTCATGGTGCGTCCCAGTCATCCGGTATCTATTCGCCACGCTGAACTATTATTTTAAAAGTGTGTAGAAGCCACACGGGGACCCCACGCTGCAGATTTATCATGGAGACATCATAGAGATTTTACAGCATATAACAACAGCATCAAACAATCAAAACGTCGCCAAATTTACAGAATATATTTCCCTGTCAGGTATGTGGTGCAGCAGGAACACAATCTCCAAGCCACTTGTGAATGACTGGTCTGATAACCGTGGAAATGTCCACCCACAATTTAAGAGCTGGATTTACTGATTAAATTTCACTCTGAGAAATGCAGTGCAGGCCGCAAATCTACTTTATGGCAAAAATTAAGTGATTTTTTCACCAATAATGTGACATTTGTATTTACTGGTTATATTTCACTCTCAGAAATGCAGTGCATGCTGCAAATGCACTTTATGGCAAAAAAATAAGTGATTTTTTTCACCAACAATGTCACAGTTGTATTTATTGGTTATATTTCACTCTCAGAAATACAGTGCAGGCCGCAAATGTACTTTATGGCAAAAAAAAAATGATTATTTTTTTTTTACCTACAATGTCCCAGTTGCATTTACTGGTTATATTTCACTCTCAGAAATACAGTGCAGGCCGCAAATGTACTTTATGGCAAAAAAAAATGTAATTTGTTCCCCCAGAATCTAACAGATGGATTTACTGAATTGATTACACTGTCACATATGCAGCACAGGGGTACTTTACAGAAAAATATGTGAATATGTCACCTCCTGTGTCACTGAACTCACAGAAGGATTACTTATATTATTTTTCCTTCCCCTGGCACATATTCAATGCAGGTGCACTTAAAAAATGGATATATGTCGCCCACTGAACTACAAGAACAGGATTAAATTATTGTCCCTGGCACATATGCAGGTGCAAGTGCACTGTACTTGCACAAAATGGCCGCTGACACCCACCCAACAGACGGATTAAAACTTATTTTTCTGTGTCACTGGGCTCAGGGCAGGGTATAAAAATGTTGCATTGCACCCATAAAAAAATCACTGTAGATCGCAAACTTAGCACGAAGCTCTGATATCATATTCTTTCCTAATCTCTCCCACACAGCAGCAGCATCCTATCCCTAGACTAGTAAGAGCTGATGTGTCGTGCGGTGTTCCAGCTTCTATAGAGGCTGGGCATGGCTGTGATGACTTCTAAGGGCACACATTTTAAACGCTTGTTGATTGGCTGACCTGCAGCCTTTCAACAAGCTTTATTAAATGGCCAAACAACGAACTCGAACCTGAACTTTTACAGAAATGTTCGTTTCCCAGTACTAAAAACCCTAAAGTCCGGTATGAACCCGAACTTTACAGTTCGGGTTCGCTCAACACTATTGATGACCTATCTTTGGGAAGTCCAACAACCCACATTCCCACCAATCAGATGTTTTGGAGTAGCCCTGACACTGGAGCTTCATTATGTAGTGGATGGAGCTGGTTATGGAGGTGCTCCCATTCACTTTAGTGGGATAAATGCTGCGGGAACCAGTTCTGTCCACTACACAATGGATGGAGAGGTTTATTTCTAGCGCCAAACCAACTGTAGAACAGCTGATTGTCAGAGATCTGCGGTGTCAGGCACCCACCATCTGATATTGATGACCTATCCTAAAAATTCATTAGGGTATTATTAATATGCATAAATATATACAAGATCCTAACTCCAATGAAGCTACATAATCAATCACCGAAGAGAGGTCCCTTAGAAAGAATAGGTTATGAGCACCCATTTGCACCTATTTTTTTTTCTCCTGCAACTATATATATTTTAGAAATACACTGTAAATGCATAAACCCACTCAGAATAGATGTCGTTCCACTTTGCTGATTTCAAAGAAAGAAAATCATTTAGGGGCATTTTCTGATTTTAAATTACCCCTGTACAGGCGTGATGATTGTAAACATTTTTGGAAATATGCTTTAAGCAATCTAAACAGATTACAAAATGGCCAGCTATGATAAGATGCATCATGAGGTAGCATATGTAGCTGTATAATTGCTTTTCTATGAATAATTTCAAGCATACAAATGTGGTTGTCTGTATGAATATTTTAATTTCATAGAATATCAGTGTTACAGAACAGACTTTGCAGAATGGCAAATAAGGAGAGTACATCATATAGTTTCTAAATTTATTATAGGGGGAACCTTCAAGGTCTACCCCTATCAGGAAATCTGTTCACTGTGTGCTCAGAACTTTTCATCATGTTTACTAATTCTAATTGCCAGAGACAATGTCATCTTGGACAAAGTAAACCATTGGCTGCTTCAAAGAAATACGTATATAGTTTATAGTCATAAATGTGTTTTCTCTTATGAATACCCAGCATCTGTCAAGCCTGGAGCTTAACTGGAACGTGCCATTGGAAAATGACTGTCTTAAATATCAACTTTTTATGCTACAAATTTTGAAATAATTGTTGGTGATGTCTTTTTTCAATATTTCATGTTATGTTGAAAAAAAACCTGAAATGATGCATTGTCACTCAAGCCACAAAGCCTTATAATAGCCTAATGCTTCCAATTCTGTAGAGATCGCTTTACAATAGTCATCTCATTATTCTGAAAGACAGGATTACAATGAAAGGCAAGCTCCTATATATAGGTAATACAAGATCCACATTTCACAATAGCTGATGGTCACATCTCACCTTCTCACCTCTGAGCATGCTTACAATACTCTCCCATAGTCAAGAAATTTATTTATTTATTTAATTAGTTCACTTACTTACGGTATATAGTGCTGACATATTCCAATCCACAGCTCTTTATAGGCATTATCATTCCTCTCTGTCCCCAATGGGGCTTACCAACTAAGTTCCCTATAAGTATGTCTTTGGAATGTGAGAGGAAACCAGAGTACCCGAAGAAAACCCATGCAAACATGGGGAGAATACAAACATACAAACTCCTATTAACAGTTTCCTATGGTCCATGTTAGAGATGAGCGGACGAGCTTTGGATGTTACATCCGAAGTCGCTTTGGTCATAACAACGGAGATCTGTCTCCGTACAGTATTAGATTGCATGGGATCCGATGAGCCGAAGTCACTGTAGTTATTCGCAAAGTCACACTTGACTTCCCTGAATAACTTTAGTAATTGATATTTAAAGAGGAACTCGGCTTCGGTTCCAAATGGTGCCAAAGTTTTTCAGCGAAGTCAAATGCAACTTCGTGAATAACTAACTTTGGCTCATTGGAGCCCATACATTCTAATAATGTACGAAGACGAATCTCCATACAGTATTTATCCAAAGTTATGAATGAAGTGACTTCAGATGTAATGTCCGAAGCTCGCTAGTCCATGTGGCTGCTAACAGAAGTTCAGGCAAGATGGCGATCCCAAAATCATGTCTGGGAAATAGAATACAAAATATACCGTTAGAAAATAAAAAGGGGATAGAAGAAAGTATGTATCAACATACGGTTTTAATTATTAAAAAAAGAGCCAATATATTCCCTTTAATGCTGACTGAAGTCTGAATAGCAGTGTGTAGGGTGGGGATTCTTGAGTGGCTCTCACTTAAAATAAGGCACTCACAAACTGAATTAAGTTAAACAGTACAAATTTACTAAACATGACTGCATATATTGTAGTACATATGTTTAATGGTTGCAGTCACTCAGGGAGATACAGAATCATATTGTTTTTAATTATACAACACTATTGCTTAAATTATGCAAAACCTATTTGAACAGAATTAGAGATGATCAAATTCATGAAAAATTCAATTCAGACAGTTTGCCAAGTTTCACAAAAAGATTAAATTCGATCTGAATTTATTCATGATAAATCGCTTTAAAAAACAACTATTTCCTGGCTGCCGAGAGTATAGAAGTGTAGGCGTCAACACAGTGGTCCAGTGACAGAGTGGTGAGGTGGCAACAGCATGAGGCGTCAACACAGTGACCCCAGTGACAGTGGTGAAATGGCAACAGCATGAGGCGTCAACACAGTGGTCCAGTGACAGAGTGGTGAGGTGGCAACAGCATGAGGCGTCAACACAGTGGCCCAGTGACAGACTGGTGAGGTGAAAACAGCATGAGGAGTCAACACAGTCGCCCAGTGACAGCGTGGTGAGGGTGGCAAAAGCATGAGGAGTCAACACAGTGGCCCAATATGGACGTACTTTTATATATTTAAAATTAAAACACTACAAAACTGGATGTATCAGACTGTACTTTCACCCCAAAAGCAAGCATGACTGGAAATACTTTTATATATGAAATAAACACCCCCCAAAACTGGTTGTATCAGACTGCAAATTCATCCCAAAAGCAAGGATTAATGGACGTACTTTTATATATTTAAAATGAACACACCCCAAAACTGGTTATATCAGACCGCACTTTCACCCCAAAAGCAAGGATTAATGGACGTACTTTGATATATTTAAAATTAACACACCCCAAAACTGTTTTCATCCGACTGCAAATTCCCCCCAAATGCAAGGATGAATGGACGTACTTTTATATATTTAAAATAAATATGCCCCAAAATTGGCTTTATCAGACAGCACTTTCAACCCAAAAACAGATGCTAGGATTACTGCAATTACTGTTTAAAACAATCTAAAATCTGTAGTAATAGATCACTTTTAGTAACCCCAATTAGTGCAGCAAGGTGTAATAGTAATCACTCCCATTACCCAGGCTTTACACTCCCTATTGGTCCCTGATCTCTCCCTACAGTGTGGATAATGCCTCCCACTCCTTTCCATACACTATGAATAATCTTTCTCTGAACTTCTAAATATATTTTTTTTAAATAAAGTCTTTCCTAATCACTGTCCCTAGTGCCTGCAACGTCTATCTCTGCACTAAGTTCACTGTAAAATGGTCTGGCTATCTGCAGATTGGCTGTCTGCATGGCATTGTGGGTGCTCCCTCGTTCCTTCTTGCTTTCATTTTGTAACATGTGCAGCAGCCATTTTAGAAAAAATGTGATTCGCTGCCACGAAGCACGAGGAAACTCGACTTTGGGATGAATCTAATTCTTCCTGAAATCCGGATCGAATTCTACTTTGTCAACTTCAATTCGCTTATCTCTAAACAGAATAAAGCACAGATTTATTTTTTTCTCAGGCCCCACCTCTAGAGCCCAATGGCCCCATCTCTCTGATAGCTCTACTCAGTTGAGAACACCCCACAACTGAACCCACTAGGCTGCACCTAAGGCCTCCAGGTAACTCAGCATCCACTATAGCTCATTTCTAGTGCCCACAAAACTGACTTGTACCACAGTCCTGACTAGACCCAGCTCTGCCAGGGCTTACTCCAGGCTGATATATTCTTTAGAGATAGACTCACTTTGGTTGACAGCACAGACAGCTTACAATACATTGCTTCAGCGGCAGGCTACCTGGAACCCTGTAAAGCACCATCTTCTATGACCAGTCTCCTGAACCCCTGTTACAAGTAATACTAACCATAGGATCGCCACAATAATCCAGGCCACTGCTTCTCTCTCCAGTGTTGAAGCCTCTCCCAGCCTCCAGTCTACCACCCTTCTGGATTTCTAAGCCTAAACTGGCTTCCAGCATACCAAATTACTTTTAGGAGGAATTGGCTGCAAGGCCTATCCATTTCACAGGCCAACAGCAATAGGACCTTCAGGTGGACACTTTTCCTTATTGGCACCACACCTCCTGGCATGCTCTAACTTAAAATTATTGAGCCTGTTCACCAGGGCCTACAACTTAAAGGCTGCCTTGAGCAGGCTTTCTTGGCACGCCCTGTGGTACTTACCACACACTGCTCTACGTTGCTACTTCAGTGTCTCTGGTTTATAGAGCCATCTAGTTCTGATAACTAGTGTTGAGCGAACTAAAGTATTCGGAATTCGAATCAAGTTTAGGAAAAAGTCAATTCGTAACTAAGCTGAATTCCCTCACGCTTCGTGGTAACAAATCATTTTTTTCCAAAATGGCAGCTGCACATGTTACAAAGTGAAGAGGCCTGGGAACATCACATCACCCATAATGCCGTGCAGCCAGCCATCTACAGATAGCTATCCCCTGTGATGTCACAGCCCTATAAAATCCTCATCCCACGTGGTCTCTGCCATTGTCCTGTGAGCTGAGCATAGGGAGAGATGTGGTAATGTACGCTAGGGACAGTGTTGCTGCAATAATTCAGCAGCCATGTTTGATCCATCTACTATGTCCAGCATCTGGTTTTGACCCTAATCATTTTAAAAGTGAAATACTATTAGGTTCATAGTAGGGAGGGATCCTGGACCTTATGGAGGAATCCAGATGGGATTATGGTCATCCCCCAATGTTATTACTTTGAGGAAGGTTTTCCCGCTTAAATGCTATGTACCATCTTTGGTACCATCAAACAGGAGGACAGGGTATGCTGCATACATGCTCTGGCTCCCGCAATCCCCATCAGGGGGAGCTGAAGAACACCGAGATTATAACAGCATCTGAAGGGTTAAAAGAAGGCATCTGTGTTGGTCCCTTGTTCATATGTGTCCACATTGCTGATAAAAGCAAAATTTTTATATATGCAAATGAGTCTCTAGGAGTTTAGGAGTTGCTGTTACTCCTAAGGCCTCATGTACACGACTGTATGGCTTTTTCAGTATTCAGTATTTTTCAGTCCGCAAAAAACTTATCCGCAAAAAATACGGATGACGTCTGTGTGCATTCTGTTTTTTGCGAATGGAAAAGCTGGCCCCTGATTGAACAGTACTATTCTTGTCCGTTATGCAGACAATAATAGGACATGTTCTATCTTTGAACGGAACAGAAATACGGAAATAGAAGACACACTGAGTACCATTGGATCCATTGAAATGAATGGTTCCGTATACGGTCCGTATACAGAACTCAAAAAACGGAACATAAACGGAAAAAACGTTGGTGTGCAAAAGGACTAAATGTGATCACGCCTAAGGCCTCTTGCACTTGACGTATGGCTTTTTCGGTGTTTTGCGGTCCGTTTTTATCGGATCTGTTTTTCCGTCTTTTGTTTCCGTTGTGTTTCCGTTTTTGTTCTGTTTTTACGTTCCGTTTTTCCATATGTCATAAACAGTATACAGTAATTACATAGAAAAAATTGGGCTGGGCTTTAAATTTTAAATTTTAAATTTTTCAGCGGACCCATTGATTTGAATGGAGCTATGGATCGTGATTTGCGGGCAATAATAGGACATGTTCTATCTTTGCATGGAACGGAAAAACGGAAATACGGAAACGGAATGCACATGGATTGAAAGGAATGGGTCCAGTATACGGACCGTATACGGAACATAAAAAAAAACGGCCCGTACACTCGCAAGAGGCCTAACCCTGTAAATTAAAGTACAGAGGGTGCGGCAGTTACAAAGATAGCAGAGCCTCTACGAGTAATGGCAACTCCCCCATTGCTCCTAGAGGATCATATATTAAAACTTAATTTTTCTCAGCAATGCGGGCACATATGAACATGGGCCCAACACAGATGCTTTTAGCTGCCAAACGCACACGTAACAGGTCAGCCAGTTTCATAGGTACAAAACTGCTGACACATGCCCTTTAATACTATAGCACGATAAAATATATCATAGCATACACATTGAAGGTTATGGCTTAAACATTATAATATATAATGCATCAGATGTAGTGTTTTTTTAGATACTAATAATAAACAAGGGCGATGGGACAGGGAACTGTCAGCATGGAAGTGGGGGCAATATGACAACCTCTCTATTCATGGATATTATAACCTTATTTAAGTAAAGATGAACAAGTAATAAATGCAATCCTAACACACCAAAAAAGTAAATTAAATTAGCATAAAAGATTCAGCAAATTAACATAACAACAATGCAATTTAAAACCTCAGACACAATGTCACATCTTGCAGCAGCCAGTTTGGTGGAGTGTTTTTTGAACTCTATTGATTGTAATGTATGAAATGAATCTCATGGTGTACTGATTGCTAAAAGATCCTCTCTAATTGAAGAGGCCATCACTTCTAGCAACACAATGGGTTTCTGGACATAGAGCTATAAACTATTTTTCATTTTCTTTTGGAAACTTGGATACAGTTGTAGCATCCCCAAGTCAGGGCAATGTGTGTGACTAACCTGGGGAATGCCAGTGATGGAGAGGCCGGCACGCTGTTCCTCTGGGGCACTCTCTGGGTTCTTGAGGGACACAGCCAGGTGGAATGTGAGGTGCCCTTGGTGTTGTAGTTTAACGTGCCTATGGCTAAGTCCCTGATGTTTCGTGACGCCAGTGCCAGTAAACGGTGGCACACCGTATTTATAGTAGGAATAATAGAGGTGCAGACTTGTAGCTTGAAAACAGAATTCCAACTTTACTGAGAACAGTGGAAATACAGCAGGCAACCTCTTACAACAGTTCTTGTTGCAGACAATAGACTTTTATACAGTCGCAGTTACAGCAGGCTTACATCCAGCAAGGTAAAGTAGAGGGTAAAATAACAGGACTTTGAAATGCAGGTGAACCTTACTTTCTTCCTGACTTGTCCTGACTGGCAATTATTCTTCAAGGCCCCAATGCCCTACTTCTGGCTTATATCCTTGAATCTCCAGTAGACAGTGTACCTCCTCTTGACATTCAGTACCTCTTGCTCTAGGGATTGCCTCTGCTTGACTTCTGCTGACTTGCTTAGGCCTGTGACATGTGGCCTTCACAGACTCCAGGGTCTGCACTAACACTAGCCTGCCTTGGCCTAGCTATATATACATCCCTGCTCACCAGTTCCCTAGTGGTCTAACACCTACATCACAACCCTCACATTGCTGCAGGCAATTATATGAAACACTTAAAGGAACATAACAGATTGGTGGTAAACGGGTATTAAAGTGCCCGTATACTGCATACCCCACGACTTTAAACTGAGTACGACCTCGTACTCCCACAGGGCCCACCCAGCTGGATTCTTCTCCTGAAAGACACAAAACACATGCAGGCATATATAAACACAAATGAATGACATCTGCATAAGTAATCATATCAGGTCCAGCTTGGAAAGGTGGAGTGCGGTGACAAGGGCGACGTCCTCTGCTTGCAGGCTGTTAATGCAGAGCTGTGATGCTGACCTGGTACAGCAAATCAATGGTTAACACCAGGATAGTCCATAAGAGAATGCCAGAGTCCATAATAAGAACATAATAAAACATCACATAGTCCATATGAAAATGTATAAGTCCATAATAAGAACATATCACAGAGGCTCGCACACAGGGAGTCCATCTCTGGGTACAAACTTAAAAAGGATGATGCTCACACAGAGGTTTCCTGTCGGGAAACACTTCCAGTACAGTCATAGTTTTCAAAACGTACTGGTAAGCGCCCCTTGTAGACCGGGTAGACCTCCTTAGAGCCAAGGTCTCCTCTTGCCCGGGTACAGGGGGACAAGAAGGATCCACGTCAGTGGGACCCCTTTCAGTAGCACCCTGAGCGGGGCCTGCTACGGTTGCAGGTTCAGCAGGTGCCGGGGCAGGCACCCCAAAGTTTAACCAGGGTGTAAGGAACCAGTGGAGCGGCTCAGGATCATTCAGCAAATCCGCTATGGCCTGCATAGGTTCAGCAGGCCGAGCAATGGAATCTGACTCAGAAGACTCGGATCCGGAATCTCCAACGACAGCCTCCTTGTCACTGCAGAGTTTTAGGCGGTTTCTGTGAACAATTTGGGGACCCTTACCCTCTCTGGTGACCTCATAGGTATGAGTTTCAGCATTAGGGATGGCAGATACAAGATAGGGAGTCCTCTCCCATTTACTGTCCAGTTTACTGGTGCGGTGATTGTTCTTTAACCACACTGTATCCCCCACAGCCAAGGGCTCTGCATGGGCCGCCAAATCATAGTCTTTTGTTGTCGCTCCCGGGCACCTTCCATGCGCTCCTGGACAATTTCTTTGGCATTAAGCAGGCGCCTTTGATGTTCCGTTACCCAGTCAGTTTTAGGCAGGGGATTAATGTCATCCAGCACTTGTATATCCAGGGAATGGTCTGCAGGCAATTTACCCTGACGCCCAAACAACAGGTAGAAAGGAGTGTATCCAGTGGAACAATGGATAGTATTATTGTACGTATACATGAGCTGTGGTAGCAGGTTAGGCCAATCTCCTCTGGTCTCAGGAGGCACGGCTCTCAACATTTCAATCAAGGTCTGATTCATCTTTTCACAGAGTCCATTACCTTGTGGATGATAGGCCGTGGTCCGGACCTTTTGGCAATTGTGTAGTCGGCACAGCTCCTGGAACAGATGAGACTCAAACGCAGACCCCTGGTCGGTGAGGATCTTTTCTGGGCAGCCGTAAGGCAGGAGGAAGTGTTTCCAGAACAATTCAGCGGTCGTCTTGGCTGTCAGGTCCTTCACAGGCACTGCTACGGCAAACTTAGTGAAATGGTCAATAATAGTCATAGCATAGGTATACCCTGAGTGACTGGGCTCTAACTTTACGTGATCAATAGCAACCAGTTCAAGAGGGGCGGTACTTATAATAGGGTGCAGCGGTGCTCTCTGATGTTCACCTCTCTTTAGGGCACAGGCTGTACATTCCCGACACCACTTCTCAATGTCCTCTCTGACTCCAACCCAGTAGAACCGCCTACGGACAGTGGCCTCAGTCTTTTGAACCCCAAAATGTCCAGACCTGTCATGATACATTTCTAAAACCATACCTGCATCACGACGTGGGATGAGGATCTGGTGCACTCTGTCATTTGACACTGGATCCAGGCTTCGCCGCAGCAACAGGCCTTTTCGAAGGAACAGTTGTTGACGTTGCCTCCACAATTTGATGAGTTCTGGGTCTGCGGTCTTTCGCCGAATTCTTTCAGGGGTTCTGCCACTGATGAAGAAGTCCAACAGTTCACCGAGAACTCTACTCTCTGATTGCAACTTAATCCACTTTTCTTCTCTGGATGCAGGCTTATCAAAGGATGGAGGGTCAGAGGTTCCACCGTTGGCAGCTTGAGCTTGGTCCTGTTGAGCAAACCTGTTATAAAATGCTGGCATCTCTACATCTTCCCAGGCATCCCGTTTGTCATCTGGTGCTATTTCAGTGGGGAGCCTTGACAGGGCATCAGCATTATCGCTTGAACGGCCAGCCCGGTATTTTACAGTGAAGTCGTAATTAGCAAGGCGGGAGGCCCATCTCTGCTCTAAGGCCCCCAGTTTGGCGGTATTCAGGTGGGCCAGAGGATTATTATCAGTGAAGGCAATAAATGGAGTGGCAGCCAAATAGTCCTTGAATTTTTCTGTTACCGCCCACACTAAGGCCAGAAACTCTAATTTGAAAGAGCTATAATTCTGATCATTCTTTTCGGCTCCCTTTAAGGACCGGCTGGCGTAAGCTATCACTCTCTCTTTCCCTCTTGCACTTGAGCTAGCACTGCTCCCAGGCCTTTCTTACTGGCATCTGTGTAAAGGTGAAATGGCTTACTGTAATCTGGGTACCCCAGCACAGGAGGTTCAGTCAGCTTCTCTTTAACAACTGAAATGCAATCTCCCTCTCTTCATTCCATTCAATGGGGACAGGAGTCTTTGGGCTCTTTTTGGTTGTCCCCTCAGGAGTTCCTGGATTGGATCTGCTATTTGAGCGAAGTGGGGATAAAGCGCCGGTAGTAGCCAGCGAAGCTAAGGAAACTCCTCACTTCCTTCACTGTAGTGGGGACCGGCCAATTTCGGACAGCAGCCAACTTATCAGGATCAGGCTGGACCCCCTCTGCGCTTACAACATGTCCCAGGTATTTTACAGCAGGTTTCAGCAGGTGACATTTGGACGGTTTAATCTTGAGGCCGTATTTAATAAGGATTTCAAACACCTCAGCTAAATGCTTTAAATGGTCCTCATACGTTTTAGAATAGATGATAACGTCATCCAGGTACAACAGCACCGTCTCAAAATTCTTATGGCCTAAGCACCGCTCCATTAATCTTTGAAAGGTCCCGGGGCATTACACAGTCCAAATGGCATGCAATTAAATTCAAACAGGCCCATAGGGGTGGTGAAAGCAGTCTTTTCCCTATCCTCAGGGGCCATGGGCACTTGCCAATATCCGCTGGTTAAATCTAAGGTGGAGAAATAGGCGGAGGAGCCTAGAGCAGTTAGAGACTCCTCAATACGTGGCAATGGATAAGCATCTTTGTGAGTGATCTGATTTATCTTTCTATAGTCTACACAAAACCGGATGCCACCATCTTTCTTTTTACTAAAACCAGGGGGCAGCCCAAGGACTACGACTGTCCCGGATTACGTTTGAGTCTTTCATTTCTTGGATCATCTCTTTAACAGTTTGGTATGAAGTTGGTGGTATGGGTCTATACCTCTCTTTGATGGGAGGATGAGAGCCAGTGGGTATGGTGTGTTGGATGACACTGACCTCTCCATAGTCCGTTGCGTGCTTACTGAAGGCTTGATGGTGTTGCTTTACTAGGTTCAGGAGTCCCTCTAGTTGATATTGCGGGGTAGCTTCGTCCCCGACATGGAGTTCCTTCCACCAGGGCACTGGAGAGTCGTCTGCAGGAAGAGGTCCTCGAGTGGCAGCTGGTGACTTCTCGGTGACAGGCAGGCGGATGACATCCTGGAAGGATACCTGGGAAAGCTGGGCAACAGGACAGTGCTTAGTAAGCACAGCAGGATGATCGCTGAGGTTAATCAGACGGACAGGTACTTTACCTTGGGAGACGGTCGCCAGGCACTTGGCAGCTCTCACATATGGGTAGTTCTCCATCTGGACAGGTTCCACCAGGGCCGGATAGTCTTGGCCCTGGACTCCCAGGACAGCACGGCACCACAGGAGAGTTTGGGAGTTTGGAGGTAGAGTCACTGGTCTATTATCACGGATCCTGGCGGTGCAGATCTCTCCTTTTCATTTGCAAACCTCTGCTGAGCACACAATACGCTGATAGTCTTTTGGAGGACCTTCTTGGAAGCAGAGGAAGCTGCAGGCAGGGACTGATGGAGAGCTTCAAGTACCTCAGGGTAGCAATTTTTGAAAACATTAGTCCCAACAATCACAGGGTGACCCCTTTATCCCCGGTTTGTACCACGATCACTCCTTGCTGTGGTAAAGTGGCTTCTCCCACCTGGAGAGTGGGTTCCCAGTATCCATGGACTTTTATGGGCTTACCATTGCTTGCAATTATCTCCAGCCAGGACTCAGGTGGCTGGGTAAGCAGGCTGGAACTCCAGAACTGATTAAAGGTGGACTGCTGAATAGTGGTGACTTGAGATCCAGTGTCCAACAACGCTTCAAAAGGCACTCCATTGATCCGGACGTTTATTTTGGGACGGGACCCCACATAACGGGGCATCCAGTTTGGATCCCTTGGACCTGTTGTTCTACCTCCCGAGGGGCGGTCCTCAGCCTCGAGGGTGACCCGCTTAACTGCCAGCAAGTAGATTCAGTATGACCCAACTTCTTGCAGTAGTTACAGGCAGGCCGCTTGCGGTTCCTAAACCGGTCACTTGCACGTCGTCCAGGATCTCTGGGATAAACTTCTTGATACGCAGGGGGCCAGGCTTTTGCGGCAGAAGGAGTTCATCTTCCAGCATTAAGGGCTTCTCCCACTCTTCCAGTTTCCTGCAGACTTTTTCCAGGCTCTTAGTGAGGAAATTGACCTGTTCCATCAAAGCAGCTACCGTATCAGGCACTGGAGTCTGGGCGGCTTGGCTGGCCCCTGGCAGGCTGGCATCCGTCAGCTTAGAATTACGGACAGAAGGCTCGGGATGGGCCACCGGTTCCGTTGGCAGATGTTGTCCCAGAATACTAATGGCCAGTTCTTTAAAGTCCAGGAAAATACTGTTAGGGTGCTGAGCCGACAACATTTTCAATTGTGTTTTTAAAGATTCGCTACTCACACCCGCAATAAATTGTTCTCTCAGAGTTTGATCCTGGGTGTCAACCTCTCTAGGGTCTATATGAATGACGGCCCTCCAGGCCTCTTGGAGGGATAAAGCAAAATCACGGAGTGACTCACCAGGCTTTTGTTTCTTACTGAAGAAGCGCATCTTTATTTCAGACACCGTCCTGACTTCAAAGGTAGTGCTGAGGCGGTCAAAGATCTGCTCTATGGTACTCCTCTCAGAACTGGGCCAGGACATGACCTCACGACGGGCCGCTCCTTCCAACTGGGCTAACAGAATCTCCATTTGCTGCTCCGGATTGATAGGATAGAGCCGGAACAGAGCCAGGATTTTGTCTTGAAAGTCTTTTAAATTATGAGCCTCCCGGCATAACGGGGAAACCATGGGGCCCCAAAGTAGTATGGCATCGTCAGCGGCATCATGTTGGCAGGCGCAATACCGTTGGTGGCCACTGGCTCCCTGGGGGCAGGCTGCTCTGCTACTTCTGAGTCCGACATGATGCAGATTAATTGGTTGTGCGGTCCCTTTAAGAGGTAGCGACAGGTCCGATGTCGCGCTGGCGGGGTTACTGGCTGGTGAGTGCAATCGGTGGAAAGAGTCCGGTATCCCCCTTTGGGCCTCACTAACCAGGTGACCCCTCTCCGGTATGGAATTATTTCCCCAGGAGTTTGTACTTACTCCGGTGCAGGCGGTCGAAATCTCGCGAGATCCGGAAGGACGTCTTCGGGAATCCCTTGCGCAGCGTCCCTTCCCGCGAGGACGTCGGGCCGGAGGGGCGGAGCTCGGACTTGCTCCGACGGGGAACAGCGTCTGCGTTCTTCCAAGTCCAAGGTAGGTGGAGTCCAGCTTGGGAAATTTGAATAGGGTGGTGACGCTGCAGAGTTTGGCGCTAAGTTTTCCCGCCAGCAATGAGTGGTGATGGCGCAGTAGATAAGTCCACAGTTCAGGCGGCCATCTTGGGCGCCATGATGCATCAATTCAGTGACAGCAAGCAGGATGATAAAAAGTCCACAAAAACACACTTTGAAGTGGCGATTTTCTTCCTCTTGACAGCGCAACACTGCACAGCGCTTTTAGAAGTTTTTGGGACACTTTTCTGTACGTTTTAAGTCCGCAAAGTTCAATAAACAAACAGGCGTTTTGTCACTTGGCAAACTGGTTAAGGCACAAAGTTCACGTTTTTGTTCACAGTCCGTAAAACGTGCGTATCCTGTTCGTGACGCCAAAATGTAGCATCCCCAAGTCAGGGCAATGTGTGTGACTAACCTGGGGAATGCCAGTGATGGAGAGGCCGGCACGCTGTTCCTCTGGGGCACTCTCTGGGTTCTTGAGGGACACAGCCAGGTGGAATGTGAGGTGCCCTTGGTGTTGTAGTTTAACGTGCCTATGGCTAAGTCCCTGATGTTTCGTGACGCCAGTGCCAGTAAACGGTGGCACACCGTATTTATAGTAGGAATAATAGAGGTGCAGACTTGTAGCTTGAAAACAGAATTCCAACTTTACTGAGAACAGTGGAAATACAGCAGGCAACCTCTTACAACAGTTCTTGTTGCAGACAATAGACTTTTATACAGTCGCAGTTACAGCAGGCTTACATCCAGCAAGGTAAAGTAGAGGGTAAAATAACAGGACTTTGAAATGCAGGTGAACCTTACTTTCTTCCTGACTTGTCCTGACTGGCAATTATTCTTCAAGGCCCCAATGCCCTACTTCTGGCTTATATCCTTGAATCTCCAGTAGACAGTGTACCTCCTCTTGACATTCAGTACCTCTTGCTCTAGGGATTGCCTCTGCTTGACTTCTGCTGACTTGCTTAGGCCTGTGACATGTGGCCTTCACAGACTCCAGGGTCTGCACTAGCACTAGCCTGCCTTGGCCTAGCTATATATATATCCCTGCTCACCAGTTCCCCTAGTGGTCTAACACCTACATCACAACCCTCACATTGCTGCAGGCAATTATATGAAACACTTAAAGGAACATAACAGATTGGTGGTAAACGGGTATTAAAGTGCCCGTATACTGCACAGTCGCTTTCTGGGATGGTGTACAGTATTTGTCTCTTAGGCCGGGCCGGGCCCCGTGCTGGCCGGGCCCCGTGCTGTGGACCGCAAAATGCTGTCCGCAATGCACGGGCACAGACCGTGGGGCAGCCGCATGCGGATCGCGGACCGTCTGTTCCACAAAAAGATAGAACAAGTTCTATTTTTTTGCGCAACAGAAGCATGGAACGGAACCCCACGGAAGCACTCCGTAGTGCTTCCGTAAGGTCTCGTTCCGTGCTTCCGTTCCATTACGCACCGCATCTCTGGATTTGCGGACCCATTCAAGTGAATAGGTCCGCATCTGTGATGCAGAATGCACACGGCGGGTGTCCCGTGTAGTGTGGACCCGCCGACAACGGCCGTGTGCAAGAGTCCTTACAGAAACATGCAAAATCCAAAGATTACAAAGTTACAATTGCATCTGTGTCACATTTCTGATACCTCTAGCCGCCATTAATTTGGTCAATTTGTATATGTGTAGCATATACTACATATACACGTGCATGACATCACAAAGCTGTCACGTGCACGGGCTGTCAATTGTTTTAACAGAGGAAAGCAGGTTGAGCTGTTGCGCACACGGGAGCAGTTATGTTGTACTCAAAGGTGATTTTCATTAACCCTTTCAAGAGTGATTTTCCATTTTTTTCGTTTTCATTTTTTTTTACTCCTATCCCTCCCAAAACCATAACTTTTTTTTTACTTTCACATAGCCGCATGGAGACTTGTTTTTTGCAGGACAAGATGTTCATTCTAATGGTGCCATTTATGGTTGGATACAATATGGTGGGAAGTGGGAATTCTAAAAAATAACACCATTCCACCACTTTTTTATGTGTTTTATTTGCAGCGTTTCCTATGCGATAAAACTGACCCATTACTTTAATTCTCTGGGTCAGCATGATTAAAACATTACCACATAGGTATAGTTTTTCTTGCATTTTAATACTGAAAGAAAATTAAAAACTTTGGAAAAAACTAATTTTGTCTTTGCATTGCCATATTCTAACCCCATAACTTTTTTATGTTTACGGAGTTGCGTTAGGGGTCATTTTTTGGCGGGCGATCTATACTTTTCATTGATATAATTCTGGGGTGTGTATGACTTTTTTTTTTTTCCAATTTACTGTCTGGTATATGGGATAAATATTTTAATAGTACGGCATTTTCACACGCAGTGATGCCCATGATATTCATTTTCTAAATTTCTAAATTTAAATTTTTTTAATATTTAAAAACATTATTTCCACTTTTTAATATTTCCCCTACTATAGCAAACAATCATTAGATTATTTTTCTCATAGTCTCCAATGCATTAGCATTGGAGTTTATGAGAATTACATTATGCTCCTATGGAGCTCTATACTCAAGAAGGCAATCATAAAATATAACTTTTATTGATGTACTAATTAAACTAATGTGTCCCAATATAGTGCGAAATAATCAATTGGGGATCAGAGGTATCACTCCTCATACTCAGTTCATGACCCCCAACAAATATATGTGAAGATAAAAAAGGGTGCACGGCAGCACCGTAATACCAGCGTGTCCTACCAGTACCAGGAACAGGTCGATGGATGTCAGGTTACACTTTGATAGAAGAACAACACTCCATCAGCAGTAAGGTGGCGGTGTCCACAAGTAGGGTCCCTGAGAACACCCTGCGTCTGACTAACCACTGTACCCTAAAACTAGGAGTAGGTAGCAGGCTGACCACAGGGCACTAGTCCTGATAAGGGCGACCCCGTCTGGAACCTGTCCTATACAAGCTAGAACTGTACGTCCCTATATTGTAATTACCCTACATACATACACGTTTCACCGCCAGGACATAGCGGGTCATCAGTGAAAATACGGATTAATATCCGAGGTCAAAAGGGTCCATAAGGAAGATATCCAGACGGATCCCAGTCATATAGATGGAACTAGGGCAACCTCCTAATGATCAGGAGGGTCCCACTGCCGGTAAAGTCGTGGGTTCCAAGGTAGTGGACAACCCACATATGGCTAGCCTCATAGATAGGAGGCACACATACAACGGGGGATGAGTTCTCTGCCCCTTAATTAAGAAGCCACCATGTGAACGCCACCCGCCGCTTTTTAAAAGCTCACCTGCCCCCACTACTGATGCTTGATGTGCCGCATCCAATCAGCATCCACGTCTGCCCGCACGTAGGCCCGGCATGTGCGCCTTATACAGATGGAGAGCGAGGCTTGGAGTGCAAAGTAACCCAGCTAGATACAAGAGGTTACTGCGCGTGCACAGTCTCGCCTGAGATATCGCGAGATCGCACTTGTATCGTTGCTTGGGTCTTAAGCCGCGATGGGCAGTCCTGGCAGATACATGTGACTGCCCGGCTCACTAGGGTTGCTAGGCGACAGGACGCATCGTAGCAATCCCAGTGAGCACTTAGGTCAACAATCGACCTTTATACTAGGTATTTTAGCACATGCTGATAATTGCAAGGGAAATTCAGTAAATGGTACTCATTATCAAATATTAGGCTAGTCAGAAAATATATTTCCACAACCCCCGATGACAAGGGGGAGGGGAGAAAAAAGAGGCCACCAATAGTAATCAACTAAACTTAGAGGGAACTATAACTAAATTTAGTAATCGGTGTGCCAGAATTGTATCTTACTGGACTTTGTTGATTTAATTCCTATGGAGCTCTCCCATAGGCAGGGGCTCCATAGTAAGTAATGTGCGGCAGCCCTGTACTACTGCTGAGTACAGAGTCTGCCACACACTGCTAGGGGGAGCCGCTACATGCTCCCGATCTTTAACCTCCTAGATGCCGTGGTCACATTTGAACAGAAAGAACCTGGTGGCTATGGTGCCCACTACGCTCTCAAAATGCCTAACCGCTGACGTAAAATTACTTGGGGAGGTCACGAAAGGGTTAACTTAAGTTTAGGTTAACATTTTTTTATATATTTAAAAATAATAATTTATATATTTTTTACTGTTTAATGCTTTGTGAGACCTCATTTCAAATAGAAACTCTAATGGCACATTTAGATGAGCAGATCACCATTACAATTTGAACACTAATGAGTCATGATGGATGATAATCGTGTAGTACAAATGTACGTAACAAGTGAAAGATTGTACTGAAAATGCTAGTTCAACGCTTGTGAAATCATTGAAGTCTATTTACAGTGAATGATCCTCGAGTCAGCAAGTAAACGATCACATGTGAGCAAATTTATAAGAAATAATATTTGCATAAGAATGCTGGTCTGTCATAGGCTGTAAATCGCAACAGACATAGTAGTGAACGAAGCATCCTGGGAGTTGAAGTTTTACAGCTAAAGAGACAAAAGTTGCTGACCGCTGCAATAGGCTGTCTCATGTTTCAGAAGATCAGGTTAGAATGTAAACTATAGCCATCTTGTGGTTATGCTATAAACCCCTTAGTGACCACCCTTATACTTTTAACATCGTTCACTAAGGGTCCTTAGGCTGGGACACTGCCTTTTCACAAGCAACAGAAAGTGGTGGCTCAGTTCTCACATGACAGCCACACTCCTGCTTTAACAGCTGGAGCACCGATTCGGGCTGTTTAATTCGTTATTTGCCACTGGCAATGGTGTCCGCCGCATGTAAGTGGTTACAGAGGGAGCAGACTCCCTCTGTAACCTAGCGGCACCCCACAAATGAGATTTCAGGGTGCCGATGCTTGTGCAGGCAGGCCAGGGCCTAGTGTTGGCCTTTCTGACACATGCTGCTGGTCAATGTCAGTATAGCACTGACAATAAAATGCATTGCACTATACAAATAGCGCAATGTATTTTAGAATCGATACAAAGATTACTTACTATAGTCCTCTTTTGGGATTATTAAATGGTTAAAAAAAGCTCTAAAAAATGTTGATTTTCAATGCAAAAAGGAATTGTCCTCCACATATTTGGTATTGCCATGTCCGTAACAATCTATGTTATGCAGTTATCATATAAGTTATCCCGTACGGTGAACGCTGTTAAAAAAAAATAAAATAAAAATTTTGCTGCTTATTTGTTTACTTGCCACAAAAAAACGAAATAAAAAGCGATCCAAAAAAAGAGTTATGTACCGCAATGATAGCAATGAAAAATACAAAACATCCCATAAAAATCAAGCCCTCACACGGCTCCTTAGAAAGGAAAATAAAAAAATTACAGGTCTTGGGATGCGGCAATGCAAACAGATTATAAAGCAATAAAACTATCATGTTATTTATGCAGTATTGCTGTTTTTTTTTTTCCCCCATCCCAACAAAAAGTTAATAAAAGTAAATAAGTTAGTTATGTGTACCCCAAAATGGCACCATTAAAAACTACAACTTGTCCGGCAAAAAACAAGCCCCCATATGGCTACATAGATGGACAAAATAAAAAATGTATAGCTCTTGTAAGACAACGATAAAAAAAAATCTTAGTTAGTAATACCGAAACAGGCTGGTTACCAAGAGGTTAAAATATAACTATAATAATGAATTAGGATATAATGCATTATGAATAACCCAATATTAATTATTAACAAAATATGAAACATATATAAAATCATTGTTTCTTATATTATTGCCCACTAGTACAGTATTGCTAGCAATATGTCCACCACACATGAAACTCTTATAGATTTCAACAACTTTCTGCAGCTTATTTTAATGGAATGTTTTACTGCATAAATCTAGTATGTGGTAAGCCTCTCCATTGTACCTGCAGTACATTACGTGTCCGAACAATATTGCATATGAAATATTCATAGTACACAAAAACATAAACAGCAAAGTTTTAAAAACTCAAACAAATCAACATATTCCATAGACTGGCGCTGTTTCAGCAAGTGACTTTAAAGCAAAAGGCCAATATAGCATGGCTACATGAAGACAACGTTTTCAAATGTAGAATAGAACAATTGAGAACCAAGTCACAAGAAAATAGTTAAGCTAATAATGTCTGTTTACTGATACATCAGGCGCTTGGTGAATATATTTGACTTGTTTGTGAAACAGATGGTTACCGAGGGAAGTGTAATGATCTGATACAAACCAAATAGTGAGGCAAAAAAATAGGAAAAAAAAATAGAAATATCTTGCAATACATAAAGGAGCCGTATTTACAGCATCTGAAGAATATCTGACTTTGATACCTTGCTGTGAGCTTATTAAAGCTAATGTAGTTTTAACTGATCATAGGCTCATCTTCACCGTATAATTATTTATGCTGCCTTTACAATTGTCATGCTTAAAATGAACATAATGATCAAGGTTCATAGAGTATTACTATACTAATCAGGGTTAAATTTACTATACAGATATAGCAAATATTAAAGGGTTGCTCACTTTCTACAGATCCTACATCATGGCTGGACTCACAGTGGTAATCATACTTACCTAATCCTGTATATAGGTCATCAGTATCTGATCAGTGGACGTCTGACACCCAGCTGTTTGAGAAGATAGTAGCTCTTTAGCCGTCTTGCAGCTTTGCAGCAAGGTCTTGTGATGTGGAGAGCTGAGAGAAGGCCGCTGTGCTACTGCAAGTACCAGTGTCTTCTCAAGCAACTGATTGGTAAAAGTCCCGAGTGTCAGACCCCTGCCAATCAGATACTGATGACCTTTCCAGAGGATAGGTCATCAGCTAAGAAATCTCATAAAATCCCATTCATTCTTTTAGTCTGTGCTCATAACTAAGACCCTCCATGCCCCTTATCAGTTTAGTTGCTCTCCTTTGTACTTTCTCCAGCTCCAGGGCAACCTTTTTATGAGCTTGCATGCAGAACTTAACTGCATATTCCAGATAAGAACTCGCCTAAGCTTTGTAAAGTTGTAATTAGTGATTAGTGAAAGAAGTTTTCCAAACTTTTCAACAAGAAATTCCATATGGTATGAAGTACTTTGTCATGGATCGCATTCCATAGCATATAGCAGGCGCAATGACAGGGAATGGTGATGCCTGAGACGGCCTCTCCGTGATCAAATGGATAAGGTGAGTATGTGTTTTTTTTCTTACCGCCATTTCAGGTAAAAATACATTCGTTACCACAAAGTGTGAGGAAATTCGGCTTTGTGATGAATCAAATTTTTCCTGAAATTTCAAAAGAGGTCCATTTCGTTAACTTCGATTTGCTCAACACTAGTTGTAATATCATATCCCTGTCCCATGAGTATATGCATTGTTTAATACATGATAATATACTGCTTGCCTTAGAAGCAGCTGATTGACATTGCATGCTGCTATTTAATCTATGATTTACAAGTGCACCCAAATCCTTCTCTACAAGTGACTGTCCTGGTGTTACCCCCCCCCCCCCCCCCAGGACAGTGGTGGCGAACCTATGGCACATCATCAGCGCAGGGCACCCTATAAACAGCACAGGCAGCGCACTGAATGTAGGCAGGCTATTATACCTAAATAAAAAAGTACATGGAAGGTATACTGTATTGGACTGTAGTATTCAGGTTAACTTGCAGTGTTGGCACTTTGTGATACATAAGTGGGTTTTGGGTTGCAGTTTGGGCACTCGATCTCTAAAAGGTTCGTCATCACTGCCCTAGGACATATGATGTAGGTACATTTTTGTACCCAGATGCAATGGCGTTACTTCAAATAACCAGACCCCACAGCAAATTTTTGAACAGACCCCCTTCCCCCAGCAACTTCCTTGCAACACTTGACTCCTGTGCAACCCACACTCTTGAGACCAGTCAAGATTGCACTCTCAGATGAGGCCCGTCAGCCACTCCATCTGTTTCCTACAGTGTCACTGTATATAATGTCATTGTGAGAAAACAGGAAAAATCCAGCTTCTTAAAAGTTGAAAATTTATTCCATCAGGTTAAAATCTTCAGAACAGGAAAAGACTCAACGAACAATGCATTTCAGACCTTAAAAAACACTACAGTCCTTACTCATGAACCAATGTCATTGTATAATACTGTTGAAGAGGCCTTGACAATAACATATTTTTTTTTCCTCCTCCCAAGTGGGCCCCTTCTGAGTTCAGGCCCCAAAGCAGCTTAAAAGAAACAGTGCTATTAATCCCATCCTCTATATCATTAATATATAAGTTAAATAATAGGGGACCCAGCACTGAACTTTGGGGTACACCGCTTAAAATTGGGAACCATTCTGAACACTAATCATTGACCACAACTCTCTGGACATAGTTCTTCAGCCAGTTTTCAATCCAATTACAATCTGTAGTTTCTAAGCCTATAGACCTTATTTTACATATTAAATGATTATGAGAGACAGCATAAATGCCTTTGCAAAATCCAAGAACACTATGAGGGTCATTTATCAAGCTGAAATACTTCTAAATCTGTGACTTCTCCCCGCTCACACCAGGTCTAAAAAAGTGGGCGTGGTGGGGGAAGGGGATTGGTCCTCAGTAGAAAAGGTCATAGAAAAGGGTCTGAATGTAAGACAGCTAGGAAGTTGTCTTACATTTAGAAGCGGCGCTGAATACGCCGAAGTTATGATGAGGCTGGGGCTTTATTAAGGCCAGCATCTAAAACACCCGTCGTAATAAATATGCCCCTATATACATTGCCGCTCCTCTGTCCAGGCTTTTACTCACCTCCTCTTTAAAACAAATCAGGTTAGTCTGACAACTTCTGTCCTTGGTAAACCCATGCTGCCTATCATTGATATTATTAACAGTCACATACTACTGTATATAGTCCTTTAAGTGTCCTTCAAACATTTTCCCACAACAGAATTTAAGCTAACTGGGCTATAATTACTTGGGGAAGACCTAGAAATCTGAATCTGTGCAGAACATTTGCCTTGTGTTAAGTCACTTGGAACTATGCGAGTAACTAGACAATATCTAAAAATCATGAACAGGGGCACCACAATAACTGAGTTCTTCATAAACTCTTGGCGGTAATTTATCTGGACCTGGAGATCTGTAAAGATGAACAACCCCTTTAAAGTATATCTTTTATTAAAAACAAAACTTTTGAGATGTCATAGTGACAAATCAAAAGTTTTGATTAGTGGGGATCTGGATTCTGAGACTATAAAGAAAGCAGAGAAAGAAGCGTTGACATAGAGCGGCCTTTTCCTTACTGCAAGGGACAGGCTAAACAGAAAGTCTATGGCTGCATGGACCATGGGAACATAGAGATGTTCATTGATTTCTATGAGACAGTGCTGTGAGCATTCACTGTAACCTGTATAGAGATTATTGTGCAGAGAAGGGGAGGAGGTGAGATGTGACTATCAACTATTGTGAACAGTGGATTCTGTGTTTTCTACAGTATATGTAGTTATTATCTTTCATTGCAATTTTGTCTATGATGGTAATGAGATGACTATAGAGGAAAGATCTCTACAGGACAGGAAATGTCCGTCTGTTATGAAGCTTAGTGGCCAGTGTTAAAATTGGCAAAGATTTCATGATTTTTCTATATATATAGTTAATGACTAGAGATGAGTGAATTTTTCAAAAATTCGATTAGCCGGTGTAGAAAACTGTGCCTTGCAGTAACACGCATAGGGAGTCTGCTCTGGTAGCGAAATAATACTGTGAGCCCGTATAACATTCAGAAGACAGGCGTCGCTCCTAAAATCACTACACACTTCACTTATGTGGGCAGTCACAGGGCCAAAACTGACCAAATAACTCCAGTATGAACTCAGCATTACAGGTCAATGTTAGCGCTAAGAAAAGCCCACTCCTTTTACACCGTCGTCAGCTGATTCCACATAGATGTCTACAGAACCTGTTCTATTAAACGCTTATACAAGTAGAGCCCGCCGAAAGAGTGGAGAGGGTGTCAGCAGTAAGTTTGTGTTGACATCATTGATTTTTTTGCCCTTCCTCTGATCCATCAGAACAATAACCCTCCAAAAATGGATCCTGTCTGTTGAGCATCCGCCTTCACTCGGTCAGCATTTGGTCATCAGTAATCCATAATTGCTAATGCCAAAGAAATAGGAGTGGATCCAAAACAGAGATGACACGTGAATGGAATATTTGCATGTCTCCTGTGTTTTGTACCCACTCCTGCTTTTGGCTACCAAATCATAAGGCAATTTTGATGGGACCATACAGACCTTGCAGCTGCTACAAAGGGAGGATCTGTTGTGCGTCTCATTTTTCCTTCCTTCTGATATATCAGAAGAAGGGTCAAATAAATCATGATGTCAGCCAGGCCGAAAGACAAAATAGTGAGCCAGTATCAGGCAGGTGGCAGCATCGGAATAGTAGCTGAGGCATGTAGCCAAGAGAAACTGGTCTCTTTTGTCAAAGTGTTGGTGTGGCACCATGGATGATCTAGTCTGATGCATCAGGCATTGGTGGGTGGAAATCCTGGCTGATTCACGCCTGATTCATCTTGACAAATGTCAGTCTCTCCCCATTTTGGGTGGACAGTCGAGTTCTTCTTGTGGTAACTATGGCCCCCGCCACACCAAACAACTGCTCTGATGCCACACTACTGGACGGACAGGACAGCTTTTCCAGGGCAAACTCTGCCAGCTGCTGCCACAAATCCAGTTTGGCTGCCCAGTAGCCCAATGCATCTTCAACTTGGGGGGGTCTGTGGATGGCACTGTTATGGGGGTCTGTGGATGGCACTGTTATGGGGGTCTGTGGATGGCACTGTTATGGGGGACTGTGGATGGCACTGTTATGGGGGTCTGTGGATGGCACTGTTATGAGGATCTGTGGATGACACTGTTATTGGGGACTGTTGATGGCACTGTTATTGGGGACTGTGGATGGCACTGTTATGGGGGATCTGTTGATGACACATAAATAGCATTTTATGCTATGTGTCATCCACATATCTCCCATAACATTGTCATGTCATCCACAGACTCCCATAACAGTGCCATCCACAAATCCCCATAACAGTGCTATCCATAGTGAGTTACGTTGTCAGCGCCTGCCAGCCAGCTCAGCCTCCTGCCTGCTGCTTGCTGGAAAGTTAATATCGTAAGTACAGGCTGCATAAAAGTCTACTGTTAGCATTGCCTGCAGTTAGGATTCCTACAGTGAGCGGGCCCGGTGTAGCAGAATACAGTGACTGCACCGGGCCCGCTGTAGTCACAGAGCTGGATGCCGGCCCCTCCTCCTTCATCCCTGCCTGATAATACACCCGCCACCGCGCTGCGCAGCAGCATATACAAACTGAAGTATTCGCCCCATAAGACGCACTGCCTTTTCCCCACCACTTTTGGGGGGGGGGGGGGAGTGCGTCTTATAGGGCAAAAAATATGTCTCTAGGGAGTATTACACTAGTAAAATCATAAACATCCATTCTACAGTTAATATTCCTAGAATTATGTTGGCATGATATGTAACTGTGGTTTTCACACACCATAGATAAATTGTGCTGTGAGCGGTTGAATACAAATATGTGGATTCGGATCAGCTTGTATGTCAAGCGCAGGATTCATTGCGAAGAAATAAAATTAAAGCTCTTGTGTTACCTCTGAATCCAAAATGATCACATGGAATATCCCAAAATGGCAAAATGTTAAAAAACTTTTAAAGGGGTTGTGTCACTTTAGCAAGTGGCATTTATTATGTAGAAAAAGGTAATACAAGCCACTCACTAATGTATTATTATCCATATTGCTTCCTTCGCTGGCTGGATTCAGTTTTCCATTACATTATACACTGCTTGTTTCCATAGTTACAGATCACGCTGTCATCCAGCAGCAGTGGCTGTGCTTGCACACTATAGGAAAAAGCACTAGCCTATGAGAGGTCCCACAGTCTCAGTCACTAAAGATGCCAGCACTTTTTCCTATAGTATGCAAGCATGGCCACCACTGCTGAATTGCAGGGTGGTCATAACCGTGGAAACGAGCAGTGTATAATGCAATGGAAAGCAGCGAAGGAAGCAATATGGATAATAATACATTTTTAAATGGCTTGTATTAGCTTTTTCTACATGATAAATGCCACTTGTTGAAGTGAGACACCCCTTTAAAGGGCATGTCCGGGTTCAGAGCTGAACACAGAGCTTCCACTTAGTAGTGTTCACGATGATGTCATGGGCTCGGATGGGCGAGCTTTAGCGCTGCCCTAGGCGTTTTACAGGCTAAGGCAGCGCTAAATCCCACCCATTAGTGCTGGTGATGTCGCCGGGCTCACTGCTAGGCGGAAGCATCGACCTAGCTTTACCCATGAAGAACCCGGTACGTCACTGGATCTCCAGAAAAAGCCCTTGTCCTGCATAATTCCACACAGGACAAGGGAGAGCATCGGAGCATGAAAAGTCAAAATGTGCCTGCAAGATGCCCCCACAGGCAAGAAAAAATTGAAGTTAATAAAATATTTTTATCTTATTTAAATACACTATTAATACATAAAATAATAGATCTGACAAAGACAACAAAAGAAATATCATGTCAATATCATGAATTTAATATATTCCTGGGAATACAAAGATATTCTCCTCTAGATGTGGTACATCTATAGCAAGAAAACCTTTATAAAATGTCATCTGATGGACCATGACGCAATTTTTATTTCTGTCGGGTTCATACGGAATCTAGCAGAAAAAAACCTACAAGTAAAACTGGCGGCGTACAGGGGTAACCTAGGGTTTGATAGATCCTCTACCACATTAGCTGGCTAAGAGAATATAAGATTTCATTGGCTGATGGTTGACATTCATTGCCAAAATAATTTGATGCTTACTCAAAAGCATTTAGTCCGAAGTCGTTAATGTGCAACATGTACGACAGAATAAATGTGGCCAATGGTTGCACAATTTTGAAGGAAATGCCTCATTTTTACCCGCAAAACCGTGCAGCCATTGACTGCCATGGGTGTATATTGTTCTGCCTTATCTGGCAGCCATCACATATAAACCTACCCTTAGGCTAGTTCAACACAACTGTTCTACCGGGACAGCGTGCCAGAGTTCATCGTATTCAGCATAGCCAGATATTACCTTTTCCAGCGAGAGCCCATTGACTATAATGGGACCAGGCAGGGATAAGGCCTTTTTTAGGCATTAGTGCCAAGATTCGGCCAGAAAAATACCGCTTCAAGCAGTGTTTTTTGCCTGGCCAAAACAGGCCCGAATCTCCAGCAGGTCCTATTATTGTCAATGGGCTCTGGTTGGGAAAGTTAGCATCCAGCTAAGCTGGATACGATAAACTCTGGCAGGCTGTTACTCTACCAGAACAGCCTGCTGGAACAGTTTAGAGCTAGTGTGAAACTAGCCTTACTCAACAACATCAAACTCACGTAGGCCTTAGGTGCCCCAGAAGTAAATCCTTTAGTAGGACTCTTACTGAGACAAGAGTTTTACTGTCATTGATTGTGCCATGTGCACACAAATAATTCAAAATTGGGAGTGCTGGTTGCAGAGTGCTGTTGCATTTTTTCTGTGTTTGTATGTATATTTCACGTGCACCTGCTTTCAGGGACATGCTGACTGACCCACTTATTTGTGTAGTATGTATTGGAGGTGTGGCAGGCTTCAGTTAGTCGTGCACACCTGACCAGTTCGCCTGCCCTAGAGGCTGGTTTTAATCAGAGTAAGTATAAAGCTGAGCTTTCTCCTACTAGTAGCCATTTTGGCTCCAGGAGGAGGACATGGTGGGCTCAGCGTGCATGTTGGTACCTGCATCCCTGGATCTAATGGAGGCTGTTATGGCACCAAACAGGGTTACTAAACAAGGTGGATCCAGCATGCATGCTGGGCCTGCACTCCCTCGATTTTATGTGGCTGTCATGGCCCATAATAGGTAGGATTTAGCGTTAGGACCACTCATTGAGGCGGTCTTGGCGCGGCGAGTGGCCTATTACATTTTGATCAAAATGTACACTGACGCCTCACTTTTCCAGCATACAGGCAGGGCAGAGTGCTGGTTGCAGAGTGCTGTTGCATTTTTTCAGTGTTTGTATCAAAATTAGGAACATTAGACATATTACAGTTATGACAATCATTTTTTACATAAGAAAGATTTTTATGTAGCACAGAAAAGTAGAAGCTTTCTTTTACTCTTACATAATTAGAGTAACATTCAAAAACACCATGATCAAGGGTAACACATTTTTGTCAATAATCTGAACAATTGATCAGGCTGGGGTCCTGGGTGTCACCTAATCTGAACAATTTGATATTGATGACCTATCATGAGGATAGATCATCAATATCACAATCTCATAAAATCTCTTTGCTTCTTATGTAACTGCAAAAAATTGTTGCCTGTAAAGACCAAAGTCTGCATGTTTTTTTCTGCCATCTTTGAGCGAAGGGTCAGTCACTGACCAAAAATTGTTAAAGGCTATGTACACCTTTGGGGAAATTTTATTTTATTATTGCATGGTACTCATTTTGAGCTAAAAATATGAAATCCGTTTTTGTGTACAGAGCTGAGCATTATAAGCACTCATTATAGCTCATTTATTATCTTACTGATACTGATGTGGCTTAAATAAGTGTTTATGACCTCTTAGTAGTTTAGAGATAAGGTTTATTAGAGGACCTGGCACAAAGTGAAAGTATCGTCACACAGTTAGAAAAAACGTTAAACATTGTGACAGAATGGTTTAATATTTTTTAATAAAGGCCATCTAAAAATATGATATTAAGCCAAAAATGAGTAAAATGAAATCATAGACAAAAATTGTATGGTGCACGTAGACTTTAAGTCTAACTACCTTAAAGGCTGATTCCTATCCCTCCATTGAGAACACATGCGTATCAAAAAGATATAAAATTACAGTTTTTTTATGTGCCATTACAGTTATCTTCAGTACTCTACCATACAATAACCTACTTTCACAAATGTTAAAATCCAATAAAAGCAAATACAGAGTAATATAAAAAAAGATAATATAAAATCAAAATTATTAACATGAAAACAGATCTCTGATCAATAACAATAAATGAGCTTAAAATATGGTACAAGCCATTTGCGTCTTCAAATGAACGCCATCAGTCGTGCCATATTTACCCTTCTATTTCACTTATTTGAGTTGTTATATATTATTACTGTGTACCAATTTTATAGCAACTAAGACATATTAGTCCAAAGTCTGTGGAGGAAGGAAGGCAATCATCATACTTCTCAGTTAGCTAGTTCCCTCTTGTACTTGTTAGCAAGTTCCACTCGTATGGAAGAGATGAAAAAATAGATTTTTCTTTAACTAGACTGTATAAGGAAGATCTATAACTACAATTAATTGATAAATATACAACTACCTGTGGTTTAATAAGCATGATGTTTTTCCGGGGGTGTAAAAATATACTTACACTGCCTTTGAAAAATGACTACAGTATAGACTGGATCATGTATAATTAATGTCATCATAATGATGTGTTGGAAAGCTGTACTACTTGCTACACACTAGTACGAATCCAGTAATACATAAAGTCAGCAGGTAAGGTACTACCCTGCAGCTCTACGACAGCCTTGTGATGGTACTGCCACTACGGCAAATTTACCTGCTGTACACTACTTCAATGTCCATATTAAAAAGACAAAAATCAACACAATTTCTACATATCCTGTTACGAAAGGTAAAACCAGCCACAGTTCTTTCATAAATATGGAGTTAGCAGTTAAAGGGTTAGTATTTATTGATGACCTTCCCTCCAGATAGGTCATACATATCTTATTGGTGGAGGTCCGACACCCAGCACCCCTGCCGATCAGCTCCATGTGAGCACTACATCCTCTTCATTACACTATGAGTCGTCTCCCCGTAGTGGCGGAGTAGTGTAATTACAAGTAGTTGCTCTAATCAAGTGAATAGGTACTTCTATTACACTGCTCTTCCAAGCCGACGGGCAGTGTAATGAAGAGGAAGTAGCCCTTACATGGAGTGTTGTCTCCTCTTCAAACAGCTGATCAGCAGGAGAGCCAAGAGTCAAAACCTTCCAGATGAGATACTGATGACGGATAGTTCATCAATAAATATTGCCAGCTAACTTTACCTTTCATCATGGGATATCTATAAGTTCTGTTGATGTTCGGCTTTGCCTGCACAACCCCTTTAACATCACATTTTTATTGAAACACTAGTTCTACTGTTCTGATACTTTTCCATGCGAATTTCATGCAGAACAATTGCAGAATAATACAGTACCTATTAGATTATTCAAATCTCATGTACACTTTGCTTTTATTCTTAGGTGTGGAAATTGACCTGCTGTGTGGATTCTGAAATCTGCAGCATGTCCTCTAGATAGGTCATCAGTATCTGATCCGTGAGGGTCTGACACCCAGGACCCCCACCGATCAACTGTTTGAGAAGGCACCAGTGCTCTCAGTAGCGCCTCAGCCTTCTCTCAGCTTTTCCTAGGCCGTATGATGTCACGTTGATTGGCCATGTGGCCTAGGCGCAGCTCAGCTGCAGTACCAAGCCTATCAAATGGACAGCGCTGTGCTTGGTGAGCTGAGAGAAAGTCGTGGCACAACTGTGAGCATCGCTGTCTTCTCAAGCAGTTGATTGGTGGGGGTCTCTGGTGTCAAACCCTCACCGATCAGATACTGATGACTTATCCAGGGCATAGGTCATAATTTGTAAAGTCTCAGAAAACCCTTTTAAGTTCATGTGGGTTTGACAGGCAGACTGAGATGAGCATAGTTGGGCCTTTATGTCTTCCCTGTAGATTTTTTTCTTTTACTTTTTAACAATTTTGCAGCAATACTGATTCAGCAATGAAATCATACCACTACTTTATACCATTCAGCCTCACTGAAAATGAACATTTCTCTCTATTTTGCCACGACAGCTACAATTGTCATCCAAAGCCTTCGCTATTAAAAGTGATTTTTAAAAGGATCATCTCTTTGATTTTTCGCCATGTACTGTTACAGATAATTTCTCATTGCATTTGCAATAAAAGGAATCTGGCTAAAATTGTACTATATGACCTTTGGATTAATAGCCCTGCCATTTGTCTGTCAAACTAATAGAGAGTTTGGGGAATTCTAGAGACTCATCTGGTTGCGATAGAATTTCCGCCTTTGTCTCTCTTCTCAGGACACTAATGGCTTTTTGTCAGCCCTCTTCACTCAGTGTATGAAATGTAGCCATTTGATTTTAGTCATCTATTAACTTCTAGCATTATGACAAGAACAATGCAGCCCCTAAAGAAGAGAAGTTCAGCCAGGCAGATTAAATTTCTGCAACTGCTTTACTAAGAAAGTGCTGTTTTTAATTGTCAGCAATGTTTCTCAGAGTGAAAAGTATCAATTACTAATTAAAACCGTCTACCTTGGCAATTGTGGAGTTCACAGAGCATGTAGATCAACATATTAATGATTGTGCTCATTGTGTTACTTTCTTTGCTTATTCATGTTCTTTTAATACATCTTTACCGTGGGTTCATTTATATTTATATGCTTTGTGCACAAATGTTATAATCCTTGTAGACCCAGTGAATGTGATATGCAACTGCAGTCCCTGTACGGAAACTACCCTGAAAATACAACTTGTTCCTGTTTGTTTTTTGTCTGCTGGGGAAGGCAGAATTTCTTTATTTCTTTCTGTCCTATACTCATGATGTCCTCAAGAGTGGAAGGGTATATTGCTTTAGAGTACCTGCATGTGCTGCAGATAGGTGTGTAGAAAATCTGAAACCGCACAAAAAAACACACATAAATCTGTACCATTAATCGCAATTTTTGTGCATTTTTTTGTGCATTTTTAGGTGTTGTGGTGCAGATTTTTGTGCAGAGTTTCTGTTTATGTAAACAACCCCATTGAAGTCTATGGGGCAAACCACTTTACAGAAGGTGCGGTATCACACAAAGAATTGTCATGCTGCAGATTTTAAAATCTGCACAACAGGTCAATTTCCGCAGCAAAGAAAAAAGTTTACTGTACATAAGATTTTTCAAATCCCATTCACTTTGCTGGTACTGTATACTCAAAATCCAGAGAAACCATGTGTAATCCGTACCGTGTGCAGCCACCCTTATGGTATTTTATCTTTTTATCTAAATACTGTATGTTTTTATATGTTTTTTTGTGATATTGGAAACATAATAAAACAGTTAAATTTTTGTTCAAGATTCTAGTTTTTGTGACCTGCAGGAATCGCTTAAAATGGCAACTAATATTTTACAGATCAGAAGGCAGTGAAGAAGGTATCTGTCACCAAAAAGGAATTATTTTTAGACCATTTATTTATTTAAAAAAATCTGACAATGCAGTTTTTATTTTATTTTATTTTAATTGTTTACTGTTCGTTAACACTGTCTACTATCCATTTACCCATAGCCATATAGTGTATGTTGCTGTCAATTTGATATTACTAATATTGCTTTGGAGTTAAAACGGTTTGAAAGGGGTTGAATATGGTCCTAGGAGACCCCAGAGTGTTATACACTACCGTTCAACACAATTGGGGCACTTTCTGTCCAGACTAAATTTATTGGGGCCAAATTAAACTTCCAATACATCATTCACAGTTCACACTTCTCATATGGAGAGGCAGGTCTTCCATAGTTTAGCAATTTCACAAATCATACAAGTCTCAGGATGCAAAAGTAGTTTGTAGGCCAAGACATTTCTGTAAAGCAATTTTCCTCACATTTAAATAAATTTTCCTCACTTCTCTATCCTACACTTAAGTATCCAGAAATAGGGGTACAACACTTCTCTTTCACCATGAAACCATGGGGCAGCCCCCAAGGTCAGACTAAGTTCTGCACCTTTTTCATAGGTCTCTGTACTCACAGTTAATAGTACTACAGGTTTCCACAGCAGGATGTAGTATAATGGGCATATCCGAATTCTATCTAAACACCAGAAGACTCATATCTCTTGAACAGGTTGGCTATGGAGCCTATGAACTTCTCTTTAAGTAGTCTATCTCCACAGAGCTTCTACATGCACCTCTTCTTAATACTGGAATGCTTTTCTATGTTACTTTGTCTCCACTTTTTTTTTCTCCACTTTCTTTCTGGTTGGTTTACTTCAAGAGCTGTTTTTCTGTATCTGCACACTTTACAGTCTAGACACTCACTGTCTCTACAGTGAATGCTTTGTCATCTAAATGCCTCCTCCCTAGCTGGCTGCTACGGCCTATCTATTGCTTTGCAGCAAGGATCTATACACTTACACTAAACCATAATCTTGAACCCCTTTTGCAGTGGAACTCTGCACTTCAATTTCTCTATCATCCAACCTGCATGACTATTACAGGAGATGCAGCATATTTGGCTTGATCTCCCCATCACCTCTTTAGCGCAGTCAGCAGTTTTGAGGGGTTAAAACTGTTTACAGACTCTTTAACACAAGAGACCCATAGTCAGTACGGAATAGAAAGAGAAAAATGTGCAAGGAGCCTGTGCAGCTGCACACAGATTGCATATAGTTCCACATTATAGATAAGTCGGCACTGCTGTGGCTCTGTATGGTGCCTTTATTTAGTAACAAATTCCCAACTTCTATTTTACCATATGCAATTGAATATAATTATTTTTTGCGATGGTTCCACAGATTGCACAATAGAGTGTCATATTAAGGATCTATGCAGCACAGCTCTGTAACACAGTCATGTGTATGAGCCCTAAGCAAAAGGGAAAAAAATAGTCAAATTAAAATAAGCAAAAAAAATATAAAATAGCAAGCCATGCATATTATAACAAGCTGCACAGATTGTGAAATACAGTAGAGCAAAGAAAATAAAATAAAAAAGTCATTAGCATTGGATATGAATGATTTATCAGGGGTTCAATTACGGTTCACTGAATAGTATATAACTTACCCCCTTCTGATTCTTAAAAAAAAGAAACAGGAAATATGACAAAACATAGGTGCAATGCATTAAAGATTGCCTTCCTATAACATCTGGTGGTGCTAATAACACCTGTTTAATTACTTGAAAGTAAAAAGAAAGCTGTTCATTAAGCATTTTCCTAGTCATTAAACTTGAGTTATTTGAGCTGGCGAAAGGTATAAGAAATTACTGATGGCTTTCTTAAGGCAGCACGCTTCACATGTTGGAAGTCAAACAAAGTTTTATGCAGGAACTTAAAGTGTTTTTGTGTCCTCTTCTAAAAGTCTCGTTTACAATACATCTTTTCACTGTTCTAAACCGCAAGTAATCTGATCTTCCATCAAAACCACTTAGTGCTCCACTTGCACATGCTGCCGTTTTTCCGATTTTAGTCACCTGTAAAAAGTAAATTAGTAATTTATTCTTTGAAACTTTTAGACATTGCCAATTAATGCAACCTGGGTTTTCGCAACCTCAACATGAATGAACATGAGTTTAACTCTCATGGTAGTACGCATAGCCTCTATGGGGCCCAGCAGCTAAGGAAGACATAATATGATGCAGTTATTGCTCAACATGGATAATGGGATAGGAAAGAAGGGACAAAGGAATATTTAAAGGGGTTTACCACTTTATAAAAAAAAAAAATAAGAAAAGGAAATTAACCTTAAATTGGCCCTCCCATTAAAAAAACATTTTTGTAATAACTGGGGAACAAACAGAACACTGACATAGTTGTCATGAACCAGTGGGTGTGAATCCATTGTGCCACGTGTCCTACCTCCTCTAAGGGTGTTTTCTAAGTGAACCCCTCATTCTTTGCAGTACCCCTGATGGTGGGGATAAACTTTCCTGAGGGGAACACCAGGTTGCTAACTTTTGAGAAGGATTGGCATATGAGGCATCTGGTGCAGGCAGACTGGAGGGTACCAGAAATGTCGGACTGGGGTGCCTGTGGCCCACTAGTAAAATTTCCCTGCTCATATAGCAGCAAACTGCTACCAGATGATTGAATATGGGGGTCCCTGTAGCAACTTTGAGAAGGTAGGTCCTGGGAAAAAGAAGATACTGGGGAAAAGAAGATGACCTTCCAGTGAATTCTTATCATATAACTTTTGTCGTTTGACCATCATGACTAGTGTTGAGCGAAGTGAAGTATTCGAAGTGGAATTTGATCTGAAGTTTAGGAAAACAAAATTTGCAAAAAAGCCGAATTTCCTCATGATTCGTGGTAATAAACCAGGTTTTCCTAAAATGGCAGCTGTACGTGTTAAAAGCTGAAAGCAAGAAACCCAGGAACGCGAGATTGCCCATAATGCCATGCAGCCAGCCAATCCACAGATAGCCATCCCCTGTGATGTTACAGTGCTATAAAAGCCTTATCCCACGCAGTTTCTGCCATTGTCCTGTGAGCTGAGAATAGGGAGAGATGCGACAAGCACTTATGTGCTAGGGACAGTGTTGCTGCAATAATCCAGCGGCCATGTTTAATCCATCCACCATGTTCTGCCATCTTGTTTTAACACTAATAATTCAAAAAGTGAAATACCATTAGGTTCATAGTAGGAAGGGATCCCGGACCTTATGAAGGGATCCATATGGGATTAGGGTCATCTATGTTGTAGATCCCTCAATTTTATTTCTTTGATGTAGGTTTTCCCACCTCAATGCTTTGTAGCATCTCTGGTACCATCACACTGGAAGACAGAGGCTGCTGCGTACATGCTCCGGCTCCCCCCGGCGGGGGGGGAAGCACAGCCGGATGACCACGGCATCTGAAGTGTTAAAAGTCCACAACCGGCATTACTGCTCGTCGCAGACATTAGTGCTGGGTGTCTACTCTTTAAAATAGTAGACACCCGGCTGCACACACGAGCAGGTTCCATTTTTTAATGTCTGCCAATGTAAAATTACTGTCAGTGGTCAAACTGAGATTGGGCCACCAAGTGGGAAGAATATAACTAGGCAGAGTGGCCTGGGTATACCTGGTTTATAGCGATTCATGATGAATCAATTCGTAATAAATTTTATTTCTTGGTGAACTTCGGCAAAGCTGCCGAATCAGATTTTTCAAAACTTCGCTCATCTCTAATGACGACCATTATCAGCTGTTCAGTAGATGAACAAATCCTTATATCATCACATATCATGCTGTTGTTTCAGCTAAAATTTCTGAATCACTTGTCATGAATGTACCTGAAGAATAAAACTATTTATGACCAGTATATAACTTGTATCTTGCATCAGTTTTCTTCTCTGCATGCTCAATATTTACTTGTCAGAACAGGATGAGTGGAGACTAGCTGCTATGATAACTCATATGCACTGCACAAACAGAGAAGAGGATATCCTGCTCCACTGCAGCACACAGTCAAAAGCTACAGCCTGCTGAACATTATTGACTTAGAAAACCTACTAGAGCCATCATCAGTAGTGTCTCTGTTGGTGCTTTTGCTCTCTCTATCTCTCTCTCTCTCTCTCTCTATCTCTTTCTCGCTTTCCCTCTCTCTCTCCCCCCTTTCTCCATTGTTGAAATTGTCTATGGGCAGCACCTGCATAATCCATCCTCATCTCGGCCTCTCTCAAGGCAGATTTCACCAGTGAAATGTGAGTGAAGAGTGCAAAAAGCAGAGGGGAAGAGATTAGGAATCTGATAAGTGGAAAAAGAGGCATTTTCCTCAATAATATCTATTACAAAGATCCTTACAATTGCTTGCACTTTGGAGTTATTCAATGTTCACTGAAACAACAGTGACCATTTAACAAATGGTCTGATGATATATCCATTCCAGGTTCCATTACATATTCCCTAAAAAATGTCAGAAAAGGTAGTGTAGCATGCAGTGTTACTTTTTTTTAGTAAAACTGTAGACATGGTAGCAAAAACCCGTCATGCCCCATTAGAGTCAAAGGGGTCCATCACCATTGTTGATGCCCCATCATATGACAGATTCACCACTGCCGTTGTTTTAATTTCTTGTTCCTATGATGGATGACAAAAATGGAAATATGATGTGAACATACATTATTGATCAGTTTGCCTCTGCTTCCACATTTTTTTAGTCATATTCCATTAAATTGAATGATAGGAAGAAAACTGACAATGTCAAATCATGTAAAAACCTGATCATGACGATTATGAAGACTGATGGATATAGCACACTTTGGTATCAATCTAAGTCCTCTAGAAATCATAGGGTCAGTAGACTGATCTGTCATCAGTCTTGTGTTTTTCAAGAAAATCATGCAAAAACCAGTGGATGTACCATAAAAAGCAGCCACCAATAGGAAAATATTGCAAAAAAAAGCATAAACTTTTAGAGACCATATTGACTCTCAAATTCTTGGACTTTTTTCAGCCCAGTTTCAATATTTTATTTCATGTAATTTGCTAATTGATTAATGTAATCCATTGATTCATTTAAATCTTTTTATGTAATATCTGGATCAAATTTCTGGGTCTATAACTGATCCTAAATAACTGATAACTAAATAATTAATAACTAAATTAATATAGTAAATACATTTTAGAAATTGATATTGTGTCTATAAATGGAAAAAGGGTTAATTCAGAAAGTAGGTTAAAGTAACAGTTGCACATGTTATAATTTGGAATTATCTGCACATTCACAAATAGCTCACATTGATGAACTTAAATCATGCTTAAGCTTAATGCATCACACAATTGGAATTAAGGGAATCCCAGCATGTGTTTATGGAGATTATGTCAGCTGTAGGGACCTCTTTAACAAATTAATGCAGGAATCACAGCAGTGGACATGACAAGTGGCAGCAATGTTCACAGTGAATCACACAAAAATAGCACAAGTAGAAATCAACCAGTGCTACCAGGGCTCATTAAAAATGCTTTCCTGTTAGGAGAAAGATCACAAAGGAGGAAACTATGGTTTTTGTGTGTTTTTTTGTTTGTTTGTTTCTTTTTAATTTAAAAAAAGCTTAACAAAAATTGAATTACATTCAGTTGACATCATGTATGTCATGCTCGTTGGTGCCCAAAAACTTTAAAGAACACCTGTAAGCAGAGTCAACCCTAAACCCGGTGGGGTGAACCTGCTGATTAAAATATTACCTATATTGTGAAAATCATTGTGGCATTCAAAAGTAAGAAGGTGGTTATTTTGTATGCTAATGAGGACCTCAGTGCACCTCAGAGCCTTAGTTTTCCAGTATAGGCTATCCCCCCTCAGTGCACTAAAGCCCTTATTTGCATAAAGAATAAAAGTCATTTTTTTCCGGTAATACTGCAAGCGATTTCCACAAAGCAGGTTTTATTTCAATCAGCAGGATAAACCCTAACAGCAGTATTCCAGGTTTAATCTCTTAAGGATGGCCCAATTTCTGTTTATGTGTTTTAGTTTATTTTTCCTTTTTACCTTCCAAAGGCTGCAAAGTTTACATTTTTCATTCACATAGCCATATGAGGGATTTACTGCAGGACAAGTTTATTGTGGTACTATTTAATTTAACATATCTTATAGTGGTCATATATTGAAAATAAATGCAATTTTACAAAGGTTGTTTGGGTTTTGTTATTATGTTGATTAAGTGATAGGACATCTTTATTCTATGGGTCTGTACAAAATTTGTATGTTAAGTTTTTCTACTATCAAAAAAAGTTTTGAAAACCTTTGAAAAATAAAAATTTTCTTTGCATCATCATTTTCTGATATGCAAAACTTTTTTATTTTTCTGTCTACAGAGCTCTGTGATGGCTTGTTCTTTGTTGGGAAAACTGTAGTTTTTATTACCATTTTGGGGTATGAATGACTTTTCGATCTCTTTTCAGTCAATTTTTTAAGGGGACAAGGTGACCAAAAATGTTGAATTACACATTTTTATTTTTTCATTTTTGAATATGTGTATGAAAATAAAAAACTCAGCTTCCTATAATTTACCTGTTAGAAATGGAATTAACAGACTAGTTTGGCTCGCTCCAGTGTTAGGCTATGTGAATTATCTGTCTCTCATTTATAGGTACTGTTCTCCCTCTGTTGGGCATGTAACAGATATACAGCATGTGCAGACTTAATACGCAGTGGATTCGTTCGTACAGGGAAGGCTTTTGGGAGCTCACAACTTCTAAATCAAAATGTAGAGATAGATTAAATTGTGATTTTCCATGCAGAGTATTGCACAGAGAGTAAATGATATGAAATACAAAACAAAATGAATTGACATATCATACTTTTTTAACCCTTATCACATGTACAAAACATTCTAAAATACGTATTTTCTGTTTAGGATTTTTATGTACATTTACATTTTCGGTTCCTAATAAAGTAGAAGGGATGTACTTTATATAACAGAGCTTAATTTCTTAACGGTATGATAAGGTAGTAGATTTAACGGAAGTTCTTTGCAGAACTACAAAACGAACATGATGGTATCACAATGATTTTATTCAAGGAGCATGGAACTTAATATCAAAACATAAAGAGGTATTCCAGTTTTTATTGTTTTATTTATTTGTTTATTTAATAGGAAATAATACAATTTTCTAATATACAAACATGTACAGTGCATTGGGAAAGTTTTTTGGCACTTTTTTCACATTTTGTTATGATGCGGCCCTGTCCTAAAATAAAACAAAAATGAAAGCTTCCCCACCATCCATCTGCATTAATACCATACAATGAGAAAGTAAAAAGAAAATTTTCGCTAAATTATTAAACAAGAAAAACTAAAATTTTGCATGGTTATAAGTATTCAGACCCTGTGCTTTGACACTTGAAATTTATCTCTGGGTCCTTTCCGTTTCTCTTAATTATCTTTGAGATGTTTCTACACCTTTAGATTGGAGTCCACCTGCCGTAAATTACATTGATTGGACATGATTTGGGAAGATACATCGCTGTCTATATAAGGTCTCACAGATGACAATGCATATCAGAGCAAAAACCAAGCCATAAGGAGGAAGGAACTGTCTGTACAGCTCAGAAACAGAATTATGTGGAGGCACAGATCTGGTGAAGGTATTAAAAATGTCTGCTGCACTGAACGTTCACAAGGACACAGTGGCCTCCATAATTCTTAAATGGAAGAAGTTTGGAACAAACAGGACTGTTCCTAGAACTGGCTGCCCACCAAACTAAATAATCAGGGGGAAAGGGCTTTGGTAAGGGAGATGATCAAGAAACCAATGGCCACTCTGGCTGGGCTCCAAAGATCCTGTGTGCGGATGGGAGAACTTCACTTCACCATTCCACCAATCTGAGCTGGCCGGAAAATAAACTTCTCCTTAGAGGACAAATGAAATTTTGCAAAAAAAAAACCTAAAGTACTCTTAGACTGTGCGAAACAAGATTCTCTCGTCTGATGCAACCACTGTTGAACTTTTTGGCCTCAGATCTAAACATCATGTCTGGAGGAAACCAGGCACTGCTCATTACCTGCCCAATACCATTCCTAATGTGAAGCATGGTGGTTGCAGCATCATGGTGTGGGGGTCTATTTCAGTGACTAGGAGAGGGAGACTGGCCAAGGTTGAGGGAAAGCTGATTAGAGAAAAATATAGAGATATTGTTAATGAAAACCTGAACCCAGAGTGCTCTGGACCTTAGAATGGGCGGAAGGTCCAGGTTCCAACAAGATAATGACCCTAAGCACACAGCCAAGGCAACACCATAGTTGGTGAGGGACAACTCTGTGAATGTCCCTGGGTTTCCCAACCAAGCTCTAACTTAAACGCTGAAAATAAAGCTTGTTGAAAGGCTGCAGGGAAGCCAATCAACAAGCTTTTAAGCTTTGGGCACTTAGAAGCCATCACAGCCATCCCTTCTAATGGCATGGCTGTGATTATCCAGTGTATCATGTGACCCAGCCTCTATATAAGCTGGATCACGTGTAGCACTGCCTATCATCTCTGAGTAGTACAGGAACAGGAAGCAGGCAGCTGAAGTGAGGGAGAGTGTTAGGAATCTCATCTGGCTGTTAATTCTGTGGGT
Organism: Bufotes viridis; assembly: GCA_033119425.1. Lineage (NCBI taxonomy): Eukaryota > Metazoa > Chordata > Amphibia > Anura > Bufonidae > Bufotes > Bufotes viridis. The sequence goes on along the minus strand of CM065596.1, from coordinate 42,355,452 downwards.
TACCTATAGTGATATTTTTGTGGGCGCAATACACCATCTTTGCACCCCTGACACAGAAAGATAATAGTAAATCTGGCTGATAATTCTGTGGGTGACCTACAGCGATTTTTGTGGGTGCAACACAACATCTTTGTACTCCTGACACACAAATATAATAGTTAATCCGTCTGTAATTTTGGTGGGTGACATACACATTTTTTGTGTGAAGTAAACCTGCACTGCATACGTGACAGGGAAATTAATATAGTTATTCCGTCTGTTAGTTAGGTGGGCAACATATACCCATTAATTATGTGAAGTACACCTGCACTGCATACATGACAGTGAAATAAATATAGTCAATCCGTCTGTTAGTTAGGTGGGCAACATATACCCATTTATTGTGTGAAGTACATCTGCACCGCTTCCTCCTCTACCACCTCCTCATCCGGTCAGCGTAACACCTTTACCACCAACTTCAGCACAGCCAGCAGGCTGTTTTAAAACTCATCTGTTTGGGGGAAAAAGCCCACACCGCACAGGAGCTTTGGACGGGCATGGAACAACAGACATGGAAATAAATATAGATAATCCGTCTGTTAGTTAGGTGGGCGACATATACCCATTTATTGTGTGAAGTACACCTGCACTGCATACATGACAGGGAAATAAATCTAGTTAATCCATCTGTCATATCGGTGGGTGACATATACCAATTGTTTGTGCGGGGTACACCTGCACTGCATACGTGACAGGGAAATAAATATAGTTAATCCGTCTGTTAGTTAGGTGGGCGATATATACCCGTTTATTGTGTAAAGCACAAGTGCACTGCATACATGACAGGGAAAATAATATAGTTAATCCGTCTGTTAGATTGCTGGGTGACATCTAACCAATTTTTGTGTGAGGTACACCTGCACTGCATACATGACAGAGAAATTAATATAGTTAATCCGTCTGTTAGTTCAGTGGATGAACTCAAAGAATGAGGACAGCATCAAATAAGGGACGTGGCCCTGGTCATGGTGCTGCTGGTGTTGATAGAGCTCCTGTTGCTGGGAGGGGACGTGGTCAATATGTGCCAGCTACACGCCCAAATGAAACACCTTCCTCAGGTGCACATAGGCAACAGAACATTCAGAGTTATTTTGTAGGCCCGAATACCGGTGTACGAATGGTGAGGCTAGAACAAGTAGAGGCGATAGCAGATTGGGTGGCTAACAGTGCTTCCAGTTCCTTCACATTGTCTCCCACCCGGTCCCCTGCTGAATGCGCAGAGTTGGCATCGGCAATCCCTGGGCATCTGTCTTTCACCTCACCCTCTTGCAAATCAGCCAAGCAGTCTGAGCCCCGAGTCATGCATCAGTCTCTTATGCTTTTTGATGACTCTGCTAGCAGGGTATACATGGGACGTCCAAATAGCCCTGCCCCAGAAGTGGAGGAGATTGAGTGCACCGATGCCCAACCACTTATGTTTCAGGATGTGAACATGGGAGGACCACCACAGCACATCTCTGATGAAGACAAAACACAGGTGCCAACTGCTGCGGCTTTCTGCAGTGTGCAGACCGGCAAGGAGGGCAGGGGTGAAGAGTGGGTGGAAGATGATATGGAGAATGATGAGGTCCTAGACCCCACATGGAATCAAGGTCATGAGAGTGACGTGTGCAGTTCGGAGGAAAAGGTGGTGGTCACACAGCGCCAGCCGCACAGCAAAAGAGGGCGCAGTGTGCAAAAGCAGAGTGGCCGTCCCCTAGCCAGTACGCTTGCTACTGCCCACCGCAGCCAGGGACTGAGCACATCAAAGACAGCTCTAAGGAGTTCCCTGGCATGGCAGTTCTTTAAAGAATGTGCTGACGACAAGATGCGAGTGGTTTGCACGCTGTGCGATCAAAGCCTGAAGCGAAGCATTAATGTTCTTAACCTGAGCACCATCTGCATGGCCAGGCATCTAAATGCAAAGCACGAGCTTCAGTGGAGTAAACACCTCAAAAACCAGGAAAGATCTCAGTCTCCTCCTGCTCCCTCTTATGCTGCAGTCTCAGCCTCTTCTTCCACCACTGGAGTGACAGTGGCATCTGCCACGCCGCAAACAGAGGATGTGGCAGCAATGCCACCACCTCCATCAGCAAGCATCTTCACAATGTGAAGAGGAGGAGGAAGAGGTATAATTTCCACGGTTATCAGGCCAGTCATTCACAAGTGGAGGGTGGGTTCTTACACCAACAGAAGCCAGATACACAATTGTCCAGCCATGGCACAGTTCTGGAGGATGATGAGGAGGAGGAACTATGTTCACAGCAGGGTGGCACCCAAAGCAGCTCATGGACATCACTGGAGCATGGCTGGGGGAATACAGAGGACACAGACGATACACCTCCCACAGAGGACAAGTTGCCGCATTCTAACCAGTGCTGATTAATGGGTGGCCACCCTGCTGGATCCCTGCTACAAGGACAATGTGCCATCCTTAATTCCGTCACTGGGGCATGATCCGAAGATGTACGAGTACAAGCGCATGCTGGTAGACACGCTGCTGATGGCAATCCCACCTGATCCCTCTGGCTCAGTGGAAGCACAAGGCGAAGGCAGAGGAGGGGGAAGAAGTCGCCAATGCAGCTGGGGCAGTGGCAGCACCTCAGAAGTAAGGGTTAGCATGGCCGAAATGTGGAAAGGCTTTGTCAGCACGCCACAACAACCAGCACCACCAGCTGATATGGAACCTCTTAGCAGGAGGCAGCATTTCAGCAACATGGTGGAACAGTATGTGTGCACATGCCTACACGTATTGACTGATGGGTCTGCCCCATTCAACTTCTGGGTCTCCAAATTGGGCACATGGCCTGAGCTTGCCCTTTACGACCTAGAGGTGCTGGTCTGCCCTGTGGTCAGTGTGTTGTTCAAACGTGTGTTTAGCACAGCAGAGGGGTTGATTACAGACACGCGCAGCCGCCTATCTACAGCCAATGTGGACAAGCTCACGTTCATTAAAATGAACAAAATAAAAAAAATCAATTAATAAAGAGAAAAAAATGTAAAATAAAAAAACTACAAAAACAGCGTTGGCTACCTCCTCCACCTCTACCACCGATTCCACCTACACCGCCACCTCCACTGCCTCCTCAACCTCCGCCTCCTAGTTCAAGATAATTTTTTTTTCTTTTTTTAATTTTTATGTTATTTTAAGTCATTTCCCTATCCACATTTGTTTGCAGGACAATTGTCCTGCTCTTACCCCATTTTGCATCTTTCTGCAGCCCTCTAGCCCTTTATATTACTTTTTTAGAGCCATTTTAGTGCCCCAAAGTTTGGGTCTCTATTGACTTTAATGCGGTTCGGGTTCGGGGTTAAGTTCGGGTCAAGTTCGGGGCCCGAACTCGAACTTTGCGGCAAAGTTCGGCCAAACCCGGCGAACCCGAACTTCCAGGTGTTCGCTAAACCCTAATAAACAGCGCTTATTGTGGGAAAATAAAAGTGTCCACCAACTAGCACAACAAGGGTGTCCTCCCTCTCCTCCTTTCTTTTGTTGCAGCCAGCTTCCATTTATGTGCAGCACAGTGTCCATGTCATCGTTATCATTAGTAACTGCTTTTTCTGCTCGAAATACTGCTTCTCCTCCTTCTCCATTCCCTCATCAGCCATCTATAATGGAATGTGTGGCCAAGAATTAACTCTACACAGCCAGCAATCCGCCAGTGTAGAAGATTAACTCTCACCTAGCAATGCTGCTGGCGGTGCAGTCACTGCCATACCACTTAGTGGATTCTGCTGCCTGTAGGGAGTTAATGGCATGATCTTAGCCTCACTAGAGAATACCTAGCCACAATTATTTCTGCAGAAAAGCTATACCTGCCTTGTAGTCTCATGTGGCAGAGAACATATACCGTTCCTTGCAATTCTTGCTGCCCAGCAGGGTGCACACCACGATGGATAGCTAAAGCAGCGGTTACAGGTAGGGACAGTACATGTCTTTCACAGTCCACGGGTCAATGTTTTTCATGACAATACAAAGTCCTATTAACACCTCCACATGTTGGCCTGGTGCCCACAACAGGTGTATATCTGCGTCCTTCACCTCATCCTCCATGGACATCCTCCTGTCTCCAACCACAGCAGGGTAGAGAGTCACTTGCACTCCCTCCTATCATATGTGTGAATACTTGCCATGTTGTATGAGTGCAAATCAGCCTGGGCAAGAGTGGACACATACATTAGCGATCTCTTGCTAAAGTGTATCAAACAGCAGACAACCTGCTGGCTGTCTCCATTCCAATTTCAACTGGGCTAGGTGGTCAATGTCAATGGCAGAAACATTGCACTGCATTTTGGGGAAATAAGACATGCTCCCTATATGGTGTACATTGATCAATTTAGTTGTGCAATACTTTTTGAAAAAATACAGTGACTTTACGAGGGTGCTGGCCATGTCCTGGAGACTATCCCTGTATTTAAGCCATTTTTATGTGTCAGAGAAGGCCACCCTGGACTTGCAGGGACAGAACAGTATGCCACTGCAGCACTTGATTCGCCATGCTCCACCTTGCATATGCTGGTGCATCTGTACAAGCAACATAAAGCATTGTGAAAGTCCCATGGAGACGGTTGAGTGGCTACCACTAGAAGAGCAGGAGAAGGAGTCTGTTGTGGAGGAAGAGTGGGAGGTTGATGATGTTGACCAATCATCTTAGTAGAGGGAAGAACTGGTTCCTCAGGCACTCTGGCAGGAATGGCAAGCTTTATGCTTCCTTGCTTACATGAACCCATGCAGAATAAGTCCCTGTTTCTTATGACAATAACGTGTATTTTGGAAGCTTAGTTCCAACAAGCCACTGTTTTTTTCCCATAACACTGTGTGTGTCTAACAGGAACCTTTCACCGTAAAAAGGCAATGTAAGTTACAGGCAGCATATTATAGAGCATAAGAAGATGAGCAGATTGATGGTTTTACAGAAAAAGATTCAGTATAACTTGTCCTTTATTCATTCAAATAAACTCTAAAGTTACAAAAAAAGACATTTAAAAAAAATTGAGTCCTATGACATATAAGAAAGTCAAATACTAATTATTAGGCCAATTGGAGCATATTAGAATCTTGTAGAATGAATTCGGGTCTGAATCAAATTTTTTTTTTAAAATTGCAGAATCAAACAAGACACAAGATGAATTTCAAGAAATTCACTCATCTCTAGTCTAAGGACTTATGTTGATGCAATATTTTAGTTTTTCCTTTTCAATAAATTATTTTAAACATACTGGGGCACATTTATTATATACTAGCGGCGTATGCTGGTCTAGGATAAACAGGCCCACTGCAGACTGCCACCAGGTCGTTCCACCTGGGGAAAAAAGTAACTTTGTGCCATTGCTACTATCCACGAAGGCCCCTAGAGCTAAGACAGAGGCCCACCCAGAGCTAAATTTTAAGTTTTACATCAAAGGTCCTGAATACTTATGCCCATGTGAAATCTTTGTTCTTCTTTTTTAATACATTTGCAAAAAATCCTAAATTCTGTTTTCACTTTAAGGGGTATTGAGTGTAGACTAATGTGGGAAAACTTGAATTCTTTTTTTTTTGTTTTGTTTTTTTAGCACAAGGCTGCACACAGGACACATCCAGATAAGTAAAAAGAACTAGTGGTGGAATCATGATTTTTATTGTGATTATTACTATAACTACATTACTGTATATATTCAAATACTGGTGCTGTTGTAAAATGGCTGCTTGTCTCCTGGGGCGTGTGGGCCTCATAGCTGCCATATTTACACTGGACGATTCACAGTTTTTGTCGCCACAAGAAAAATAATAAAAATTCATTATCACCGTAATCATACTGACCTGGAGAAGAAAAGGCACAGAACAGTTTTACACATGGGAAACTCCACAATCACAAAACCCATAAAACTGTGGCAGAATTGCATTTCTTTTTCAATTATGCAACAGTAAATTGTGCCATTAGAAAGTACAACTTTTTCCACAAAAAACAAGCCTATGTGAATGGAAAAATATAAACGTTAGGGCTTTGGGAAGGCAGGGAGTAAAAAACGAAAGTACAAAAAAGGAAAATTTCCCAGGGTAGAAAGGTTAATTGGAATTTTTATGGTCTTTTATATTAAGTGTAGGATTTATCAATTGTAGGACATTAGTGAATGGACTCCTGGATAAAATGAAGTGTACTCTATCAGTATAGATCATTATCATTTGTGCTTAGCGTACCTTTCAGGCATAAAAAGGAGTGCAGCATTTTATTAGATATAATTATGACTAATGACCTTATGTCACATGGCTGCATTCAAGGTGCAATAATACATTGTATAGATATACTATAATTGAACGGCCAAGTATCCTAGCCTACGCAATGTATGAAATGGAGTAGTAGTGTTCCGTAATCGCCAGTACATTGAGTGGTTCAGTAACGGTCCTCACAGTCATCAAGATGCCTTTCTTGTTACATTATTCTCTTAACTAATTTATCTGCCAGGAATGGGTCCCTTTGACCTACCCACACATCTTTTCAACTTCTCCAGCCATGAATATATAGCTTTGTTGCTTGTATTCAATAAACTCATTAGCCTGATGGGTCAAGGTTGGGTCTACCAACACACAAGCTGAATACTCATTAATAATAGCCTGATATATGTTTCATACTTATAACATTCAGATACCATTGAACAGATTACTATTTTGTAACTACTGGCCCTCCAGTGTTGAAAAACGATTGCGACAGATTTGAATTTTTGTTCATGTATTTTTTTTTTTAGCCATTGAACCCCTGCTTCCATGCTTCATGAATGGAGCCTTTGAATAAAAAGGGCAAATATGATTTATGCTGCTGGGTGTAGTGTTGGGGTCTTTAAATAAAAGACTAAAATAAATAGCACCCATTAAAGCGATCATAGTGTTGTAACACAAATTGTGTTTATTATGCTAATGGAACATGAAATTAAGAAAAAGACCTTTATGCCGGTGGAATTAATTAATGAGTTTTATGAAGGCATTGGGATGTAATTTATTTCTAGATAAGTAAGTGTAATTTGCTGTTCCACGGGTCTCTGCAATGCTGATTGTAATAGTTATTTCTGCAGATGTGTTACTCACAGCGTGTCTTTCCATTAGAACTGAGCACCTCATTATATAAACCTCACCTAATTAAACATAATACAATGTTGACTTCATACAAGCCCTTTCAAAGCCAGACACTTTAATAACAATAGTCTATATAGGGCAGCATAGATACATTATTCTCCCCTTTTTTTCTTTGTAAAATCCCAACCTTGAGATGGGTCTTCATTTATATTATCAATTAACTTCTAATTCATCAGTATTTTACCCCATGTCTGACCTCATTATCTAAAGGCTTAAAAATAACCTACTGTAATTCCTGGTCATATATTAAGTCATGAAATTTTAGTAAGTTCTTGTCTGAATACCACAAACATAAGGGTCTGCTCATACTTGCATTTGGGGGTTTTATACAGAGTTCCATTGGGATTTCATTGGTCTTTCTGCTATTGTGAACAGAAAGAACAAAGCACTCTTAAATTAGTTCTCTAGGAATAATCAGTTTTAAAGGGGTTGCCAGGGCTTTTTCTATTGATGACTAGTGATGAGCTGCATAGGCAATATTCGAATTCACGATATTTCGTGAATTTTTGGCCGAATATTCGCCATAAATTTGAAAATTCAAGAATTTGCGATCTCCAGTTATTATTGACTAAATTGCGAAAATCGGCAATGTAATATATTCATAATAAAAATTTGCGATTAGAATATTCGCGATCAACACTAAGGGGTAGGCAACTTTCCTATTGGTTGCTGGGGATGTTGCTAAGTGCCGATATTCGCGATAAATTTGCGATTAGAATATTTGCGAATATGAATATATAGTGCTATATTCTAAATATTCGCAAATTCTCGAAGTGGCGATATTCGCGATTAAAATTCGCCATTCGAATGTTCACGATCAACACTATTGATGATTACCGTTAGGGTGCTACAAAGGTGTATTACTGCCTGACCGCTTCTGGTCATTGCCGTAGAGAGCAGCAGCGGTGAGCAGGAAGAGAGAAGGGAGACGGCGCGTGCAATTTTCATATACTCCAGAATGTTATGAAGAGTGATCACAGGAATTGCATAGTCCTTCTTTGCCATGAAAGTTAACTTAGTCCCAAAAAAAACCTTTCCTCTGCATTACATTGCTGTCATTAAAGGACCTGCTGAGATCATTTCAGTAATCATCTTGTTAACTCAGGTGAGAATGTTGACGAGCACAAGGCTGGAGATCATTATGTCAGGCTGATGGGGTTAAAATGGCAGACTTGACATGTTAAAAGGAGGGTGATGCTTGAAATCATTGTTCTTCCATTGTTAACCATGGTGACCTGCAAAGAAACGCGTGCAGCCATCATTGCGTTGCATAAAAATAGCTTCACAGGCAAGGATATTGTGGCTACTAAGATTGCACCTCAATCAACAATTTATAGGATCATCAAGAACTTCCAGGAAAGATGTTTAACTCTTGTGAAGAAGACTTCAGGGCGTCCAAGAAAGTCCAGCAAGCGCCAGGATTGTCTCCTAAAGAGGATTCAGCTGCGGGATCGGAGTTCCACCAGTGCAGAGCTTGCTCAGGAATGACAGCAGGCAGGTGTGAGCGCATCTGCACGCACAGTGAGACTTTTGGAAGATGGCCTGGTGTCAAGAAGGGGAGCAAAGAAGCCACTTCTCACCAAAAAAAACATCAGGGACAGATTGATCTTCTGCAGAAAGTATGGTGAATGGACTGCTGAGGACTGGGGCAAAGTCATATTCTCCGATGAAGCCTCTTTCCGATTGTTTGGGTCATCAGGAAAAAGGCTTGTCCGGAGAAGAAAAGGTGAGCGCTACCATCAGTCCTGTGTCATGCCAACAGTAAAGCATCCTGAGACCATTCATGTGTGGGGTTGCTTCTCATCCAAGGGAGTGGGCTCATTCACAATTTTGCCCAAAAACACAGCCATGAATAAAGAATGGTACCAAAACTCCCCCCAACAGCAACTTCTTCCAACAATCCAACAACAGTTTGGTGAAGAGCAATGCATTTTCCAGCACGATGGAGCACCGTACCATAAGGCAAAAATGATAACTGAGTGGCTCGGGGACCAAAACATTGACATTTTGGGTCCATGGCATGGAAACTTCCCAGATCTTAATCCCATTGAGAACTTGTGGTCAATTCCCAAGAGGCGGGTGAACAAACAAAAACCCACTAATTCTGACAAACTCCAAGAAGTGATTATGAAAGAATGGGTTGCTGTCAGTCAGGAATTGGCCCAGAAGTTGATTGAGAGCATGCCCAGTCGAATTGCAGAGGTCCTGAAAAAGAAGGGCCAACACTGCAAATACTGACTCTTTGCATAAATGTCATGTAATTGTCGATAAAAGCCTTTGAAACGTATGAAGTGCGTGTAATTATATTTCACTGCATCATAGAAACAACTGAAACAAAGATCTAAAAGCAGTTTAGCAGCAAACTTTGTGAAAACTAATATTTGTGTCATTCTCAAAACTTTTGGCCACGACTGTACATAACCATACCAACATACCGCCCCTTTTTTGTTCATAAAAAAATAAAAATATATATTATATATATAGATATATATATATATATATATATAGCATAATAGTATAGTGGAATTTGTATGTATAAAATATACAAACATACGCACATTTGTTTTGTTTAAAAATCTAGGTGTTTGTTTTCGCTATATTTTGTATAGCAGGGTTTATTTTGTGTAAAATATACAAACGCACAAAAAAATGTAAAAAAAAAAACTAATACCCATAAAATGTCCAAATTTCCCCAAGATGAATACCTTAGGCCAGGGTTTCTCGACTCCAGTCCTCGGGACCCACCTACCAGTCATGTTTTCAGGATTTCCTTAGTATGAAGCAGGAGATATAATTAGTGTCCATGCCACAGATATTCATTCTGTGGGATATTCTCAAATCCTGACCGGTAGATGGGTCCCGAGGATCGGAGTTGAGAAACCCTGCCCAGGTAAATAAAATTTTTAAAAAATGTCACTTTGAAGGGGTTTGGCGCTGTACAAAATTTTTCTGGCATCACAGTGCTATAGAACCAGCAATAGAAAAATAGGCCGACAAAATCCAAAATGCACTCCAGTCTTTTGAAGTCTTACGGTGGGTCCAGCCAGTAGATAAATTACATAAATAGTGCTTATTTACAAAGCACAATAGTACGGTAATGGTTTCAGAAATGTTTTATCTTGAAACCTTTTGTAATAGTTAGAAAAAAAATTGATAAGAAAGGAAAATATATATTTTTTATTCATAATTTTTACAGTTTTTCCTTAAATATATATGTTTTTAATATTATATCCTTCATCTAATTGCACAAAAAAAAGGTCTAAGGTGTCCCGAGAAAAATAATATCAAATACAAGTAGGCTGGCTCAGAAATTAATCAGTTATTTGCAGTTAGATAGACTCATTGCTACAACTGAAAAACTGGCCTATAAACAGAAGATTAATACTTACCTGATCCCCACTTCTCTGGTCCTCCACACTGCCTCAGCTATGTCCATGTACAGATCCCCACAACGTTAAAAGTCCAGAGCACTATGGGCATGGTCGCAGACTGGCTTCAACGGTGAAGTGCTGATTGTGGCTGTGTCACCGCTGAAGCCAATCATTAATTGCAGTGGCGCACGTGACCATGCCTACACTGTACTCGATGTCTATACTGTAGGGGCCAGAACATCCACACAACGGACGCAGTGTGGAGGACTGGAAAAGTGAGGAGCAGGTAAGTATTAACCTTCTGTTTATAGCAGCATGCTGCGGGCACTTGCTGAAAACTGATTATTCTCAGAGACCCCTTTAAATCCTCATGTTGTCAAAGATATGAGAAGTGGCCTCATTAAAGCTGAAGTAGCCTTTTGGGAATCTGACATCCTCTTGAAAACATATCTGGTATCACATAGCAATAGGAGTAAAGGTGGTCCTACACATGAGTGAAGAGTATTGTTGATAGCGAATATTCTAATCGCGAATTTTTATAGCGAATATCGGCACTTCGAGAATTCGCAAAAAACTAGAATACAGTGCTATTTATTCGTAATTGCGAATATTCAATTTTTTTTATTTTCATCAGTACTACTGCTTCTTGCTTGTGGGCCAAGAGAAGGCTGCAATATCTTTGTCTGAGCTTAGCAACATCCCTAGCAACCAATAGGAAAGTTGCCTACCCCTTATTATATAAGGAACTTCCCCAGCAGCCATTTTATGCTGTTTTTTGCAGTTCTAAGGCCCCTTTCACACGGGCGAGTTTTCTGCGTGGGTGCAATGCGTGAGGTGAACGCATTGCACCCACACTGAATCCGGACCCATTCATTTCTATGGGGCTATGCACATGAGTGGTAATTTTCACGCATCACTTCTGCGTTGCGTGAAAATTGCAGCATGCTCTATATTCTGTGTTTTTCACGCAACGCAGGCCCCATTGAAGTGAATGGGGCTGCGGAAAATCGCAAGCATCCGTAAGCAAGTGCAGATGCAGTGGGATTTTCCCGCATGGTTGCTAAGAGACGGGCCCCGATCTTCATTATTTTCCCTTACAACATGGTTATAAGAGAAAATAATAGCATTCTCAATACAGAATGCTTAGTAAAATGTGAATGGAGGGGTTAAAAATAAAAAAATTAACTCACCTTAGCCACTTGCGTAGTTGCCGATCTCTTCTGTCTTCTTCAAGCATTAGCTGCCGACTAAAGAACCTGTGATGACGTCACATCACATGGTCCAATCACATGGTCCATCACCATGGTGATGGACCATGTGATTGGACCATGTGATGAGCTCAGTGACCTCATCACAGGTCCTTTAGACGGCAGCTAATGAATGAAGAAGAGATCGCAACTACGCGAACAAGTGGATATGGTGAGTTATTTTTTTTATTTTTAAACCCTCCATCCACATTCTACAAACATTCTGTATTGAGAATGCTATTATTTTCCCTTATAACCATGTTATAAGGGAAAATAATAAAATCGACAGAATACTCAACCCGAAACCGGACTTCAGTGATGAAGTCCGGGTTCGGGTCTGGGTACCAAACATGCCGATTTTTCCCACGCGTGTGCAAAACGCATTAAAACGCTTTGCACTCACGCAAATAAATCGCGCATTTTCCCGCAACGCACCGGCCTCTGATAACGCACCCGCCTCTGATCCACCTCTGACGCCCATGTGAAAGAGGCCTAAGAGAGAGACAGCAGTGTCATTGCTGTGCTCTGTGCTTTGCAGAGTCATCTGAATCCTTATTTAATTACATCAGGCCCCTTTCACACGAGCGAGTATTCCGTGCGGGTGCAATGCATGATGTGATCGCATTGCGCTCGCATGGAATCCGGACCTATGCTGCGTTGCGTGAAAACAAAACTAAATGTATTTGCTTGCGAAATCGGGCAGTTTTCACTGACAGCATCCTCAGCGCATCCGGACCTAATCCTCTCACCCTTGTCTGCAAGGGGCCTTAGGGCTTTTTGTCCGCTCAGAACATGATTTTTGAGCGGACACGAAAGTACTGCATGCAACTATAATTAGATCCGGCGGAGATCCAGCCGTTATCCGGTAAAAATGCTGCAGTTTATGTCCTATTGATTCCCGACAGTCTCTGCCTGAACTGGCTGCCAGATCACAATGCCAGAGATGTGAAAATAGCCTTAGGGCTCATGCACACGAACATATTTTCTTTCTGTGTCCATGCCGTTTTTTTTGCGGCCCGTATGAGGAACCATTCATTTCAATGGGTTCACAAAATACTTCATGTGCATTCTGTTTCCATATGTCCGTTCCGCAAAAAAAATAGAACATGTCCTATTATTGTCCGCATTAGGGACCACCTGTTCCATTCCACAAAATATGGAATTTACACGGAAATCATCCGTATTTTGTGTGGATCCGTTTTTTGCGGACCGCAAACTACATATGGTTGTGTATATGAGCCTATGAGCCCTTACTTTGTATATTTAAAAAAATGCTTGCAGTCATGCAATTTTTGCACTGGCCGCTAGCTCTAATAATAGGTCATGATAACTTTTTTGCATTATCATTATCACCAAAGACAAAATTACAACGACAATAGATAGCCCATGATTCACAATTCACAATAGGTGACATCACAGCTTATCAGCTCCCTCCTGACCTCTGCACAGATCACAGAGCATGCTTAGAAAACTTTCCCATACAAGTCAATGACGTTCTTCATACTATTGTGTCTATAACCCATGTAGCTGCTATCAAAGGACATGAAGTCTTAATGTATTTTCATGCCTAGTGGCCAGTGCCAGATATATTGGACAGGTACATGCAACCTGTTATTTTCATTTATTTTTAGTGAACATACAAGTCACATCACTAATGAGGATATTTTTTAAATAACTTCCAAAAAATTAAGAATCTACAGGTATGACTCTAAAGTTAGCTTCAGTTGTGGTTGTCTTTGATTAAAACCTTAACCCCACAGGCCATATTTTAGAAGGATTCTCCAATCTCGTCAGAGCCTGGATGGTAATCTGGTGGGTTATTACTGATAATGATTTAATTGATGATGACTTTTAACCCATTCCTGAGGTGGGCGATTTTCCTTTTTTCTTTTTTTTTTTTTCTGCTCCCTGCCTTCCCAGAACCATAACCTTTTTATTTTTCCACATAGCCATATGAGTTTTTTTTTTGTTGGAATGGTTGTACTTTCTAATACCACCATTTAATATTACATAGTATTTAGTGGGAAGCGGGTGAAAAATTTCAAATGGGGTTTTACTTTTTCTTTTTTACAGCATTCACTATGCGGTAAAACTGACTTGTGCTCTTCATTTTTAAGGTCAGTATAAATCTGGTGATACCACATATGTATAGTTTTTCTTTCATTTTAATACTGGGGAAAAAAAAGCTTGGAAAAAAATATTTTTTTCTTTTCATCACCATATTATGACCCCCATAACTTTTTATAGTTATGTCTATGGAGATGTGTGGAAGCTCATTTTTTGTAGAACGATCTGTAGTTTTTGACAATACCATTTTGATGTGTGTATAAGTTTTTTTTAACTTTTTATACAATTTTTTGGGAGATAAAGTGATGAAAAATCAGTTATTCTTATTTTCTTTTCCATTAAGCCATTCACTGTATGGGCTAAATTTTTTAAAATATTTTAATCGTACGGGCGTTTTCACATACGGCGATGCACATGATATTGTTTTTTTATTGTTTATTTCAATTTTGGGGAAAGGGGGGATGTTTTCAATTTTTATATTTTTTTATATTCTTTATTTTTATTTTTTTTACTGTTTGTTAGGTCCCCAAGCGAACCACAGCTTGCAATCATCAGATTGCAACTTATACAAAATAAAGCAAATTGCTCCATTATTTTGTATAGAACTATATCACAGTTCAGTGCTACCACCTATGGCCTGAACTGGAATATAACAGGGCGCTTTCCTCGATCTCCTCCGGGGTAAAGCACCCCTGAACCAGAACCACGAGCTTCTGATTTTTAACACTCACAGATGCCGTGGTCAAATTTGACCACAGCATCTGAGTGGTAAAATGTCTGCGGTCGGCATCACTGTGTGAAACAGCAGGCACCCGAATTGCAAGGTATCCACTCTGCTCTGTAGTGGGTGCAATCTTTAAAGATGCAGCATGTACAGTACATGTACAGCGGATGTCGGGAAGGGTTAAAAGAAGCACTCCAGTTTTTACTTTATTTTAAATATATTGCTAACTCACCACCAGTATTCTAGCACTGTAATTTGTTACACCCTAGCTCATTTTCATGCATACATTTTGAACCTTTTCATTATGGGAATCTGGTCATATGATCTCAAGTCTGATACCTTGCTCTAATATGTAAAAAGGAACTCAGTCACTCCTGTGTGACTGACCTCCTGTGAACTACAGGATGACATTATCACAAATCAAATCCCTCCTGGCAGCCCCCAGGCCCCTCTCCACCCTCCATGTTTCTCTGTATATCACTGTATTCTGTTGACAACATAACATCTCCTCTATCTAAATGAACAGGAGTACAGATATAAGTAGGTAAGGGTATACAGTGATTAACTGCAGTTATATTAACCTCCTGACTCACACAGTCTGTACCATCTGTGTGTGATGACTCTCCAAATGTAGCTTTAGGCTCCATTCACACATCCGCAAAATGGGTCTGCATCCAACTCTGCAATTTGGCGGAATGGGTGCGGACCCATTCATTTCCAATGGAGATGGAAAAGATGCATCCGCACTTCCATTTCCACAAAAAAATAGAACATGTCCTATTCTTGTCCACAATTGTGGACAAAATTAGACATTTTCTATTATAGTGCCAGCAAAACACTTACGGACGTGTGAATGGACCCATACTCTGGTTTTCCTGCTTCCTTCACCCAAGAGCTGACAGGGGAGAGATGACAGGGCAGAGACGGAAGGTAGGCTCAAGCTGCATCATACAGTATAGGAAAACATGGAGATCCTGCAGCGTGAGGTGACAACAGTTCTCTGTCACTGATCTGTCATAGCTGCCTTTACACAGAGCAGTGCAGTGGGGAGAGACTCTGCCCCCTCTATCTCTGCAAAGCCCGGCATGATGGAAAATGTAGGATTCATTAGGGAAACTTTATCTGACCAATGACATATGAAAAAAAATAAGAAAAAAAGTTAATTCCTTAAACAAACTTATTTTCTGCAAACTTTTTAATACAAAACAAGATGTTTGACAAGTTTTGCTTTAGATACATTTCTGAACCTGGAAAAACAGCATCTTATTTCTATGCAGTGGCATATTTAAATTGTGTGCCTGTTTTCCTGTGGTTTATGAAATCTGGTGTACAGTATGCTGAGGAATCTATGCCAGATAATTAGAAACAACAGTTACGAGGATGCCAGCGAAGAAAGATATCTAAATCTAATCTCCAAATGTACTGGAAGCAATTGTACATAAAAATTAAGATTTAACCATTTCATTGTTTAACACCTTAAGTAGGTTACTAGTTTAGCTAGTTAGTTTAGTAGACAATATATTAAGATAAAGTGTAGGTACATTTGGAAACTAATGGTACTATCTCCACTGTGATTATATTACTGATATTGTGTGATTAAAAATGGAAGCACATTATATTAAATTACTTTATATAATATTTGAATATTGAGTAAAGATGGTCAAATACAGTACATTTAGATTGTCTGATTAATTAAATCTTGGATGGTTCATACTCATCCTAAGTAGCAACAGTTTTTACAATATAGGAGATGGCTAAACAACCCCTTTTTAGAGAAGCTAATGTCCAACATTTCTTACATCCAGCTTTGTGCAGTTGTGCTAAAAGCTTTCACTTTTGTCTCATCTGTAGAGCATATTTCCAGAAGCATTGTGGAACTTCCAGGTGGTCCTTGACAAATTTGAAACAACCTCCTTCATTTCTCCCTCTGTAGGTTTAGGTGTTGTTTGGATATAACACCTAAACCTACTCCCAACTGTGAAGCATGGTGTTGGTGGCATCATGGCTTTGGGCTGCTTTGCTGTCTCTGGGCATGGACATCTTATGATCACTGAGGGAACAATAAATTAGGTTCAAAAACATTCTACAAAAGAATGTGAGAGCAGCAGTCTATGACCTCAAGCTGAAGAGACTTTCGGTTATGCAACAATGCAATAATCTAAACCACACAATAAATCAACTAAAGAAAGGTTTAAAAAGACAAAGATTTGTGTTCTGGAATGGCCAAGGCAGAGCCCTGACCTTAATCCTGTTGGAATCCAGTAGCATGACCTGAAGAGGGCTGTGTAAGCAAGACATCCCAGAAATATTGATGAGCTAAAACACATTTGCAGGGAGGAATTGTCCAAAATTCCTCTTCAATATTGTGCCGTGTCTTATTGTGTCTTATGTGCAGTTACTGAAAAAATGCGGTGCACAAAATTGCTGCTAAGGGAGGAGGGGGTGAGTAAAGGTTATTAAATCCAAGGGTTCACTTACTTATTCCTCCCTTTACTGTGGATGTTGAAAAGTAAAATGTTTGCACGCTATTAGTTTAGCTGGATTGTGTTTGCCTGTAATTGTGCAGAATGCAGAAATCCAAATATATCAAATGGGTTCACTTACTTTTTCTAGCAACTGCAAATAGCTGTTTTTGCTTTTTGTCACTGTATGTTCAATGTTATAGGTTTGCTTTAATATCGCACACTCCAGTAAGCTTTTATATGTCTATAACCAGTAAATGCACCAGATTGTCATGGACCAGCGCTGTTTATAACAAGGGCCAGGTTCATCATGTGAACAGAAGGTAATTTCTGTCTCAGGATGTGAACCAAATATTCTAGCCAAAGTTACCGTGTCTTCTCTGTAGGAAATGCAGTTAGTGCTCAAAATAGCCATACTCCAGAAAATATGTGCGCGGTTCATTGCATATGAGTAGTGTGTGAATAGTAAATGCACATATGCAAAATATTTCTGTTCATGCAAATGTACTTATTGAACATGCAAAAGAACATCACTGTAGGGATGCATGTACAGAACCATATTATGGATCCTGTTCTGCACATGTACCTGACATCCATAACCTATTATGTAACCATACCATACTTCTGTCTGAAACTTCATAAAGAGGCTGACAGAGGCTTTACTCATAGACTGCTGAAATCTGTAGGGAAATATCATGACATCTCCCAAGTCATGTTATATTATACAGGTATTATCCCCTGGATGAATAGTTTCTAAAAGAGATTATGGTGGCTCATGAATGGTCCATACAATGGCACACAAATGCTTACTAATTATTAATACAGACCAGGGGTGTAGCTATAGGGGAGGCAGGGGCCTGAACTTGGAAGGGGCCCACCCAGGATGAGGAGTGAAAGATTTTATTTTGTCAGGGTTCCCTGAACAGTGTTATACAATGACAAAAACACTATAGCAAATGGAGTGACTGCTGGGCCCCATCTGAGAGCCCGATCTTGAGTAGCCAAAGGAGTGGGGGTTGCACTGGAGGGGGGTTGAGAAGAATTTGCTAGGGGACTCCTTTCAAAAATTTGCTGTGGGGCCCAGTCATTTCCAGCTACACCACAGATTACAGACCCATAGAGAAAATTAGGAAGATTTAGTAAAAGTGGTGTAAAGGAGAACTGGCTTAGTTATCCACAGCAACCAATCAGATTGATCCTTTCCTTTACCAAAAGAGCTGTGAAAAAGGTGAAATCTGAATGGTTGTTATGGGCAACTAAGCCAGTTCTACTTTACTCCAGTTTTGATAAATCTCCCCCTCTGTGTGCTATCATAGAGGTTCTGTGCACAAGGCCTTGCCATGTGCACGCTCCTTAAAGGCTGTACACCAATGTATGCCTTATCTTACTTTTTCAAAGATTATTTTTGAGAGAAATACATTTTTATAGAATAACTTGTTGCAATACCAATAATTTAAGTAAAATAAGAAAGAGAAAAAAAATCGGGTTTAGGGTTTATTCCCAGGTCAGTGATTCACATCTGTGTGCTGTCCCTGTTCTCTATGGGCAGCATACAGATCCATCAAATTCTAGAGTATAGTGTATTCAGACGTCCATGTTTTCCCACGAAACATTGGATGGACTGTCTTGTTGGTCCCCATACGGTTTGCAGTGAGCAGAATGTTAATACCTTTAACTGGGTGCCGGACAACTAGTTATATTGTCAATTGTAGCTTATTTTAGCCATGTATCAACTCATGTGAAAAGGACCATGGAAGAAGAAATAAGCTAAACACTCATTCAATTTCTGTCAAATGACTTCTCACAATTGACTGGATGAAACGGGCAACTTCTACTTTTCATGTATAAAAGGCTATTTACCACTTTTTTAGATTTTGCATTTTATTTATGCTGATAAAGCATGAAGGTATTGCAAGGTATTGCCAAACAGTGCACAGAAGAGTTAATAGAAAACTAATACAGATACACATTACTCGATTTCGTGGATCAGCTCTATACTTCACTAACAAAATCTAAATGAAAACATAATGACACATTCGAGTATCCCATTTGTTTCAGTATCATTGGATTGTTGCTCCCATAACGATTATACTGTTCACCATCATAAAGGCAATATAGCCAAACATAAATTGTTGACATTTTGCTGCTAAGTTCATTTGCTAACAAACAGCAACTGTTACAGCCCTGCTATAATGTTTTATACCTTCTGAATGCAAATTGAAATTGCTCATTGACGTGCCCAATTGCTGGTAAAATGTCCAAGAAATGACCAATACCAGATAAATCAACAGGATATAATGTATGGATGATTTAGAAAAATAAATGAAGAGATTAAGTTAATTGGAGAAACAACATGACTATATTCTGCACTATATACTGTATCCAATATATAGTGGTGCTTAAAAATGTGTGAAATTGTGAACCCTTCAGGCTTTTTTATATTGTTGCATACATTTGACTTAATATTACATCAAAAGGTAGATAGATATAACCAAATCAAACAAATGAGTCAAAATATTAAACACAGTTATTTATTAACCAGTGAAGCCCCCCTAGCTTAAACACCCTTAATGACCAGGCCACTTTTTACAATTCCGCACTACACTACTTTCACCGTTTATTGCTCCATCATGCAACTTACCACCCAAATGAATTTTACCTCCTTTTCTTCTCACTAATAGAGCTTTCATTTGGTGGTATTTCATTGTTGCTGACATTTTTACTTTTTTGCCATTAATACAAATTTAACGAAATTTTTGCAAAAAATGACATTTTCACTTTCTGTTGTAAAATTTTTCAAAAAAACTACATTTCTATATAAATTTTTCTCTAAATTTATTGTTCTACATGTCTTTGATAAAAAAGTCCAATAAGTGTATATTTATTGGTTTGGGTAAAAGTTATAGCGTTTACAAACTATGGTGCAAAAAGTGAATTTCGGCATTTTGAAGCAGCTCTGACTTTCTGAGCACCTGTCATGTTTCTTCAGGTGCTAGAATGTCAGGATAGTATAAATACCCCCAAATCACACCATTTTAGAAAGAAGACACCCCAAAGTATTCGCGGAGGGGCATGGTGAGTTCATGTATCATTTCATTTTTTCACAAGTTAGCGGAAAATGACACTTTCTGAGAAAAAAAAAAAAAGTTTCAATTTCTGCTAACTTCTGGCAAAAAAAGAAATCTCAGACGGACTCACTATGCCCCTCAGTGAATACCTTGGGGTGTCTACTTCAAAATGGGGTCATTTGTGGGTGTTTGTACTGTTCTGGCATTTTGGGCGGGGCTAAATTGTGAGCCGCCATGTAAAACCTAAAGGTACTCGTTGGAATTTGGGCCCTTTGCGCACAGGCTGCAAAAAGTGTCACTTATGTGGTATTGCCGTACTCAGGAGAAGTAGGGCAATGTGTTTTAGGGTGTATTTTTACATATACCCATGTTGGAGTGAGAGAAATATCTCTGTAAACTGACAACTTTGTATAAAATTTTTAAAGTTGTCGTTTACAGAGATATTTTCACACACAGTATAGGTATATATAAAATACACCCCAAAGCACATTGCCCTACTTCTCCTGAGTACGACGATACCATGTGTGCCACTTTTTGCAGCCTGGTGTGCAAAGGCCCTAAACCAATGAGTACCTTTAGGATTTCACAGGGCATTTTACGCATTTGGATTCCAGACTTCTTCTCACGCTTTAGGGGCCCCTAAAATGCCAGGACAGTATAAATACCCCACATGTGACCCCATTTTGGAAAGAAGACACCCAAGGTATTCCGTGAGGGTATGGCGAGTTCATGTAAAATTTTATTTTTGTCACAAGTTAGTGGAATATGAGACTTTGTAAAAAAACAAAATAAAAAAAATATATATCAATTTCCGCTAACTTGTGCCAAAAATAAAAATTCTGTGAACTCGCCATGCCCCTCACGGAATACCTTGGGTGTCTTCTTTCCAAAATGGGGTCACATGTGGGGTATTTATACTGCCCTGGCATTTTAGGGGCCCTAAAGCGTGAGAATCCAAATGCGTAAAAATGGCCTGTGAAATCCTAAAGGTACTCATTGGTTTTAGGGCCCCTTGTGCACCTTGGCTGCAAAAGTGCCACTCATGTGGTATCGCCGAACTCAGGAGAAGTAGGGCAATGTGTTTTGGGGTGTATTTTTACATATACCCATGCTGCGTGTGAGAAATATTGCTGTAAACGACAACTTTTTACATTTTTTATTCAAAGTTGTCAATTTACAGAGATATTTCTCACACAAAGTATGGGTATATGTAAAAATACAACCCAAAACACATTGCCCACTTCTCCTGAGTACTGATACCACATGTGTGCCACTTTTTGCAGCCAAGATGCCAAAGGGCCCTAAAACCAATGAGTACCTTTTAGGAGGGCATTTTTACGCATTTTTCTTCTCACGCTTTAGGGCCCCTAAAATGCCAGGGCAGTATAAATACCCCACATGTGACCCCATTTTGGAAAGAAGACACCCCAAGGTATTCTGTGAGGGGCATGGCGAGTTCATAGAAGATTTTTTTGGCACAAGTTAGCGGAAATTGATTTTTATTGTTTTTCTCATAAAGTCTACCTTTCTGCTAACTTTTGACAAAAAGTTAAATTGTTCATGGACTCACTATGCCCTCAGCGAATACCTTAGGGTGTCTTCTTTCAAAATGGGGTCATGTGGAGTATCTGCCCTGGCATTTAGGGGCCTAAGCGTGAGAGCAAAATGCGTAAATGCCCTCTAAGGTACTCATTGGTTTAGGCCTTTGCGCATCTTGGCTGCAAAAGTGGCACACATGTGTATCGCCGTACTCAGGAGAAGTAGGGCAATGTGTTTTGGGGTGTCTTTTACATATACCCATACTTTGTGTGAGAAATATCTCTGTAAATTGACAACTTTGAATAAAAAATGTAAAAAGTTGTCGTTTACAGAGATATTTCTCACACCCAGCATGGGTATATATAAAAATACACCCCAAACACATTGCCCTACTCTCCTGAGTACGGCGATACCACATGTGTGACACTTTTTGCAGCCAAGATGCGCAAAGGGCCCTAAAACCAATGAGTACCTTTAGGATTTCACAGGCCATTTTTACGCATTTGGATTCTCACACTTTAGGACCCCTAAAATGGCAGGGCAGTATAAATGAAAAATAAATGAAGAGATTAAGTTAATTGGAGAAACAACATGACTATATTCTGCACTATATACTGTATCCAATATATAGTGGTGCTTAAAAATGTGTGAAATTGTGAACCCTTCAGGCTTTTTATATTGTTGCATACATTTGACTTAATATTACATCAAAAGGTAGATAGATATAACCAAATCAAACAAATGAGTCAAAATATTAAACACAGTTATTTATTAACCAGTGAAGCCCCTAGCTTAAACACCCTTAATGACCAGGCCACTTTTTACAATTCCGCACTACACTACTTTCACCGTTTATTG
This sequence comes from Bufotes viridis, assembly GCA_033119425.1. Taxonomy (NCBI): domain Eukaryota; kingdom Metazoa; phylum Chordata; class Amphibia; order Anura; family Bufonidae; genus Bufotes; species Bufotes viridis. The sequence continues at coordinate 42,332,990 of CM065596.1, read as the reverse complement.
CTCCATCATGCAACTTACCACCCAAATGAATTTTACCTCCTTTTCTTCTCACTAATAGAGCTTTCATTTGGTGGTATTTCATTGTTGCTGACATTTTTACTTTTTGCCATTAATACAAATTTAACGAAATTTTTGCAAAAAAATGACATTTTCACTTTCTGTTGTAAAATTTTTCAAAAAAACTACATTTCTATATAAATTTTTCTCTAAATTTATTGTTCTACATGTCTTTGATAAAAAAAGTCCAATAAGTGTATATTTATTGGTTTGGGTAAAAGTTATAGCGTTTACAAACTATGGTGCAAAAAGTGAATTTCGGCATTTTGAAGCAGCTCTGACTTTCTGAGCACCTGTCATGTTTCTTCAGGTGCTAGAATGTCAGGATAGTATAAATACCCCCAAATCACACCATTTTAGAAAGAAGACACCCCAAAGTATTCGCGGAGGGGCATGGTGAGTTCATGTATCATTTCATTTTTTTCACAAGTTAGCGGAAAATGACACTTTCTGAGAAAAAAAAAAAAAGTTTCAATTTCTGCTAACTTCTGGCAAAAAAAAGAAATCTCAGACGGACTCACTATGCCCCTCAGTGAATACCTTGAGGTGTCTACTTCCAAAATGGGGTCATTTGTGGGGTGTTTGTACTGTTCTGGCATTTTGGGCGGGGCTAAATTGTGAGCCGCCATGTAAAACCTAAAGGTACTCGTTGGAATTTGGGCCCTTTGCACCCAGGCTGCAAAAAGTGTCACTTATGTGGTATTGCCGTACTCAGGAGAAGTAGGGCAATGTGTTTTGAGGTGTATTTTTACATATACCCATGTTGGGTGAGAGAAATATCTCTGTAAACTGACAACTTTGTATAAAATTTTTAAAAGTTGTCGTTTACAGAGATATTTTCACACACAGTATAGTATATATAAAAATACACCCCAAGCACATGCCCTACTTCTCCTGAATGCAGCGACTACATGTGTGCCACTTTTTTGCAGCCTGAATGCAAAGGCCTAAACTAATGAGTACCTTTAGAATTTCTAGGGCATTTTACGCATTTGGATTCCAGACTTCTTCTCACGCTTTAGGGGCCCCTAAAATGCCAGGACAGTATAAATACCCACATGTGACCCCATTTTGGAAAGAAGACACCCCAAGGTATTCCGTGAGGGTATGGCGAGTTCATGTAAAATTTTATTTTTGTCACAAGTTAGTGGAATATGAGACTTTGTAAAAAAACAAAATAAAAAAAAATATATATCAATTTCCGCTAACTTGTGCCAAAAATAAAAATTCTGTGAACTCGCCATGCCCCTCACGGAATACCTTGGGTGTCTTCTTTCCAAAATGGGGTCACATGTGGGGTATTTATACTGCCCTGGCATTTTAGGGGCCATAAGCGTGAGAATCCAAATGCGTAAAAATGGCCTGTGAAATCCTAAAGGTACTCATTGGTTTTAGGGCCCTTTGTGCACCTTGGCTGCAAAAAGTGCCACTCATGTGGTATCGCCGAACTCAGGAGAAGTAGGGCAATGTGTTTTGGGGTGTATTTTTACATATACCCATGCTGCGTGTGAGAAATATTGCTGTAAACGACAATTTTTACATTTTTATTCAAAGTTGTCAATTTACAGAGATATTTCTCACACAAAGTATGGGTATATGTAAAAATACAACCCAAAACACATTGCCCACTTCTCCTGAGTCTGACGATACCACATGTGTGCCACTTTTGCAGCCAAGATGCGCAAAGGGCCCTAAAACCAATGAGTACCTTTTAGGAGGGCATTTTTACGCATTTTCTTCTCACGCTTTAGGGCCCCTAAAATGCCAGGGCAGTAGAAATACCCCACATGTGACCCCATTTTGGGAAGAAGACACCCCAAGGTATTCTGTGAGGGGCATGGCGAGTTCATAGAAGATTTTTTTGGCACAAGTTAGCGGAAATTGATTTTTATTGTTTTTCTCATAAAGTCTACCTTTCTGCTAACTTTTGACAAAAAGTTAAATTGTTCATGGACTCACTATGCCCCTCAGCGAATACCTTAGGGTGTCTTCTTTCAAAATGGGGTCACATGTGAGGTATTTATACTGCCCTGGCATTTAGGGGCCCTAAAGCGTGAGAAGAAAATGCGTAAAATGCCCTCTAAAAGTACTCATTGGTTTTAGGGCCCTTTGCGCATCTTGGCTGCAAAAGTGGCACACATGTGGTATCGCCGTACTCAGGAGAAGTAGGGCAATGTGTTTTGGGGTGTCTTTTACATATACCCATACTTTGTGTGAAATATCTCTGTAAATTGACAACTTTGAATAAAAAATGTAAAAGTTGTCGTTTACAGAGATATTTCTCACACCAGCATGGGTATATGTAAAATACACCCCAAACACATTGCCCTACTCTCCTGAGTGCGGCGATACCACATGTGTGACACTTTTGCAGCCAAGATGCGCAAAGGGCCCTAAAACCAATGAGTACCTTTAGGATTTCTGAGGCCATTTTTACGCATTTGGATTCTCACACTTTAGGACCCCTAAAATGGCAGGGCAGTATAAATACCCCACAAGTGACCCCATTGTGGAAGAAGACACCCCAAGGTATTCTGTGAGGGGCATGGCGAGTTCACAGAAAAAAAAATTTGGCACAAGTTAGCGGAAATTGATTTTTTTTTTTTTACAGTCTCATATTTCACTAACTTGTGACAAAAATAAAATTTTGCATGAACTCGCCATACCCCTCACGGAATACCTTGGGGTGTCTTCTTTCTAAAATGGGGTCACATGTGAGGTGTTTGTACTGCCCTGGCATTTGAGGGTCTCCATAATCATTACACGTATGGCCAGCATTAGGAGTTTCTGCGATTCTCCTTATATTGAGCATACGGGTAATGAGATTTTTCCCGTTCAGCCTCTGCGCTGAAAAGAAAAAAAATGAACGGCACAGATTTCTTCATTCGCATCAATCAATGTGGATGAAAAAATCTCTACTTAAAAATGTGCAAAAAAAAACAAAACGGCACAGATTTCCTCATTCGCATCGATCAATGTGGATGAATAAATCTCTGCCAAAAAATGTGCAAAAAAAAAAGTAGTAAGGCCCCATTCACACGTCCGCAAAAATGTCCGCATCTATTCCGCAATTCTGTGGAATAGATGCGGACCCATTCAGTGTGAATGGGGCTGGCGGTGATGCGGAGAGCACACTATGCGCTCGCCGCATCAGCATTTGTGGAGCTGCGGCCGCAAACTTCCGGGTTTCGGCCCCCAAGCATCCGGCCGCAGCTCCGCAAAAGATAGAGCATGTCCTATTCTTGTCCGCAATTGCGGACAAGAAAAGGCATTTTCTATATAGTTCTGGCAATGTGCGGATCCGCAAAATGCGGAAAGCACATTGCTGGTGTCCGTGTTTTGCGGATTCGTGGATCCATGGATCCGCAAAACACATACGGACATCTGAATGAACCTTACAGTGGGGTAATTAGTGTCAGGGGGGTGACATGGGGTGATCGGGGGTTAATCAGGGGTTAATCAGGGGTTAATCAGTGGGGGTGGGGTGGATGGGTGGGGGGGTCTGTGTGGTGTTTTGGTGCACTTATAAAAGTTTCTTTGGTGGTCCCAAGCAAATGGGACCACCAAAGGAACGATCAACAAGCATATCAGACGCTGTTAACAAAACAGCGTCTGATATGCCATTTTTAACTTCTACAGCCTGCCAGCGCACGATCAGCGCTGGCAGGCTGTACTACCTTGTCCCCGACGTGATCCTGTGAACGCGCGCACGCGCGCGCGCGCGTTCACAGGAAATCTCGCCTCTCGCGAGATGACGCGCGGGCGCGTCAAGGAGGAACAGACCGACCGCCCGCTGGACGCAATCCTGCGTGAGGCGGTCGGCAAGAGGTTAATTGAGGAAAATAATCCAGAATCACATGTGTAATCAGAAGGGTTAATTTCATGTTTTTTTCTCCTTTAAAGGGAGTCTGTCACCACATTTGGTCATTATAGACAGAGTACACAGTGTTCTGGCTTAACTTCAGATGATTTAAATGGCACCTTTGTTAGTCACTTGTATGGCTCTCCTGCGGCAAAAACGAACTTTTATACATATGCAAATGCGGCTCGCAAGTGCCGAGGGGCGGAGTTTACATCTTCGGAGCCCAGGCTGCTCTGCTTCAGATCCCCGCCCTCTCCTTTCCCTTGCGTCCTCCTCCTCTCCCTGTGAAAACCTGCGCCTGCGTTCTGCTTGGCTGGGGCATGTGCACTACAATGCCCACTGTGGTTACGGCATTGATGTAGCTACTGCGCATGCTCCGGCCAACGGATCGCGTTGTTGGCTGGTGCATGCGCAGTAGCTACATCAATGCCGTAACCACAGTGGGCATTGTAGTGCGCATGCCCCAGCCAAGCAGAACGCAGGTGCAGGTTTTCACAGGGAGAGGAGGAGGATGCAAGGGAAAGCAGAGGGCGGGGATCTTAAGCAGAGCAGCCTGGGCTCCGAAGATGTAAACTCCGCCCCTGGGCACTTGCGAGCTGCATTTGCATATATATAAAAGTTCGTTTTTGCTGCAGGAGAGCCATACAAGTGACTAACAAAGGTACCATTTAAATCATCTGAAGTTAAGCCAGAACACTGTGTACTCGGTCTATAATGACCAAATGTGGTGACAGACTCCTTTTAAGAGTAACTAATTCATCTAACAGATACTGGATACTAAAACTTGTTATCAGGAATGCCTTATACGGATGGCACTAGGAACATACATTTCTGCTGAAGTTTACAGTATGTGCAGTTCTTCTGCACCTGTTTACCAGGACCCATAGGGGTCCCAGGTTTTGCAGAGGTTAGTTCTGCTAATACAGAAGTATATGGAAACAAGGGGGGTATAAAGCTTTCTGAGGTACATCATCAAGGGGCATTTGGATGCAGCCTGCAGGGTTCGCTACCGTCAACAAACTTCAGATAAAACTCTTGGGCCAGGAAAAATCTCCCAAGATTGGAACCACCTAAGTGACTTGCTTACTTCTGTATGCTTGCTTTATTATTACAAGCATTTTTTAATCATCACTTGAGCACATTAATAACCCTTTTGCTTAAAGGCTATGTAAACCTTTGGGGGCATTTTATTAGTGCATTTTACTCATTATGAGCTAAAAATATATATTTTTCAATTAGTCTTTATTCAAAATATGGAGTCCTTTTCACTGTACAGAGCTGAGATGCTCTACTAGCAGCCTCTGAATTTTCTCTCTGCTCCTTATCTCTCTTCTTAGACCCTTTAAACACTCATCTTACTGATAAGAATGTGGCTTAAATAAGTGTTTATGACCTCTTAGTAATTTAGAGATAAGGGTTGTTACCGTATTTTTTGCCCCATAAGATTTACCTTCCCATAAGAAGCACCTAGGTTTTTGAGGAGGAAAATAAGAAAAAAAATATTTTGAACCAAAAGGTGTGCTTTTGGTGGGTTTTGAACTAATAGTGGTTTGTGGATGACACTATTATGGGGGATCTGTGGATGACACTGCTATGGAGGGGATCTGTGGATGACACTGTTATTTAGGGGATCTGTGGATGATACTGTTATGGGGGATCTGTGGATAGCACTGTTATGGGGAGGGGGATCTGTGGATGGCACTGTTATGGGGGAGATCTGTGAATGACACTGTTATGGGGGGAATCTGTGGATGACACATATATAGCATCTTATGCTATATATGTTTCATCCACAGATCTCCCCCATAACAGTGTCCCCCAATACAACGAGCCCCACTGCTCATAGCAGTATTCATATGTAAACTGTAATCCTTAACCCCTTCTTAACTTTAGTTAAAGTAGCGCTGTCCAGTGTACTACTACTTACTATAAAGCTCCCGTACCGTAGCAGGCAGAGCGTCCGGCAGCTGTAACGTCACTCACTCACGTCATGCGTTCATTGAAACAGGCGGAGCAGGCGCGTGACGTGAGTGATGTTACAGCTGCCGGACGCCCTGCTACAGTACGGGAGCTTGATAGTAAGTAAGTAGTAGTACACTGCATAGCGCTACTTTAACTAAAGTTAAGAAGAAAGTAAAGATTACAGTTTACATATGAATACTGCTGTGAGCGGCTGGGCCCGTTGTAAGAGTAAAGTGACTGCACCAGGCCCCGCCATGATTCCAGCAGTTGCCAGCCTCCAGCTCCTCCTCCGTCCCCCTGATACATCGCAGACTGCGCTGTGCAGCATCGCAGCCGGCAATGTATCAGTGTTAGCGATATAAAAATGTCAGCATTTATCCCATTTTTCCCCTAATTTTAAAAATACAGTAGATGACTGGCACAAATTGAAAGTAGGATGCACACAGCTAGAAAAACTGTTAACCCTTTGTGATAGATTGGCTCAATATTTTTAATAAAGACCTATTGAAAAAATGATTTTAGCCCGAAATGAGTAAAACAAAATCATAAAAAAATACATAGGGGCACATTTATTAAGACCGGCATTTTAGACCCCGGTCTTAATAAACGCCTAAGCTGCCAGTCAATCCGATGAAGGTATGAACAGGCAACGGCCTCTTTATAACTTTGTCAGATTCTCCACCAGCTCGTAAGCTGTCTTACATTTAGACCTTTTTCTATGCCTGAACAGGCCATGTCCTTCCCCACCCACACCACACCCACTTATTTAGGTGTATTTCAGCTTGATGAATGACCCCATAGCCTTTAATTTACATATTATCCTTCATAAAGCCACTTTTGTTCTCACTGCATTTGGTATTGCATTTCTTGTTTCTCGTTACCCTTTTGAACTCACCTTGAAAGATCTGTGAGTGGCAAAAGTAGCTGAACCTTTAGGATTAGAAGATAATTTCAAGGTGAAATTAGAATCAGTGGGCAACCTGTTTTATTTTATTTTTTTAGAAACAAGGATCTATTAAATTCTGATCTTCCCAGCATGTTTGCGGAAGTGTATCATGGCACTAACAAAAGAGATTTCTGAGGCTCTCGAAAGAAGAGTTATTGATGCTCATTAGGCTGGAAAACATTATAAAACCATCTCTAAAAGGTTTGAACTGCACCAATTGATGTTCAGACAGATTGTGTACAAATGGATAAAATTCAAGACCATTATTAACCTCTCAAGCAGTGGTCGACCAACATAGATCATGCCAAGAGCATGGAGTGTAATAATCCACAAGGTCACAAAGGAACTCAGGGTAACCTTTATACAACTAAAATTCATTATCACATTAGCTAATGTTAATGTTCATGAGTCCAGCATCAGGAGGACACTGAACAACTATGGAGAGCATGGCAGGTTTGCAAGGAGAAAGCTGCTCTTCAAAAAGAACATTGATGCCCATCTGCAGTTTGCTAAAGACTCACTGAACAAACCAGAAACTTATTGGAACAATGCTTTGTGGATGCATAAGACTAAAATAGAACTTTTGGTTTAAATTTGAAGCGTTATGATTGGAGAACGAAAATCACTGCATTCCAACTTAAAAACGTCATCCCATCTGTGAAATGCTGTGGTGATGGTATCATGGTTGGAGCTTGTTTTGCTGCATCTGGGCCAAGATGACTTGCCATTATTGATGGAACAATAAATTCTGAAAGACTTTACTCCAAAAGAAATGTTGTGGAAGGACCTGAATCAAGCAGTTTATTGGCGAAAAACCCCCAACATAACAGAGTTGAAGATGGATGGAGGAATGGGCTAATATTTCTCCAAGCTGATGTGCAGGACTAATATACAATTAATAGAACCATATAGTTGCAGTTACTGTAAATCTGCACAAGAATGTCACACCAGATACTATTTTGCCACTCAAAGAAATGTGATATTGGATCATTTTCCTCAATAAATGATCAAATCTAAAATTTTTGACTAATTTGTATGATTATCTTTATTAGGAGTTCACAATCTTTAAAGCACCACTGTATGTGATGTTAAAGACTTCGTACAATGACACTTTTTGATTGGGGGTTTAATCATAAAAAAGATCACCTGACTTTAAAAGCCATCAAATCTAAAGGAAAAATTTAATTAGAATACTTAAAAAAATTAATTTTTCATGCATTTCCAAATAATACCTTCCATATCTTACAAAAGTGTTATGGTACTGGTGCAGTGGTGGATTGTCTAAGCTGTATTTTTTATAGACATAGACTAAATCAAATGTAGAGTGTAGGGGATTAAGCCTAATGTGTGGATGGATAGACTTTTCTGCAGAGTATCCCCAGGTTAGTCTCACCAGGAGTAGTCTAGAATTATAAACTGGGATGAATAAAATGCGGAACTTTAATCCAGAATCAAGCAAAGATTGGCAACAGAGAGATAGCAGGATAACCAGGGGTGTAAAGAGAAGTGAAATGAAGTTTAGAATGAGTCAAGTTAGATATGTGGAACTTCAAGTACCAAGCAAAAGTCCAGTTTCAGTCAAAAAAGTTCAGCATTCAGTGGAAAAGACAGAATGAAGCAAAAAGTCAAATAAGAGTAGCTGGGATACCTATATTCAAGCAGTGTTTGGAGGCTAAAACTGGATTTAAACATGCTGCCCGTGTTATCATCTTTAGGTCCCAGGTGCCATTACAACCCTGGCAACCCAAAACCACTGAGAAAGACAACTGAGATCGAGATTTCTGGCAAAATTGGAAGTGGCACCACCTAAAGCGGCAAACATCTGCTGCAGCAGCAGGAGAAGTGGCCAAGAAGTGCTGGAGCTTAGATGGGTGGACAACACAAGAGAATCCAACTGAAAATGGATCCATATCAGTTCAATTTGGTAGGAAAGACCTAGTCCTAATGGGAAAGATGTACGTGGCCATGCCAACACACCATGCATCATGCTGCGAGTATTAGGGTGCATATAAAAGGTGAAATTTGGCACCAATAAGGGGGGGTTTGTGTGGATATTGTGCATTTCCTTTTTGTGTTGTTATTAGCCTATGTGAAAATTGGGACTGACTGAGGAAGGGACCTGCAGTCCCGAAACGCGTTTGAGCAAGTTTGGGGGCTCAAGACCACCTAAGGAACTTTTGATACCAAGGAAATATAAGGAGCGCTCCTTCAAGATATAAAATCTACGTTACCTTCAACTCTGCCATCCTCATCCTTGGGATCAATTACTATTCCGGTCATGTGGGGTGAAATCTGGTGAGGTGAATATTCACTAACCACAGTTTGGAACAAGCACGGCATCTACCGCCAGACCACACGTGGGATGCTGAATTGCTGTACGGGCAGAGTCTACACATTGAGAGCCACGTAAGGTGAAATATCAGGACTGTGAGGTAAGCACCGCTGAGTGCAGAGGAACACGCGGGACACCGCGCTCTAGCACAGCAGATTGATTGTAGCCACCTCGCTATGTAAGTCCTTATACACAGTGTCCCTGCAGAACTTTTATTACTGAACTATCATTTAAATCTTCAAGACGCAGTTCACTTGAAAACTTGAGAGCAATTACAAGTGTGAACTCTCTTATATGATCTATTGAATAACCATGTAAACAAAGCGGATTGACTGTTTTTGTTACACGCAGTGCTTTTGAAGATTTTACCGCAATTATAAGTGCTAATTATTTCCGTTCCCATATGGTTGCTTCAACATCCATTGCTTGCTGTTGTATGTATTATACGTTGTTTTATTGTGATGACTACTCTGCTTAACTAAGCCTATTTTTATCCATCCTATGTTGGGTTATTTATTTTGCTTGATTTTAACTACATATTATTTTATTAAAATAGATACGTGTCTCTAGATGAGAGTGTTGCCTGCTACTACTTTAGAACACCATGCATCATGCTGGGAGTATTAGGGTGCATATAAAAGGTGAAATTTGGCACCAATAAGGGGGACTATGTGTGAATATTGTGCATTGCCTTTTTGTGTTGTTATTAGCCTATGTGAAAATTGGCACTGGGCATGTTCCACTGATTAGTGAAATGGCCTATTTAGAGCCTGAAAAGACCCAAATTTATACAGGGAGACATGAATGTGGTCTGTGGAAAACTGAAGAGGTTTCCTGGTGCCCTGAGAGGTGAAGAGTTGGCAGTGTTTTGAAAAGCAAAACATCACAGGAGCAGGCATTGAACTAACTCAACAATGGCTTATCATGCTGGGGGCCAAAGAAGCAGCATAGGCCAAGTGAATCAATAGCTTGACTGCTGTTGCTATAAGGGTTATATCAACCTGGATGGAACCCGGAAGGAGTGACCACAGGGCTTAGCTCAGACTTGTGAGAGGCTATTAGTGGGTCTATTCAGAGTTGTGAAATGTGCTAACTCTGAGGGCAATATGGAGAAGCTAGAGTAGCATTGACTGTCTGGAGATTGAAAGAGCAGTCAGACTAGTTCAGCTACACAGGATACTACAACTGACCAAATGAATTAATTTAATATCCTACTTGAGCAAAGTCGTGTTTGGGGGAGAATAGAGGAAGCTATGTAAGTCCGTTCCTTAAACTGAGCAGAATGACAATCAGTTGACAGTCAATGGCAGTTTCGGGATTGGTCAAGCTTTTGTTAAGTTACACAATTCATTAGATGTTTACTTCATTGTTCTTGTTATATCCTGTTCAAACCAACTTTCTAATGATCAAAGTAAAGAGCCACGAGCCACCTTGTGTGTATTTGCAACCATTATGCTTTGATGCCCCCCCCTGATATCTGTAAAGAATTAAACTTTTGACATTCCTTCCCATGGAACATTATCCCTTACAGTTTTTGAATCATTTAGGCGTTCTCCTTTTGCAAATTATTCCTTAAAATATAACCCTGGAGTGTAACATGGTAAAACAACTTAGTATAGACTGCTCATACCATTACATTAGAAGATAACTGAACAGTTACAATGTAATAATCCAGCAATAATTCAGTTTTATTGTATATCTACCCTGCACTTATAAAGAGAAAACTAATTATGCATTCATTTAAAGAAAGATTAAAAGTATTAAATCTATCACAGCATCGGTAATTCTCTCAATGGATACACAAGTAGCAATACTGAATTGGAATTATAATAGGCACCGCTGAGTTACTTGCTATTTGTCCACGACATTTCTTTATACAGAATACTGCATTTTTCTATCAGTCTTCTTATCTAGCAGAAATTGGCATTCTTCATTTGGTCTTTCACTGTCCAATCTCTTGGAATAAAAAAAAATGTAGAGAAAAAAGAAAGAGATTAATTTATCATTAAGACTCTCCTTAATTGAAGTCAATTCCGAACAAACTTGAATTCAATTTCTGCTCATTAAATTGAATGTGCTCTGCTTTTCTTTCTGCCTAGCTTTGAGCAAGCAGCTGAGAACAAGGGGACTAACATCAAAATTATTAAATTGAGGAGATTTTTATTTGGTCTTCATATCATGCCAGAGCTGCTTTGATGGGGGAGCTGCTGCTTTTTTTCTTTTACTTTTTTTTTTATTTTGGCACTGAACAGGAAGAAGAGCAGCTGGAGCAAAAAAAAAAAATCAAATGAAGCTGAGCCTTGAAAATTGAAGAAAACGCAAGCTTAATAATATTTAATAATTAAATTTCCACAAACAATAGTAGCAAATGAAGTAATCTGCAAAGTCTGTGAACTCATTTGCATAATTGATGCCAGTCCCCTGTAAATGAATAATGAAGATAATAAAAGATGTTGCTAAAATGAGTACAATAACATGAAATTTCATCAAGCTGAGCTCCCTGATTAATCTGCTCTTGCAAATCAGTACTGAGAGGGGAGAACGTGATTAACCACACCGAGGACTGCAGCGGCAGTCAGGAGGCCTTTTTTTGGTCTCCAAGCACCCCCTGCTTTCTTCCCCCTACTACTCACCCCCCAGGTGTGCAGCCCTCCTCCTTTTGGTTCCTTCTGAACTCTGAGCTGAATTTCCTTCCCATCTCTCTCCCATTGTATTTACCCTATCCCATAGCTGTCACTTCTATCTTCTCCGGTCTTGGTGACAGCTGCTGCTGCAGGCACTGTCTCTAACCGAGTTGTGGGGCCCAGAAGGAAATAACTAAACTTAAATAGCAATTAATGCTGTCATTAACCGCTTCTTCCCTGAACGTTTTTGCCTTTTAACAGCAGGCGAACTGCTTCTTGCGCTTAAAAAAGTCAATGCCCTCGCTGATTGCTTTTTAATCACATGAGGAATAGGCAGTGTTGGTCAAAATGGCAAGATAGCAATTAAAATCTAACCCACTTGGGTTTTGGGAAAACAAGAGATCAAGCAGCAGAGTCGCAGAATATGTTAATATTTACAAATGTGACATTGCTTTTTAAATCCGCAACGCCTGAGAGCGTTTTTTGGCATGGTTTTTACATGATCCATGATTACTATAATGAGCTTTTCTAAGCTTTAATGTTGCTGTAATTGGGAAGGAGTGCTGCAATAAAGGGCTTTGGCATTGGCCAGTGTCCATGCATTGGAGCAATTTAACCTCCAAGCTCAGGGGTCACCCAGAACTAGACCCTCTGTCCATGCATAACTGAAAAGATGCCTCCTTCCATCTTGGATATTGCAGTAATCACAAAAATAATGAGTAACAGTCAATACATTCATAAATTACAATCGCTTTACGATTTTTAAGGACAAGGACAAGAAAATGATATTGATCAGCTGCTCCAGGTGACCTAAGATTTACAACTAAAATTGTGCAGAAAATGAAGGATTAAAGGGCATCTGTCAACATATTTGTATCTATAAAATTGGCGGACCTGTTACACCATGAAAGTGGAGAGGGTGCGGCAGTTGCCGAGAGAGCAGAGCCTCTAGGTGTAATGATAACGACCCCGTTGCTCCTAGAGGCTAATTTGCTTATAATAAAACGTAATTTTCTCAGCAACGCGGGCACATATAACCATGAGACCAACACAGGTGTCTTCAGCTGTTAAGTGCACATGCAACAGGTCACCCAGTGTCATAGGTACAAAACTGCTCAATGAGGAACTCACCTTCACTGGCTTCTATAAATAGATTTCTACTCTGGGACTGATCCATGGGAAAGTAACAGATTAGGCCTAGGGCTCACCAATTACTAATTTTGTTTGTGTTTGTGTTTTAGGTTTAAAAGCTTGAAGACACATGGCTGGAGGACCTACACGTCTTATTTGAACTTTTCATTTTCTAACAAATCAAACGAACACAAGTACATGAACCATAATGACAGGTCTCCACGCATTAAATTTAAAGTTAAGCCCTACATGTGGTAGACTCTAAAACGATATGCCTTTATTGATATACGTAAAAAAAAATGTCAATAGCCAAATCACTAGTTAACAAACAAAAATTCAATCCCCTACAATTGGTAAAAACAATTTACACCATGATTGGGCCCCAGGGGAGGGGTAAGAGAGTATTAGTTAAAGAACGGCTTGGAGGAGACAGGTAAAGTAAACCTACCCTATTCCTTACGTATCCCTCAGCCCGAGGGACTCACCTGATGGTGGTGAGCCCTCGTCCTCGTGCCTACCCCTATAACCCTGGATTTCCCTAGAATTACCTCATCACCCCGACGCGTTTTTGTTTGTTATCTAGTAATTATGGCTATTGCCATTTTTTAACGTATATCAATAAAGGCATATCTTTTCATTTTCTGCACTTTTTTGCACAGGATGGCAATTAGCACTTTTACACTTTTTTATATACATACACACCCATTTTTTAGTCTTGCTATACCCTCTCTTGTATATTAGATGCTTCACCAATATGTATTAATTTATATTATTATGATGGAATGTCTGTCTCCCTCATATATTGTATATTTATATGATCTTTATATATACGTCTATTTGCTTCCCACCCTACGTTCGCTCTCTGGCCCTCTTTGTCCTTTCTCCCCGGTGCATGATCCGTCATCCCTTATTTATTTATTTTTTTGGTTGGCTTGTTGCAATTGTTGCTATATTCGAGTTCAGTGCTGGGTTGAATATTTTGCACGTTTTATTATTTATTATAATTTTTTTTATCAATAAAAAAGTTACAAGTAGACTAAAAATTAAAAATGATGATAAAAAAATTTATAATTATAAAGCAATAAATTAAGCATAGGAATGGTTTATGAAGAAAAGAATGAGAAATAAATACAAAATAATAAGTTTCAAAAGTAAAAACAGTAAGGGATAATAAAGATCAAAATGGAGGAAATAAATGTATGATTTGTTTTATTGATGAAATCATGATAGTGAATTTCTACCGAATCTGATCATGTGTTTTTTCTGTTTTTCACTTGTTTATTTTTTTATTTATTTATCTATTTAATTATGCACTGTATTTATTTATGAATTGTATATCATTTTATTTATTTTTCCACTTCAGAAAGGATTATGGACTTGTTTTAATTGTTTAGATCTTTAACTTTATTGTCACTATTTAAGAAATTAAGTACTGAATCATGTTTTAGTATTACATGAACTATACTACTTCTACATTATACTAATAGAGTGGAACTATGGGCTCTTGATTTGTATTGTATCCATATTATGCCTATATACCAGAACCTATACTGTTTCATTGGGTTTTGGCGATCCAACCAGGGATGTGTTTTTGCGCTGGTGCTCTGTGGCGTTTGTGAGGCCGTGATGCGCTTCTGCCTTTTGGAACGCATCGCGGCTTCAAACTTCCGCCCGGGCGCCATCTTGCGCATGCGCGTTTGTTTTTCCAACACGCCGGTCTTCACCGGCGCCATCACTCGCGCATGGACCATGCACCAGGGAGGTATCAGGTATTACCTACGTACGCTCTCCCTATCCCCTCCCCTTCTCTATTATACTATGTTTTTTGACCACAGCTGTAACTGATAAATGATTAATTCGATAGAATATATAATGTTGTAAAGCAAATGAACACTCACATGGACCTCTTAGGAAGCTAGTACATGTTCTAGCGATAAGCGTGAGGGTTTCTCCTCTGTGGGTTTTTATTCCCCTTGTGCCACCACTGTTCTTCTGATAAGTATACCATTAGATGGATTTTTGCATATGTATGCTATATTTCTGATATTCAGTTATAGTTATTGTTAGGTGGTGGTACCGAATGCATTATATACTGGAGAGTGAATCTGGATCGCACATCCTCAAAACTATGCTTTTGATATAATGACTGTCTCAGCATAATTACGTGGCATATCCGCCCAATTTGTAATACATAGTATGCTGTGCAAAAGAGGCATTAGTATAAAGTTTGATCAAAGAGCATAGGCCCACTTACCGCAACAAGGAAGCCTCTACAAGTGGGAAACTACTTTAACCTATAATGGCACAGCGACCACCGACGCCCCAGCACCGCGTCAGCAGCAGACAACGGGACCCAGAAGCCACACAGCGACCCCACTGTGCAGCAAAGCCTCCTTGGCCCTGGGCCCCACCAGCACAGCACTGAGGCAGCAATGGTAATGGTGGTCTCGAATGCATTATGCATATGATCTTACCCAACGGATGTTGTCCATGGATTGTTGTTTTTAATTAGTGTGTTTCAATAAACTACATTTAATTTTTAGAGGTGCGGCCTAGCTGTGGTATTTCTTTTTCTGGTTGTGTTCATAGGTACAAAGCTGCTGACAGATGCACTTTAATTACTTAAATATGTTGAGAAAAATATGATTCTTTCACTATGGTAGTATGATATTAGGTGGCTATAGGCGTAAAATGCCATCTCCCAAAGTCACTTAGTAAAGCATATAAGTTTGGGGAGAGGGGTGTAAGCCACTCAAGCTCCTCTGACAGTGGTTTATCTCCTACAGGCATACAGAAATTCATCATGTTTAACCCTTCTTTCTCTTGAGAGCAAGCATCCAGGAACAGTCAGGTAGACTCCATCCACATTATCCGTTGGTCATTCAGCTGTAAAAATGTTTGGAGCGTCATTGTAAAGAAGAAATTGGGTGTACTCATAGCACCTGGACCAGGGATCAGCAGCCTACAGCCCTTTAACTGCTGTCAAACTATAGCTCCCATCATGCAAACATGCTTGACTGTTCTTTTAAATCTCATAAAGGTTAATGGAGAACTCTGGGAGTTGTAGTTTCAGAACACCTGGAGTACTGGAGGTTGCAGATCCCTGTCATAGACTAAATAACAGCATGCAGACAATCAGCTGCTTCTAAGGCAAGCAGGATATTGTGATGTATTAAATGTGGCATGGGCTAGCAGGACAGGGATGTAATATTACCACTTTACAAAGCTTTGGTGCAGCCTCATCTGGAATATGCCATTCAGTTCTGGGCACCAGTCCATAGAAGGGATGCCCTGGAGCTGCAAAAAATAAAAAGAGCAACAGAACTGATAAGGGGCATCGAGGGTCTCAGTTATAATAACAGATTAAAATAATGTACTTAGGGGGTCACTTACAAACAGATATATGCCACTTTGTGGTGTATATCTGGAACAGATTCTGTTGTACACCTTGTTGCGTCAGAATCTGTGACTTCTTCCCCACTCACGCCAGGTCTAAAAAAGGAGTGGTGATATGGGTGGGAAATGGGACGGGTCAGCAGGGCCATCTCATTTATCATTTTCTATGCCTAGTTTAGGTGTAGAAAATGGTCTAAATGTAAGACAGCAAGGAAGCTGCCTTACATTTAGAATTGGCTTTTGTGTTTTACGTGCTTTTTTCCAAGCAACTCCAGCACGAGCAGCATACATCTTGCGGCAAATGCTTCACATTCCCTCCTTTTTTCTTTTTTTTTCAATTAAAAATAGGTTATATTTTGCTACCCTTTATAATCAAGCAATTCAGATTGTTTCAGTGTATCAATACCAGTGTGTTAATAGCAGGGCACATTTAATTGTGCTTCTGTTAGTTACTGAAAAAACTGTTCCAATTTAGCTACCATTTGTAATTGGGCATTTCAGCATATTTCTGTACATCAATATACCACTTTCACTGAGTGTATTGTATTGTTTCATATCAATATACCATTCAATTTTATTTCATGCATTGTACTGCATAAATATACCAGTTTCAATCAACAAAATGTATTATTATGTCATTATAATGTCCAGTCTTAGAGGACACCATGCATAGCTGTGTTGGTGGTGGTGGTAGTAGTAGTGTTACTTGGGGCAAATACAGAGGAGAGAATTATGAGGGGGCCAATAAGCCCACAATGACATATCACAGTGGGATAAAAGTGGAAGGGAGGGTGAGGACTATGAGCATAATTGTGTGTTGAACAGGACCCGGGAGCCAAATTGGGGTGACATCAGAGGAGGAGGGTGATTGCCATGGCAGGGGCGATAAAGAGCAGAGGCAACGTATGGCCAAAACAAAAGAAAAACTTCACGGGCCAGATCTGTTTTTATTGTATTCAGCTATGAAACTGTTGATGCCACTAATACTGTAGGCACAGGGTCAAAAACATGCTGGACTTAGGTCAAACTTGGCTTCTGTTAGCTCTTTGCAAGTATCTCCTATATGACAGTTTTTCTCCACAAGGCTTGTGCACAAACCACTTCCGTTTGCAAGATCTGGAGAATTAAAATAAGTGGTGGGCATTCAAACACAAACATAGGTACCAGGGCACTATTGCAGCACACGAGGTAGCATCACTGCATCCAGTGGGGAAAAAAAACAGGCCAGCATTCCGAACAAGACTGTCCTTCTTCTCCCAGTCTTCTTTGTGGCAGCCAGCCCGCATCCCCAAGCAGTACAGTGTCCTTGTCATCATCGTTGTTTACTTGTACTTATTGTGAGACATCCATAACAGAATATGTGGCCATGAGAATCCTATTAATGACCAGCAATTGGCTTGTTTGCAAGTTAAACTCCCACCTTGCCAGGTTGCCGGTGGTGCAGTTGCTTCCGTACCACTTAGTTGTGGTAAATGTGGAGCAGTTCCGCACCTTCACCCAAAATTAAGCAAAATATATTACTGAACATTTTTTCTGCCAGTTTAAACCAGATAGTGACACATATACTTTTTTTCTGTTTCTGTTGCCTTACAGCAACCATATATGTCATAGACACAATGGACAGGAGCTGACTTCATTGACTTTTCTAGGCATGCACTGTGACCTGTGCTGAGGTCAGGAGAGAGCTTATAAGCTTTGACAATCACCTGTTGGGAATGGTGGATCCAACTTATCTGTATATAGGCAATATGTTGTATTCAAATCCTGCCTATAATGATAACCAAACAACTGCAGCAAAGTGATTTGTAAAGGCAAAGAAATGACGCCTATTAGACTTGCAGGATTTTATAGGTTTTTTAAGTATAGACATTGAAAATAAAAAAATAACAGCACAAAAAAATATTTAACAATATGCTATGCTATGCTAATATATAAAAACGTGATTTAAACAATAGGTCATTCTCTGATGACACATTCTCTTTAAATTTTGTAGACATTATTATTTCTGGCTAGCTGTTAATAAAATGAGTTTCGTCATTCTCCAAATCTCGATCAGTTCTGTGCTGTTACCCAAATGTGGTTCTTCTCTATGGCACTGGTACTTCTGGCTAGCTGTCTGTAACAATTGTGTTGTCATTCTGCAAATGTGGTACAGTTCTGCTCCTTCACCGAATTGTAGGTTACCACTTTCCCGCTGTCTCTACTACAAGTAGCATAATTTGCAGCAGCCAGTTCAGTTCCCTACATGATGGAACAGTGCCAACCTGTCGCACATCAGCAAATTGATATAAACTGCCAGGTTCAGTCATACCTGGACTGTACCCTTTCTCCTGCAAATATCCTGTATCCTGACCCTACAGTCTTCTGGTAGGCAGATTTAAACTGTGGTCTTAACTGTCCCCGTTTTCTCTCTCAGTGCTGTCTTGTCCAGCCTCCAGTTTCATCTCACAGAAGGTTCTCAGCATGGCAGGTGGTCAGTACACCCAACCAGACAAAAGGCGAGAATCCATGAGGATTTTTACACACCTGCCACTGAGGCCAATCAATACATCTGCCATTGCTGACAATGACGATTTACCATAGGCTTGATCATGCCACTGCTTCTGTCTGTCTGCCATCATGTTTCATACTGTATGGCTGCTGCCACCATGGTGCTACTCCCTCAACTTCCTCTACCATTACCTTTACACAGCCACGTATCTACTACCTTGCCACTATTACTACTACTGCCCCTACACAGTCATACATATAATGCCTTGCCTATTCCATGTTCTGCTGCTATGGCTGCTGCTACTAATGCTGCTACAATGCAGCTTACCCCTTTCAAATCCACACTGCACTGCAGCTGCTCCCATATAAAAAGGAAGGATTTTTTGGAGGCTTGTTCAGACAAGTCACTGTTTATTTTAACATTAACATTCATGTGTATAAACAGGAGCAGGCAGATGCCCCTGTTAAGGCATACATTTTTGGATGTTTGTTCAGAACAAGAGACTTCTTTTTCCAACACTATCAAGTGTGTATAAAGATGGGAAAGCATCTGCTTAGATTAAGGCATCATTTTTGGACAGCCTATTCACAACAAGCCGTGTTTTTTTCCCGTTAACACCATGTGTTTAAACACCATCTGCCATCAATAAGGGGCAATTTTTGGAATGTTTTTATCTTTAAAACCTATAAATTTGACACCACATAGTGCTTTTAAACAGGCTGTTTGTATACACCATCAACCAACCATTTACCCATTGCTTTATATGTTAGTGTTACTTAAAAAAGATAGAAAGACAAGAAAGAAATATATGACTCCTAGGAGACCTCAGAATGTAATATGCAAATTTTTAGACCAATTAGAGAACTTTTGATGAAGGTAGATTCGATTTGGACTTCAATTGAATCATTGGAACAATTAAGCAAATTGGACCCAAAATACATTTCAAGAAATTCACTCATATATTATATTAAAAAAAACTCCACATAAAATGCAAAAGCAATAAATATATGAGGACTTAGGAATAGAATAAAAGTGCCACATAGAATATCACAATAAGCAAAGACAGTTAAGATGTAGATCAATGAAAAGAAATCTCATGATGAGAGAGGTTAATTGGAAAGCTGCATGTATTTTTCAAAAACTTGTATATTACAAACAGAAGTCAAATGGGTTTTAAGGAATTTCTCAACTCCTACAGCATCTCATAAGGTTGTAGGAATTGAGCGTCAAGATGGCATTTGCAAATCTTGATATATCCTGTCTATTCTTTTTCTTTATTATAAAAATTATCTTTATAATAACATGTGGTTTCTTCTCAAGAGCCTTGAGGATCCTATGATGCTTTCAGCACCTGATTGTCAAAAACTAACACCCACGTGTGTGTAGGCAGAAGCGAGTCAACATTTTTCTCCATATGTCAAGTGTAATACTAACATTTTATAATTAAATTAATTTTTTACTAAAAACATGCTTTACACTTGAAATTCTTAACACATTTGTGTGTTTTAATAATTATGCTTTACATTATTTTAATGCAAACTAGTAATTAAGACGCTGCATACTTGGCAGACAGCTCTACACACATGGTAATATTTTTGTGAACACTTTCACAAATTTACCCTAGAGAGTTTATCCAATATGATAAGATCTCTTTTAACATCCACAAATAGAAGGACAAATATTCTAATGGTTGGAGGTAACATTTTGACTTTAGTCTTCATTTCAAAGGTATCTCTACTCAAATCATATGGCAAAAGTTAGGCTAGGTTCACATACTTGCCCAATTCCAGTTGTATTCCGATATATAGGAACAGACTACCAAAATTAGCAGATCTGGTATTTGTTGGACAAAACACTTCTGCATGCCGCAGTACTTTGTCCTTACTTTTTTCTTTTTCTTTCCTGTCAAAAGCCTCCACCACAGATGTGGACCTAACCTTAGAAAAGTATAAAATAAAACAGTTCCTTTTGACAACTCTGTTTTCTAAAGACTTAGTAGACATAGTACCAGCCTCTACAGTAACTAAAGAACCTGCAGTATGCCATGTTCCTTCTTAGTCAAAATGGCAATTAGAGCTGAGCAAATCATCTCATATGAATCGATTCATCTCATCAACAAGAGTTCTTCACCTGCAAAGGGCTGTCCCCGTTGATAAAGAATTGCCCCTCTGCCGCTTGATTGATAGGGTGGGACATCTCGCCCAGCACTGACAATCTTGTGCCTGCACCGCTGCTCTAAGTAGTGGTGCAAGCACAGAGGCTCTGCTTACACTTCTGGAGTAGCAACTGTTCATGTGCCACTAGAAAGTCACTGCTCTTTTGGTTTCTTCAACAGCAGGGGCAGCCCCTCAGAAGAACACTTGTTGATGAGACGAATCAAGTCATATGACGAATCAAGTCACATGTTCTTCATCCAATGTTGTGTATCTGAGTTAGTGCACAAAATGTTTTATGTTTGAGAAACGGGACAGAATGGAAATATAAAAACACACAACAGCCGGAAGTTTTTCGGTAAATGTCATTAAATTGAAAGGTAATTTCAAATTCCAAAGAGCCAGAATTTTTTTAGAAATTCAAGTTTATTACAGTCCCTAGGATGCTTCACATAAGCCATTTTTTAAAAACGTGCTTTTCTGAAAATTGTATTCTGTAAAAGGTTCTTTGGTCAGCCAACAAAACAAGCAAACAAACACTTGTTTGTCAGCTGTTTGCATCTTATATGGAGCAATAAAAAAAAAAATTTCACCAGCAAATCTCCCTGTGTAACCATGGAATGTGCTGCCGACAATAATGGAAAGAAAAGGCCACAAGAATGATCATAAATTAAGAGTGATCATTCATACAGCCATAGACCCACAAGATTTTCCCAATTTAACAGCTCTTTTAACGAGCGCCAATAAAATTTGTATATCATCGATCAGTGCTTAAGGCCTACACTTGAGGACTTATTATAAGATATTCGGGCCAGGCATTCATAGGAACGTTCATTCAAGATAATTGGCCTTTATAATCGTGCAGCTGATCATCCCATGAATGAGCAAATGTTAATTTCTCGACTGATTGGCATCTTTCATCAAGATAAAAGATGCATAATTATCAGCAGCACATCTCCTTTTATAATCAGGGATGTGCTGCCAATAATCAATAAAACTGTATGAGGGGGAATATTGCAGTAGTCCATAGATGTCATGTAACCCTGTAAACTGAATGCCAAAGGTCCCATGGCGTGCGTGGAAGGAATCTGAACACATTGCAGACAAAAACATAACTTTACTTCTACAGTATAAAAAATGCCATGTCCAAAAAGCCAGTTAACAGCAGAAGAACAAGCTGATGCTAAACAGTACCAAGCAAGTATGACAGAAAAAGGCGACAAGAACACAACGCAGATAAAAGAAATTCTGTGTCAGTATTTGCATGATCATGATAATGAAATGAAACCAGAACAAATTGAAGCTGGATATTGGAGCATGCGTTGTGAGTAGAGGTTTATCATTATCTGGAGGTCAGTGCATGGATACAGTCTCAGGATAATAGATATTGGTTGGGGGAAAAAAGTATAAAACCATATCAGAAAAAATCTAAACTATCCTGCCTGGGAGAATTCCGCATTTTGTATTTCAATGTTTTTATGAAAAATGAAAGAAATGACCAATGAGAGTTTTCCAGAGTCCCTTGTATTTTTTTTATAATGGGCACACAGGGGGAAGAGTGGGACACAAAGGAGACAGTGATGGTATACAGGGGACACAGTGGTTGCATACAATGGCATACCTCAGTAGGAGGAGAACCCAATGGTTTCTCTGGCTGAGCTCCAAAGATCCTGTGTACATATAGGAGAAACTTTCAGAGGGTCAATCATCATTGTATGGCTGGGACAGGTTGCGGTTGAGGGAAAACTGAATGGGGCAAAGTACAGAAATATTTTTAATGAAAACCTGATCCTGCTCTGGACCTCAGACTGGGGCTGTATTAGACAGCCCGATTTAACAGGTAATTGTCGGGAAGGAAGCATTCCTTCCTGGCAATCGTCTGCTTGCTAGCAGAGGAGACTGCCGCTATTACATGCAGCGATCTCCTCCTCGATGTAGGGAGAATCGATCATTATACCATCGCTCTTGCCCATACTGAACCATTTTTTGCCAACAGCAGATAGTGATTAGACATCACGATCTGCCGTCTGCAAACGATGATTTTTTAACCAGTCAAAAGATTTGGTTTGCCATATTAACAAGCGTTTGCTCATTCATCAGTCAATTGGCGGCAGTATTAGACTGCCAGATCCTAGCTAACCAGCATAACTAGTGATCTGCCCAAAAATAGACAGATGTAATACAGGCTTTACCTTTCAACAAGACAATGACCCTAAACATTCTGTGCTCCATATATCAAGCAGCACTCCGGATCACTTGGTCACACCTGATGCATCAGCCCGCCTATGTCCTAGACTCATTCGGACTTAGATCAAGTAACAAATTCAAATTGCAGGCAGCATCCACGGTGAATTTCCTTTATTCAGGATCGCAATCCCAATCGTTTGTGCAAGTACAAAAGCAGCTACGTTTCGGCTATCTGCTAGCCTTTATCAAGCTCAATGTGACTATGAAATAGTGGCTATAAATATCAAAGTCCCCACCCCTTAAAACAAAACATGACCAATGCTGTTAAGTCCCACATCAGCCCCACTTTACATAATCTATTCAAACATATGTGCAAACTACCATGTCACATACCGCTCTGCTCAGGTGGTATCCATGCACGGTTACACTCGGCATCCAGCGCGTCTGTCAGTATCCACTGCGCATGTCCGCTCGAGTTCAGAGGTTGCTGCCCGCTCACGTGATCGCTGACTCACTCGTCATTGCGATCACGTGATGGCCGGCACTTCCGCCCTCAACACTGCTGCGCTACTCCCGTCGGAACTAATGCCATGGAAACCATCACCACAACAAGCGGCCGTTACCCCACTCATGCGATCACAGACACATTTGTCAATATGATCACATGATAGCCCGCTCTTATGGCCCCAGTGTGACTGCGCCCTGGATGTCGAGTCCATTACAATGGAACCTACCACAGCAGCATAGAACTCTGAAATAGACATATATTATGGGTTCTAGTGAGATAAATAATAGGACCATTAAAGGTCCATCCGTGAATGTATCATCAGTGAACATATATATAGAAAATTTTTATGTCATGAGAGACAGTGATGTGTCCATTAAAAACCACGTTAAAAACATAATCATGAGGAAACAGACTGTATCGTTCACATATACTTAGACATTGATAACATTGAACTCTATGTTCATCCCATAGGGTTGGAGCGCTCTCAACTCAAAGATCCATCTGAGCTCTTTCTTACGCAATATACGGTTTTTATCACCCCACGTCTCAATTGTCCCACCGAGTCAATGATGCGGAACCTCAATTGGTTCACTGAATGAGCATAGTCTACAAAGTGCTTAGCTACCGGTTTGTCTACCAGTCCCCTCCTGATGTTACTTTTGTGGGAATTAATCCGTTCACGTGCCTCCATAGTGGTCTCACCTACATAAATGAGGCCACAGGGGCATGTGATCATGTACACAATGTCACGGGACCGACAGGTGAAGAAATTCCTGATTTTATAGCGTTTACCACTGTAGGGATGGGCGAAGGTATCGCCCTTCACCATGTTTCCACAATTACAGCACCCGAGACATGGGTAACACCCCATTTTTCTCGGGGCCAGATATCTCTGTCCATCATCAATGGGATTCATCACCTCAGTCTTCACCAGTCTGTCACGTAAAATCCTACCCCTTTTATATGCCATCATGGGCGCCTCTTCAAATTCCTTAACCGTCGGTAAGCCCCTCTGTAGAATATGCCATTCTTTACGTATAATTCTTGCTATCACGTCACTGTGGGCACCAAAAGTGGAGACAAACGGGATACGTTGACTGTCATTCTCTCTTGTGTTTTTGCGTAGCGTCTCAGTCCGATTAACCGTCCGTACCTTCTGTGTCAATCGTCCGATTAACTTGCGAGGGTAACCCCTCCTCAGAAATTTGTCACCCATCTCGGCCGTCCTTTGGTCAAACCGTACCTCCTCAGACACCACCCGCCTCACTCTCAGCATCTGACTCCATGGTAGTGATTGTATCATCCGATGCGGATGGCTACTGTCAAACCTTAATAAATTGTTACGATCAGTCGGCTTATAATACATGTCCGTCGTCACCACCCCATCTTTGAACTGTACCAACACATCTAAAAATTGTAGTTCGCATGTCGACATCGTCATTGTAAATTTCAAACCAGGAACAAAGGTATTAAGTTCTTGTTGGAACAACTCTAATTGATCATGTGTTCCATCCCACACTACAAAAATGTCGTCGATGTAGCGCCACCAGCACCGGGCCTCCCCAAAATGGACAGATTTATAGATAAACTTGTCCTCCACATATGCCATAAACATATTGGCATACGTCGGGGCCACATTCGACCCCATGGCCACGCCACGCTGTTGTTGGTAAAAGACATCACCAAAGCGAAAATAATTCCGCTTCAGTAGTGTCTCCAGCAGGCGAAGGACAAATCTACATCCACTGGGGGGGAGCCCGGTGCCGGCCAGGGCCACATCGACGACATTCAATCCAAACGTGTGCTCTATAGCTGTGTATAGCGAGACAACATCGAAGCTGACCAGGAGAGGACAGCCAGGCCAAGACAATTCACCAAGTTTCAAGAGGAAATGGCTCGTATCTCTAATATAGGAAGGGGCGCTGGTGGCGACAGGACATTAAGGATAAAAGCATTTTTTTCCACAGCGAGTACATCTAGAGATGCTAATGTGTGCAAAACAGATGATGATGGAAAGTTTAAATTGAAATCATTGGGACTACATCTGAAGAGTAACTTTTCTCCTCCCCACAATAATCATGTGGTCGAGGCATATGTGGACATTGTATCCAAACAGATTACACAGCTGAGGGAGCAGAACAGTTATGGGGTGGCGTCGAATCTGGCCAGGGAGGAGAGACAGGCACTGACACAGTTAGAGAATAACAAGGCACTTACAATCAAATCTGCAGACAAGGGAGGGGCGGTGGTGGTAATGGACACGGTGGCTTATGAACGGGAGGTACTTAGACAGTTGGCTGACCGGGATGTGTACACAATATTGCGGAATGACCCCAAGTGGGAGATTATGCGTAATCTCGAGATGATCATCGGTGAGGCCCGTGATGATGGCATCATTGAAGATGATATAGGGAATTTTTGTTGATTAAACACCCGGTCACCCCTCTGTTCTACGTGCTTCCCAAGATTCATAAGAGTCTGATTGACCCCCTGGACGCCCGATTGTTTCGGGAGGGGGTCAATATTCAGCAATGTTGCAATTTTCTTGGATAAAATCCTACGTGTCCACGCCACCAGCGCCCCTTCCTATATTAGAGATACGAGCCATTTCCTCTTGAAACTTGGTGAATTGTCTTGGCCTGGCTGTCCTCTCCTGGTCAGCTTCGATGTTGTCTCGCTATACACAGCTATAGAGCACACGTTTGGATTGAATGTCGTCGATGTGGCCCTGGCCGGCGCCGGGCTCCCCAGTGGATGTAGATTTGTCCTTCGCCTGCTGGAGACACTACTGAAGCGGAATTATTTTCGCTTTGGTGATGTCTTTTACCAACAACAGCGTGGCGTGGCCATGGGGTCGAATGTGGCCCGACGTATGCCAATATGTTTATGGCATATGTGGAGGACAAGTTTATCTATAAATCTGTCCATTTTGGGAGGCCCGGTGCTGGTGGCGCTACATCGACGACATTTTTGTAGTGTGGGATGGAACACATGATCAATTAGAGTTGTTCCAACAAGAACTTAATACCTTTGTTCCTGGTTTGAAATTTACAATGACGATGTCGACATGCGAACTACAATTTTTAGATGTGTTGGTACAGTTCAAAGATGGGGTGGTGACGACGGACATGTATTATAAGCCGACTGATCGCAACAATTTATTAAGGTTTGACAGTAGCCATCCGCATCGGATGATACAATCACTACCATGGAGTCAGATGCTGAGAGTGAGGCGGGTGGTGTCTGAGGAGGTACGGTTTGACCAAAGGACGGCCGAGATGGGTGACAAATTTCTGAGGAGGGGTTACCCTCGCAAGTTAATCGGACGATTGACACAGAAGGTACGGACGGTTAATCGGACTGAGACGCTACGCAAAAACACAAGAGAGAATGACAGTCAACGTATCCCGTTTGTCTCCACTTTTGGTGCCCACAGTGACGTGATAGCAAGAATTATACGTAAAGAATGGCATATTCTACAGAGGGGCTTACCGACGGTTAAGGAATTTGAAGAGGCGCCCATGATGGCATATAAAAGGGGTAGGATTTTACGTGACAGACTGGTGAAGACTGAGGTGATGAATCCCATTGATGATGGACAGAGATATCTGGCCCCGAGAAAAATGGGGTGTTACCCATGTCTCGGGTGCTGTAATTGTGGAAACATGGTGAAGGGCGATACCTTCGCCCATCCCTATAGTGGTAAACGCTATAAAATCAGGGATTTCTTCACCTGTCGGTCCCGTGACATTGTGTACATGATCACATGCCCCTGTGGCCTCATTTATGTAGGTGAGACCACTATGGAGGCACGTGAACGGATTAATTCCCACAAAAGTAACATCAGGAGGGGACTGGTAGACAAACCGGTAGCTAAGCACTTTGTAGACTATGCTCATTCAGTGAACCAATTGAGGTTCCGCATCATTGACTCGGTGGGACAATTGAGACGTGGGGGTGATAAAAACCGTATATTGCGTAAGAAAGAGCTCAGATGGATCTTTGAGTTGAGAGCGCTTCAACCCTATGGGATGAACATAGAGTTCAATGTTATCAATGTCTAAGTATATGTGAACGATACAGTCTGTTTCCTCATGATTATGTTTTTAACGTGGTTTTTAATGGACACATCACTGTCTCTCATGACATAAAAATTTTCTATATATATGTTCACTGATGATACATTCACGGATGGACCTTTATTGGTCCTATTATTTATCTCACTAGAACCCATAATATATGTCTATTTCAGAGTTCTATGCTGCTGTGGTAGGTTCCATTGTAATGGACTCGACATCCAGGGCGCAGTCACACTGGGGCCATAAGAGCGGGCTATCATGTGATCATATTGACAAATGTGTCTGTGATCGCATGAGTGGGGTAACGGCCGCTTGTTGTGGTGATGGTTTCCATGGCATTAGTTCCGACGGGAGTAGCGCAGCAGTGTTGAGGGCGGAAGTGCCGGCCATCACGTGATCGCAATGACGAGTGAGTCAGCGATCACGTGAGCGGAGCAGCAACCTCTGAACTCGAGCGGACATGCGCAGTGGATACTGACAGACGCGCTGGATGCCGAGTGTAACCGTGCATGGATACCACCTGAGCAGAGCGGTATGTGACATGGTAGTTTGCACATATGTTTGAATAGATTATGTAAAGTGGGGCTGATGTGGGACTTAACAGCATTGGTCATGTTTTGTTTTAAGGGGTGGGGACTTTGATATTTATAGCCACTATTTCATAGTCACATTGAGCTTGATAAAGGCTAGCAGATAGCCGAAACGTAGCTGCTTTTGTACTTGCACAAACGATTGGGATTGCGATCCTGAATAAAGGAAATTCACCGTGGATGCTGCCTGCAATTTGAATTTGTTACCTAAACATTCTGTGAACATCCTTGAGTTCCCAGCCAGAGCTGGGCTATTGAGTGCAGAATGATGGGGAAAAACTTTTATTTTCAGCACATGGCCGCAACATAACAAAATGTGAAAGAATCTGAAGACTTTCCAAATGTATTGTATGTTAAACATTAACCCGTTTGCTACTATATACATCGCTGGAACGATGGGCAAACAAGGAGCCCGCTCGTGCGTGCAGCGGGCAACATGGCCAGTGGACCTCTGCTGTTTCAAACAGCAAAGACCCGCAGCTAATAAACGTGAAGCTGCAATTCTTATATTGGCCAGCTGGTGGCAGGCCAACATAAGGAATGAGCAATTGTATACAAATAATGGATCTAAAAGACCCATGGTTGTTCAGAATTTTTTTTTTTTTATTGATTTTGTAGGCTCAAATGCAAGCTTCAAAATCATTAAAATGTTTAAAAAAAACTGTTAAAAATGTATAAAAATTTTGTAAAAAAATATAAAAGTTTAAATCACCCCTCTTTCCGTAGAAAAAATAAATAAATACATAACTAACAAAAAATATAAACATCATGGGCATCACCGCGTCCAAAAACACCCGTACTATTAAAAAATACAAATATTATTCCAAAGCAGCGAATAGCGTAACAGAACTAAAGAAACAAAAAGGGTCAAAATTACCAATTTGCCATTTTTTCATCGCTTTTCTTACCAAAAAAAAGTAATGAAATGTGATCAAAAAGTCATAAACACTCCAAAAAGGTATCAATAAAACTACAGATTGTCCTGCAAAAAATTTGCTCAGTAGATATAAATATAAAAAAGTCATAAGGGGTTAGAATATGGTGATGTCAAAAAAAAAATTTTCTAAATTTAAATTTATTTTTACACTATTTAGACATAAAAAAAACCTATATATATGTGGTATAGTTGTCATCGTACTGATCCAAAGAATGAAGGACAGAGGTCAGTTTTGCCGCAAAGGAAACACTGTGGGAACAAAACCCGCAAAAAGGTGGAGAAATTGCATTTTTTTTCCAATTCCACCCCGTTTGGAATTTTTTCCCGCTTGCCACTACATTGTATGCCATATTAAATGGTGGCATTAGAAAGTACAACTTGTCCCACAAAAAATACAGCTATGTGAACAGAAAAATGAAATAAAGCTATGGCTCAAGGTAGATAGGGAAGAAAAGTGAGAACAGCAAAATGAAAAAAACTCCGGTATCCTAAGGTTTATTCAATTCCACAAGGTCTACATTTTAAAACTGATCCAAGTTTATATTTACAAAGCAAAAGTACCTACTGTTGCCTAAGTTTTTAAGCAGCTAAGCATCCAATATTTTATCTTCGATTATGTTTTTCCCACTGAATAATGACTACTAATTATATGGTGAAATTAGGCTTCACTTATTTACGGAGCTGAATGAAACACTGTCATGTAAGACTGAAAGGATCATTTGATGGTGTGTTCCATAATAGCCAGTTAAATAAGAAATAGAACACCTGTCTGGGAGGAAGGACCATGCTGATGATCATTTATCTACAGGTGGCTTCATTTTCAAAATGAATAAAGTACATTTCTCCAATTCTCCTGTTCTATGACTGTGGAAAAGGTATCATGGTTATAATGGAGTTAGATATAGATGGAAAACAGAAATGTACAGTAAGTATTGTTCTGTGCTTGTTCATTTACTGAATACATAGATCCTTCTTTATTAATAATAGCACATTTTCCATCTGTTGCACTTGGAATTGTCTGGTTGAATTCCTTTTTGTGGGCATCCATACATGAGTACCACTAACTTGAATGCATTTGAACTTTTCAGTCATATTTTTAGTAATACAAATAAGCCATAGAGGTTTTTGACGACTTTGGACACTCCTTGTCAAATTGGTCATTAATAAAATATATATATTTATATATATGTTCACCTAATCAATGCATAGTATTAACATGAGCAAACACTTGTTTGTCAGGTGATATCAGATATTTTATGAGGCACTAAAATGATAATTTGTCAGCAGCACATCAGCCGATGTAAGTAGGGAATGAGCTGCTGAGAAATAAATACCTTATGGGGACAAACGATCGTATTAAAGGATAACTGTCACATTTAGACCCAAATTTCAGTTTTCATATATGTAGTTACTAATATGATAATATTCCTGAATCAATAACTATTAGACTTACTTACCCCTTATTTAATAAGATTCAGCCCTTAGCAACCAGTCTGCATAAAACTGCAATTTCACTATTCTGTTAAGATGGCCGCCCTCAGCCCTGAGGCTAATCCATAGGACACCTGCAGTGAAGTTAGTGAAGACCAGCTCTGTATAGGGAGGTCTTGCAGTGAAGTTCCCAGGTCTGGCTGAAGCCTGTAGTTCTCCTACAAGCTCTCCTCTTATCAGATAAGGCTGTCATTTATACACTGAGCAGCCCCATATCTTCTCTGAGCTGTATATTCTCCAGAACTGCTAAGGGAGTGTCTGCCAAGCACAGACATGTGGAGAAGTTCACACACACAGCCCAGCACTGTTATCTCCTGTCAGGAAGAACCTGGCTTTTTATACATTCCCTTACAATGCTGACTCACTATCAGTTCCCAGTGCACGCAGCGTGCTCCGTCCTCTATCTGGTAGACGGAAGGAGCTTAACAACCAGATTTTATCTCAGGTAAATATAGCCAATACTGGGGACTTTTAGGTGGCTTTTAGGGGTTATTTATTTAAGAATCAGAAATTAAAACAGGGCCAATAAGGTAATATTAATCACCAGAATCCAATAGTAAAAAAAAAAAAAAATTGACAGTTATACTTTAACGATTCTTCATCCCTAAACAACAATTATGGAACAGCAATTAAAGGCTATGTACACCTTCGAGAATCACAGAAATAAACGTGGCCTAAATGGGTGGGACTGCTCCAAACCCCAAACACTGTGGCGTGTTTCTAACTGGGGGGGCAGTTCCTCCGCATGTGGTTCGCAGCGAACGGCTATCCCCAGCAAAAATTGCATACAATGGAGGATACCGGCGCGAACCACATGCACCACACAAACATCCTACACAAAATAAAACATGTGCGGATGAAAATATATAAACACATAACACACAGAAAAAAGATGCACCACATGGATAAGCACCTGACAACACTGGCTAATCCCTCACTCTGGTGTTAAAAGCTGAGAGATTCGCCAATATTTCCAATCAGGAACATATCGGAGCCCCTTTAGGCACCACTTCACGGTTTCTCAGCATGACATGGGGTCCTACCACTAGACTACCTATGGTGTGTGAACAAGGTCTGAACAGGTATTAAGCAGCCTACAGCCCCCACCCACTCACCTGCATTGCAGGACCAACAATGCAATGGGGAACAAATGAGGCCGCAAGCTACACCTACAACAGACCATGTGACACCGGCTTCCAGGTGCAACAGAATGTTTACCAGCCATATGCAATGGCACATTCAATACATATAAAACAAGAATAACAGAAATAAACGTGGCCTAAATGGGTGGGACTGCTCCAAACCCCAAACACTGTGGCGTGTTTCTAACTGGGGGCAGTTCCTCCGCATGTGGTTCGCAGCGACGGCTATCCCCAGCAAAAATTGCATACAATGGAGGATACCGGCGCGAACCACAAGCACCACACAAACATCCTACACAAAATAAAACATGTGCGGATGAAAATATATAAACATGTGGTGCATCTTTTTTCTGTGAGTTATGTGTTTATATATTTTCATCCGCACATGTTTTATTTTGTGTAGGATGTTTGTGTGGTGCTTGTGGTTCGCGCCGGTATCCTCCATTGTATGCAATTTTTGCTGGGGATAGCCGTTCGCTGCGAACCACATGCGGAGGAACTGCCCCCCCAGTTAGAAACACGCCACAGTGTTTGGGGTTTGGAGCAGTCCCACCCATTTAGGCCACGTTTATTTCTGTGATTCTTGTTTTATATGTATTGAATGTGCCATTGCATATGGCTGGTAAACATTCTGTTGCACCTGGAAGCCGGTGTCACATGGTCTGTTGTAGGTGTAGCTTGCGGCCTCATTTGTTCCTCATTGCATTGTTGGTCCTGCAATGCAGGTGAGTGGGTGGGGGCTGTAGGCTGCTTAATACCTGTTCAGACCTTGTTCACACACCATAGGTAGTCTAGTGGTAGGACCCCATGTCATGCTGAGAAACCGTGAAGTGGTGCCTAAAGGGGCTCCGATATGTTCCTGATTGGAAATATTGGCGAATCTCTCAGCTTTTAACACCAGAGTGAGGGATTAGCCAGTGTTGTCAGTTGCTTATCCATGTGGTGCATCTTTTTTCTGTGAGCTATGTACACCTTCGGGCCAATTTTTGTTATTATTGCATTGTACTTATTTTGAGCTAAAAATCTTTTTTTTTTTTCAGTTGGTCTTTATTAAAAATATGGAATCCTTTTTTGTGTACATAGCTAAGATGCTCTATTAGCTGCCTGTAGATTTTCTGTCCTTTCCATCATCTCGGGAGCAAATGGACTCCTTATTATCTCTGTTCTCTGACATTATAAACGCTCATTATAGCTCAATCCTTATCTTATTTATAAGAATGTGGCTTAAATTAGTGTTTATGACCTCTTAGTAGTTTAGATATAAGGTTTATTAGATGACTACCACAAAGTGAAAGTACCAGTCACACAGTTAGAAAAACAGGTAACTCTTTGTGACAGACTGGCTCAATATTTTTAATAAAAGCCGATTGAAAATATCTTTTTTACCCAAAAATTAGTAAAGTGCAATGATAAACAAAAATTGCCTCCAAAGATGTACATAGCCTTTAAGAAGCACTGATCAATATGCTATATTGATGACAATTGACAAAAAATCGGCCCCATGAAAAATCACTCCCAACATCAACAGTGGATTATGTGCAGACCTGTAAGATTTCATGTAACTGTGTTATACATGAGCAGCGAACAGAATCCTTTTGTTTGTGTGACAAAAAGTAAAGATTGTCCTCATTCATTAAAGGGGTTGTCTTACTTCAGCAAATATAATTTATTATGTAGAGGACATTAATACAAGCCACTTACTAATGTTCTTGTTTACATGGTTACGAGCACCCTGCCATCCATCAGTGATAGTCGTGCTTGCATGCTATAGAAAAAAGCACCAGCATCTCTGGTGGTCGGGACAGTAGTGGGGCTGCACATAGGCTAGTGCTTTTTCCTATAGTGTGCAAGCACGGCCACTGCTGATGGATTGCAGGGTGTTCGTAACCATGGAAATAATAAGCAGTGTACAATGTGATGGATAAGTGAATCCAGCCAGCAAAGGAGGCAATATGGACAATAACAATATAATAGTAAGTGCCTTTTATTAACTTCCTCTACATAATAAATGCTATTTGCTAAAGTAAGACAACCCCTTTAACTAACAATATAAACGTAAGCTTAATATGTCCCCCAAACTTTACCTCACTGAATTCTTTCTGCACGTAAAGCCTTGTTCTGCACAGATGAAATACTAAAATCAAATCAACTGTTCATTTAATGGGATTCTGTCAGCACATACCTGGAAATAAAACCTTCTGTCTGTGTGGATGTGTGTCTGTCAGCATATTGCAATGCTCCTTGTTCCATCTAAATAGGTGCCCCCAGTTCGGAAAAATAAGTCTTTCAAGTTGATACAAATTAGCCCCTTGGTGCAACGAGGGTGTTGCTATTGCTCCCAAAGCTCTACTCTATTTCTGTGCTGGTCCCCGCTCTGAGTGACATGGCCATGCTGTGTAGAAGTAATCACTCCTGGCTGCGCAGGACAGGTTACATCTGACTGGAGAGTCTTAGCACTGTGCTGCAAATGCACCAATCACAGAGGCACAGACACTACACTGCGTGGCTGTCACTCAGAGTGGAGGTGGCACAGACAGCACAAAAGTGAATACAGCTTTGGGTGACACAAGGTGCAAAAGCCAAACCCTCATTGCACCAAGGGGCTCATTTCTCCAAACTGGGATCAACTATAAAGATGATTGGACAAAGGAATTGCAGAACTCTTCTGTGACCATGATATGTCCCCCCCCCCCCCCACAGTTCCACAATTCCCTTTAAAAAGTTACTTAGGCCCCTTTAAGATCAGGTTTTTGCTTTCCGTCCTAGAGTTTCGTCCTCGGGGCTCTAGGACGGAAAGATACTGATCAGGATTATCCTAATGCATTCTAAATGGAGAGAAATCCATTCAGGATGCATCAGGATGTCTTCCGTTCAGTATGTGAACGTTTTTTGGACGTTGACAAAACCGCAGCATGCTGCGGATTTGTCTCCGTCCAAAAATCTGGAAGACGTCCTGGCTGCCATGGTTACCTGAAGGCATATTAAAGACTGATCAGGATCCTGATCAGTCTTCAAATGCTTTCAGGCGACTTGCGTTCTGACGGATCCGGCGGGCCGGAAGTGCCTGCCGGATCCTCCGGACGCAAGTGTGAAAGAGGCCTTATATATAATTATTTTGAAAGAAGTACTTTTCTAGAAAAATGGCAATGTAAGAGTTTCCCATAACGCCAGGGTCATTTAATCAGACTTTATTTGAATGCAGTTAAAAGCACACAAATGACTGACTTTCACACTAGCGTTTTTCTTTTCCAGCATTGAGTTCCGTCGTCGGGGCTCAATGCCAGAAAAAAATGCTTCAGTTTTATCCTAATGCACTCTGAATGGATAGAAATCCGTTGAGGATGCATCAGGATGTCTTCAGTTCAGTCACTGTATGGCGTTTTGGACGGAGAAAATACCGCAGCATGCTGGGGTTTAATCTCCGTCCAAAATGTCGGAACACATGGGGTAATGCCAGATCCGGCATTAATTTCCATAGGAATGTGTTGGTGTCGGATCCGGCATTAAAAATACCGCATTGACAGATCTGTTCCTCCGCAGAACTTTAAAAATCTGAAAAAAATACATAACAGATCTGTTTCTCCGGATGACAACCATAGAGACGGATGCGTTAATGCAATGCATTTGTAAATCGGATCCGCATCCGGATCCGTCTACAAATACTGTCCGTTTCAATAAAGATTGCCGGATCCGGCAGGCAGTTCTGGCGACGGAACTGCTTGCCGGATCCCTCTGCCGCTAATGTGAAAGTATCCTGATACAGTTACTTGGTTTGTTGTTCATTTAATATTTATCAAGTAGTGCAGGGACATTTCTGTCAATGTGACAAAAATAAATGTTAAATAATAGTCATTGGTAGAGATGAGCGAATCGAAGCTGACGAAGTGGAATTAGATCCGAATTTAAGGAAAAATTCGATTCGCACCGAAGCTGAATTTCCTCGCGATTCGTGGTAATAAATTGTATCGATTCGTGGGGCAAGGAACGCTGGGAAGGCGGGATCACCCATAATGCCATGCATGTAGCCAATCAGCAGCCAGCCAGCCCTGTGATGTTAATAAATAGCAGCAGCCATCTTAGATCCTGTCATTCACCAGCGAACTTAGTGCAGGGAGATACGTGTCTGCAGGCGCTAGGGACAGTGATAGCAAAGATTTGATTGTGGTGAAAAAAAACAACTATTTACAAGTACAGGGTAAGATTATTCAAGGTGTAGGGAAAGGATAGGGAGGAATCATTCCACTAGCATTTCTGTTGAACAGGGTTCAGTTGGGGAGATGACAGCCTGAGTAATAGGAACAATCCAATTACACCTTGCTGCACTTACTGGGGATCCAAATTGCCATTATACAGCTTTGTAATTCCCGCAAACCGTTCTTATTAGGGTGCAAGTGCTGTTTAATACAGGCATTAAGAGGGTTTATTACAAAAAATATTTATATGTTTTATTTGCCCTTGTGAGGTGTAGTTATATGTCCTAAAGCATTTTTTTGGCTTGTATTAGTGAGAAAAAAGGGCTTATTAGTAGTGTTGATCGAGCACTAAAGTGCTCAGGTGCTCGAGTAGAACACTTTGGGATTTTTGGGTACTCTACAGAGCACCAGAGCACAATGGAAGTCAATCGGAGAACCAGAGCATTAAACCAGGGACCCCCTGCTCTGAAGAGGGGAGGGTGTCTGGTTCACAGGAAAAGGTCAGAAATAGATGGAAACAACACTGAAATGGTTCAGAAACAGCATGGGGAGGATGTCTGGATACATCTTGGATTCCCAGGTCTCTGCTGGGAATGATGTTGTCCGAGTAGTACGCCACTTTTACAGACTGACAATGATACTCACAAAATCGATTTTAGAGGAAAATTTGTTGTTCTTTCCTGTATATTTACTTGTATATAAAGTGAAAGTGCTGCCAAGAATTATAAGGAAGAGACATTCCGATACAACCTGTATATCACATAAAGGAGGGCCCCATTCACATTGTGGTACAATTGTTCAGGTAGTGGGACTCCTACACTCATAAGTGAATGGGCTGCCAAAAATTACAAGGAACCGGCACTCCAATACACCCTTTATTGCACATAAACGAGTGCATCATACACATCCTTGAAAAATTATGATTGATGGCCTGCTGGTGACCCTTAAAAACATTAGGAGCAAGGGCCTGCTGGTGACCCTCTAAAACATTAGGGGCGAGGGACTGCTTGTGATCTGACCATCTAAAACATTAGTGGTGAGGGTCTGCTGCTGAGCTGACCCTCTAAAACATTAGGGATGAAGGTCTGCTGCTTAGCTGACCCTCTAAAACATTAGGGATGGGGGTTTGCTTCTGAGCTGACCCTCTAAAACATTAGGGATGAGGGTCTGCTGCTGATCTAACCATCTAAAACATTAGGGGCGAGGCCTTGCTGCTGATCTGACCATCTAAACCATTATGGACGAGGGCCTGCTGGTGACCCTCTAAAAAATTAGGGGTGAGGGTCTGCTGCTGAGCTGACTCTCTAAAACATTAGGAGCGAGGGCAACCTAATAAGCATGTTGATATGATGAAGGAGGAGGAGGAGAAAAGGAAGATTGAACCATATACCCTTTTTTGTGGTGGAAGGGGTGCATGGGAATACAGTGTATTCAATACACCATAAAAGCCACATTTAAAGTGCCGATTACTGGTTGTTCACCCTTCCCGATCCCAGCTACAAAGAGAAATTCTCATCTCTCATTCCTGTGGTGGAGAGGACTAGCAAAATGGCGCAATACCAGAAGGTCATTGTGGGAAAATTGCTCCAAAAATTTCCAGCTGACAACGCTGGCGGCAGAGTACGTAGTTCCTTGGACAACCGAGGAGGGGAGACAGGGGGAACACACAGCAGTTCCAACAGAGGCAGGGAAACACTCTCCAAGGCCTGGGACAGTTTCATGACACCCCGCCAGCACCCTCATTCTGATGCGCGGCCCAGTGTCACAAGGAGGGAAAAGTTTTGGAAGATGTTAAAGGAGTACGTAGCAGACTGTGTCAGCATCCTCAGTGATCCCTCTGTGCCTTACAACTATTGGGTGTCTACACCTTGGAGGTGCTGGCCTGCCCTGCCCTGCCACCATCGTTTTGTCGGGTATTTAGTGCTGCTGTGGGCATAATAACTGCTAAGTGGAGGAGGAGGTGGAGTAGGAAAAGGGGGGGGGGGTTGCAGCCACTAATGTAGGTGGTTGCAGAAATCCTGATGGAAGTAGGGCCCACAATCCTTGGTGTCAGTAGCACCTGTGCCATCCCATTGTATCACTCGCTCCTGGCCTCCACAATGTTCAGCCAGTGTGCTGTCAAGGAAATGTAGCGTCCCTGGCCAAAAGCACTTGTCCATGTGTTAGTCGTTATGTGGACCTTCCCAATAACTGCGTTGGTCAGGGCATGGGTGATGTTACGGGACACATGCTGGTGTAAGGCGGGGACAGCACACCGGGAAAAATAGTGCCGGCTGGGGACTGAGTAACGAGGGACGACTGCCGCCATCAGGCTGCGGAAAGCCTCAGTGTCCACAAGCCTAAATGGCAACATTTTAAGGGCCAGCAATTTGGAAAAATGCGCATTTAGTGCTATGGCCTGTGGGTGGGTGGGTGGGTATTTGTGCTTTCGTTTAAAGGCCTGGGGTATAGAGATCTGTATGCTGCGCTGGGATACAGAGGTGGATGTGATACCTGATGGTGCTTGCGAAGGTGCAGGGCGGGAGGCATCCAGGCCTGCGTATTGGACAGGGAATTGGCCATAACACAGGGGAAGAGGAGGCAGTGGTGTGAACCGCAGACACTGATTGTGGACCCAGGCACTCGGCCCACCTATTAGGGTGCTTTGATGCCATGTGGCGGATCATTCTGGTTGTGGTGAGGTTGCTAGTGTTCACGCTGCTGCTCATTTTGGTACGGCACAGGTTGCAAATGACAATTCTTTTATCGTCCGCACTTTCCTCAAAAAAGCGCGAGACTGCGGAACACCTACCCCTTAGAAAGGGAGATTGCCACAAAGGGGGGCTCCGGGGAACAGTTGCGGGCCTGTTTGGTGTGGCCCGCCTTCTCCCTTTTGCCACCCCACCGCCAATTCCAGCCTGTGCTGTGGATCCCTCGCCCGCTGTACTGCTGTCCTCGCTCGGCTTGCCACCTTCCCAGGTTGGGTCAGTGATTTCATCGTCGACTACCTCCTCCTCCTCACTCTGGTCATCTTCCTGACTTGTTGACCTAACAAGAACCTCACTTTTTGACAACTGTGTCTCATCCTCATCATCAACCTCTTGAGACACTAATTGTTGTTGACTTATTGGCAACTGTGTATCACCATCATCATCATCCACATCATGAAGCACTAATTGCCGTTACCCACTGTCATCTTCTAACTGTGGATGCGCAATAGTTTGGGAATCAGGGCACAAGATCTTCTCATGTCCCTCTTCAAGCGGTAATGGCGATGAAAAGAGTTTCTTGGAATATCTGAGTGTGGGATCACTTGTCTGCCAAGACTCTCTATGATGGGAGGAAGGAAGATCAGGGTGAGGATTCTGTTGATCAGACTCTTGGCTACTGAGACTGGACTTTCTTGGAAGACACGGTGGTGCTTAACCAACTGGAAGCATTATCTGCTGCAATCCAACCGACCACCTGGTCGCACTGGTGTGACTTCGAGAGTGGTCCTGCAAACTGGCATAATAAAACTAGGTATCGTGGATGAGTGTGTTTCTTGTGCTCTGGCAGCAGGCACAGTTTCACCGCGCCCAGGGCCACGGCCTCTACATGCACCATCAGCAGCACTGCTACTTCCCCGTCCCTTACTGCTCGCCTTGAGCATATTAAATGGTATATATGCTTGCAAGTATGTAACACGTACAGCAGGGCAGGTTTTGTAAGTGTATGTGCAAATAAATTACACTAAATGTCACAGATATTTACGATGCACAAACGTTATACAGGAGGTGTAGCACTAGTAATGTCGCTGTCAGCAGCAAACAATTGCGCTGAATGTCACAGATATTCAGAATGCGCAAATGTAACACAACAGATGTAGCAGGTTGTGTCACTGTCAGTAGCGGCCAAACAATTGCACGCAATTTAGCGCAGGATGTGCTAATACTATATATTGCAGTCAGATAAAACAAGAACTTTTGAGTCTCTAACACCTTTCAACACTAAACCCTGCCTAAAAAAGAAAAAAATTCCTGTCCCTACACTATCTGCTGCAGCTCGCCCTGACTAAGACTGAGCCGAACCACGTGTCATCGGGTGCTATATATACCCAATGAAGCATTCCGGCCAGCCAATCACTGTAATGCCAGTAACCAACATGGCTACGGCATCACAGGGAGCTGCTACACAGCCAAAAAAGTGCGGGGAGGGGACTCGAGCATCGCGCTCGAGCACACGCGGTGTTCAGCCGAACACCCTGATGCTCACCCAACACTACTTATTAGCCGTTGTGTGGTGCTAAATGCTAAAATTACAGCCCTTTTTGTTATGTATTAGTGGCAAAAGTAAAATATGTATATATTTGCCGCTCAGCGGTGCAGTTCCAGTATCTGTTCTAAAGCCCTTTTTTTCATGTATTACTGTAAAATATATATATATTTGCCGCTCAGCTGTGCAGTTATCTGTTTTAAAGCCCTTTTTTGCGTGTATTAGTGGAAAAATGAAAAAAATATCTTTGCCGCTTAGCGGTGCCGTTATCTGTTTTACAGCCCTTTTTCCTTGTATTAGTGGAAAAAGAAAAAAAATATTTGCCTCTCAGCTGTGCAGTTATCAGTTTTAAAGCCCTTTTTTGCCTGTATTAGTGGAAAAAAGAAAAATATCTTTGCCACTCAGAGGTGCAGTTATCTGTTTTAAAGCCCTTTTTTCCATGTATTATTGGAAAAAGGAAAAATATATTTGCATCTCAGTGTTATAGTTCTCTGTTCTAAAGCCTTTTGTTGCCTGTATTAGTAGAAAAAGGAAAAAAATCTTTGCCGCTCAGCGGTGCAATGATATATTCTAAAGCCCCGTTTGCCGTGTATTAGTGGCTAAATAAAAATATATTCGCCATTCATCGTTGCACTTATCTGTTGAAAAGCCTTTTGTGTAAAAGTTGAAAACAATTAGGAACTAATTGCCGTTCAGGGGTGTAGTGATCTATTCTTAAGCCCTGTTTGCCGTGTATTAGTGGCGAAATAAAAACATATTCTCCGTTCAGCGTTGCACTTATTTATTGAAAAGCCTTTTGTGTAAAAGTAGAAAAAAATTAGGGCCTAATTGCCGTTCTGTGGTGCAGTGATATATTCTAAAACCCAGTTTGCCGTGGCAAAATAAAAAATATTTGATCTAACATTTGATTATTTGATCTAACAGTATGTCAGACAGAGAAGTGCCAGGCCATGCACAGGGGAGTGGCAGAGGCCTAAATGTTTCTGGCGCAGGCAGAGGTCTCAGCAGAGTAAGGTGCCGTAGCAGCAGGGGTTACT
Source organism: Bufotes viridis (assembly GCA_033119425.1). Taxonomy (NCBI): domain Eukaryota; kingdom Metazoa; phylum Chordata; class Amphibia; order Anura; family Bufonidae; genus Bufotes; species Bufotes viridis. Next base: position 42,291,639 of record CM065596.1, on the reverse strand, counting down.
TTGCGAGGCCTGAGCTCCCAGTGTCAGCTAACGGTCGGGTCGTCACCAGCAACCCAGCGGTTCTTAAATGGTTAACTGGATCTTCGACGCAGACACCCCCAGCCAAGAGTCAGTGGGTTCGCCAGACACAACCCTTAGTTGGCAGGCCCTGTGCCCTCACCTGTCCTCAACTTACCTCTGTCCATTCCTCTACTAGGCGGGCAAGTAGTGATGAGGAGAGTGGCGTGGAAGCTGGTGTTGCGAGCGCTCAGGCTCCTGACCCAGAGACTATTAAGGAGGACATCAGTGACACGCAGACAGTACTCAATAATGATTATGTAGCTGATCGCACTTGAGACCTGGGTGACAAAGGGTCATCTTTTTCTTTTTTCTTTATATAATAATGTAACATTATAAAATTTGGTGTCTCCATGATAGATCTGCAGCGTGGGGGCCCTGTGTGGCTTCTACACACTTTCAAAATAATCCTTCAGCGGGGAAAATAGATGCCGGAGGACTGGGACCCTCCATGACCTTCCCAGGAGCTCCTGTCGGGAGCAGATGTTTATTTCTAAGAGGTCCGTAAAGTGTGGAGGAATCCGAAGACCCTCTCCATCTCCAAGCATCACAGGATGTCTTCCTTCCCATCCATGATGACTGGGAACTCATGATGTTTTCCCTGACGAAGAGACCAGGGGCTGGTAGTCATGGTTTGAATCTTGATGAACTTCGCGACTCTTCCGGGCTCCAAGCAATCTTGAAGCTTTGTCTTCTCATTGTCTGTACTGTAGCTACTAGAGGCTTTTTCATGCCAGGCAGGTTGTCTCTGAAGTATCTGGCACGATGAACAGCCGATACTGCACTTGCTTCAATCTTGACAGGAATTGTCTCCAGGTGGAGAGAAATTGTTCTTTGGAATGCTTTCTCCATCGCAACCACATCGTCGAATAAACAGAAGCATGGCCGATTCTCTCCTGTCTTATGCAACACTTAATTTTTTTTATTAAATATTTAATATTAAATTGAAGCAAAACTTGATTAAGATTATAAAAAAGCAAATTTAAATTTGCTAATATATTATCCCAATCTTCGAGGGAAATTACCGGACAATTAATCTGCCAAGTCTTTTGTGTCGGAGAACATGTATTATTAAATCATGTTTTAAGCAACACTTTATAGAGTTGAGAAATTTTAACCTTCTGTTCGGTCCTATATTCCCTATTAATGAATAGACGAAGCGGCCACTCTGTGGCCTCCTCATGCTGCTGCCACCTCGGGAATCTCTTATCCTCGTGCTACTCTGTGGTCTCCTCATGCTGCTGCCACCTCTGCAATCTCTTGTGGTCGTGCCACTCTGTGGCCTCCTCATTTTGCTGCCACATCCACACTTTGTCGTCATGCCACTCTGTGGCCTCCTCATGTTGCTGCCACCTCTGCAATCTCTCGTCATCGTGCCACTCTGTGAACTTCTTATGCTGCTTCCACCTCCACACTTTTTTGTCGTAACACTATGTGTCTTCTTCATGCTGCTGCAACCTCCGCAATCTCTCGTCGTCGTGCCACTCGGTGAGCTCCCCATGCTGCTGCCACCTCCACAATCTCTCCTCGTCGTGCCAATTTGTGGCCTCCTCATGCTGCTGCCACCTCCACACTTTGTCGTTGCACCACTCTGTGGCCTCCTCATGCTGCTGCCACCTCCGCAATCTCTCATCATCGTGCCACTCTGTGGCCTCCTAAAGCTTCTGCCACAAAGCTGCCGCCACCTCTACACTATGTCACCTTGCCACTCTGTGGTCTCCTCATGCTGCTGCCATGACCGCAATTTCTCATCGTCATACCACTCTGTGGCCTCTTCCTGATGCTGCCACATTCACACTTTGTCATCGTGCCAATCTGTGGCCTCCCCATGCTGCTGCCACCTCCACAACCTCTCGTCAATGTACCACTCAGTGGCCTCCTGATGCTGCTGCCACCTCCACACTATACACCAAAATTTGGCGTGGGATAACCGCCCATAGACCCGGACAACCCCCCTCAATGTACATAAATGAAACACCTCCGGGTTATATTAAATCAACAACTTTATTAACATGGTTAAAAGAATCAGATCCATCATTATAAAATCACATAAATATGGTTGGTGGTGCGAATAACACAAAGGGATCCAAGCCCTCACAGGAGAGAATACATCCACGGCACATGTAGTATTAGGGTAATATACTGTCTCAAAATAACAGTGCTTGTTGTATTTAGTAATTAATATAAGGACACTGTGTACAATACTTCATGAATAGCACCAAATCTCAAAAGTAACTAGTGTCTAATCACTTTCACACATACAAAAACCTATTTCAAGTACATCATAAACAACAGGCCCCACCGTATAATTATACCTGATGAATAAATCACCACCGCACCTCCCGTGTCCCGACGTGCGTTTCGCCGCACTGGCTTCCTCAAGGGATCATGTGTCCCAATGCTCGCCTCTCTATCTTATATAGCCCCAAAATTGCCTCATACAATCATAAAATAGTACACACCTGCTCACACACTCCACATATGGCGCCAGATCATGGCCGTAAGTGACGTCTATGCATTCCACATGGAACGCACGCATCACCTACCAGAAGAGACGCGTCTGTGCTCCACAATGGAACGCATCGCAGCACATCCGGGTCCGGACCTTGTCAAGGTAATGTTTGCAATATAGGACAGCGGAAAAGTTAATCCCAATCTGGATCCAGTCCAAATAAAACACAATATACATCCCAAATTTAAAATCGAAATATGATTGAGACATGCAAGTGCAAACCAAATTAAAGTGCTCAGGTGCTATGCAATTAATTAGTGAAACAGTGATCACGCCATCCAATAAAAACATATTTACTGCAAACCAATTATTTCAGTGTATATAATAAATAATATAAAACTCCATAATAATTCATTCTTAATAATCCACAAAATAAAGGATAATATGTGCACCTAAATTGTCTTTTAGTTATGAGTGAAAGTAAAAAGCAGCAACACTATAATAGCTCACTGCTATGTTAAGGTGAGCATAATACATTACAGTTGAATATTATGTCACGACATACAAAAATGTGTGTATCAAGTGATATCATAAAAATGTAATCCATAGTGCCCTCATATCCATCAATAAATTTGGCTGTACACCCATTCCACAATAACCGCCGTCCACATGACTCCTAGTTTCTGCCAATCATCGTTCATGCGCCACTGTTCTATAAGAGACTAACATATACAACTGTTAAAACTGATAAAAGAGAGCAAAGGGAGGAATGAACATCCCATGCTACCCTAGTGTCATAGCCCTGAACAGAAACAAATCACAGAAATGGAGCATAACTCAATCCCTCATTTAAACCCTGTGAGGATACCGTATTTAGTGTAAATATCCATTTGGCCTCCTGTTGAGCCAGGAGGCATTTCCAATTTCCTCCTCTTTGGTCACACAAAACCCAATCAATCCCCCTTACCTGCAATAGATTTCCCTTGCTATTATGATGTTCCTTGAAATGCCTCGGAATGGTTTTGAGGGTAGAAATTTCTGATACCTCCTTGGCTGCCTGGATGCCCAAGACGTGTTTCCCTCATGGTTAGGCCTACATATAAGAGACCACATGGACAATTCGGCAGATAAATTACACCCGAAGTCTGGCATGTGATGGAATATGTGATATTGTATTGTTTTCTTCCACAGGAATCAGAGAATGTTTCTGTCCTTACAACATTAGGGCATGCCACGCAGCCTCCACATGGGCAACAACCCCATCTCAGACCTCTAGATCCAAACACCCTCTCAGGCTTCATCCCAGCATAGTGACTTTTGGTAAGTATGTCCTTTAAATTTCTATTCCTTTTAAATGTAATTCGTGGTGTATTGGATAAAAAATTTTGAAGCGAGGGGTCCATATATAAAATGTTCCACTATTTGGGCAGAACTTGTCTAACACCTTGATGTTCATAGGAATAGGTGGTGATAAATCGTACCAGATCTTTGTCCTTATCTGTCCTTTGTTTCCTTGAGCCATACAATAATTGATCATGTTTAGTATTCATATTTATAGCTCTCAAATATCCTTGTGTAATATGTTGTTCCTGATATCCTCTACGTCTAAACCTCTCCTTGAGATCATTAGCTTGAATCTGAAAATCTGTTTCTCTTGAGCAGATCCGATGGATCTGCTAAAATTGTCCGATCGGGATACTTGATATCAATTTCTTAGGGTGTGCAGAACCAGCCTGTAGTAAACTATTAACCGATGTTTTTTTCGATATTGGCTCTTTTGAATGTAACCATGATCATCAATATTCAGCCGCACATCTAGAAAGTCCATTTCTGTTCTGCCCGCCTTATAAGTCAGCCTGATGTTTCGTCCATTAGAGTTCAAGATGTCAATGAACTCATCTAGCATCTCCATTGTACCCTGCCAGTTGAACAGGACATCATCAATATATCGATGCCACGATTGCACCCTATTACAGTATTTTACTGGATCAGTAAGGAATATATGCCTCTCCCACAGCCTCAGGAAAAGACCAGCATAAGAGGGCGCACAAGCCGCCCCCATGGCTGTCCCCTGGAGCTGTAGGTAGAGTGTCCCCTTAAAGATAAAAAAATTGTGGTGCAAAATCTAATAAATCGATAATTAGGTTACCAAACTCACCTTTCCATTTGGATGTAGATATAAAGAAACGAACGGCCTCCAGGACATCACAATGTCTCATGGAGGTGTAAAGTGACTCAACGTCACAGGTGACTAACACCTTATCTGTTTCCAAGTAGATACCATCCAATTTCCTCAGTACGTCCCCGGCGTCCTTTAAATATGACGGAAGATTGTTTACCAGAGAACTCAGAACATAACCGATCAATTTACAGATTGGTACGCACATACCATCAATGCCCGGAACAATTGGGCGACCCGGTGGATTATTCTCTTTCTTATGGATTTTGGGCAATAAATAAAATGTTGGGATTTTGGGATTTTTTTCAAACTAAATATTCCATTTCCTTCCGTGTGATGGTTCCAGCTTGAAACGCAATTTTGGGGCTATATAAGATAGAGAGGGGCGAGCAATGGTACACACGATTCCTTGAGGAAGCCAGCGCGGCGAAATGCGCATCGGGACACGGGAGGTGAGGCGGTGATTTATTCATCATATACATACAAACACAGAAATGCAACAGCCTCCATTAAATCCAGGGATGCAGGTACCAACATGCATGCTGAGCCCTCTATGTACTCCACCTGGAGCCAAATGGCTTCTTGTAGGTACTATGAGTGCAAATTCAGTTTTATACTTACTCTGATTAAAACCAGCCTCTAGGGCAGACAAACTAGTCAGGTGTGCACAACTGAATGGATGTTTCCACACCTCCAGTGTATGCTACACAGAAAAAAGGAAAGGGGGTCAATCAGCACATCCCTGTATGCAGGTGCACGCAGCCATGGCAAAATATACATATACATACAAACACAGAAATGCAACAGCACTCTGCAACCAGCACTCTGCCCTGCCTTTATGCTAGAGTTTAACAGAGGCGTCAGTGTACACTTTAATCAAAAAGTAATAAGCCACTCACCGCGTCAAGGCCGCCTCTATGAGTGGTCCTAATGCTAATTCCTACCTGTTATGGGCCATGACAGCCACATAAAATCCAGAGAGTGCAGGCCCAGCATGCATGCTGGATCCACCCTGCTTATTGACCCTGGCTTATTACGTTTTGATCAAAATATACACTGACGCCTCTGTTAAACTCTAGCATAGAGGCAGAGCAGAGTGCTGGTTGCAGAGTGCTGTTGCATTTCTGTGTTTGTATGTATATGTATATTTTGCCATGGCTACGTGCACCTGCATACAGGGATGTGCTGACTGACCCCTTTCCTTTTTTCTGTGATTTATTCATCAGGTATAATTATACTGTGGGGCCTGTTGTTTATGATGTACTTGAAATAGGTTTTTGTATGTGTACAAGTGATTAGACACTAGTTACTATTGAGATTTGGTGCTTTTCATGAAGTATTGTACACAGTGTCCTTATATGAATTACTAAATACAACAAGCACTGTTATTTTGAGACAGTATATAACCCTAATACTACATGTGCCGTGGATCTATTCTCTCCTGTGAGGGCTTGGATCCCTTTGTGTTATATGCAACACCAACCATATTTATGTGATTTTATAATGATGGATCTGATTCTTTTTAATCACGTTAATAAAGTTGACTTAATATAACCCGGAGGTGTTTCACTTGTGTACACCTCCACACTATGTCACCTTGCCACTTTCTGGTCTCCTGATGCTGCCATCACCTCAATACTGTCCTTGTGCTGCTCTGTGGCCTCCTCATGCTGCTTCCACCTCACCACTATGTCATAGGGCCACTCTGTGGACTTCTCATGCTGTTCCCACCATTCCCACTTCATGATTGAGCCACTATTTTTCCTTTCGGGCTGGGTGACATCATCATTTATTTGACCCTTCTTCTGATCTGTCAGAAGGAAGGAAAAATGAGATGCACAACGCTCCTGTCTGTGTAGCAGCTGTAAGGCCTGTATGGTCCCATCAGAATTGTCTTGTGATTTGGTAGCCAAAAGCAGGAGTGGGTACAAAACACAGAAGACATGCAAATATTCCATTCACATGTCATCTCTGTTTTGGATCCACTCCTGTTTTTTTTGGCATTAGTAATACTTATGGATTACTTACCAAATGCTGACTGAGTGAAAGAGAATGCTCAACAGACAGGATCCATTTTTGGGGGGTTAATGTTCTGACAGATCAGAGGAAGGGCAAAAAAAATCTGTGACGTCAACACAAACTTACTGCTGACACCTTCTCCACTCTGTCGGGGGGGGCTCTACTTGTATAAGCATTTTTTAGAACAGGTTCTGTAGACATCTATGTGGAATCAGCTGATGGTGTAAAAGGAGTGCGCTTCTTCTTGACGCTAAAATTGACCTGTAAGGCTGAGCTCACACTTGAGTTATTTGGTCAGTTTTGGCCCCGTAACTGCCCAAATAAGTGAAGTGTGCACTGATTCTAATAGCGATGCCTGTCATCTGCATGTCATACTGACTCACAGTATTATTTTACTACCAAAGCAGACTCCCTATGCGTGTTACTGCAAGGCACAGGGTTCTACACCCCTATAAAGGCTCTCTGCAGCCAGGAAATAGCCATTTTTTAACACGATTAGCTGCGAATAAATTCGGATCGAAATGCGAACCAGCCAATCGAATTTTTGAGAAATTCGCTCTTCTCTAGTCAGCAATATCACGAAACCAAAATACCTCTTTAACCAACTGAAATCCTTTCATCTATTATGGCAGAGCTGCATTTTACAGGGAAACAGTTTGATTCTACTTTTTGGCGGGCACAGTGTTCTGAATTCTGAATGTGACTTTATGTTTACTTAAATTAAGCATTTAAAAGCAATGATGGCTTCTCATTTCCAGCCACACTGTTCTTTAGTGCATTATCGTGACTGCTCTGTCAGAGAAGGTTTGTTGGTGCTTTGTTTGAAAATGTCGTTGAGCATTTGATGGAAAGCAAAGTAGTCTTTCGGAGCAGAAAGCACACACTCCTTCAATGGACTGAAAACAAATGTGTTCATTTTATGACTCTGACACAAGCAGGGATCTTGAACTGATCTTACAAACATTTCTTTAAAATAATTCTTAGATTTTGTGTGTTTTACTTTGAATATCACACAAGTAAAGCACAAAAACATTTTTGTGCCATTTAGTATACGTTTTTTAACCTACTGCCGCAACTCATAAACAAAGACTTCATGTTTTAGCTGAAGTAAATAAACTGAAATAGATTTTTGCAGATACACAACCCATGTCAGGTTGCCTTCATGCAGTGGACATAGGGTTGTCACACATTATACAAGGGGCCCTGTACATCCATTTGTTATTTCTTTTTTTCTCTTCATCTGTTTCTTCCACCAAATCATGTAAAATCTCTTGGGAAATCTACTTAGCAGATCATTTCATTACTGCATGATACCTGAACTAAAATTACATGAAAGATTTGAATTTCAGCCATTTATTCTGGATTTGAAAATTGGCCATTCCAGGGTCCAGAATAATAATGGATGAACAGGATTTATACAGTGACCCTTGTACTGTGCATGTGTTGGCTTCACTCTACTAGGGAGTGAAGTTCTTTATTTAAATCCACATAAAAAACTGTAAGTTAGAAGTCAGAAGCTCATCATATGGAGAGGATGCCTTGAGTAGGAACCGGTGTTTCCCCGATAGAGACAATGACTTCTTCCTAACTGATGTGTCACAGTCAGATGATATTAACTCAATCGGTTCTGTAAGTAGCTTCATTCTGCAGTCAGCCAGTTGAAGTGTTAATGTAATTGTGTAGTATGTTCTTTATCCTTTGTATATAGATAAGTGCAACAAAAGGACATTATATTGTTAAATGTATATACTACTTATTATGTTGAATAAAATGATATTATAAACCTTCCTTTGAAATGTAGTTGAAGTCTCAGTTAAGAATCTCTCTTTAAAGAATATCCGAACCTGAAGTCTTTTTCTTATAAGCAACACTTGCCTGCCAGTTTATCCTGTTTCTCCTACCAGCTACACTACAAGCTATATGGATCTCTAACACTGCATTCAAGCCTTAGTGACTGTTTAGACTGCACTTGTGGTGTTCCCGTGGTTTTGTTATGTTTTTTGTATCCTGAGCTCCGAAATAGTGTTGAGCGAAGCAAAGTACTCGAAGTGGAATTCGGCATGACGTTTAGGAAAACTTCAATTCATAACAAATACGAATTTCCTTGTGCTTCGTGGTAACGAATCGGTTTTTCCTAAAATGGCGGCTGCACATGTTACAAAGCGAAAGTAATAAGCCTGAGAATGCGAGATCATAATACCCTGCATCCAGCCAATCCACAGATAGCCATCCTCTGTGATGTCACAGACCTATAAAACCCTCGCCCCCGCGTTGTGTCCGTCATTGTCCTGTGAGCTGAGCATAGGGAGAGACATGGTGAGCTTTATTGTTCTAGGGATAGTGTTCAGGAAATAATAAAAGAATATTGGAGAGGGATAGTGTAGGGAGAGTGCAGGGAAACTTATTTCGCATGAGTGTTTTTTATTTATTCCTTTATTTATTAGGGTTGAGCAAACCCGAACTGTAAAGTTCGGGTTCGTACCAAACATTATGGTTTTTCGCACCTGGACCCGAACCCGAACATTTCTGTAAAAGTTCGGGTTCGTTATTCGGCGATTTCTTCCCACTTTTTGAAAGGCTGCAGGGCAGCCAATCAACAAGTGTTTCACTACTTTGCCCTAAGAAGCCATCACAGCCATGCCTACTCTTGGCATGGCTGTGATTGGCTAAGTGCAGCATGTGACCCAGCCTCTATTTAAGCTGGAGTCACGTAGCGCCACATGTCACTCTGCTCTTCTCAGTGTAGGGATAGGATGCTGCCTCTTCTGTAAGGGAGAGATTAGGGAAGAAATCTGTTGAACTTGGTGGTGTTAACTCTTCAAACTACAGCAATTATTGAGGGTGCTATGCTACATATTTGTACCCAGCCCTGTGCCCAGTGACACTGCAAAATAATTTTTAATCCATCTGTTACTGAGGTGGGGTCAGCGGCCATTTTAGCAACTGCAGTGTCTTTGGAACTGCATGTGACCTGCATGTGTGCCAGCCAGCGAGGGACATCAGTCTAATTATTTTTTGGTAGCTCAGTGGAGGAAAAATTCCTTTTTTCTGGCATGTCAAGTTACCCTACATAACCTATTTTATAATTTTGGGGTGACATAGAGCATTTCTGTAGTTGGGGGAATAAACCCGTACTATCGAACCACAGAGCACGTTTGCATACACCGCTGAAAAACCTATTTTAAAATTGTGCGGTGATATAGTGCATTTCTGTAGTTGCTGTAATAAAACCGTACTGTCGTACAACAGTAGTTGTAGTTGGTTTAATAAACCTGTACAGTTGTGCCACAGAGCATGTTTGCATAAAGCGCTGAAAAACCTGTTTTATATTTTTTGTGGTCACACACTGCATTTCTGTAGTTGCTGTAATAAACCTGTACTATCGTACCACAGAGCACGTTTGCATAAACCGCTGGAAAACCTATTTTAAAATTGTGCGGTGACATAGTCCATTTCTGTAGTTACTGTAACAAAACCGTACTGTCGTACCACAGAGCATGTTTGGATAAACCACTGAAAAACCTATTTTAAAATTGTGCAGTGACATAGTGCATTTCTGTAGTCGGGTTAATAAACCTGTACTGTTGTGCCACCGAGCACGTTTGCATACAATGCTGAAAAAACTGTTTTATAATTTTTGGGGTCACATACTGCATTTCTGTAGTTGGGTTAATAAACCTGTACTGTTGTGCCGCAGAGCATATTTGCATAAAACGCAGAAAAACCTGTTTTATAATTTTTGGGGTCACATACTGCATTTCTGTAATTGGGGAAATAAACCGGTACTGTTGTGCCACAGAGTCCTTTTGCATACAACGCTGAAAAAACTTTTTTTTTGCCAGTTTTGCCGTATACAAACCCCTGCTCTGCATAAGTGACAGGGCGGTAAATTTCAAAAAATCATCTGTTGTTGGTGGGTGACATTTTGCTAGTTTTGTCGTATACAAACCCCTGCTCTGCATAGGTGACAGGGAGGTAAATTAAAAAAAATCATCTGTTACATTGGTGGGTGACATTTTGCTAGTTTTGCCGTATACAAACCCCTGCTCTGCATAAGTGACAGGGCGGTAAATTTCAAAAAATCATCTGTTGTTGCTGGGTGACATTTTGATAGTTTTGCCGTATACAAACCCCTGCTCTGCATAAGTGACAGGACGGTAAAATTAAAAAAATCATCTATTACATTGGTGGATGACATTTTGCCAGTTTTGCTATGAACAAGCCCCTGCTCTGCATAAGAGACAGGACGGTAAATTTCAAAAAATCATCTGTTACATTGGTGGGTGACATTTTGCTAGTTTTGTCGTATACAAACCCCTGCTCAGCATAGGTAACAGGGAGGTAAATTTCAAAAAATCATCTGTTACATTGGTGGGTGACATTTTGCCAATTTTTGCTATATTCAAACCCTTTCTCTGCATAAGTGACAGGGCGATACATTTCAAAAAATCATCTGATACATTGGTGGGTGACATTTTTCCAGTTTTGCCGTATACAAACCCCTGCTCTGCATAAGAGACAGGACGGTAAATTTCAAAAAATCATCTGTTACATTGGTGGGTGACATTTTGCCAGTTTTGCCATATACAAACCCCTGCTCTGCATAGGTGACATGGAGGTAAATTTCTAAAAATCGTATGTTACATTCTTGGGCCATAAAGTACCCCTGCACTGCATACCTGACTTGGAAATATATTCAGTAAATTTGGTGGCGTTCAGATTGTTGGCTGATCTGTACCCCTTCTTGTATATGACTGGCCTCATAAGTTAAGGGTAATGGTATAGTTTTTTTTTTTTTTTTTTTTTTTTTCGTTTATCTGACTTATAGTTATTTAAATATGTTTATAAGTAAATTTGTAAATAGTTTGTGAATAGTCTGGTCGGGTTAATTCTCTCTTTTTGAAATGTTCCTTGTATAGTTTTTGTTACGATTTATAATAAAAAGTTGTGATAACTGTGGAAATGTTACCCAACAATCTAACCGGCAAATTTAATAAAATTATATGCCTGACGCATCTGCGGCTCAGGCCGTAGGGGTCCTTGTGCACCAATAAAAGTGCATTTGTCCCACCAGAATCTAAGAGCTGGATTAACTGAATTGAGTTTCATTGTCAGGTGCTCAGGAATTTATGCACCACCAAATTTAACACATGCACCAGGCAAGGGATGTGTGTCAAATGGGCTAGGCCCAGAGCTGCTACGATATTTCGCCCAATATCACACACCTCCAGGCCGGGCTTGAGGCTCAGTGACACCAACCACTCATCGGTCTGTTGTTCCATGCCCGTCCACAGCTCCTGCGCGGTGCGGGGTTTGTCCCCCAAACAGATGAGTTTCAGAACAGCCTGCTGTCGTTTCCCCCTGGCTGTGCTGATGTTGGTGGTGAAGGTGTTACGCTGAAAGGATGAGGAGGTGGTAGAGGAGGAGGAAGCGGAGTAGGAGGAGGAGGCAACAGGAAGCAAATAGAAATGCCCTGCAATCCTCGGGGGCGGAAGGACATGCGCCAAACTTCAATCCACCTCTGGCCCAGCTGCCACTACATTTACCCAGTGTGCTGTTAGGAATATATAACTTCCCTGCCCGTTCTTACCGGTCCACGTATTGGTGGTTATGTGGACCTTGCCACAGATGGTGTTGCACAGTGCACACCTGATTTTGTCCGCCATTTGGTTGTGCAGGGAAGGGATGGCTCGCCTGGAAAAGTGGTGGTGGCTGGGAACCACGTACTGTGGGACAGCCACCGTATTAAGTTTTTTAAACGTCTCCATCCATCTCCACCAGACAGAATGACAGCATTTCAAAGGACCAGGAAGTTTGAAATCCTGGCATTCAGGGCCAGCGATTGCTGGTGGGTAGGGGGGTACTTCTTCTTTCTATTTCTTTTTCTAATTGGGAGATGGACAGCTAAACGCTTCAATGGGATAGTGTGGAGATGCTTGGTGACGGTGAAAGATGTGGTGGTGTTGCTGCCACATCATCTGTTTGCAGGTGAAACTGTCACTCTATTGTGCTCAGGTTAAGAACATTTATTTTTAATTTTTATGTATTTTATGTTATTTTCAGTTATTTAACTATCCAAATTTGTTTACAAAGCACTTGTCCTTCTCTTACCCCCATTTGTCTTCGATTTCCAGCCCTCTAGCCCTCTCCAGGACATTTTTAGAGCCATTTTAGTGCCCCAAAGTTCGGGTCCCCATTGACTTTAATGGGGTTTGGGGTCAAGTTCGGGTCAAGTTCGGGCCCCAAATTCAAACTTTGCGGTGAAGTTTAGCCGAACCCGGCGAACCCAAACTTCCAGGTGTTCACTCAACTCTATTATTTATTCCTTCATCAGCCGCAAACTAAGATATGTAATTCAATACCAATAAGATAGAAGCCTTTATTATTCCACTGCCAGCGTGCCAACCAATACCATCCAGTCTGCACCCTTAAGCGGGCTAGGTCTTACTGATGACTATCCTCATCTTTTGCTGGCTTTTCTTCCAAATCTTATTTATAAGTCTCCGTATCCTAGAAAAGTCAGCAAGATGCAGAGAGAGGATGAGCTGGATATTCTTGATGACATATTAGATGATGTGGAAAAAGAGGAAAAGCAGATGGCAGAAGAAGGACTCCCACCTGTAGGGCAGGAGGGCGCTGGGGTTGGAGAAGTGGGTATGCCAGGGCTGATTATTATTCTTTGTTTACTATCAAATAACATGCAGGAGATGGCAGGCAATAACAGCAATAATATGCATATTGTCCCCGCACTTAGCCCGCCAAACCCCATATCTGCAACAGTCCTTGTGCAAAGGGGCTGCACGCCAATTGACAACGAAGAAGGACTATGGAGTGCAGTCTTTATTATTAAATGAAAGGCAGCTGTGGGCAAATTGGCCACACAGTTCTTCACCGCAGCATGGCTGCAGCTTGTCCGCAGCATGACCACTCCATGTGGCCATACCCGAAGGCTGAGTGGCCTGAGTATACCCAATTTATAATGATTCGTGATTAATTAATTCGTAATTAATCTAATTTCATGTCTAACTTCGGCAAAGTTGCTGATGCTGAATCTAATTTTTAAAAACTTCGCTCATCTCTACTCCCAATGCTTGCGCTAGAGTCCCCAGTGGGTCAGCTTCTAACAACACTGACAACAGCTACCAACCAACCTTATGTGGACTCCCCACAGCAGTCCAGATCCCTGTACTGGGGTTTAAAGGTGAGTACTAGGGGAATCCCAGAATACCACAGAACCCAAAGTCAAACTGGTTGGTTCGAACAGTAGATCCACACTCACTGATTCGTAGCACCCTACATACCTCAGATGAGACAGTTTTCACTCCAAACACATTAAAAAGACCATTGTGTATACTTAAATTATCTTAAGAGGACATTTTTAATTCAGGGCCTAAATCCAGGTTTGATTGAAAAGCAAATCATGAGAGCTACCAGGAAACCTGGAAGTCATGTATTTCTATTAGTGACCCACAATGCACAGATGGTGTTACTAAGACAAACTGCATGAAGACTAGTGTTGGGCGCGAATATTCGAATGGCGAATTTTAATTGTGAATATCGCCACTTCAATAATTTGCAAATATTTAGAATACAGTGCTATATATTCGTATTCGTGGATATTCTAGATTTTTTTTTCATCTGAACCCATGGTCCCCCCCTGCTTCTTGCTTGTGGGCCAAATGTCTTTGTCTGACCTTAGCAACATCCCTAGAAACCAATAGGAAAGTTGCCTACCCCTTACTATATAAGAACCTCCCCAGCAGCGATTTTCTGCAGTTTTTGCAGTTCTGAGAAAGAGAGCAGTGTCATTGCTGTGCTCTGTGCTTTGTTGAGTCATTATATTAGATAATTAGTTAGTTAGCTTATATATATAATACAGATAGTTAGTGGGAGATAGTCAGTGTAGGTTAGATAGTGATATAGTGTAGCTGATTGGTTCCAGTGCAGGGTGCTAGGTAGTGTGATAGATTCTGCTGTCCATCCATACATGCTACAGACATAGTGCTGTGAACCTGTGATGTCAGAAGTTCACAAGAATACTTATCAATCAGTAATATGTAGTTAGACCTTCTAAAATGTGAAGTTGCACGTATTGCGCCAAAATATGCGCATCATTAATTGCCGATTTGCGCAATTGCGAATATATTGGCGCAATATCTGTATATATAACTATTGTAATGTTCTGCAGTGCCAAACATTTTCTCTAGTCTCAAGAAACTTCTAGCAGCTTGAAAAATGTAGCAAAAGTGACTCACGTCTGTATTGCGCGCGCAATATGCGCATATTACATTGCCGATTTTCACAATCAAGAAAATAATCGCTAGTTCTTGAATTCATTATGAAGAATATTTGCCCAAATATTCGCGAAATATCGCAAATTCAAATATTGCTTCTGCCGCTCATCACTAATGAAGACTACATTGTGTCCTACACAAGGAAGACTGCCTAAAAATATAATTCCGAGACCCTCCACTTCTAAATTGCATACAAATTCCTAATCTGGGAAACATTATGACCAGGAGTTCATTTCCCTCTCTAGCACAAAAATGAGCCTATCCCTGCAATGTATGAGTGCAAAACCTGTTTATCTCTTATAACCCCTTTAAATATTCTTATCATATGAATCATAATTCTGTATACTAACTTTTTGAATTCCATAGCATTCCCGTATCACTGCTTCACAGTACCACTACATGCAGTGATCTTATTTCTCTGATACATTGCAACACCTGACCACATTGCGCATTAAATGTGTATTTGCTCCATGGATTTGTGTGTGGGAAATCCTCTGTGTAAGTAGATCAGATCATAAAATTCTCATGTACACGTTACAGAAATTCTGAAATTGTCCATGTGGACATTGTCCACATGGACAGGGGTGGATCAGGGGTGTAAAAAGTAACCATGGGGCCTCATAGCAAAACTTGGAATGGAGCTCCACTACACCATAACCAACTTTAGCAGCAAATTCAGAATATGGAAAGGTTAATGATTATTTTGGTCTCTGTAATGCACATAGAGATAATGCAGACAGTGATATCACCATACAAGGTGATGTCCAAGGGTGGACTGGGAACTTAAAGTGGCCCTGAAAAAATACCAAAAGTGGCCCAGTTTTGTAGTCAGGTCCAAATTGATGGAAGACAGTGCTAACACAAGTAGACAGGGCCAGCAAGGGCCACCATGTTGTGACACATTATACCACCCCCGCAGAACTAAAAATGACAGTCCATCACAAAATACTGCCGCAAACAGCACAAAATACATCCCCAAAAACTTCTAATGGCCGGCCATGAGGAGGACTCAGATAACCCTCTGGGCATTGGCCCACCAGGAAATTTCCCTGTAAGGTCTATGGCTAGTCTGCCCCTGGTGATTTCACTGTACACGTATAATGCTCATAGTGATGTCAAAGTACAGGTATGATAATTATGGTGATGTCAGAGTATGGGAATAATGTTAAGAATGATGTAATAATAATGTAATAATGTGCATAGTGGTGTCACAATAGTGGGATATGCTCACAGTGAGGTCAAAATAGTAAGATAAGTAAGACAGTGATCATCTACTCAGTAATGTTAGAGCACAAAAATTATACAAACATACAAAATACACATCATTATACAGCTCAGAGATCACACCAAAAGAAGGATCACCATGTACCTATGATTTCACAGCAAGGAAAAAAATATAATAATGTGGCATGCTTATATAATGTATGGTATTATAGATGCAAAAGAAAGTAATAATGCATAGACCTTTGTTCACTTTTACATACTTCCTTCCTGGATTTTGAAATTTGAAGCATGTCAATGCTTTCAGCAGATTTTCATGCTAAGAATAGTATGATATTCGCTGGCTTTAACCAAATCGGTAACAAAATGTGCATGTAAAACAAGTAGACTGGGAGTTGGAGGGCCGCAGTTTGAAGATACCTGTATTAAACGCTTATACCAGTCGAGCCCCTGACAGAGTGGAGAGGGTGTCAGCAGTAAGTTTGTGTTGACATCAATGATTATTTTGCCCTTCCTCTGATCCATCAGAACAATAACCCCTGAAAAATGGATCCTGTCTTTTGAGCATCCGCCTTCACTCGGTCAGCATTTGGTGAGCAATCCATCAGTATTGCTAATGCCAAAAAAAAAAAACAGGACTGGATCCAAAACAGAGATGACACGTGAATGAAATATTTGAATGTCTTCTGTGTTTTGTACCCACTCCTGCTTTTGACTACCAAATCACAAGACAATTCTGATAGGACCATGCAAACCCTACAGCTGCTACACAGACAGGATCCGTTGTGCATCTCATTATTCCTTCTTTCTGACAGATCAGAAGAAGGGCCAAATAAATGATTATCTCAGCCAGGCCAAAAGGCAAAATAGTGGCCCAGTCATAAAGTGGGGAGGGTGGGAACAGCATGAGGAGGCTACAGGGTGGCCCAATGACACTGTGGAGGTGGCGGCACCATCAGGAGACCACAGACTGGCACAATGACAGACTGCGGAGGTGGAGGCAGCATCATCATCATCAGGAGGAGGCCACAGAGTTACACAATGACAGTGTGGAGGTGGCGGCAGCATCAGGAGGCCACAGAGTGGCACAATGACAGAGTGTGGAGGTGGCATCAGCAGCAGCATCAGGAGCAGGCTACAGAGTGGCACAATGACAGTGTGGAGGTGGCAGCAGCAGCATCAGGAGACCACAGAATGGTAAGGTGACATAGTGAGGAGGTGACAGGAGGTGTTCGTATAGTTGGTCCAACATATGGAGGGTGGAACTCCAACGGGTGGAAACGTCGCATATCAGCCTATGTTGGGGGATTCGGTTCTGCCGCTCCAGCTCAAGGAGGGTGTACTTTGCAGTGTACGAGTGGCTGAAGTGCATGCAAAGTTTCCTGGCCATTTTTAGGATGTCTTGCAGATGGGTGGAAGACTTCAGGAACTGCTTGGCAACCAGACTGAACACGTGTGCCATGCAGGGCGCGGGGTTCAGCCCTCCTTGATGCAGCTCCAACACCATGTTCTTCCCGTTTTTGGTCACCATGGTTCCGATTTTGAGTTGTCGCGGAGAAAGCAAGGATTCGATTTCTTGATGAAGGACATGGAGCAGTTCCTCCCTTGTGTGACTCCATTCGCCCAGGCAAATGAGGTGCAGAACAGCGTGACACCGCCGTGCCCTGCACGTGTGGTATGCTGGAGGGGCACTGTGCAGGGTTAGGACACAGTGGAGGATGAGGAGACAGAGGCGGACATTGTCACAGGACCAACGGCGTGACATCTTGGAGGTGGAAGTGGCATCACCTGGCAAAGTTGCTAGTGTGGCTGTGCAGGAACCACATTCACCCAGTGGGCTGTAAAGGACATGTATTGTCCCTGACAATAGTTACAGCTCCACACGTCTGCGCTGCCGTGCACTTTGGCAGACACCGAAAGGCTCAAGGACTGACCCACCATCTGTTCTACATGTGTGTGCAGGGCTTCTACTGCCATTTTGGCAAAGAAATGACGGCATGGGACACTCCACCTTGGCTCGGCACAAGCCATCAGTTCTCTGAAAGGTGCAGAGTCCACCACTTGGAAAGGGAGGGACTGCAGAACCAGCAACTTGGAAAGGAGAACATTCAGCTTCTGTCCCGTTGGATGAGTGCATGCATACTGTTGTCTCTTGGCAATCGCTTCGGTGATCGATTGCTGACGGAATGCCTGACGAGGAGTAGGAGCAGGAGGAGCAGGAGCATCAGGGCCAGCAGATCATGGGAAGCACAGACAGCTTTCTTCGGCTGAGGTGGTGAATCCTTGACCGCCTGAAACCGGGTGCGTGCCACTGGGTGGTGCAACGGTTGCTGTAGCAGGCTGGACCACCATATCGGAGCCAGGGTTCTCCCAGGCCACTTTATGGTGACGCTGCATATGTTGACGCAGGGCCGTGGTGCCAACATTGGCACCCTGGCCACGCTTCACCTTCTGCCCACAGATTCTACATATGGCCATGTTTACCTCATCTTGCGGCTTAATAAAAAACTGCCACACCGCCGAGTAGGTGATTTTACCCCCAACACTACGCACTGACTGACTGCTACCTCCGCTGCTTCCGTGAACCCCTGCACCACTACTTTCCGGGCAGGTAGGCTCCTGCGAAGCGGGTTGTTCACCCCAGGCACAGTTGGCTACCGACCTCCCACTGCTGCTACCCTGCTGACTCCTGGCCACGCTAGCGACTTGCTGGGTCTGCTGCTGCCTCTTGGGTCTGATGAACCCACTGCTCTTGGCTGGGGGTGTCTGATGTCACTTGGGACGAAGTGGATGACCGTGTCAATCATTCAAGAACCACTGGGTTGGGGCAAGGGCCTGGCACTTCTCTGTCTGACATACTGTTATATCAAATAAATAATTAAAAAGGAAATTAAAACACCCTGAAAAAGTTTGTAATTTTATCACTTCACCACTCAACGGCAAATACTTTTTTTGTGCCACTAATACATGCAAAAAAGTCTTTAGAACATACAACTGCACCGCTGAACGGCAAATATATTTTTCTTTTCTCAATAATACATGACAAATAGGGCTTTACAACATATAACTGCACCACTGAACGGCAAATAGGCCCTTATTTTTTCAACTTATACATGACACAAAAGGCTTTAGGACATATGACTCCACAGCTGAACAGCAAAAATATTTATCTTTTTTCCACTTATACACTACACAAAAGGGCTTTAGAACATATAACTGCACCGCTGAACAGCAAATAGGCCCTTTTTTTTTCTACTTATACACGACACAAAAGGCTTTTGAACATATAACTTCACCTCCGAACGGCAAATAGGTCCTTATTTTTTTCCACTTACTGTATACATGACACAAAAGGCTTAAGAACATATAACTGTACCACTGAAAGGCAAATATATTTTTCTTTTTTCCACTTATACACTCCACAAAAGGCTGTAGAACATATAACTGCACCACTGAACGGCAAATATATTTTTCTTTTGCCTTTAATACACGCCAAAAAGGGCTGTAATTTTCGCACTTCACCACACAACGGCTAATAAGCCCTTTTTCTCTCTAATACAAATCAAAAAATGCTTTAGAACATATAACTGTACCGGACAAGGGCAAATAAGACATATAAATATTTCCTTGTACTAAACACTGTTAATGGCTGTATTAAACAACACTTGCACCCCAATAACAAGAATGGTTTGCTGGAATTCTAGAGCTGTATAATGGCAATTTGGATCCGCAGTCAGTGCAGCAAGGTGTAATAGGATTGTTCCTATTACCCAGGCTGTAACCTCCCCTACTGAACACCGTTCTACATAAATGCTGTGGAATGATTCCTCCCTATCCTTTCCCTACACCTTGAATAATCTTTCCCTGAACTTGTAAATTTTATTTATTTTTTTAGCACAAGGAAGTCTTTCCTAGCACTGTCCCTAGCCCCTGCACTAAGTACACTGGAAAATCCAAGATGGCTGAGGTTATTTGTAGGGATGTGAGTCATGTGACATTACAGGGCTGGCTGCTTATTGGCTACATGCATGTCATTATGGGTGATCCCGCATTCCTAGAGTTCCTTGCTCCATTTCCTCACACGTGCAGCAGCCATTTTGGGAAAAAATGCAATTCGTTACCACGAAGCATCAGGAAATTCGGATTCGGTGTGAATCTAATTTTTCCTGAAATTCGGATCGAATTCCACTTTGTCAACTTCAATTCGCTCATCTCTAATGAAGACCTATTGTCAGGATAGGTCATCAATATCACATCAGCTGTGGTCTGACACACAGCATCCTCGTTAATCAGCTGTTTGAAGAGGAGGCGACACTCCATGAAAGTGCTTCTTCCTCTTCATTACACTGCACTTCGTGTTGGAAGTGCAGTGTAATACAAGTACCCGCTCCATTCACTTGAATGGAGCGAGTACTTGAAATTACACTACGACGCCGCTCCACAGGAGTCGACGCATAGTGTAAAGACCAGGAATTGGCGCTCACATGGAGCGACGCCTCCTTATCAAACTGCTGATTGGCAGGTGTCATGGGTATCAGATCCCTGCCAATCAGATATTGATGAGCTATCGTGAAGATGGGTCATCATTATAAACCACTGCACAACCCCTTTAAAAGGGATTATCCCATGATTATTCTAAAAAATGAAAATCTTATAGTATATGACCATCTCTCTCAAATCTAGAACCAGCTCTGTACCTCAAATGGATCCAGAGATCTCTCCATTCATTGCTCGGCTAGATTTATATCAATCTGGCAGCTCAGGGGGAGTGTCTTTTCTGCTGCAGCTCAGGAGGTGTATCCATGCTCTCCCTATCACAGCTCAGAAGGCAGTCGAAGGATGAAACTGAGCGTGTGCAGCCTTCTCAGTGAGCAGGAGAAATAAATAAGAAAAAAACAAACAGCAGGTGGTGCTCTACAGATACATTTCACTGAATAACTCAGTGTCCATGCAAAATTTTTAATTATATG
This sequence comes from Bufotes viridis, assembly GCA_033119425.1. Classification (NCBI taxonomy): domain Eukaryota; kingdom Metazoa; phylum Chordata; class Amphibia; order Anura; family Bufonidae; genus Bufotes; species Bufotes viridis. The sequence goes on along the minus strand of CM065596.1, from coordinate 42,270,447 downwards.
AAATTTCAAAATTATTCAGATCCAGGTGATAATTTGAAAACTGTTGAATATTTTTCGTGGGACAAGCCCTTCAACTTTCCCAAAATAGGGACTGTGTGAGACATTGCTATATATATATCTATTATATATCTCTTTAATCCACTAAGCTCTATGAAAGTAACCATCATTGAAATATAGAAGATTGCCTTCAGGTTATTTCCTTTATACCCTTTTATTTTTCCTTTTTATTTCTATCACAGGATAAATATATGTTTATCCCATCCAAATTAAAACTGTGAAAAAAGTAAAAGATTCTCATAAAGTTCTATTAGCCATCTTATTTAACTGAAATGATTAAAAAATCTAAGATTTTACATTCATAATAAAATTACATAACCTCTCGCAGTTCAATTTTGTTCTAATTTCTCCCTACAAGATAGCCCGTAACCAAACACTCGCAGAAACTGTCTCCCAATGGAACGAGGCCTCCGTCTTATTAATAGACAACTAGAGAGCAAATGGAAAATTACACTTTTTATTAAATGTGTGTACTGAGTTGTGGATTAACATATTTAATATTAACATTACCTGAAAACCTATTTTGTGCATCTTTCTAATTACCTTTTGGAAAAAAAAGACAATATTTCCTCTTAAGCCATTTCATTGAAAAACAAACAATAGAAGCGTATGTAAAATATTGGAATAAAATATATTGCCGGAAAAAATGTCTGCAATTTAATTACTATGTCTATTGGAAATTCAATATTATGCTTCATTAAAATGAGCTGTTAACACCTTTATAGCCACCACTGCCTTCAATCGATTCAATTTATGGGCTAGCTACATCTAGCAGAGGTATAGCTGAAATGCTCTGGGTCTACTGTAGGTGCATAAAGTTTACCTGGGCCTTTTACCTAACTGCACACAACTTTATGTTCCATTAACAAACTTATTCATTTGTAGAGCTCTGCCCACCCTGATTATATAAACGTTACAATAAAATAAGTGAAATCTTCTCATAATCCTTTTTCTGACGTTGTTGGTTCTGCTATGGGCCCACAATGTGTTGCAACCTGGTTGAGTTGTACATATCTACTATTAAAATATTCTGCTTCATTTATTTAACTGGATGAGATCTGAGAAATATTATATTATATTCATCTAGTCTTTTACGCACCCAACTGATAGTAACTTAAATAGTACTCATAATCTTTCTGACATATCTGTTTCAGCAACAACCTGCATCCCCTATGTAATATCAATTTTGGAGCATCTATTTTTATGACTCTTTGCTGTGCCATTCCTTTATTATTCCTGCTAGACGTTATAAATAAATTACTAGAAGTTTGCAGTGAAGGTCCAGATGGGTGTTACCAATTGGGGGTTGTCCCTGCACAATTTGACACTGACAGCAATGATTAATAAAGGAATGTGACAACATAGAGTCCAAAGAACAAATGCTCCAAATGATCCTACTACAAGGGGGATGCAAGTAGTTAAAAAAATAGACATGTTAGGAGAGGTTACAGGTCTTTAAAGGTTATGTACACTTTCAGGATCAAATGTTTTTTCTAATTGCATTTTACTCATTTGGGGTTAAAAATCTTTTCTTTTTTTCAAGTGGTCCACTGAAGAAGGGGACACGTAGTACCCCGAAACGAGTCTGGTCAGACCCCTAATAGGACCATTATTATAGAAACAAGGAACGCTACCGTTGGTGGTGGAGTGCCCTTTTTTGAAAGCCCGTGCAAAAGGTGGCAAGAGTAACGGTGCAGCAGAGACCGCAAGATACAAGTGAGGTCCACGTGCACACAACCCACCAGCGTGGGAATAAAGACGGTAACGGCTTGCAGAACCCCAGTCGGACACATCACTAGACCAACGTCCAGAGCGGTATCAAGGCACGGAGAACAACACTGGGTAAGACCGTTCCATTGTAATTGCCGGCTCAATTAGCATTACTGTATTGACATGTGGTGCACTGCACTTCAGCGGGATGCCGCTGATATACCTTCACAGTGGGACGCCGCTGTATGCGATCTGAGGATGGATAGCTTTAAAGCTTGAGCGAGACCATGTATCTCTGCTTTAAAAGGTGTAACTATTAGTGAATTGTTTATGAATGAACTGCTCCTTATGAATAGACTATTGGTCTGTAGTACTACGGATTTTATGAGTACTATTTGAATATCTAATTCATTGACTGGAGAAGCGAGTGTTACTGGAGAAGCCAGTGTTCCATTTTGAGAGACTACACCAGGAGTTTTCAAGGCACCTATATACTGGTCATTTTATACATTTCTGCTACATATAGGACTGTTGCTATATAGCGAAGTGTATCTGAATATCCAATCTATTAACTGGAGAAGCTAATGTTACATTTTGAGAGACTGTATCTGGAGTTTTCAAGGCACTTATATACTGGTCACTTTACTGCTACATTGCTGCTATATATAGGACTGCCACTATATAGTGAAGTGTCCCCTGATCGCCCTGGGCGTTTTTAGCACGCTTTGCAGAGTGTTTTATTGGTTATGAACTGTTGATTTTATGCATATTTTTAGGAATAAAATATCTTTCTGGTCCAATATCAGAAGAGTGCCCAGTTTGTGTTGTTTCTATTACCTTGTGACGTAAGTCTGATGGAACAAACAATTTCCCTGGAGGACAAGAATGCGATGCATCCTCTTGGGCCTCCAACACCTTAGCCTCAAGATCAAGATATAGGGTAGATATGACTACCCCTATAGACAAAATAGGACTAGGATCTTTAGAACCCCCACCACACACACACACCAGGAAAGCTGCGTGACAAAGTATCCGCCTTGAAGTTCTTAACCCCAGGGCGGTAGGTGACAATGAAGTTAAATCTGGTGAAAAACAGCCACCATCTGGCCTGCCTTGGATTGAGTCATTTAGCTGACTCAAGGTAAGCCAGATTTTTGTGACCAGTAATTACCGTAATAGGATGAATTGCTCCTTCCAACCAATGGTGCCATTCTTCAAAAGCCAACTTAATGGCTAGCAATTCCATATTACCCACGTCATAATTTCTTTCAGCAGTCGAGAGTGTTTTAGAGAAAAAAGCACATGGGCGCCATTTACTAGGTGAAGGTCCCTGCGACAAAACTGCTCCCACCCCTACCTCGGATGCGTCAACCTCTACAATGAATGGCTGAGACACGTCCAGTTGCACCAGAATAGGGGCTGAAGCAAAACATTCCTTCACAGCAGAAAAGGCTTGTAATGCCGCTTCAGACCAAACAGAGAAATTGGCCTTCTTCCTAGTCATGTCTGTTAAAGGTTTAACCCCAGCCAAATAGTTCAAGATTAATTTACAGTAGTAGTTGGTAAATACCAAAAACCGAATAAGCGCTTTCCGATTTTCGGTACGATCCCAGTCCAACACCGCATGGACTTTCTCGAGATCCATACGAAAACCTTAGGATGAGACCAGGTAACCCAGGAATTGCTCTTCCTGAACAGCAAAAACAAATTTTTTCCATCTTAGCATACTTATTCAACTTATTCTCCCTTAGGATCTTTAACACCTGTCTCACATGATCCTGATGAGTCTCAATGTCAGCAGAATAAATTAGTATGTCATCCAGATATACAACAACAAATCTCCCCACCAGATGATGAACGATGTCATTGACAAAGTGTTAAAAAAAACCTTTGGAGCATTGGTTAACCCAAAAGGCATGACCCAATTCTCAAAATGACCCTCAGGGGTATTAAAGGCCATCTTCCATTCGTCCCCCTCTTTGATCCTTACCAAATTATATGCCCCCCTCAGATCCAATTTAGAGAACACTTTGGCACCAACAATTTGATTAAACAAATCCGGAATCAAAGGAAGAGGATCACGCACGGTAATAAGGTTGAGCTAGTGGAAGTACAAACATGGTCTAAGGGTACCATCTTTTTTTTTACAAAACAGCCACAAACAGCCACTGGGGATTTGGATGCTCTGATATGACCCTTCGCCAAGCTCTCAGTGATATACTCTCGCATAGTCTTTCTTTCGGGCTCCGAAAGATTATACAACCAAGATTTGGGCAGTTTAGCTCCAGGAATAAGATTGACGGGGCAATCATACTTCCGATGCGGGGGTAAGTCCTGGTTACTACTCTCAGAAAACACATTAGAAAATTCGGAAATTTACGAGGGTACAGTTTTAGTGGTGACCACAGAGAAAGACGTATTAAGACAGTTGTCCGTGCAAAAATCACTCTCGCTTGCTGGTCGATGGTAGGGTTATGTTTGCTTAACCATGGTAAGCCCAAAACAATCGGAGCAGGCAGACCCTCCAACATATAACAGGAGATAGATTCCTGATTGAAATCACTCTTAAATGGATGTCATTTACCACCTGCGACAGGCATTTTCGGGTAAGAGGTGCAGAATCAATTGTAAAGACAGAAATACTTTTCTCTAATGCACTAGTAGTCAACCTGTGAAAGTGAACAAACTGTCCATCAATCAGGTTAACCCCTGCCCCACTACCGATATAAATACCTCGATTTCCACTGCTTTGGACTCTAGTGCCACCTCGGCAGACAGGAGAAATTGGGTACTACCAGTTAATGACAAAAGTAAGTTTTCCTTGTTCCACACCCACACCACCAATAGTTATTTGGGAGTTAAACGTTTTTCTTTTGTTTTCACCTTGACACTGAATGTACTGGCAAATATTCACAAAATGTCCCTTCTTTCCACAACAAAAACAGACTCCCGTCATATGACCAAAGCTCTTGCCAGCAGTCTCAGGAGTAGCTCCCCCTAACTGCACAGGCACATCATAAGGCACAACCACAGGTGTCTCTTTACCATAAGTGTCAAAGGAAGCCGCCACCTTCTTTGACAGTACGTCTTGAGGGTGAGGACCCCTAGATCTCTCCCTCAAGCATCTATCAAGACGTACAGCAGCGGACATAGCTGCTTCCAATGACTCAGGATTTTCGTGAAAGGCCAACGCGTCCAGCAGCCTCTAAGATAGACCCTGACAGAATTGGCTATGGAGAGCAGGATCATTCCACTCCGTATCCGTAGCCCATCTCTTAAATTCAGAGCAATAGATCTCCGCTGAGCACTCTTCCTGCAGTACACCACGTAACTTGGTTTCGGCCTCAGATATCAGATCCGGATCATCGTAAATAAGACCCAAGGTTCTAAAAAATTCATCTACCGAGTGGAGGGACGGTGATCCGGTCGGCAGAGAAAAAGCCCACAACTGGGCGTAATCTTTAAGCAAAGAAATTATTATACCCACACGTTGAATCTTGTTCCCAGAAGAGTATGGACGCAGCTTAAAGTATAATTTACATGACTCCCTGAACTGGATGAAATTGTCACTACCTCCAGAAAATCTGTCCAGGAGAGCCACCTTTGGTTCAGGACAGGCCTGGTACCCACCACCGGTACCAACCGCCTGTGGTCTCTGAATCTGTATGACTGTCGCTTGGAGGTCTGTGACCTCCTAAGACAGCCCCTGCATCTGTTCGACCAGTGCAGACATAGAATCCATAGCTGCACAGACCTTAACACAAAATGGCAGTAATAGTGGCAGATTATGTCAAGGATGGGGGAAAGGAGTAAACACCACACCGAAAACCAGGATAAGCCACTAGACCTCAACGCTAGGGAAGGGAAAGGGTCACCACCTAGAGAACCCTACTCCTGGCCATAACTCCTAACCATATGGGCACCCCTTGAAGGTAGAAATTCCCATACACAGGAACCTGGAAGCCCTGCAGACCCTGAGGAGCCCTAAAGATATTGGTAGGGCTAAGACAACCTGTTTCTTCCAATATGAAGGAACAAGCGTCTCCCTAAAGGCCTAGTAACAACAACCAAAGGGAAAACACAAAATACAAACAAGTGAGACACTTAGCTTCTGTTGTAGAAGGATGAGCAGGAACTCAGGGAGAACCACACTCCAGCTTTTTCCAAAACCAAATGAAGCAATCTACCACATAGTCAGAAGGGTGGGGTCAGACTATAAAGGGTAGAAGTGATGACCACTGAGCAACAGCTGAGACAAGGGAAGTGGTCATTAACTCTATCAACACTGAATCAAGAGAAATAGAGGAGGCTGTTAGATTCCTTCACGCTCAGCCAGTCTTCTTGATCTCCTGACATCAGTCACCTGAGGGACCGTGACAGACAGCCGCTAATACATGCAGTGAACTCCTCAGCAACATGGGGAGGAGTGATCACTATGCCATCACTCGTCCCCTACTCTACAGTGGTTTGCCGGCAGAAGATCGTAATTAGATAGCACAATCTGCTGCTGGCAAACACTGATTTTACAGCATGCTGAAAGATCTGGATTACCCGATGAATGAGCTTCCCATCTAGTACACCCTTAAGGGATCATAAACACTTATTTAAGCCACAATGCTGTTTGATAGAGCATACAGAAAATTCTGATCCTACTAGTAGAGCATCTCAGCTCTGTACAAAGAAAAGTGCTCCATATTTTTAATAAAGATCAATTGAAAAAATTATTTTTAGCTCATTATAAATACAATGCACTCAAAAAACTTGGGCCCCAAAGGTGTACATACCCTTTAAGTTATTAGCAAGTTAGGGTGGGTTCACACAATGTTTTATGCCTCTGTTTGACATATAAGTTAGAAAAAAATTATACAAAAATGCAGCACACCGCATTCTTGTATCCAGCAGAGTCCGGTAAAAAAAAAGTATATTTTTTTTACAATGGTAAAAAAAGTATAGTTTGTTTTACAATAAAACTCTATGGTTAACAGATGCCACTGTAAGGCATCAGTCTGAGGCATCCGTTTAACGTGTACGTTTTTGTATATGTTAAATGGATGGGAAAAATTTGATATGAACCCAGCTTTATAGACTAGCTATAACCTGTTGTAAGATCATTACTACTCAGTAGAGTATGGTGAGGCATATGGATTAAGATTTTTTAAATGTTCCACATCGGAGGGTGTGCCTATGTACTCCAGGGGTAGCCTATGCAGCTACTATGAGTTCCCATAAGATAAAGGCTCAGCTAAGTCTGTCTTCTATGATCTGTGTAAACTTGCAGAAGCCCCATATTTCTTCTACTAATACAGCAAAATTAGCAAACAAGAGATTGAGAGAAATTAATAAAGTAATGGATGGAAAAATGGTGAAGGAAAGACAAACATTTGTAAGGTACGCCGGTTTTAAATTGGGGGGGTTGATGGCTTAAACGAACCACATTTTGCCTTTTACCATGGAGCCTCTCTGTCCTTCATACAACCCTCTCCACAGTCTGCCTGAATGTCAAAAGAGGCCTAATTAGGTTGAAGGTGAATAGCCTACTAAATACTGCACAGACCTATGACATACCAGACACCGGGAGAAAAGGTGATTTTAGTAGGTTCATCTTTCTGCTTTGAAATAGTTTCAGTATGAAAAAGAACTACTTTGAAAGGTGCTTAGACAATTAAAAAAAAAACTTATGTTAGATACCAATTTGTGTCAACTAAGACTAACATTTTTAGAAGAAGTTGATTAGGAGTAAAACTGAAAACTACTAGAAAATCCAGGTGTTAAATCACAACAAATCCAGTACGGTGTAACCAGGAAATAATGAGTCATAATGAGATATAAGCCATAAGTTATGGATTCTCTGTGATAATACCATTACATTTGGTTAAAAATCTTTAATTTTACCACAAATAAAGCATGTCATATGTAAAATTACTATATTCAAACAAAACTGAAGTACAAAGATGGGTTTAAAAATATCCCCATATAAGCACAGATGGGTCTGTCGGAGTGACTGATGGAGCATATGCAGGGAGTATCCACAGGACATGCTGGGGGTTGTTGAGTTGGCAACCTTGGAGCATTAATTAGGGGAGCACAAACTGAGAGCAATAGTCTAACAGTCAGCCAAGGTGGTGCAAATCATCAATTTTCCTCTATTTTTGTGTCAGATCATCGGTATAAACCAAAGATGACTTTGTTTCTACTTCAATTAACGCCCAAAGTTAGCCTGTTCATATCATTAAATTATGGAACCCTGTACAAACTAATAAAACCCTCTAATCTTTTGATCATCAAATACAGTCAAATAATATATTAGATCTGAAACAAAGTCGTAACAAAGTCAAATTGGTCAAGTGATTGGTTTAAACATTGGGAGCATTACACATTTTCATGCCTTTGCTAGAAATAAATGAAAATAACAGATCCAAAGTGCATCTTCAAGAAATATGTATAATAATTCTGAAAGCTCCATGATGACTGAACAGACAGGCCCCCAAAAATGATTATGATTTTGGAAATTCCCTTGTGCATATGGGTACCTCTAATCAAGGACTTGGAAGATTACATAGCTGTTAATCATGGAAAATGTACACATCACAACACTGTTTATCATAATGTGGCTTATGAAAGTTTGAACAAGTAAAATTAGTTACTATCCCACATCTGCTCTGCCTCTTCATCATAAATGTGGCACAGCCTGTATAGGATTAATTCTGAAAGATGCAATCTCATTTGTGTTGGAATTCGCAAGTTTTAATCTGAAAAAATAAGTACGGAGTCTAAAGGGAATTCAATAAAGAGACATTGCAGAGCTTTGCGAGCTTGTAGCACACTAAGGTTCAGCTGTATTATCTAAATCTCGTAGAGGATACCAGATCAAGACAGCCAGGAAGTGGTCAGGGAATACTGTTTCAGTGTGTGCACATGTGTGCAGAAATCAGGTGTGTAGTTAAGTGCCTAAGCCCAGGTATCTAAGCAGATAGAATAGAAAACCAGAGATGAAATGGCTCGTGTTCCCCCTGCAGACTACTGGCAGCAAAATGTCAAAACCAATTGGATACTGGAGAGGCTGGTGGCATGTGGTGCTCAAGAGAACCCATAAGGGAACAAGCTGTGGGGAACAGAGGCAAGCTGCATGTCTGGGGCATACTATAGATTTCTTAAAAATGGGCACCCGATGTATGCAGAGGCTAAGCGCAATATTGCTCTGAAGTTCATGTCAGCTCAGTTGAGAGTGATTGCTGAGTTTTAATTGAACGTTAGAGCACTACATTATTCAGATTGATCCACCTGTACTCAGGCAACCTTGAAAAAAATTATAAGTTGTACTGTGGTTCATCCAATAATAATCTGTACACTGTGCAAATCCTTTTCCCAGATGGTGAGGTATAGAGGCTGGCAAAGTGGCAAATAATGGCACTCTAGGTATGCTATCTTGTTAATGTCTCTCTCTAGAATTTCTGACTAGCAAATGTCATCTGGCAATTGTGACTGTAGTGTCCACTGCAGTATAAAGGTGTTAGAGGCACACCTGGACAGGACGTGGGTAAGTGTGACGGGTGTCTTAATCATAGTCCCTCACAAGCAACCAAGATTGGTTAGCTATAGTCGCAGGTTACCTTGATTAATCCTATGCTTGACTATGCAGAAGTTGCAGTACATCTAACTATAGCAGACACAGCTGTACACAGTGTAATTCCCAGATAGGGATGTATGAATTTAAGCGATGATGGGAGTTACAACCCTATTCTCTCTTTACCTTCCTAAAGTCTCTCTCTGTAGACTCTATAGCTGCACCAGTACCTTCGCAATAATGGCTGTAGTGTCCACAGTGTTTTGAGGGCATGTCTGGCCAGAATATGTCCAAGCCTGAAGGTTGTGTTAACGTTGTACCTCACAGTAAAAAAGTGTGAATGGCTGTTGTAGCAGGTTTTCTTGCTGACTCCCATGCTTGACCATGTATATTCGAGTTCTCCAATTCTCTACCTTGTCTTTCTTTCCTTCTCTTTCTGTAGATCTTGCCAGATCTGTTAGTCTCAGAATTTTCCTGGGCCTAAGGCCTCATGCACACGACCGTTGTTTTATGTCCGCAAAAAGGGGTTCCGTTGTTCAGTGATCCGTGTCCGTTTTTGCCTTCTGTTGTGTTTCCGTGTGTCTTCCGTTTTTTTTAGCGGACATGACCCAAAAGATTTTACCAAAAGACAGGCTGATAATTTTTGCCAAGTGCCTGCCAAGGGATCCGCAAAAAAAAACGGACGCGGAACGTGGATGACACACGGATGGCCATCCGCATTTTTTCGCAGTCCCATTGACTTGAATGGGTTGGTGAACCGTTTTTCACGGACAAGAAAAGGACAGGTTATATTTTTTTGACGGACTGGAATCACGGACCACGGACGCGGAGGACAAACGGTGCATTTTCCGAGTTTTATACGGACCCATTGAAAACCAATGGGTCCGCAGAAAATCACGAAAAATGGAGTAACGGACACGGAATCAAACAACGGTCGTGTGCATGAGGCCTAAAAAGAAGGAGCATGAGGCAACAACTTCCTCTCTCTTTCTCTCTCTCTCTCTTTCTTTCTCCCTATATACTCCGGAGAAAGGGGTAGAGCCAGCCACTGCCTAGCCTTCTACAAGGACTGAGCCAGGATTGTTCACTCTGGCTGTTGTATCCATACCTGGCTATACTGGGTGCAATACATAACATAACAACACAGAACAATATATACTGTAACAAATAGTGTTGAGCAAACCCGAACTGTAAAGTTTGGGTCTGTACCGAACTTTGCAAGTTCAGATACCCGGACCTGAACCAGAACTTTGCCGAAAAAGTTTGGGTTCGAGTTCGGTGTTCGGGCATTTAACAAAGCTTGTTGAAAGGCTGCAGGGCAGCCAATCAATAAGCTTTATAGCTGTGGGCACTTAAAAGCCATCAAAGCCATGCCTACTAATGGATCATGGATTATGTGCATCATGTGGCCCAGCCTCAATAAAAGCTGGATCACGTGTAGCACCGCCTACCAGCTCTGAGTATTGCAGGGACAGGCAGCAGGCAGCTGAAGTGAGGGAAAGTGTTTGGAATCTCATCTGGCTACTTATACTGTGGTCACCTATAGTGATTTTTTTGTGGGTGTAATGCACCATCTTTGTACCCCTGAAACAAAAATATAATAGTTAATCCATCTGTTAGATCAGTGGGTGACATATACCAACTGTTTGTGTGGGGTACACCTGCACTGCATATGTGGCGGGGAAATAAATCTAGTAAATCCATCTGTTACATCGGTGGGTGACATACACTAATTGTTTGTGTGGGGTACACCTTCACTGCATATGTGACAGGGAAATAAATCTAGTTAATACATCTGTTAATTCGGTGGGTGACCTCAAAGAATGAGAAGAGCATCAAATAAGGGACGTGGCCCTGGTTGTGGTGCTGCTGGTGTTTGTGGAGCTCATGTTGCAGGGAGAGGACGTGGACGTGGTAGATCTGTGCCAGCTACACGCCCAAATGAAACACCTTCCTCAGGTGCATGTAGGGGACAGAACGTTCAGCGTTATTTTTTAGGCCCGAATACCAGTGTACGAATGGTGAGGACAGAACAAGTAGAGGCGGTAGTAGATTAGGTGACTGACAGTGCCTCCAGTTCCTTCATATTGTCTCCCACCCCGTCCCCTGCTGAAAGCGCAGAGTTGGCATCTGCAGCCCATGGTCATCTGTCTTTCACCTCACCCCCTTGCAAATCATGCAGCAGTCTATTATGCTTTTTGATGACTCTGCTGGCAGGCTTTCCGTCGGCCATCCACCTAGCCCTGCCCCAGAAGTGGAAGAGATTGAGTGCACTGATGCCCAAACACTTATGTTTTAGGATGCGGACATGAGGACCACAGCAGCACGTCTCTGATGATGATGAAACACAGGTGCCAACTGCTGCGTCTTTCTGCAGTGTGCAGACCGGCAAGGAGGGCAGGGGTGAGGAGTGAGTGCAAGATGATGTGGAGGATGATGAGGTCCTAGACCCCACATGGAATAAAGGTCATGCGAGTGACGTGTGCAGTTCGGGGGAAGAGGTGTTGGTCACACAGTGCCAGCCGCACAGCAAAAGAGAGAGCAGGGGGCAAAAGCAGAGCGGCAGTCCTCTAGCCAGTACGCCTGCTACTGCCCACCGCACCCAGGGACTGAGTACACCAAAGCCAGCTCCAAGGAGTTCCCTGGCGTGGCAGTTGTTCAGACAATGTGCTGACGACAAGACACAAGTGGCTTGCACACTGTGCAATCAGAGCTTGAAGCGAGGCATAAATGTTCTAAACCTGAGCACCACCTGCATGACCAGACATCTAAATGCAAAGCACGAGCTACAGTGGAGTACACATCTGAAAAACCACGAAAAATATCAGGCTCCTCCTGCTCCCTCTTCTGCTGCAATCTCGGCCTCTTCCTCCCCCTCTGGAGTGACATCAGCATCTGTCACCCTGCAAACAGGCGATGTGGCAGCAACACCACCACCATCACAAAGCATGTCCCCACTGTCCCATGGAAGCATTCAGCTGTCCATCACCCAAACACTGGAGAGAAATAGGAAGTAACCCCCTAACCACCAGCGATCCCTAGCCCTGAATGCCAGCATTTCAAAATTCCTGGTCTTTGAAATGCTGTCATTCCGTCTGGTGGAGAGGAAGACTTTTAAAAACCTCATGGCGGTGGCTGTCCCAAAGTACGTGGTTTTCAGCCACCACTACTTTTCTAGGCGAGCCATCCCTGCCCTGTACAACCAAGAGGCAGACAAAATCAGGTGTGCACTGCGCAACGCCACCTCTGGCAAGGTCCACATAACCACTGATACGTGGACCAGTAAGCACGGGCAGGGACCTTATATCTCCCTAACTGAACACTAGGTAAATGCAGTGGCGGCTAAGCCTGAGGCGGATAGCAGTTAGGTGCATGTCCAACCGCCACCAAGGATTGCAGGACATTTCTCTTTGCCTCCTGTTGCTGCCTCCTCCTACTCCGCCTCCACATCTGGTCAGCATAATACCTGCAACACCAACTTCAGTGCAGCCAGGGAGAAATTACATCTGTTTGGGGGGAAAACCACACACTGAACAGGAGCATGGAACAACAGACCGATGAGTGGTTGGTGCCACTGAGCCTCAAGCCCGGCCTGGTGGTGTGCAATAACGGGCAAAATCTTGTTACAGCGCTGGGCATAGGCGGTTTGATGCACATCCCTGGCCTGGCGCATGTGCTGAATTTGATGGTGCAGAGGTTCCTTAAAAAATACCCCAATATGTCAGAGCTGCTGAAGAAAGTGCGGGCCATCTGTGCCCAATTTCGTCACTCTCACCCTGCTGCTCGCTTGTCTGTGCTGTAGCGTAACTTCGGCCTTCCCACTCCCCGCCTCATATGCGACGTACCCACAACATTGAACTCCTCCTTGCACATGCTAGAGAGACTGTGCGAGCAGCAGCAGGTGATAGTGAAGTTTCAGCTGCAGCACGCACGGGTAAGTCGCTCTGCGGAACAGCACCACTTCACCACTAACGAGTGGGCCTCCATGCGGGACTTGTGTGCCGTGTTGCGCTGTTTTGAGTACTCCACCAACATGGCCAGTGCTGATGACGCCCTCCTCAGCGCTAATATCCCACTTCTATGTCTCTTTGAAAAAAAACTGGGTGATGATGGAAGAGGATGTGGTACAGGAGGAAGAGGAGGAGGAAGAGAGCTTATTTCCATGGTTATCAGGCCAATCATTCACAAGTGGCTCGGAGGGTGGGTTCCTGCACCAACAGAGGGCAGGAACACAACTGTCCAGCCAGGACTTCAATGGGGTTCGGGTTTGAGTCAAGTTCGGATCCCGAACCCAAACTTTGACCCGAAGTTCGGCCGAACCCGACGAACCCGAACATCCATGGATCCGCTCAACCCTAATAACAAACCATTTGGAGATACCCCTGCTCTAGAGTACTGCACTAGCATTGCAATTTCTGGGGTGCACCTTTACTTGTAACTCAAAATAGGGTCAAGTCCAGGAGCAGACAGGAATAATCATAAATTGCCAGTGTTAACTATGCCCGCTAACATGAACATGTAATAGCTTGAGTTGAGCGAACCCGAACTGTATAGTTCAGGTTCGTAACAAATTTTAGTATGTTAGGGACATGGACCCGATCCCGAACATTTTCATAAAAGTTCGGGTTTTCTGGTCTGTTGTTCGGCAATTCTTCCCACTTTTTGAAAGGCTGCAGAGCAGCCAATCAGCAAGCGTTTTACATCTTTGCCCTAAGAAGCCATCACAGCCATGCCTACTAAAGGCATAGCTGTGATTGGCTGAGTGCAGCATGTGACCCAGCCTCTTTGTAAGCTGAAGTCACGTAGTGTTGTACGTCTCTCTGCTGCTGTTAGTATAGGGAAAGGTTGCTGCCGGTGCTCCCAGGGAGAGATTAGGACAGAAATCTGTTGAACCTGATGGAGTGAAATCTTCAAGCTACAGCAATTTTTAAAGGGAGGGTGCTACTGCAATCCTACATTTTTGTACCCAGCCCTGAGCCCAGTGATACTGCAAAGTGATTTTTTTTAATCCATCTGTTACTGCGGTGGGAGTCGGCGGCCATTTTAGCCACTGCAGTGTCCTTGGAACTGCATGTGACCTGCATGTGTGTCAGCCTGCCAGGGAGATCAGTCTAATCCTTTTTGGTAGCTCAATGAAGGAAAAAATCCTTTTTTTCTGGCAGGTCAAGTCCCCTACATTACTTTTTGTATAATTTAGGGGTGACTTAGTCTATTTCTGTAGTCTGGGGCAAAAATCTGTATTGTGGTGCTATAGAGCAGTTGTGCATACAACACACCAAAACGTATTTTCATTTTCAGCAGTGAAATAGCGCATCAGTGTATTTTTGGGAAAAAAAGCGGTATTCTATGTCCACAAAGCAGTTATTCATACAGCGTACAAATACCTATTTTAAATTGCAGCACTGAAATAGTGCATTAGTGTGTTTTAGGAAAAAAAGCCGTGTTCTTGGTCCACAAAGAAGTTGTGCATACAGCGTACAAATACCTATTTTAAATTTCAGCACTGAAATAGTACATTACTGTGTTTTATGGGGAAAAAAGCCATGTTCTTGGTCCACAAAGCAGTTGTACATACAGTGTACAAATACCTATTTTAAATTTCAGCACTGAAATAGTGCATTAGTGTGTTTTGGGGGGAAAAAAACGTGTTCTTAGTCCACAAAGCAGTTGTGCATATAGCGTACAAATACCTATTTTAAATTTCAGCACTGAAATAGTGCATTAGGCCTCTTTCACACGATCGTATGGGTTTTTTAGTGTTTTACAGGCCGTTTTTATTGGATCCGCTTTTTCGTTTTTTGTTTCCATTGTGTCTCCGTTTCGGTTCCATTTTTCCATTCCGTTTTTCCCTATGACATATACAGTATACAGTAATTACATAGAAAAAATTGGGCTGGGCTTACAATTTTCAATAGATGGTTTTGCAAAAAATCTAATCCAGTGCTGAGCCACACCCCCTGCACTGATCACATGACGGTGACGTCACCCCAGGTCCTTCGGCTTTTCCAAAGTTCGGGTTCGTGGAAGCCGCCCCTTATGGATTCCATATTCCATTCCATTATTCTTTGCTTCCTGTTGCCTCCTACTCCACATCCTCCTCCTCCTCTTCTACCACCTCCACATCTGGTCAGCGAAAGAACTTCACCACCAACTTCAGCACAGCCAGGGGTAAACATCAGCAGGTGGTTTTAAAACTCATGTGTTTGAGGGACAAACCCCACACCGCACAGGAGCTTTGGAGGGGCATAGAACAGCAGACCGATGAGTGGTTGCTGCAAGTGAGCCTCAAGCCCGGCCTGGTGGTGTGCGATAATGGTAAAAATCTCGTTGCAGCTCTGGCACTAGCCGATTTGACGCACATCCTTTGCCTGGCGCATGTGCTGAATCTGGTGGTGCAGAAGTTTCTTAAAAACTACCCAGACATGTCAGAGATGCTGCAGAAAGTGCGGTCCGTCTGTGCGTGCTTTCGGCGTTCTCACCCTGCTGCTGCTCACCTGTCTGCGCTGCAGCGTAAATTCGGCCTTCCAGCTCACCGCCTCATATGCGAAGTGCCCACCAGGTGGAACTCCACCTTGCATATGATGGAGAAACTGTACGAGCAGCAGCAGCCGATAGTGGAGTTTCAGCTGCAGCACGCACGGGCGGGTCAGTCGCTCTGCAGAACAGCACCACTTCACCGCCAGTGACTGGGTGTACCTTGTTGCAGTCTTTTGAGTACCCAACCAACATGGCCAGTGCTGATGATGCCGTTGTTAGCATTACAATACTACTTCTATGACGTCTCCTTGAAAAAACAATTACCGCGATGATAGAAGAATATGTGGCACAGGAGGAAGAGGGGGCACTTCACAGGGTTTCAGGCTGATCATTCAGAAGTGGCTCAGAGGGTGGGTTCCTGCACCAGCAGAGGCCAGGTACACATGTGGCCAGCCAGGGCACAGTTCTGGAGGACAAGAAGGAGGAGGTAGAGGAGGAGGAACCGAGTTCACTGCAGGGTGGCACCCAACTCAGCTCAGGGCCATCACTGGAGCATGGCTGGGGGGATACGGAGGACAAAGACGCCACACCACCTACAGAGGACAGCTTATCCTTACCTCTGGGCAGCTTGGCACACATGAGAGACTACATGCTGCAGTGCCTGCGCAATGACAGCAGAGTTGCCCACATTGTAACTTGTGCTGACTACTGGGTTGAAACCCTGCTGGATCCCTGCTACAAAGACAACGTGCCCTTCTTAATTCCTGCAGTGGAGCGTGATAGGAAGATGCGTGACAACAAGCGCACTCTGGTAGACACCCTCCTGAGGGCATTCCCAACTGACACTGTGGGACAAGTGGAAGCACAAGGTGAAGGCAGAGGAGGAGGAGGAAGAGGTCACCAATGCAGCTGTGTTACGGGCAGCACCTCAGAAGGCAGGGTTAGAATGGCCGACATGTGGAAAAGCTTTGTCACCAAGCCACAGCAACCTGCACCACCAGCTGATACAAAACGTCTTAGCAGGAGGCAGTATTTGATCAACATGGTAGAACAGTACATGTTCACACGCCTACATGTACTGACTGATGGTTCTGCTCCATTCAACTTCTGGGTCTCCAAATTGTCCACATGTCCTGAGTTTGCCCTTTATGCCTTGGAGGTGCTGGCCTGCCCTGCTGCCAGTGTATTGTCTGAATGTGTATTTAGAACAGAAGGGGGCGTCATTACAGACAAACGCAGCCGCCTGTCCACAGCCAACGTGGTCAAGCTCACGTTCATTAAAATGAACCAGGCATGGATCCCACAGGACTTGTTCATACCTTGTGCAGAATAGACATTTATAACCACCTCAACCATACATTCTTGTACTCCAGTGCACTTATTCGTTAAATCCTTTTTTTTATTTGTATCATTATTTTGGGGGCTAACCCAATTTTAAAAACCAAACAAAAAAATTAAATAAATAAAACCTTTTAAGATACCTCCTCCTCCTGCTTCATCGCCGCTTCCACCAATAACACAACATTCGCCGCCTCCTCAACCTCTGACTACGCATCCACCTTCTCCTCAGAGTTGCTGGTTAATAATGTTTAATTTTTATTTGTTTTATTTTATTTTAAGTTATTTAGCTGTCCACATTTGTTTGCAGGGCATTTACCCACATTGTGCCGCCTTTTGCAGCCCTATAGTCCTTACCAGGACTTTGTTACAGCCATATTTGTGCCCAAAAGTTCGGGTACACAATTACTTCATTGGTGGGTGACATGAAGCCTGTTTTGCCATGAATGAACCTCTCCTCTGTCTGGGTGCCAGTGTAAGGATACGGTGGTTTGCGCTCCAGCCTGGATCCATGCCCTGTGTAACCATGACAACGATCGCTGTTTGCCTCCCAGGCTGGAAGCAGTGGCCGCTGGGCCGTCTAAGGTGGCTCCGCCCATCCACACTTGGTCAATAAATAGGAGCCAGGTGCTGCACAGGGCGTTCCACTAATGGAGTGCGCACCCTGCCTGCTCCATTCACCACGAGGACGCAAGCTCCTAACTACCTGCAACTCTGAACCTCCAGGAGAAACCCTCACCTACCTTATCCGGCTCCACCACTGCAGGATCCCTGCATGACTTCTAACAGCAAGTATCAGCCTGTCATTTTGTTAATATGTAACCCACCAAATTGATCAGCTAGGATCTCAACTGCGGAGTCCTTTGACATCCACTCCTGTCACACTACTTGAGTGTTGATGGTGTCTTTTGCGGCTGCTCAGTGTGTACCCCAGGCGGCTCTCTCAGTCTTAAGCGGAGAGTATGGGGTAACAAAATCATGTACCGCGTACTAAAGATAGAGTGTAAAACTAATAGTGAGGGAAGTTCGTTTTAGTAGTGGGAGTTCAAATTAGAGTTCATGAATATAACAGCTCTTGACAACATTCAGGAATCCCAGGTCTGCAGTACTAATAACCACCACCGCGAGTCCCTTCCTTTCAGTGAGCAATGTCAGTGAAACAAAATGACAGGCTGATACTTGCTGTTAGAAGTCATGCAGGGATCCTGCAGTGGTGGAGCCGGATAAGGTAGGTGAGGGTTTCTCCTGGAGGTTCAGAGTTGCAGGTAGTTAGGAGCTTGCGTCCTCGTGGTGAATGGAACAGGCAGGGTGCGCACTCCATTAGTGGAACGCCCTGTGCAGCACCTGGCTCCTATTTATTGACCAAGTGTGGATGGGCGGAGCCACCTTAGACGGCCCAGCGGCCACTGCTTCCAGCCTGGGAGGCAAACAGCGATCGTTGTCATGGTTACACAGGGCATGGATCCAGGCTGGAGCGCAAACCACCGTATCCTTACAGCCAGGGGCCTAACTTACTGAAAATCGCCTGTTGCATTAGTGGATGAAAAGGAGCCTGTTTTTCCGTGAATGAACCTTTCCTCTGTCTGGGTGCCAGGGGCCTACATTTCTGAATATCAACTGTTCCATTGGTGGATGACATTAACCCAGTTTTGCCAGTGATAAGCCCCTGCTTTGCATTGCTGGCAGGAAACCAAATTTTGTAAAAACGTCCGTTACTGAACAAAAGATGCGTGACTACAAACGCACGCTGGTAGACGCGCTGCTGATGGCATTCCCACCTGATGCCTCCTCAACCTCCTACTCCACATCCACCTCCTCCTCAGAGTTGCCAATTAATAATGTGTAATTTTTATTTATTTTATTTTAAGTCATTCGACCATCCACATTTGTTTGCAGGGCATTTACCTACCTTTTGCTGTCTTTTGCAGCCCTCTAGCCCTTTCTAGAGCTATTTTACAACCATTTTAGTGCCCAAAAGTTCCGGTCCCCATTGACTTCAATGGGGTTCGGGTTCGTCAAGTTCGGGTTAAGTTCGGATTCCCAACCTGAACTTTTTTATGAAGTTCGGCAGAACTCGTCGAACCCGAACATCCAGGTGTCCGCTCAATTCTAGTAATAGCTCCTTAGGTGTAGTCTGAGCTGTTATTAAATGGAGTTAAATGACTGGAGCTTGCTTTATCTGTAATAGTACAGCTGGCCTATAGGACCTGCAGAAGTAAGAAGTCAGCATATTTTATAGAATATTTACTACACTTTTTGCAGTTGATACATTGCCACTGTTAGAACATCAGTAAACACGACCATTTTTGCATGAAAAAGATCTCTAGTTTTAATTAAAAAAGGGGAGAAGCTGAGGCCATTATCAAGTTCCCCCCTCTTGTTTTAAGCACATTGTATAACATAAGTGTACCCAAATGACACATGCTGTTCATATGGCTTGTAGGAAGAAACATTTAAACAACTTTGGCAGATCATCAGTATTAAAAGAACAAAATGGTAAATCCAGAATTCATTAACATTTTAAGATATGCTAAAATTAATTAATATAGACTTCTGACTATTATTTATTCATGCAACTCATTGTAAAGATTAATCATAACAATTAATCATGCAGAAAAGTGCTATATAAAATAATAACAAATGGGCAGAGAACACTAGGTTTATATTTGGCACATGTCAATGTTCTGTGTGAGAGACTGCAGCACATTAATATTATTTTTTGTTCACTTATCCATATTTTTGATATTTTCATTAATTTTGTAATTTCCGTAGGATATGAGGAATTGCTTAGCTGACCCAATAGTAGCAGCAACTAGGGAAAATGCACCACCAATAGCTTCACTTCAGGCCTCACCTCACATTTTTAAGTCTGTTTGACGAGTTTCATCCATGAAGATTTGTCCATGAAGAATTTGTGTTTGGTCTATGTGTCCGTTTTTTCCCCTTTGTGTCATCTATATTCTACAGATGCACACTGCTTAGCTGAAAATTCACTTTCAGAGAATCTCCTCGTCAGCTCCCCGCGCTGTGGTGATGGGGACCCAATGCCTGTATGGTAGCCCGATGTCTGTAGAAGCTGGGTCTCATAGCCACACTGTCTGTGCATTACTCTGACAGTCAATGCAAAAGCTTTTTTTTAAAAATAAAAATGTCTAAAGTTTTAAGTAAAAAGAAATGCCATTTCCCCTTATCGAGCCATATACAATAAAAAAAAAAAAGAGACATATTAGGTATCACCACATCCATAATGACAGGCTCTATAAAAATATCACATGTCCTACCCTGTCAGATGATCACTGTAAAATTTAAAATAAAAATTGTTTCAAAATAGCCTTTTTTGTTCACTTTGCCTAAAACATAAAAAAAATACTGCAATATACAAGTGTAACGTAATGTGAATTCTAAAGATTTGAGAATGGACAGCCGAAGTATGAACAGCATGGCCTTGTTCAGCATGGCAGACCAGTGGTTGAAGTCTTTCCTTGTTGGGTGACAGTCAGGTTACAAAAACTGTGTTTTACCACACCTGGTGTCATTGACAGGCAGCCCCTGGACTTTGGTTGCCAGTCCTGGCTCTATTTAACAGCTGATACAACCTGCACTTAGGAAAGATGTACTTTACCAGTTCCACACAGTCTAAAAGATGATTAAATTCAATAAAAAAAAACTCCCATGTCAGGGAAAGCTGTTGATGGGGTCCAACACTGTATTTAAATAACTCTGGCCAATGGTACCATAGAGGTCTTCTGCCAAAGCAAAATAAACTGTTAAACCTTGAACCTAGTCTAATTATCTGTATACTAAGATTAATAATAATTTAATAAAAAAATGTAGAGCTCAATTAAAAACGTTGGCACCAATAAAAAATAAAACACTTCCAAGAAAAATAAAATAAAAATCCCCAATGCGTGTTATAAAAAACAATATTGTACTCCCTACACATTCACATTTTTATTTATTAATTTATTGCTGCAGCATAATGTATGCAGAGGGGATATGATAGAAACTTTTAAATACATAAAGGGAATCATCACGGTAAAAGAGGAGAGAATATTTAAAAGAAGAAAAACTGCTACAAGAGGACATAGTTTTAAATTAGAGGGGCAAAGTTTTAAAAGTAATATCAGGAAGAATTACTTTACTGAGAGAGTAGTGGATGCATGGAATAGCCTTCCTGCAGAAGTGGTAGCTGCAAATACAGTGAAGGAGTTTAAGCATGCATGAGATAGGCATAAGGCCATCCTTCATATAAGATAGGGCCTGGGGCTATTCATAGTATTCAGCATATTGGGCAGACTAGATGGGCCAAATGGTTCTTATCTGCCGACACATTCTATGTTTCTATGTTTCTATGCATAAAATGCACACACAGCTCTGCTAAACATCCATCAGTCTCCATTTCAACACAGCTGCAACCTAAAGCTGCATTCATTCACATCCCACTTCTGACACCAAGTGTAACACAACGTGAATTCAAAAGATTTGAGAATGAATAAATATGTTTACTCAGTGTGATTAAATATACGATAACACATATACGATAAAAAAATATGATTAATATACGATAAAAAAAATCACATACAGAATAATAAAAAGTAAATAAGCATCACTAGCCTAAATGGGATGGAGACTCCGTTGATGATGCTATAACCCATGGCTGTTTACCACGTTATAACACATGACAGACACCCCAGGGTGTACAAGAGATAGGTCAAGTCATACTTACATCCTACCTAGAATGAAGTCTTCAATGGAGTCCCATGAGGGAATGTGTGTCACAAATCTTAAACCTGTTAGCAGCACCTCCTCCAGTGTGCAGCACGCATGTCTCTGAGATCACTCAGGAATGTGGTCTTGTCAGTACAATGGGGGATGGGTACTATCTCTAACCCACTTAATTACAAGGGAGACTTTAAACTTATGAACTATTACACATTAAATAAAATTAAAGAGGAAAGAACCAATCAGTACTTAAAATACCCTTACAATACATTACTAAATAAAATTCTCTGTAATTGTACTGACCAGCAGAACAAAGCTAACATGTCATTTTTCCTGTACGGTGTTCACTGCAATACCAAAACCCAAAGCAATGGCAGAGTTGCTGCCTTTTCTTTGTCCTGCTTCCCAAAAAGCTAAATAAAAAGTAATTAAAAAGAAAATAGAACCAATGATTATGCTCCGTTGAGAGAACAATAAAATGTATGGCTGTCAGAAAATGGCTGTACTGATCCCTAGAGCCTGATCAATAGCAAACATGGCACCCGTAAACCATTAAACCAAAATCTTCCCTCCAAAATACATATACAATATACCTCCTTCTCTTCTGATCCTTGCCGTGTGCCCAAACAGCAATTTACGACTACATATGGGGTACTGCTATGTTCAGGAGAAAATGCTTAACAAAATTTGTGCTTTTTCTCCTGTTACCAATTGTGCAAATTAAAAATGAAGGGATTATGCAACATTTTATTGTAAGAAATAAAAATTTTCAAAGTGTTTCCAAATTCTATGAAACACCTGTGGCATCAAAGTGGTCATTACACCACTCAATAAATTTTTTGAGGGATGTAGTTTCCAAAATGGGATCACTTTTTTTGGTGGGGGGTTACTGTACTGTACCTTACTGTGCCTTAAGATGTGACATGATGCTCAAAAGCCACTTCAGCAAAATCCGCTCTAAAAAAACACTCCTTTTCTTTTGAGCCCTTCCGTGTGCCAAGACAGCAGTTTACAACCACATACAGGGTGTTTCTTAATAAATATAGTGGTCTATTTTGCTGTTAACCCTTGCTATTTTACAGAAAAGATTTTTAATGAAAAATCTGAAAAAAAACTTTAACCCTTGTGAAACATGTAAAGGGTTAACATAGTTTGTAAAATCAGTTTTGAAAAACTTGAGGGGTGTAGTTTCTAAAATGTGGTCATGGGTAGTTTCTACAACATAAGTGTCACGGTCCCTCCCATGACAGAGGTGAGAAGATCGGAGAGACTGGTGGCACGTGAAGGTATCCAACAGTCTCTCTGTATTTTCCTTGCAGTGTTGTTGTTTTGTAATAACCAGTACCACACCTCTTGTCAGGTGCAGCTTGGAGTCATTACTGAGGCCCTATTTAGTTCTGACTTACACTGCTTACCATGAGGTTGATATTTCCTGTTGGAGTCGGTTGAGCTGGTGTGTTGTTCCTTTGGATCTCCTGCTCCTCCATTCTGCTTTAAGCTAAGGGCATTTTATTTTGTATTTTGTTGTACGCTTGTATTAGTTGTTTTCTAGGCCTCAGTGAGACGCTGGTTCCTTCATCTGGGAAGGAACCAGTAGTCTCATTCCCTGCCACCACTCCTAGGAATTTTCAGGGTCTCCAGGGCTTAAGTTTCTGTGTATGAGTATTCCCACCTTCAGGGTCTACTCATATTGGCAGGAGTAAGGGAGAGGTTTAGGGATTCCTAGGTCACCATCTCTCTCCCTTAGCTTTGAAGCCTAGACTCCTGTCTATTTCCTTCTGTGTGTTATCTGGTGTTTCCCTCCCCTATACCTGTGACAATAAGATCCACAAAGTGACTTCAATACTGATCTGGTCCTTAAAAAAGTGGCTTTTTGAATTTTTTTTAAGAATTTGAAAAATTTCTTCTAAAATTCTAAGCCTCCTAACATCCTAAAAAAATAAAATGACATTAACAAAATGCCAACATAAACTTGACATATGGTGAATGTTAACCACTTCAGCCCCCCTAACTTATACCCCCTTATTAACCAGACCACTTTTTACAATTCTGCACTACACTACTTTCATGTTTATTGCTCGGTCATACAACTTACCACCCAAATTAATTTTGCCTCATTTTCTTCTCACAAATACAGCTTTCTTTTGGTGGTATTTGATTGCTGCTGAGATTTTTCATTTTTCTGATATTAATCAAAAAAGACCGCAATTTTCTCAAAAAAAAGTGTATTTTTTACTTTTTCTGGTAAAATTGTTCAAATATAATTACATTTCTATACAAGTTTGTGTCAGAATTTATTGTGCTACATGTCTTTGATAAAAAAAAAATCCAATAAGTGTATATTTATTGGTTTGCCAAAAGTTTAAGCGTTTACAAACTATGGTACAAAAAAGTGAATTTCCGCATTTTGAAGCAGCTCTCATGGTGAGTTCATGTATCATTTCATTTTTTTTCACAAGTTAGCGGAAAATGACACTTTCTGAGAAAAAAATAATAATAAAGTTTCCATTTCTGCTAACTTCTGGCAAAAAAAAAAAAATCTCCCACGGACTCACTATGCCCATCAGTGAATACCTCGGGGTGTCTACTTTCCGAAATGGGGTCATTTGTGGGGTGTGTTTACTGTTCTGGCATTTTGGGCGGGGCTAAATTGTGAGCAACCTTGTAAAGCCTAAAGGTACTCGTTGGACTTTTGGCCCCTTTACGCACCTAGTCTGCAAAAAAGTGTCACACATGTGGTATCGCCGTACTCAGGAGAAGTAGGGCAATGTGTTTTCGGGTGTATTTTTACATATACCCATGCTGAGTGAGAGAAATATCTCTGTAAATTGACAACTTTGTAAAATGTAAAAAGTTGTCATTTACAGAGATATTTCTCACACACAGTATGGGTATATGTAAAAATACACCCCAAAACACATTGCCCTACTTCTCCTGAGTACGGCGATACCACATGAGTGACACTTTTTGCATCCAAGATGCGCAAAGGGGCCCAAATTCCAATGAGTACCTTTCACAGGACTTCACATGGCATTTTTACGCATTTGGATTCCAAACTACTTCTCATGCTTTAGGGCCCCTAAAATGCCAGGGCAGTATAAATACCCCACAAGTAACCCCATTTTAGAAAGAAGACACCCCAAGATATTCTGTGAGGGGTATGGTGAGTTCTTGTAAAATTTTATTTTTTGTCACAAGTTAGTGGAATATGAGACTTTGTAAGAAAAAAACAAAAAAAAATCAATTTCCGCAATTTTTTTTTCTAACAAAGTCTCCCTTTCTGCTAACTTGTGACAAAAAGTTCAATCTTTCATGGACTCAATATGCCCCTCAGCGAATACCTTGGGGTGTCTCCTTTCCAAAATGGGGTCACATGTGAGGTGTTTGTACTGCCCTGGCATTTGAGGGTCTCCGCAATCATTACATGTATGGCCAGCATTAGGAGTTTCTGCTATTCTCCTTATATTGAGCATACGGGTAATGAGATTTTTTTTTCCGTTCAGCCTTTGGGCTGAAAAAAAAAACAGCGGCACACATTTCTTCATTCGCATCGGTCAATGTGGATGAAAAAATCTCTGCCAAAAAATGTACAAAAAAAAAAGAGGGGAAAGGACATAGGAGTGCTTGCGAAGTAAAGCTGTGATCGCTAAAAAAGATCCAAAAAGCTCAAAAGTGATCTTTATAGCGCCGCAGCGATTTTACTGTGTTTTTGCAGTGATCAGAAAAAAAAAATTCTGACACTGCGGTGGGGCGGACTGAATGCAAGTGTGCGCACAAGATCAGGCCTGATCAAGCGAACACTGAGTTTTTGCAGACCCATTTATTTCTATGGGGACAGACTTTGTCCCGCTCAGATCCGGAATTGCGGATCCGCACTTCCGGGTCCGTTCCGCAAAAATATAGAACATGTCCTATTCTTGTCCTCAATTGCGGACAAGAAAAGGCATTTTCTATATAGTTATGGCAATGTGCGTATCCGCAAAAAGCGGAAAGCACATTGCCAGTGTCCATGCTTTGCGGATCCGCAAAACACATATGGACGTCTGAATGGAGCCTTATAGGGGGGTGATCAATGACAGGGGGGTGATCAGGGAGTCTATATGAGGTGATCAGGGGTTAATAAGGGGTTAATTAGTGACGGGGGGGGTGTAGTGTATGTGTGGTGATTGGTGCTACTTACAGAGCTGCCTGTGTCCAAGTAAATGGGACCACCAGAGGACCAGGTAGCAGGTATATCAGGCGCTGTTAACAAAACGAAATGATCATCGCTGGCAGGCTGTAGTATAACTTCATAGCTGCACGGCGATGTAAACGCGCACGAGTTCACAGGAAGTCTCGCGAGATGACGCTTAGGCCTTATTCACACGTCCGCAATGCGGACCCATTGACTGTGAATGGGGCCGGGAACGATGCGGAGAGCACACACTGTGCTCTCCGCATCCGATTTTGCGGAGCGAGCCGCCGATCTTCCGGTCCGCGGCTCCGCAAAAAAAATAGAGCATGTCCTATTCTTGTCCGCAATTGCGGACAAGAAGAGGCATTTTCTATGGAGTTCGGGCAATGTGCGGTCCGCAAAAATGCGGAATGCACATTGCCGGTGTGTCCGTGTTTTGCGGATCCGCGGCTCGGTTTTCCTTCCTTTGAGGGATATCTGGCTTTCATTGTGTTGTAGACCCAATACTGGGGGTTCACATTTATTTTGCATATTACTGTTTTCCAGGGAGCTTTGCACTTTGGATTGCTGTGTTGAGACTCTTAAATTAGGCTCCACAGTGTTTTCTGTAGATAGATCAGCTATTGTTTTGTTTGACCTTAATGTTAATGACACTTAAATCTACCTGTCTGGCCCTGATGTCACTTCTCTTCTATCTAGAATCCCTGTGCATTTATCAGCTATATCTTCATGCTTCTCCTCCCACTTCTTAAAACTCAACATGGAGAAAACAGAATTCATCATATTTCCCCCACTCAGCCCCCCCTACCAGACCTAGGCATTACAGTTAATAGTACCATGCGTTCTCCAGTCCCACAGGTTCGCTGCCTGGAGAAAACATTTGATTCTGCCCTGTCCTTCAAGGCACACATCCAAACCCTTACCACTACCTGTCACTTTCAACTCAAGAACATCTTTCGTATTTGCTCCTTCCGCAAGTAAAATGCTAATGCACGCCCTTGTCATCTCCCACCTGGACTACTACAACATCCTCTTCTGTGGCCTTTCATCTAACACTCTAGCTTACCTTCAATCTATCCTCCACTCTGGTGCCTGATTAATCCACCCCTCTCCTTGTTTCCCCTCTGCCTCCTCCTTCTACCTATCCCTTCACTGGTTCCCAATCGCCTAGTGAACTCAATTTAAAATGCCAACAACAACATGCCATCTCCTCCTTACATCTCTGACTTACTTTCCAGATACATCTCCACACATAATCTCCAATTCTCACAGGACCTCCTTCTTTTTCCCCCTCTAGTCTGTTCTTTACACAAGATTTCACATGCCTCTTCCTACTCTGGAACTCACTACCCCAGCACATTAGATTCTCCCCAAAATCCAAACCCTTAAAAGCAATCTGAAAACCCACCTCTTCAAGAAAGCCACCATCTGCAATTAGGTTGACCACAGCCAAATGAGTAGCTTTTAACCTCACCTATTGTGTCTTTCCCCTCTCCCTTGTAGATTGTAAGCTCTCGCAGGCAGGGTCCTCTCCCATTCTGTACAAGTCTGTTAATAGTTTCATGCTCATTGCATTTGTGTTTTATGTTATGTATGTGTAGCCTTCTCTTGATGTTCAGCGCCATGGAATAATTGGCGCTTTCAAATAAATAATAGCAATAAAAGTTGTTGACCCCTATGGAAGCGGTAAATTTAACTATATATATATATAACTCAGGAGTGCTGCCTCTTCTCTCGGATCTATATATGTGTGGAGGATTGTCCATCCTTCTGAGGATTTTGCACCTGCCAAGCCCTTTGGACGTGCTGCTGCCTATCTCCGGATATATATATATATATATATATATATATATATATATATAGAAAAATGGACTGCACTCCAAAGACATCCAGTAAAAAAACGTAAGGTTTTATTCACCCATAGTGGCACAGAGCGACGTTTCGGCTCAATGTGAGCCTTTCTCAAGCTCACGGTGAGCCGAAACGTCGCTCTGTGCCACTATGGGTGAATAAAACCTTACGTTTTTTCCTGGATGTCTTTTGGAGTGCAGTCCCTTTTTTCCCATATATATATAGGGTAAGTACCTATCCCCTATTGTGGACTCTGCACCCAGCTTTACTTCTTAGATGGTGCTATCACTGATTTTTCATAGATAGATAGATAGATAGATAGATAGAGTATTATGACCCAGCATTCTTAGAAACACATCTGAAAAAACTTTGAGAACCTTTCATTTATGCCTTTGCATGGGTTTACAGTGACCTATTATGTTGAGTTACATTGTTTACATGGACTGTATGTATGCTCCCAATATGCCATTTTATCCCTTTAGATGTATCCTATAATATATATGACCATTTAGTGTAGTTAGCAGGCTGACCATACATAATGGAACACCCTAGCCATGAAGAATTGTGCTAGGGTCAAGGGTCAGTCATCTAATGGCCTACTTTCTGTTCTACATGCTGTTCTGTCATAGCTGGTATATATTTATTTGGAACACATGACTATGATAAGTGTTTGGTATTTGGAAAATTACACTAATATAAACATTATATCCTTGCGCACTGAAGGGGCCACATAATCCTATAGAAAAACACAAAATGCTAAAATAGTATTTGTTATTATAAAAGTCTGGATTATCACAGGCCGTATTGAAATTCGTTTTCTTGAACTCCAATCTCCATTGTGGGGAAAATTATGAACGTTTGTTTTCTTTTGATGAAAAAAAGTCAGTATACTACCTGAAGTTTAAAGGTAATGCATCACCAAAATAGTTTTGTGCCAGTTAATACCAGATGGCCACACATATCCTTTTTTTTCTAATTTGTTTTTATTTTCTGATTGCAGGTTTATTTATTCTATTTCCTGAACATAATTATGGGGGCGGGCATCTTCCCTTAGCTGTCCTTAACAGCATTTAGAACCTTCGGGCACAATATTTTTTATGATTGCATTTTACTAATTTTGGGCTAAAAATAATTTTTCAATTGGTATTTATTAAAAATATTGAGCCGTTCTGTCAGAAAGGGTTAAGTGTTTTTCTAGCTATGTAAATGGTATTTTCACTTTCACTTTGTGCTATTCATCTAATTACCCTTGTCTCTAAATTACAAAAAAGTCATAAACACTTAGTTAAGCCATATTCTTATCAGTAAGATAAGAATTGAGCTTTAATGAGTGTCTATAATGTCAGAGATCATAGATAAGGAGTCCGTCAGCTCTCTGTCTGGCTGGGCAGAGAGAAAATAGAGATCCTGCTAGTAGATAAACTCAAAGCTATGCAGGGAAAATGGCTCATCATTTTTAATACATTTTAAAAATTGAAAAATAGATTTTTAGCTCAAAATGAATACAATGTAATAATTAAAAAATGCCACCAAAGGTGTACATAGCCTTTAAAGAATTGCTTTACAGCAGCCCCTTGGTCCATAGAGACAATGGTCAGGTGGGGACCTCATTGACTTCTATGGGAGAGTTTGCTAGGCATGCTCTGTGACCTAGCAGTAATTGTAGGAGTGGCTCACTCACAGTTGATTATGGAGAGGTGCTACTAGCTAGAATTGAGGACATCCTGCCTCAATGGTAATAATGAAAAGTTCTAAAGGGAATGAGCGAGCACTCTCACTTTGGTGCCAAATAGAATTAATTTATTATTAAAATATAATTGATTTAATATTGAAATGTATAAAAATATATATAAAAAACTGATGGCAGCATTATAATAGCAGTATTACAATAGCAGCAACAACATGTCACAATGTTATAGCAGTATTACAATAGCAGCAATAACATGTCACAATGGTCAATCGGGTATGACCTCTACCAATCTAGGTGGATAGTTGGACCAATATAATTGTAAGGATAAAAAACATCCGCTAGAACGGTGTAATGGTTGAAAAACGCGATCGTAATATTGTCCAAAAATACCCCTTATTTGGGGCAATTGGTACAATATAAGTCTTAAAGAATGTAATTATTCTCAATGCACCTTTTGAAATTGTCGGATGTTCATATAAAGTGCACTGGTTGTTATCTAGTTCTTACGGCAACTCACATTAAGGCATATAGGGATAGCAATTGCCAAATAATGTTCCGATTTACATAAATCAAGTTGCGCTTATGATTCCTTGTTCGAATGTGTATGAAGGAAACTGATGTCCTGTGCCTTAGATTATAGTCAGGCAGTGGCTGTTACAGTTCTTACCTTCTTCTGTATACTTTAAAAGTCCTGCTCCGTGCTGACCAGGGGGCGAGTTGTGCGGGAGAGCGCTCTGGCGTCTCACGTTGCACGCATCGAGCCGGCAGTACCTAAGTCACGTGATAGTTAGAGTGAGACTTTCGCTTTACCTTTAGTGACGTAGTCCCAGTGTTTGCATGTATCAAATGTCTGTTTGACCTTTCTTAATATTCGGATCCAACAAAATTAGAATAGCATGACCATGCTTATTTTACTTAATTACTGGAGGTCTTTGAAAGGTATCGAATACGAGTCTACCAGACGCGTTTCAGGATGGTTCAACATCCCTTCCTCAGTGGTCATATCCGAATCTTTGGACCTCCCTTCTTTTATATTCAACTGGATCCTCCATAAAATATGGCAACTGGATTAAAATCCATTCACAATCTGTATCAAACAGGCAGTGTGTTTTTCATGCGGTATTGTTGCGTTTTTTTCTTTACATGCGTTTTATCTGGTATAGGTGTAAGCTATTTATTGCAATAGCTCACACCTATACCAGATAAAATGCATGTATCGTGTTTGATACGGATTGTGAATGGATTTTAATGGTAGACTCGTATTTGATACCTTTCAGAGACCTCCAGTAATGAAGTAAAATAAGCATGGTCATGCTATTCTAATTTTGTTGGATCCGAATATTAAGAAAAGTCAAACAGACATTTGATACATGCAAACACCGGGACTACGTCACTAAAGGTAAAGTGAAAGTCTCACTCCAACTATCACGTGACTTAGGTATTGTCGGCTCGAGGCGTGCAACGTGAGATGCCAGAGCGCTCTCCCGCACAACTCGCCCCCTGGTCAGCACGGAGCAGGACTTTTGAAGTATACAGAAGAAGGTAAGAACTGTAACAGCCACTGCCTGACTATAATCCAAGGCACAGGACATCAGTTTCCTTCATACACATTTGTACAAGGAATCATAAGCGCAACTTGATTTATGTGAATCTGAACATTATTTGGCAATTGCTATCCCTATATGCCTTAATGTGAGTTGCCGCAAGAACTAGATAACAACCAGTGCACTTTAAATGAACATCCAACAATTTCAGACGGTGCATTGAGAATAATTACATTCTTTAAGACTTATATTGTACCAATTGCCCCAAATAAGGGGTATTTTTGGACAATATTACGATCGCGTTTTTCAACCATTACACCCTTCTAGCGGATGTTTTTTATCCTTACAACTATATTGGTCCAACTATCCACCTAGATTGGTAAAGGTCATGCCCGATTGACCATTGTGACATGTTATTGCTGCTATTGTAATACTGCTATAACATTGTGACATGACGCTCCAGAATTTTTATGAACGCAATAATTTGCTGACACAGGCATGTCAGGAGAGGTGACAGGTCCTATTTAAGGGTGCAGATAACAGACCTTACACTTGTCTACTTTTAAATGATTTGTCTCACTGCCCAAAGGGGTTTTAAAAATTGGTAGACTACCCTTAGTATAGAGCATGATCACTAGAATGGTATGGCTTCACTTCTCTGTAACCCCAGCATTCAGAATTTGAAGGGCACCATTTACTGAGCTCAACTAATATTATTCCTATAGTAACTGTTATAGCTCGGCCAGATCTCATCTATTGTTTAAGTGCATTATTTTTTATTTTATAAATGTAGCTACGCACATCCACATATTCAGTTATCGTGCAGGAATTTTTGTATCTTTTTCAGTGATTTTTGACAGGTCTCTTTTTTTGACCACATATCAACACCAGGATAGATCAATGACTATATTAATGAATGAATCAGCTTCCTCAGAGATGTATGCATACACACCAGTAATTCCTTTCTGTAGCACAATTGATTCATATTCATTTTCTCCACGGTATTTATATACACAAGCACAAGGAGGACATTTATTTTCCTACTATCTACATGTTTGTGGAAACCCACTTGCTTTTTAATACATATGACCTGTTGTACGGCCGAGGTACCCAGTTTAGTCTAGAAAACTGCTAAATATTATACTATGCACAAGTTATCTAAGTTCATTTAAAAAAAAGGTCAGAGTTCGGGAAAGGTGACAGTAGCATGTTTTCTAATATTGACACAGTCTGAATAAATAATGCGTTAGGGAGCCTGCATTTCAATAAAATGATACCCTTCTTGAGTCGTATTCCTGCTCGGAGTAATCCTCTCTCTTTATTAAACATTATCTCTGCCATCTGCTCAGGGTAAAGAAATTGGTGCTGATTGACTATATGAGAAGCATGACCAGGTTTGGCTCACTCGTAGTATGCATTACCCAAAGGACAAAGCGGATAACCGATCCATTAATTAAATTAGACACTGTGTAAATCATATGGTGAGACCGTGTGCATCTGAAAGCTCAGCAAAGTAGGTTGTGTATGTTATTAATGAATACAGTTTCAAATTCTCAAATTTGATTGGCAGGAGGGCAGCCTAGCCTCTCTACTGTCTGAAGTGAACACCGAAATGGCCCCCTATTTCCCTGTACATCAAATGGCAGAAATTTCACAAAATCCATCTTTCACTGTTTTCAAAGAGAATTGGCACAGCCGCTCACGTAGCCATTAAATTTGTGTGGAAAGCAGAGTCAGGTAGTCACACGTGGATTAGGTCCACGGAATGGGGCGAAATCCATATACAGATCCACAGCATAGAAACTTCAAAAGTCAAATTTTATGATCATTTCAGATCTTCCTTTAAATCCTCAGTTTTGAGCTCATTGATTACAGCATGAATCCTCATAAACCAATCTTTTTTGGGAGAACAAGATTTCTCAAAAATGTATATGCGGGCATATCTTACCCCTGAACGAAAGCTGAGGATTTACAAACACGTCTTGGAGCTTTGGAAGTGTGTAAAAACTAAGGGGACATTCATTAAGAACGATGTTTTAGTCGCCAGTCTTAATAAACCCCTCCGCTGGAGGTAAATCCGCCTAAGTCATGTAGAGGCAGTGGACTCTACAAAACGTCGGCATATCCACCGCCAGTCTAAATGTAGGACAGCTTTCTTGCTGGCTTAAATTTAGACCATTTTCTACACCTAAAACAGGTGGCCTGCTGGCCCGTCCCCTTCCCAGTCCACACCACAACCATTTTTTTAGACCTAATGTGAGTGGAGAAAAGTTACAGATTGCGGCACAACTAACCTTTGCGCCGCAAACTGCGCCAGAAAATGCCTATAAAGGCATATTTCTGATCATAAATGACCTTTTTAAATCTTCTGGGAGGAGGTATAAGGAGTTCATCTTGCCAGTGAATTAACCACTTAAGCCCCCCTAGCTTAAACACCCTTAATGACCAGGCCACTTTTTACAATTCCGCACTACACTACTTTCACCGTTTATTGCTCCGTCATGCAACTTACCACCCAAATGAATTTTACCTCCTTTTCTTCTCACTAATAGAGCTTTCATTTGGTGGTATTTCATTGCTGCTGACATTTTTACTTTTTTTGCTATTAATCAAAAATGACCGAAATTTTTACAAAAAAATGACATTTTTCACTTTCTGTTGTAAATTTTTTTTAAAAAAACTACATTTCTATATAAATTTTTCTCTAAATTTATTGTTCTACATGTCTTTGATAAAAAAAAGTCCAATAAGTGTATATTTATTGGTTTGGGTAAAAGTTATAGCGTTTACAAACTATGGTGCAAAAAAGTGAATTTCGGCATTTTGAAGCAGCTCTGACTTTCTGAGCACCTGTCATGTTTCTTCAGGTGCTAGAATGTCAGGAAAGTATAAATACTCCCCAAATCACACCATTTTAGAAAGAAGACACCCCAAAGTATTCGCGGAGGGCATGGTGAGTTCATGTATCATTTCATTTTTTTCACAAGTTAGCGGAAAATGACACTTTCTGAGAAAAAAAAAAAAAAAGTTTCAATTTCTGCTAACTTCTGGCAAAAAAAGAAATCTCAGACGGACTCACTATGCCCTCAGTGAATACCTCGGGTGTCTACTTTCGAAAAGGGTCATTTGTGGGGTGTGTTTACTGTTCTGGCATTTTGGGCGGGGCTAAATTGTGAGCCGCCATGTAAAACCTAAAGGTACTCGTTGGAATTTGGGCCTCTTTGCGCACCCAGGCTGCAAAAAGTGTCACTTATGTGGTATCGCCGTACTCAGGAGAAGTAGGGCAATGTGTTTTGGGGTTTATTTTTACATATACCCATGTTGGGTGAGAGAAATATCTCTGTAAACTGACAACTTTGTATAAAAATTTTTAAAAGTTGTCGTTTACAGAGATATTTCTCACACACAGTATGGGTATATATAAAAATACACCCCAAAACACATTGCCCTACTTCTCCTGAGTACGGCAATACCACATGTGTGACACTTTTTTGCAGCCTGGGTGCGAAAAGGGGCCCTAAAACCAATGAGTACCTTTAGGATTTCACAGGGCATTTTTACGCATTTGGATTCCAGACTTCTTCTCACGCTTGAGGGGCCCCTAAAATGCCAGGACAGTATAAATACCCCACATGTGACCCCATTTTGGAAAGAAGACACCCCAAGGTATTCCGTGAGGGGTATGGTGAGTTCATGTAAAATTTTATTTTTGTCACAAGTTAGTGGAATATGAGACTTTGTAAAAACAAAATTAAAAAAATATATATATATCAATTTCCGCTAACTTGTGCCAAAAAATAAAATTCTGTAGAACTCGCCATGCCCCTCACGGAATACCTTGGGGTGTCTTCTTCCAAAATGGGGTCACATGTGGGGTATTTATACTGACCTGGCATTTTAGGGCCTCTAAAGCGTGAGAATCCAAATGCGTAAAATGGCCCGTGAAATCCTAAAGGTACTCATTGGTTTGAGGCTCCTTGCGCACTTTGGCTGCAAAAAGTGCCACTCATGTGGTATTGCCGTACTCAGGAGAGTAGGGCAATGTGTTTAGGGTGTATTTTTACATATACCATACTGCATGTGAGAAATATTGCTGTAAACGACAACTTTTACATTTTTTTATTCAAAGTTGTCAATTTACAGAGATATTTCTCACACAAAGTATGGGTATATGTAAAAATACACCCTAAAACACATTGCCCTACTTCTCCTGAGTACGGCGATACAAATGAGTGACACTTTTTGCAGCCAAGATGCGCAAAGGGGCCCTAAAACCAATGAGTACCTTTTAGGAGGGCATTTTTACGCATTTTTCTTCTCACGCTTTAGGGCCCCTAAAATGCCAGGGCAGTATAAATACCCCACATGTGACCCCATTTTGGAAAGAAGACACCCCAAGGTATTCTGTGAGGGGCATGGTGAGTTCATAGAAGATTTTTTTGGCACAAGTTAGCGGAAATTGATTTTTATTGTTTTTCTCATAAAGTCTACCTTTCTGCTAACTTTTGACAAAAAGTTAAATTTTTCATGGACTCACTATGCCCCTCAGCGAATACCTTGGGGTGTCTTCTTTCCAAAATGGGGTCATTTGTGGGTGTTTGTACTGTTCTGGCATTTTGGGTGGGGCTAAAATGTGAGCAGCCATATAAAACCTAAAGGTACTCGTTGGAATTTGGGCCCCTTTGCGACCCGGGCTGCAAAGTGTCACTCATGTGGTATCACCGTACTCAGGAGAAGTAGGGCAATGTGTTTTGGGGTGTATTTTTACATATACCCATACTTTGTGTGAGAAATATCTCTGTAAATTGACAACTTTGAATAAAAAAATTTAAAAAGTTGTCGTTTACAGTGATATTTCTCACACACAGTATGGGTCTATGTAAAATACACCCCAAAACACATTGCCCTACTTCTCCTGAGTTCAGCGATACCACATGAGTGACACTTTTTGCAGCCAAGATGCGCAAAGGGCCCTAAAACCAATGAGTACCTTTAGGATTTCACAGGGCATTTTTCGCATTTGGATTCTCACACTTTAGGACCCCTAAAATGCCAGGGCAGTATAAATACCCCACAAGTGACCCCATTATGGAAAGAAGACACCCCAAGGTAATCCGTGAGGGGTATGGCGAGTTCACAGAAAAAAACAATTTGGCACAAGTTAGCGGAAATTGATTTTTTTTTTTTTTTTTACAGTCTCATATTCCACTAACTTGTGACAAAAATAATATTTTACATGAACTCACCATACCCTCACGGAATACCTTGGGGTGTCTTCTTTCTAAAATGGGGTCACATGTGAGGTTTTTGTACTGCCCTGGCATTTGAGGGTCTCCGTAATCATTACATGTATGGCCAGCATTAGGAGTTTCTGCGATTCTCCTTATATTGAGCATACGGGTAATGAGATTTTTTTTTTCCGTTCAGTCTCTGGGCTGAAAAGAAAAAAAAATGAACGGCACAGATTTTTTCATTCGCATCGATCAATGTGGATGAATAAATCTCTGCCAAAAAATGTGCAAAAAAAAAAGTAGTAAGGCCCCATTCACACGTCCGCAAAAATGTCCGCATCTATTCCGCAATTCTGCGGAATAGATGCGGACCCATTCAGCATTCGGCCCCCAAACATCCGGCCGCAGCTCCGCAAAAGATAGAGCATGTCCTATTCTTGTCCGCAATTGCGGACAAGAAAAGGCATTTTCTATATAGTTCTGGCAATGTGCGGATTCGCAAAATGCGGAAAGCACATTGCTGGTGTCCGTGTTTGTGGATCCGTGGATCCATGGATCCGCAAAACACATACGGACGTCTGAATGAGCCTTACAGGGGGTAATTAGTGTCAGGGGGTGACAGGGGGTGACATGGGGTGATCGGGGTTAATCAGGGGTTAATCAGGGGTTAATCAGTGATGGGAGTGGGGGGTGGATGGGTAGGGGGGTCTGTGTGCTGATTTGGTGCACTTATAAAAGTTTCTTTGGTGGTCCCAAGCAAAAGGGACCACCAAAGGAACGATCAGCAAGCATATCAGACGCTGTTAACAAAACAGCGTCTGATATGCCATTTTTTTAACTTCTACAGCCTGCCAGCGCATAATCAGCGCTGGTAGGCTGTAGTTTACCTTGTCCCCGACCTGATCCTGTGAACGCGCGCACGCGCGTTCACAGGAAATCTCGCCTCTCGCGAGATGACGCGCGGGCGCGTCAAGGAGGAACAGACCGACCGCCCGCAGGACGCAATCCTGCGTGAGGCGGTCGGAAAGAGGTTAATGCAGAGTGGTGCCAAATTCATAAATATCCTTACCGAATACAGGAATGGAGCAGATTCCCAGGGAGGGATGCTGGGTTGTGGCCTGCAACTTGGACGCGACTCGTTGTTCAATTATTGTGAAATGGGAGTCATGTGAAGCCCCAGATAATGGAGAAATTTACAATTATGGAATCTGAATAAAATCTAATAAAAAACACCCTTTTGAAAGGATGGCATGACAATTCAAGGAGAAAGTCTTTAAATATGTTTGATTAACTGTGAAATCAAAGGCGAAAACGGCTTAGAACAACTTTCGTTTTTTATTTTTCTTTATTTCCATTTTGGTGAGAGAAACATATTTTTTTTTATGTTATGCGCAGGTGACGAAGGGACACAGCTGGTTGCAATGTATTTTGTAACTTTCTTCTTTGTTGTGTTCAACAAAATGTGACAAAATCAATAAGATAAAAACATATGGTATCATAATAAACAAAAATGCATCTCAAGGAGAATGCATAAGTATTATATATTATGTTATTGCTATGTTAGATTCAAAAAAACTCAATTTCCTGTGTCTCCATAATTCATTTACACAATAACATATTAAACAATTGTAGGAAAAAAATTATGATCAATGTAATAAACAAGCAATATTAAACAAAGAAAAAAATAAAACTATACATACATTTAATGATCTATATTTATTTTCTTACAGAAAGCAAGAGAGACAGTCTGAATAGCTAAAAGAGTTCTCCAGGCTGCAGATATTGATGCTCTGTCCTAAGGATAGGTGATCAAGATCAGATCGATGGGGATCTGACACCCAACACCCCTACTGACCTGCTGTTTTGGGCTGCTACAATGCCAGAAACTATACAGCCTATGAAGCTGGAGGGACACAGCGTTTTAGACTCTGTAGTGGCCATGCTGAGGTACAGCAGCTCAACTCCCATTAAAGTGAATGGGAACACAGTTTCAGTATGTCAGCGCAGGAAACGACACTGAGCCATAGGCCTCTTGCACATGACCGTATGGCTTTTTCAGTATTTTGCAGTCCGCAAAAAAGGGATCAGCAAAAAATACGGAACAGCTGGCCGCTGATAGAACAGTACTATCCTTGTCCATTATGAGGACAATAATAGGACATGTTCTATCTTTGAATGGAACGGAAAAACGGAAATACGGAAACAGAAGGCATTGTGAGTACCTTTCGTTTTTTTTTGCAGATCCATTGAAATAAATTGTTCCGTATACAGACCGGAAAAAAAACGGCACGTAAACGGAAAGAAAAAGTTTGTGTGGAAGAGGCCTTATGCTTACACTCACTTAGCATCCAGCACCGTGGCAGCCCAAACCAGCTGATTGGTGGGGGTGCCAGACCCACACTGATCTAATACTGATAACCTATCCTGGCGCAGGAGAGCTGTGCGCCCACACTCAACCGACATAAGGAGCTATATACAACATTGCTGCAGATATACCCATTACCATGGAGAGTTGAGCAGTTGAAAAGCTGAGCATGAGCATACACACGTATTAACAGTGAAACTCACTTTTGACATTGTAACAGGGAAACAAGCTTAATCCAGAATTCTCTTTCTCCAACTACAATCACTGGGATTATAATATATATATATATATATATATATATATATATATATATAAAAGCAGGTTAAAAAGGAAATCATTTTGGTTGGGAATTTTAAAAAACATAGCTTCTAACTAGATATGAATGAATTCCTTGAAATTAGTTTTGTGTCCAATTCAGAGATTTGTTTTAAAAATGTGACTTGTTTCAGAATCAATTCTACACATATCTACTATGCTCCAATTGGCATGACATTTGGTGCATGACTTTTTTAAATATCTTTTCCTGATTCATTTGTACATTTTTGCTCTTTCTTCCCTCCCCCCTCTCTTTTAGGCTCTTGGATGCAAACTTCCAAAAAGTGTCCCTTATTGGGATAAGGTGGTGTTTAAACATACACTGTGTTATGAGAAAAAAACAATAGTTTGTTGGGACCAAGCGTTCAAAAATTATACCTTAATGGGGGCTGATCCCTGACCCTATTTGTACAAACATGGTACAAACATGTTCATTTCAGAAAAAGTAGTTTGTTCTGCACAAGCATCCACAAAGTATGTGTTAACAGGGGCAGAATATCTGCCTGTATTTACACACCCAGGTGTTAATTGTCAGAAGAAACGATGGCTTGTTCTGAAGTTGGACAACCATTGAATAATTCTCCCTTTTATTTGGGAGCAGCAGTAGTACAGTGTGGATGCAGAAAGTGTTAGGTGTGTAGGGGTAACAGTAGCAGAAATAGTAGCACTAACCGTAGCAGCACAGCATGGAACAGACAGACAGTGTTGGGGTACTAGTAGTAGTAGTGGTAATGGTATTGGAAGTAGGGAGAGTAGTATTGGGGAGTAGCCACTGCATTGGAAGCAACAGCAGCCATGCAGTATGGAACATGATGGTAGGCAGGCATACAGCAGCAATAGCATGATGGGGGCAGCAGTAGCAGCAGCCATGTGATATAGAACTTGATAATATGTAGGCAGACAGCAGCAGTGGCATGATGGTAGCTGCAGTAGTAGCAGCAGCCATAAGGTACAGAAGATGATGGTAGGCAGGCAGGCAGTGGGAGTGGCATGATCATAGCAGCAGCTATAAGATATGAACATGATGGTAGGCAAGCAGGTAGCAGCAGGCATTTGTATGATAGTGACAGCAGCAGTCATATGTTGTGGGCCATGATGGTAGGTAAGCAGACAGCAGCTTTGGCATGATGACAGCAGCAGCCCTTACAATACAGAACATGATGGTAGGCAAGCAACAGCAGGTCTATTAATTGCCTAAGACAGGGTATGTGAAAATCTTCCCTGGTCCATGCCTCGTTCATTTTGACAAAAGCGATGTTTTGTACTGTACACTGGTGGAGGACAATTTTGTCCATTTGAGTTTTACAATGCTCCCTTCCACACTGAAAACCTCCAGAAGGGAGTCCTTTGGGGCATAAGAATGGCTGAAATGAGAGGACAGTCTCCTGGACATGGCCAGAACCCACTGCGAGCCACTGTACTTTTTCAAATAGCGTTGCATGACAAAATTTATTATGTGTGCCATGCAAGGAGCATGTGTTATGTCCCACAAATGCAAAAGGCCACAATGTTCCATTCGTTATCGCTGACCACCTTGCTAAGTTGGAATTGGTGAGGAAACAGGCAGTGGATGTTTGCAGCTTCATGAACTTTAGCAAATGATTGACTGTGTGGCTACTCTCACCCAGGCTGATGAGCTCTAACACGGCATGGCAATGCTTCACTTCACACATAGGATGAAAGAATGGAAGCTACGGTCTGCCCTGGTGCTGCTAGTGACAGGAGGATGTGGATGAGGCAGATATGAGCCTGATGTTGGAACCAGATCCTTTAGGAACCTGTAATAGCTGCTCCAGGTGTCCACCATCATGTGCATCTTTCTACACAGTGAGAATTACAAGGAGCAGCCCTTGTTCTCCACCACAGAACAGAACAACGTCAGGACTCAGGATGACTTTTTTTGTATAAATGATGCCCAGTAGGTATCTTCCTGTGAGGCTGAGCACACTCCATCGGCTCCCTAAGGCTGGGAACACACCTAGGCGTTTTTGGTTCAGGCGTTTTTTTGAGCGTTTTTTCCGCGGAAAACGCGCGTTTTTTTAGGCGTTTTTGTATTTTTGCAACGCGCGTATTTGGGGCGTTTTTTGATTGACAGCTTACAGTTTGCAGAAAAAAAGAATCCCCACCCAGCAAAGGTGGGTGGAGATTATGCCTTTCTGCTGGGTTTTACTACAAAAACACGCGTTCATATGCGCGTTTTTGAAGCGGAAAACGCGCATATTTTCCCATGCTTTTCAATGGGTGCTAACGCTTGGGCAAACGCCCCAAAGAAGCTCATGCACAAGCGTTAGCGTTTGGCGTTTTTCAGCGCGTTTGAACGCGCTGAAAAACGCTCAGGTGTGTTCCCAGGGTAAAAGCAGCATAATTAATTATGTGGTACTGCAGCAACTGCGTCGCCAACAGCCTGCCGGAGAAGGCTGCCACAAATGTGAAAGTAGCCTAACAGCAGCTGAGCTTATATCTGGCACGTTTTGAGCCTGTGCAAACAGTATTGGCAGCATTACCAGTTCCCGATCTGACCATAACAGAAGTACATCTGGCCCTGGCAGTTTTTTTTGGAGGTTCTGGCTGTACATTACCTCTGCTCTTTATTGCTGTGGCCACCACTATCCTCCTGTGTTACCTGTGTTATCCCCTCTGATGTTACCTTATTCTCAGCACCCCGATCGGGCTCCGAGGTTCTGTTCAACATAAGGTCATTCTATAACATCCAGTGCACACTCATTGGAATGCAATGATCATTACTTCAGTTCATCAAATAAACAAAGAATCAAGTTTTTTCTCATATTATTTCACTCCAGCTAGCTTTGACTCCTGTCCCATCTGGAGAGGGATTAAGACAGGCAGAGAAATAGGCGTGCATGCTGCTGCAGGTAAAGGAACAGCAAGTATGGCTATTTTGTTGCATCTCTCCAGATGCATTCACTAACATGCTTATAAGAATTTACTGTAAAATGTTGTTGAACTACACGTTATCTTGAAGTAATGTGTTCACTATCACAGGTATAACAATGCAATTTTTGCATTAAATTGTCTTTGAACTACTTGGTATGATGCAGTAATGTATTACTAACAGGTAAAACAATGTAATATGTGCAGGTAAGGTGGTATTTCAGTTGGGATAGAGGATAACTATTAGATCAGTGGGGGTCCTACCACTGGGACCCCCACCATTCACAAGAATCGGGAACCCATACCCTCTGCAGCCACCCTGAAAAGAACAGAGTGGCTGGTCGCATTTTTGCTTGGCCGCTCCAATGAATGGATAGGACGCACGCATATCTGACCGTCTGTTCCATTCATTTCAAAGGAGGCTGTGCCGTTCTTATAATCAGTGGGGGTCCCAGTGGTAGGACCCCCACCAATCTAATAGTTATCCCCTATTTTATTTTTAACCCAACATCTGCAGTACATGTATAGAGTCTATATGCTGGCTTCCTTGTTGGTTGATATAAAAATCTGTTCCCAGAATACTCCAGGCTATATACAGATGAAAAGAGTACTTTATCCTATGGGACCCCATCCTTATCTGCTGGGACTCTGGCCTATGTTAAGACCATCCCACACTATGCAGCAACAGCAGCCAAGCCAATACACTGCTGTATACACAGTAGATTAGAATACTACATATAACCTAGTTTCATCAGCAGGACGACACAGCGGCTTATAAATGGTTTAATATAATTTAAATGGCTGTTACATGGTTTAATATAATTTAACAACAGCGCACACAAGTTACAGACAGACAATACAAAGATAGATAAAAAATAATAATTATTAAAAAAAATCACATCCCTAAATATGCAGTTCATGTATTCCTAGTAGTGGAGCTTGGCATTCAGTTCTTTGTCCTTTCATGCAGGGAGCAGTGTCCTGATGTTATCGCATGGCCCCACACACACATGACCAGGTTTCCACATGACCAGGTGTTTTTTTTAAAGACTTTGGCTGGGAAAAACACCCTATGTTCCCTTTGACCAGTCATATGGTTAACACAGAATGTTATCTTATGTATCCTGCCCTCCATTTGGTGACCGAAGCTAAATGGGTTTGAGCTTCATCTTCACTCCCTTCAAAACAAAGGCAATAAAGTACCCTGCCATTCCATAATCCTCATCTTCCTTGCCCAGTCTCAAAAGGAATGTAAGGCCATTGATAGCAGGAGGTCCTTATGGCCACAACACTACAATTCAGCCATTAACCCTTTGAAATTTCAGGCATGAATATAGGAAAAACAAAGAATCATATACAAATGTCTTAATTTGTCACATGACATTTCAGCCAAGCAAAGTGTTTTTCAATCCAAGAACATAAAGAAATCCAACTAGATAAAGAAATCTACTCTGTGTCCAAGCAGATGTCCCCCTTCTTCTGTCAGGGAAGCAACCAGTTGCAGTCCCTCTTCTGTGCAGTATGGAGTAAAACAAAAACATCATTAAAGGGGTTGTCTGGTGCGTTAATATTGATGACCTATCAGATTGGTGGGGATCCAACTCCCAGTACTTCAACTGGTCAGCTATTTGAAGAGATAGTGGTGCTTGTGCGAGCGCTGCTTTCTCTTCAAAATTACCTGTGCATCATTTTGCTTGTAGAGGCGATGCAGTGTAATTACAATTGTTCCCATTTACTGTGCCACCACTAAGTGAGTCAGCTGACAAGTAAATTTGAAGAGGTTATCAATATTAACCAGGGCCGGCGCTACCATAGAGGCAAGGGGGGCAATTGCCCCCGGGCCCCGAGTCCTTAGGGGCCCCCGGCACCGCCCGCCCGCCGCAAACTAACACTTACTATTTTTTACACTTTGCAGTCGGCGGCCATTGGGGGTTGGGGGCCACAGAAGGAGAGATGGGGAGGGGATGGAGAGATGGGGAGGGGATGGAGGGAGGGGAGAAATGTGCCATGAGGGCCATGGGGGGGGGGATGTGCTGCTGCCATGTGGCACTGTCCCATGGAGGGGAGAAATATGCCATTGGGGGTGGGGGGCCCCAGAAGGAGAGATGGGGAGGGGATGGAGGGAGGGGAGAAATGTGCCATGAGGGCCATGGG
Organism: Bufotes viridis; assembly: GCA_033119425.1. Lineage (NCBI taxonomy): Eukaryota > Metazoa > Chordata > Amphibia > Anura > Bufonidae > Bufotes > Bufotes viridis. The sequence goes on along the minus strand of CM065596.1, from coordinate 42,226,363 downwards.
GGGGGGGGAGATGTGCTGCTGCCATGTGGCACTGGCCGTTAAAGTCAGCAAGTGTCATGTGGGGGGGGGGCCCTTATTGTTTTTCGCCCCGGGCCCCATTTTACCTAGAACCGGCCCTGATATTAACCCACCACACAACCCCTTTACTCTTCACCTTCTTGATTAAAAGTGTTTCCCAGGTTTTTTGATACTCATGACCTATCCTCAGGATAAGTCATCAGTATCTGATTGGTAGGGGTCCGACACCCGGGATCCCTATCTACCAGACGTTTTGAGAAGGCAGCAGCATCTTGTGAGTGCCCATGCCTTCTTGCAGCTTACCAAGCAAAGCGCCGTACATTGTATAGATGCTCTGCTGGGTATCGCATTCCGCCCCATTCATCCATACAAGCGCTGGTGCCTTCTCAAACAGCTGATTAACGGGGGTCCCAGATAGGTCATTAACAGGGGCGGATTAAGTGCATGATAGGCCCGGGGCTGTCTACCCAACTCGGGCCCCTCCCTCCATTTTAAGTTTATGTTTTCTGTATGGAGAGGCTGCGGTGCTTCGTGAGCGCTACAGTCTCTTCCTATGCCATAGGACATCACATTCATTGTTCACATGGCCTAGCTGCAGGCGCAGCTCTGTCTCATCTGAGTGATTGGGGCTGAGCTGCAATACCAAGCGCAGTGCTATCAAATGGACAGCGCTGAGCAAAGAGGCTGCGGCGCTCACTGGGACATCGCGGTCTCCTCAAACAGCGGATTGGCAGGGGTGCCAGGAGTCTGAGCCACACCATCTCATAACTCTCTGAGTACAGATGTTATAGATGTTACCTGCAGTCCTATGTAACACCCCACATAACACAATAGTTCACTGTGTTATGTGGGGTGTTACATAGGGAACATCTACTACATTATCTGCACAAAGAAAGTTATCACTGTTACCTGGGCTGTTACATAGGACTGCAGGTGACAAATTACAATATGATTATAATAAAAAAGACTTAGGGGAGAAGATGAGATGTAGGTCACAGCAGTGAGAATACAGCACCACATACCTCTTACATCCAGGGATATCTCCTGTCATGTAGAACTTCTCTTTCCTCTTCTTCTCCGTCTGATCCAGACCGCCATGACAAATTCTTTCAGCCGCATCTCGTCTCTACAGGGTTTGTTACACAGACATGTTAGGTTTCTCATAATTGGGGTCATTTATCAAACTGCTGTAAAGTAGAACTGGCTTAGTTGCCCATAGCAACCGATCAGATTCCACCTTTCATTTTTCAGAGGAGATGTCAAAAATGAAAGGTGGAATCTGTTTCTATGGACAACTAAGCCAGTTCTACTACAACAGTTTGATAAATTATCCTGAAAGGTCCCTATAGTGTCTACAGCAGTTTTAATGTCCCCTAGAGTGCCCCCAGCAATAATAACAGCACCCTATATTGTGCTCCAGGTAATAATGCCTTTATAGTGTCCCCAAAAATAATGTCCCCTAATAGCAACACCCCCACACTGCCCCATATAATAATTTCCCCCACACTGCCCCCATATAGTAATTTCCCCCACACTACCCCCATATAGCAATTTCCCCCACACTGCCCCATACAGTATTTCCCCCCACACTGCCCCCATACAGTAATTTTCCCCACACTGCCCCCATACAGTAATTTCCCCCACACTGCCGCCATACAGTACTTTCCCCCACACTGCCCCATATAGTAATTTCCCTCACACTGCCCCCATATAGTAATTTTCCCCACACTGCCCCCATACAGTAATGTCCCCCACACTGCCGCCATACAGTACTTTCCCCCACACTGCCCCATATAGTAATTTCCCTCACACTGCCCCATATAGTAATTTCCCTCACACTGCCCCCATATAATAATTTTCCCCACACTGCCCCCATACAGTAATTTCCCCACACTGCCGCCATACAGTACTTTCCCCACACTGCCCCATATAGTAATTTCCCTCACACTGCCCCATATAGTAATTTCCCTCACACTGCCCCCATATAGTAATTTTCCCCACACTGCCCCCATACAGTACTTTCCCCACACTGCCCCATATAGTAATTTCCCTCACACTGCCCCCATATAGTAATTTTCCCCACACTGCCCCCATACAGTAATGTCCCCCACACTGCCGCCATACAGTACTTTCCCCCACACTGCCCCATATAGTAATTTCCCTCACACTGCCCCCATATAATAATTTTCCCCACACTGCCCCCATACAGTAATTTCCCCCACACTGACGCCATACAGTACTTTCCCCCACACTGCCCCATATAGTAATTTCCCTCACACTGCCCCATATAGTAATTTCCCTCACACTGCCCCCATATAATAATTTTCCCCACACTGCCCCCATACAGTAATTTCCCCCACACTGCCGCCATACAGTACTTTCCCCCACACTGCCCCATATAGTAATTTCCCTCACACTGCCCCATATAGTAATTTCCCTCACACTGCCCCCATATAGTAATTTTCCCCACACTGCCCCCATACAGAACTTTCCCCCACACTGCCCCATATAGTAATTTCCCTCACACTGCCCCATATAGTAATTTCCCTCACACTGCCCCCATACAGTAATTTCTCCCACACTGCCCCCATATAGTAATTTCCCCCACACTGCCACCATACAGTACTTTCCCCCACACTGCCCCATATAGTAATTTCCTCCACACTGCCCCCATATAGTAATTTTCCCCACACTGCCCCCATACAGTAATTTCCCCCACACTGCCCCATATAGTAATTTCCCTCACACTGCCCCATATAGTAATTTCCCTCACACTGCCCCATATAGTAATTTCCTCCACACTGCCCCCATATAGTAATTTTCCCCACACTGCCCCCATATAGTAATTTCCCCACACTGCCCCATATAGTAATTTCCCTCACACTGCCCCATATAGTAATTTCCCTCACACTGCCCCCATATAGTAATTTTCCCACACTGCCCCCATACAGTACTTTCCCCACACTGCCCCATATAGTAATTTCCCTCACACTGCCCCATATAGTAATTTCCCTCACACTGCCCCCATACAGTAATTTCTCCCACACTGCCCCCATATAGTAATTTCCCCCACACTGCCACCATACAGTACTTTCCCCACACTGCCCCATATAGTAATTTCCTCCACACTGCTCCCATAAAGTAATTCGCCTCCACACTGCCCTCCCATGAAAATATTTGCCCCCACACTGCCCCCATGTCCTCCTCTGGCCCCCAAAGGCACACACAGAAAAAAAAAAAAACTAAATACTTACCTGGGTTTGGTATGGGGAGGCAGGCCGCAGGCGCGCAATCCTCATTGTCCTGCGTCCCGGCGCAGGCACGTGATGATGTCATCATGCACGCCTGCACCGGGAATATACTACCACATAGGCCTCAGGCCTACTAGGCCTGAAGCCTATGGTGTTGATCGGCGGCGGGGCAGGGAACTATGCGCTCCTGTGCCCCGCCGCAGTATGTGGGCACTCGGGTCGGCATTGGGCCCCCCAGTGATGCCGGGCCCGGGGCTGCCGACCCGAACGCCCCTATGTTAATCCGCCACTGGTCATCAATTAAAAAAAATCTCGGAAACCCCTTTAAGCTCTGTCCCTCAAATGTTCACTAGCTGAAATTGGAACAGATCAGTGGAAAACTATCTGTTCTCTGCAGAATTTCTACAAGCTGTTTGTTTCAGCAACATTCAGAAAATCTTGCATACTTACAAAATTCTTGGGAAACTTTCTCCTTTGTTGCTTTTGTTATACATTTATAAGTTTAGCATTCCTTTAACTTAAAACCACAATATAAATTGTCTTCTTCGTCACATGACATCTCTTTGAAATAGTGATTTTTTTTTGCATCCGGATTGGCAGTTCATACAGAACTAGAACAGAATTTGAAGGGTTAACCACCTAAGAAGAAATTCTTACGTGTATCCTCTTTCTAATAGGCAGTAAAGAGAGATTATTTCCCTTTTAATCTGCTCATAATACTGTTGATTTCATGTCTGTTTTTTTCCTCAAAGCTAGCATACAAAAGAAAAAGTCTTCGTTACCTTGTTAAAATGCAAGAAACATCCTTAGTATCATTTTGAAATTGATTTTAAAGTCTAATTAATGCTCATCTTCTCAGGATATATGCAAACATGTATGCAAATAAGCAGAAAAATATGCAAACATATACAATGTTTCTGAATTAAAAAGCCCTAAAAGTTGTAATGAAATCAATATTTTATTCATATTTGGAATCTGTATTTCATCTTCTTAGTGTAGTGAGTTTTGTACATGAAACTTACAATAAGCACTTTGTTTGTAAGCCTCTGGCCCCTTAAAAAACATTTTAGTTAGAAGTACAGATGAACGAATCAATTCTAAACTAATCAGATTCGTTACGAATTTTCCCAAAAACTTGTTTGCCAAATTAATCCGAAGTTTTTGCAACTTGCTTCAATCAAATGGCACAAAAATGTTGCCCAGTGCCATTTTAATGTGAAAATTTGGCGGGGAAAACCATAAGGGAGGAACAAGCAGGAGGCGAATCACAGGACACTGGGAGGATGTGTAGGAAAACTTTTACTGATTGATTCAGAGGCTGAAAGACAGCCTGCTCAGCCATAGCTGGCGGGTGCCTGCTGTTTCACACATCAGACACCCTAAGCTAATGTCTGCAGCCGTCGGTAATGCCAATCACAGACATTTAACCCCTCAGATGCCGCGGTCACGACATCTGAGAAGCCAGAAACCAGGAAGTGTGCCCTTCACGGGCTAGAGCGACTCCCCTGGTGGAGATCAGGGAAGGCGTCCATTGTAGTAATGAGACTGAGCCTTTACTAGGCTTCCAGGCTCATTACATGTACATAAGATAATGGAGAAAATTCCATTACTCTATACAAATTGCAACCTAATGATTAAATCTTGTAGTCCACTTGGGGACCTCAAAAAAAGTAAAAATAAAAAGTTTTAAAAAATATAAAAAAATAAAAATATATAAAAACAAATCAACCCCTTTCCACACAATTTAAAAAAAAATCACCTTGTGGGACTAATAAGTGGTAAAAAAAGAAAAAACACATTTATTAAATTTAAAAATTCCATTAAAAAAATGATGCATTTTTTTTTCCATTACAAATACGCTTAGAAAAATTGCAGAAAAAAAATATCACTCATGTGTTTTGTATTGCCGCATCCGTAATAATCCAGACTACATAAATATAACATAAACTATCCCCTACGGTTAACGCCATAAAAAAAAAGAAGGGGGCGTGGCCAGATGCCGAGCGCGACGGCTGCATCACTGTAGGGCTCCGTGTGCCCTGGCTTCAAAGCGGCTCCCAGCACTACCCACAGCAACAGAGATGCCCAACTTACCTACCCCTGAGCCTCCACAGCTGCAGGAGGTGCCGCAAATGATGACAAGGGGCAAGAAGAAGGGCGCAGGTGCTCAGAAGATGATGGCCTTCTTCACCTCCACTAAGAACTGCAGGCAAGATGGCGTGGACTCCCTCCAGTCAGAGGACACACCCCGCTCCTCATCGAGATCCTCAGGCTCCAGTCCACAGCTGCTTTTGCCAAACTCTCAGCAGGATCCCTCCAGCTCTCCTCTGCAAGATAAAAAAAAAGCAGAAAAGGGTGAGTGATTACCCTCCACAATCTCCCTCTCCTACATTAGCCACAGATACCTCCATTAACCCTAAAGATACCATCATCTCAGTGGCAATCATGCAAGATATGCTCACTGAGCTTGAACAGTTGATCCATAGGGACTTCAGAGACACTATCTCTACTATATATGCAGAAATTGTGGCCATAGGTGAAAGAACAGCCCACTTAGAGGACAAAATGGAAGAATTTGTCACCGCACCTAATTCTCTTGTAGATGTCCATAATACTGTAGAAGATGAGCTCTCTGCCAATAAATTAAAACTAGCAGATATGGAGGATCGTTCCAGAAGGAACAATATTAGATTCCGTAACATCCCTGAATGAGTGAGTGATGCACAATTGTCGGAATTCATCACCGACCTCATGGTGGTATATGTCCCTGTAGCCACAAGCTCCGATCTGATCATAGACAGAGCACACTGTGTGCCTAAACCAAAATCGCTGGCTCCCTCAGTTCCCAGAGATGTACTAGCCAGGATTCATTTTTTTCATGTAAAGGAAGATTTTATGAGATCCTCTTTAAAAAAGAACGCTCTCCCAGAAAAATTTCAAAATGTCGTTCTTTTTACTGATTTATCTCCTGCCATTCTTGCTTAAAGAAGAGAGTTTCAACAATATACAAAAATCCTTCGTGACAACAGCATTCCCTACAAATGGGGATACCCAGTCCAATTAGTAGTCAGACATCAGTACATCACACGTATGGAACTCTCCACAAGATGCTTGAGCCTTTCTTTCCAAATGAAAGTTACCTTCCCCTGAGGTCCGCAAAGAAGCCCAGGATACTGCAACATCTGACTCACCTCCGAGAAAAAGAATCACAAACTTCTCTCATGAATGGTCAAAAGTGGGCTGAAGGATGTTTGTCGTAATGGTTGGTTTATCACCGTGTTACAACCGTTGGTAGCAACGGACACTTATAACTAAGCCAGGCCCACCTTGACAGCCCATTGAAACTCTTACTAGCCGCTCTTTAATCCTACTTTATAGTCCACCCCTCTTAGAAGTATTTATATAGCTTCTTAAAGTCTCTAGTTCTGTTGGACCTTTGTTACTATGTTTTTGAAACTATGGTTCTATGTTGTTCTTTTCTTTTTATTTCTCATTTATTCAAGTAGGTTACTAGAACTCACAACATGTCGACTACTTCCGGAACAAGAAGATATCTACTGGACGCCTTGTATCTGGCAATCTACACTGCACAGTTGTTCGTATGTGATAACTAACTTTTACATATTTTCCCCTCTGATGTATAAGATTCTGCATAAGATATATAACAGGTTCACTTCACAGAATGTAGACTTATTCTCATTATGGGGTTAAAATTGCTATCGTTTAATGTAAAAGGACTTAATAGTCCCTTTAAAAGAGCCAAATTGTGGTCTGAAATTAAGAAACAAAAAGGGAATATCATATGTATCCAAGAAACGCATCTAAATGACTCAGATACTCACCGTTTACATCACAGGGAGTTCCCGTTCCTCTTCTTTGCACCTGCTGTCCAAAAGGGGGGCGGTATGATGATAGGTTACAGGAACTCAATCTCTTTTGTTCTTTACAACACTATAATAGATGACAAAGGTAGATATATAATTGTGATATGTGATATTAATACTCGCTATACATTGGTTAATTTATATGCCCCTAATAAACACCAGCTCAGATTTATTGAGAAAACCATAAGATTAGCTCAAGAAGATAACAAGCAAGGTGCATTTCTAGTGTGTGGAGACTTCAACTTGTGTCCTAATCCCATACTAGATACATTCTTACAACTCCCATCTTCACCTAAGCCCTCAATGTTTCAGGATTATCTATTCGAGGAAGGATTTTTTGATGCATGGCGGGTCCTTCATGCTAACGAAAGGGATTACACTTTCTACTCAAATCCTCATAACTCCCTCCCACAGGATAACTTGGTCGGACCATGCTCCTATCACATTAACAATTAAAGATCAATATTCTAATACAATATATTCCCCCTGGAGAATGAATAACTCCCTTTTACAATCTGCCTCCATTAGAACTAATCTCAAAGACTCCTCTTTGGAGTGACAATGACACTAATGATACTACTTTATGGTGCGCCCACAAAGCCTATATAAAAGGTCACTTGTTGAAGCATGCAGCTACTCAAAAAAAGATACGACAAAAAACCACTGATTCCATAACATCCCTAATCCAAGAATTTGAAACTAAACACAAAGACTCCTTGGATCCTGCCATAGGTTCTCAATTGAAAAAAGCTAGACACGATCTATATCTATATATCTACATCTCCATCATAAATATGAGTTCCATCTCCGTAAATTGAAGACTGACCAATACAATATTGGCAAGGAAATAAAGTTACTAGGTTTATGGCAAATTGGATTAAGAAGGAATTAAAAACTAAAATACCATTTTCTATACCATTTCTATATGGGAGATTTTTAAAAGCATTGTAACATCTAATTGTGAGAGGTACATACCTTATAGGAATAAAAGGCTAAGGAACAATAAGAAACCAATGTGGATAAATGGAACCGTAAAGAAGGCAATAAATGACAAAAATAAAGCATATAAATCGCTAAAACAGGAGGGGAGTCAGGAAGCACTGATAAACTATAAGGAAAAAAATAGAATATGTAAAAAACTAATAAAATTTGCCAAACTAGAGACCGAGAGATTAATTGCCAAAGAGAGTAAAACTAACCCTAAAATGTTCTTCAATTATATAAATAGTAAAAAATATAAATCTGAAGGAGTCGACCCTCTACATAGCAATGAGGGGGGTGTTGCAGAGAACGACGAGGATAAAGCAAAACTATTAAATATTTTTTTCTCCACTATATTCACTGAGGAAAATAAACTGTCAGATGAAATGCAGAATGTAAAAGTAAATCCCCCATTAAAAGTGCCCTGTCTGACCCAGGAAGAAGTACAACAGCGACTTAAAAAGATTAAAATAGACAAATCGCCAGGACCGGATGGCATAAACCCCCGTATCCTAAGGGAATTAAGTGATGTCATAGCCAGACCATTATTTCTGATATTTACGGACTCTATAATAACAGGGAATGTTCCACAGGATTGGCGCATAGCAAATGTGGTGCCAATATTCAAAAGGGTCCAAAAACAGAGCCTGGAAATTATAGGCCGGTAAGTTTAACATCTATTGTTGGTAAACTGTTTGAAGGGTTTCTAAGGGATGCTATTTTGGAGTATCTCAATGAAAATAAGCAAATAACGCCATATCAGCATGGCTTCATGAGGGATCGGTCATGCCAAACAAATTTAATCAGCTTCTATGAGGAGGTAAGTTCTAGACTTGACAGCGGCGAATCAATGGATGTCGTATATCTGGACTTCTCCAAAGCATTTGACACCGTACCTCATAAAAGGTTAGTATATAAAATGAGGATGCTCGGACTGGGAGAAAATGTCTGTATGTGGGTAAGTAACTGGCTGAGTGACAGAAAACAGAGGGTGGTTATTAACGGTAGATACTCAGATTAGGTCACTGTAACTAGTGGGGTACCTCAGGGGTCAGTATTGGGCCCTATTCTCTTCAATATATTTATTAATGATCTTGTAGAAGGCCTGCACAGTAAAATATCTATTTTTGCAGATGACACTAAACTGTGTAAAGTAATTAACACTGAAGAGGACAGTTTTCTGGTACAGAGGGATCTGGATAGATTGGAGGCTTGGGCAGAAAAATGGCAGATGAGGTTTAACACTGACAAATGTAAAGTTATGCACATGGGAAGGAATAATGCAAGTCACCCGTACATATTAAATGGTAAAACACTCGGTAACACTGACATGGAAAATGATCTAGGAATTTTAATAAACAGCAAATTAAGCTGCAAAAACCAGTGTCAGGCAGCTACTGCCAAGGCCAATAAGATAATGGGTTACATCAAAAGGGGCATAGACGCCCGTGATGAGAACATAGTCCTACCACTTTACATATCACTGACCACACATGGAGTACTGTGTACAGTTCTGGGCTCCTGTGAACAAGACAGACATAGCAGAGCTGGAGAGGGTTTAGAGGAGGGCAACTAAAGTAATAACTGGAATGAGGGATCTACAGTACCCTGAAAGGTTATCAAAATTAGGGTTATTCACTTTAGAAAAAAGACGACTGAGGGGAGATCTAATAACTATGTATAAATATATCAAGGGTCAGTACAGAGATCTGTCCCATCATCTATTTATCCCCAGGACTGTGACTGTGACAAGGGGACATCCTCTGCGTCTGGAGGAAAGAAGGTTTGTACACAAACATAGAAAAGGATTCTTCACTGTAAGAGCAGTGAGACTATGGAACTCTCTGCCTGAGGAGGTGGTGATGGTGAGTACAATAAAGGAATTCAAGAGGGGACTGGATTTATTTCTGGAGTGTAATAATATTACTGGCTACAGCTACTAGAGAGGGGTCGTTGATCCAGGGAGTTATTCTGATTGCCTGATTGGAGTCGGGAAGGATTTTTTTCCCCCTTAAGTGAGGAAAATTGGCTTCTGCCTCACAGGGGTTTTTTGCCTTCCTCTGGATCAACTTGTAGGAAACAGGCCGAACTGGATGGACAAATTTCTTTTTTCGGTCTTATATACTATGTTACTATGTTACTATGTTACTATATGATGTAAAAGGTGGTAAGATTCTTAATCCCAAATTAATTGCAGACGAATTCACTAATTATTACTCAAAATTATATAATCTCGATAAATCCCCTGAAACTTTTCAACCTAATCCTGATACTATATCTAAATTTCTTAATTAAATCTCTCCCCCCTCATTGACTCCTTCTCGTAAATTAACCATCAATAAAAAAGATTTCAGAAACAGAAGTAGTTAAAGCCATCAATTCATTAAAATGTAATAAATCGCCAGGTCCAGATGGACTCTCAAATGAGTACTATAAATCCTTTACTACAATTTTGTCTCCCTACCTTACATGCACACTTACTTTAATAGCCTCCCAAGAATCTGCTCCGAGAGATATGCTACATGCCCTTATCATAACATTACCGAAACCAGGTAAAACATCAGACTCCCCGGCTAACTTTCACCCAATATCCTTACTTAATTCTGATATCAAGATTTATACAAAAGTTCTAGCAGATAGACTCTCTAACCTACTTCTCTCCCTGATAAACAGTGATCAAATTGGTTTTGTCTCCAATAGGCAGTCATCAGACGGAACAAGAAGATTCATAAATTTAATTGATTGGCTCAGATATCTCGGACGCCTTCTCTGCTCCTCTCCCTGGATGCGGAGAAGGTGTTCAACAGAATACATTGGAGCTATGTGAGGGAGACCTTAACTAAGTTTGGCTTCAGTGGATTTTATTTAAAAAAAAAAACAGACAGAATTGCAAATTTATTCTTAGTTGCCACCGAAAAAATGTAACAAGTGATCAAAAAGCGCCATTTACTCCAAAATGATACCAATGAAAAATCAAGCTGTCAGGATTCGAACCCGTGATTAGCCATGTCCCAGGCGGTAGCTCTAGCCACTAGACTACCAGCCCTTCTGGACTTTTCCTTCTACTGAACTCTTTGATCTACCTTGTTCCAGTCTTGCCTTGTTAATCTCTGTGATTCCTTGCACCTGCTACTTCCTCTTTATAAGCCCAGCCTCTTGCACCTGACCCCCGCTGCTTATTGTTCTTCTGAACTTGATTCTGCTGTATCTACCGCTGTTCCTCGGTTGCCACTACTAACTAACTCGACTGCTGCCAACCTTGGAATTGTCCCCGACTACTCTCTTGCTTGATCCTCTACTACCGTCTACCTCTCTGTTGCCGACCCAGACGCCTCCATCCACCCCGCCTCTTCTCCTTACTGTCTCCCGCTACTGGACTCCACCCGATACACTGCCCGGTGCCCTCCAATGCAGGTGAGCTAGCACCACTAACACAAGCCCTCACACAACTCCATATAAATCAAAATAAAAAAGTTATGGGTCTTGGGAAGTGACAATGAAAAAACAAATATTTTTTTTAAAAAAAGGGGATTTATTGCAAAAAAGTAGTAAAACGTAAAAAAAAAAAAAAACTATATGTATTTGGCATCATTGTAATCGTACTGACCCAGAGAATAAAGATATTATGTTATTTATTCCGAAAAACGAACACCAGCAGTAGCAGTATTACTGTTTTTCCTATCTTCGTCACAGAAAGAGTTAATAAAAGTTAATCAGAAAGTTATGTGTACCCCAAAATGGCGTCATTAAAAACTACAACTTGTCCCACTAAAAACAAGCTCTCATAAAGCTATATAGATGGAAAAATAAAAAAGTTATAGCTCTTGGAACGCGACAATGAAAAAAGGAAGAAGAACGCTTGGTCAATAAGGCCCAAAACAGGCTGGTCACTAAGGGGTTAATAATAGAAATGCACTAAACGCTTTAGAGAAGTCTACGGAGGCGATGTTCCCTCTTTTTCTGTTATGATGATAGAACTTGTGTTTTAGACCAGTCCATGCATCAACAAAAAAACACTATTTGGAGGAGAATTATATTGGATTTTTGTATTAGATTCTAGACAGTCTTATGGAATGAATTATCGCCACAATCTTATTCAATGTTATTGATGTAATGAATTCTTTGTATATGTTATTACTATATTTCTATGAATGTATTCATCTGTGTTTTCCATCTGCTTTTTAATTATGTGCCAGGGCAATTTGCATGATTTGGTTCTGACCCCTCCTGAGGGTGGGACCCAGGTCATGTGATTTCTCATGGTTTTTAAATTGCACATCACTTGTACTAGACTATGGCTATGATTAAGGATGTTTCTTTTTTATCTGTAACATGTAAGCGAGTTTTAGTTCTCTGTATTTTGTACTGCACCTTTCTGGATATGCTGAAGTAAGGAGAATACTGTTTTTATGAGATTTTCCTGCAATGCTTAAGCTTTCCTCTCCTATATATACTATATGTAAATATTACATAGTACATAGAATTATATATATATATATATATATATATATATATATATACTATATATCTAAACATTAATTGTATATATCAATTAGAATATACACTGTGTGTGTGTGTGTGTGTGTATGTATATATATATATATATATATATATATATATATTAGGAGATGGATAGAAAGATAGATAGAAAGCTCTGATATAAATAAACAAAAAAGTTATTTGCTTCTACACCCTGCATATTCAAGAAGGCCTCATCTATGGGTAAATTACACTAACTTTGGTGTTACGAATAGCATGAAATAGTTCCTCCATTCTCACATATAATGGCTGCAACACTTACGAGAGGGTAGACTTTTCCAAAGGGATTTCAAGTCTCTGCATTATGCATTTATGCAACAATAAATGTAAAACACAAATACTAAAAAATATAAGGCCCTAGCAGAAAACATCAATGATAATCATAACGCTTAAGACAGGAAGCAGACGCTGAACATGTGTACGATGTGCTGATCCTGCAATCTTTTTGTTATGATAGATTCAAGTAATTTGCTCCTCAATGTGTTACAATACATTACTTTACTCATCCGATGCTGTAAGAGACTTCTCCAAACAGAAGGTATTTACATTTCCTTTGCTGGTTTCTAAAAAGAAATGACTGAAAGAAATATTGATCAGTAAACTCTGCAAGTAGGTATGACCATCTGAAAGCGAATACTGCCTTGAAAGCAAATGTTCCCCAAAAAGAAAGATAGTTATATTATACTGAGATAAGATGAAGTAAACAAATACAACAAGGATTTTTTACGCATTTACACCACATTCAGATGTAGCAGACTTGCTCTGGCTTGTCATGCAGATTCTACCATGAAATTTCACAATAAAGTACAGTACAAAACATTTCAACTCTGTTTTTCAAAACCACATTGAAATAAAGCAGATTTTCCACTGTGGATGTGAAGTCATGCTTCAGGTAAATATCTTTGACTTTATCAGTATCCCTTTATCTTTGAGGTAAATGAGTCAAAAGGGCTAGATGTGTCTGAAAGAGTCTAAAGGCAGATTTACACTGCTCAACCAAGCAGGCAATTATCAGGAAGCGACTATTTATTCCCAATAATTACCTACTGCCATTGTTTACTCTCATACAGATTCATTGTTACACAGCACAATCTGCTGCCCAGAAACAATGATTTAATGTGCTCCATGATAGATCTTTTCACCCGATGAAGAAGTGTTTTGCTCATTCATCGGGTAATCAGCAGTACTTTTGCAAGGTCATATTATCGAGAACAAACGTTCATACTAAAGTTCTGTCATATTTTAGCGAAGGTCCAATCGAGCGCTAGAACACCTCAAGCAAATAAACACGAGGGAAGCAATCAGACAGACAAGGCAAGGACCCACACAAAATCTTGATTACAGAGAACAGACATGGTCGGAAACTGGATCAGCAGGTAAGGGGCCAGTGGCAGGTAATACCACTGAACCAAGTGCACCAGTTTTACTTGGGGCCAAACCCAGAGGGAAGAGACACAGTCAGCCTCGTTCTTCACAGAGCCCCTGATTATGGGGATGAACTTAGCTGAGGGCTCACTGGGCGCACCTCTAGGATGGTCCCGGTGCACTTGGCCACTTGCCTGCAGAGACTGACGTTGCAAGCACCAACAGTCCACACAAAACAAGGACTGGAACCCAGGCACACCTACTGGAACCCAAACATAATCACACAGGACACAGTACAGACAAGACAAACGGGAAACCAGCACACAAGCAGCTGCCTGGACCCCATGCAGAACGGATGCATGGTGGTCACAGGCAGACAAACAGATGCATGGACCCATGCAGAACGGCACATGATGGTCACAGGCAGAGCTGCCCAAACAGGCTAGATGCCCTCCCTTTGGAGAACCCAGGAGCCCTCTCACCGAAGGCATAGACAGGACTAGCAGATGCCTGTTCCCCATGTGGAGTTAGTCCATGGACAAACAGACAGAGCTGCACACAAGGCACAGACAGGCAGAAGTCTGGACCCCATGTGGGATGACACATGGCGGTCACAGACAAGACACAGAACAGACAAGCAGATGCCTGGACCCCATGTGGAATAACTCATGGTGGTCACAAGCTGAGCTGCACAGACAGGCAGATACCTGAACAGACCAGACATGGAATCAGACAAGGTGACCTTGATGTCTTATTAGGTGGCCACAAAGATGGGGCAGATGGAATAACCCAGGTCAGGTGCATAGCTTCTGCACCCAGCAAGGCTGGAGACAGACTGACGCCCAGACCCACAGCTAACAGAAATATATATAGCAACTAGTGACTGCACCCAGACCAACACTTTAACCCCAGACAAACCAGAAGACAGAGAGGAGAAGGCAAGGAAGAGACAGTAAACACAAGCTGCCGTTACTACACATCGCCCCTGGTGACCAGCATACACAGAATCCACCGAGCACTAACGTGAGCAACAAGACAACCCTTGTCACAGTGAAACACACTGTGACAAGTTCATTTCCAATACTCTAGACCAAAAATTGTGCAGTGTAAATCTACCTTTAGTTAATATTCCTAAGCTGTGGTCAATTTTATTAGCCTCTGTATCCATTTATAGATCCTAATCTATGGTGATGATCTCATAATACTTTGGCGGTCATTTATGAATATTTTTACGCCAGCTTCTGGCATAAAAATAGTTGAAAGACTCTTTTTTGAATGTCTGTGCAACAGTATTTTGTCGCACGGGTGTTTTTGTTGTGGGCTCACTTCTTGGCAGTGACAGGGGCAGTGACAAAAAAGTTAAAAAGTTAATGCTGGGATCTATGACACAAAGGTGCTTTCATAGCCTTCATAGCCATAATGACCCCTGTTCACTGCCAAGGATGTCCACAATGGGCATGTTAACTGGACCAGGGAGCAATGAAAGAAGGTGGCTTAGTCTAATAAATTACAATATATTTTACGTCATGTGGATGGGCAGGCGTGCATCACTTACCCTGGGAGGAGGTGGCAGGCTAATAAAATCATATTTTTTTCTTCATTTTTATTGAAAAGAATGTGAATTGGTCTGTTATTAGTTGGTTGTGCTGCCTAAATCGCTATACTGATATTTCACATATATTTGTGTGTATTCACCCTGATCATGGATTTATAGAGATGTATCTAATTTTGTCAAAATATACTGGGACTCTTGATTCCCAGTTAATTCTCCATAGCAAAGACAGAACAAACACTTAAATGGAATGTGTCATCAAAAAATGACCTAATATCTGATGCTACCTGAGCCAGCATGCAGTGATGGGAAGGGCGCACTTTTGCTCCCTTCAGGACACACTCAGTTTCTGAGTTTCTCCTGCCTGATGACAGTTGAGGTGCCCATGACGTTAAAGATTTTAGGTGTGAGGAACGGTCCCAGTTTGTGACACCAACAAGTCAGTTGTGCAGCAGAACAGTTTTTTACTGAATAATTCAAGTGCAAACAGATCAGTTTAGTTCTTTAGCATGCGATGGACTGGCAGATGGTACACAGAATGCACTGTCCACAGATGTTACTGGTGACAATGCTGCATCTTCGTTACTCTGCACCTTGCTAACTGTCTTATATACATAAGCATCCAGGTATTGAGAGTACCCTTTGCTTTTAGGCAATGCAATGCAACCAGCAGTGAGGTTTCCTCTAAGGGCAGGTTGGTGTATTTACAGGACATGTCCACAGAATCTACTTTTTTCAAAGTGGTATTTCTCAAAGTGGGCCAAACTGTTATTTGGTATGCTCAGGCACCGAACATAGATGCTGTAGAGTCAGTAAGTGCTTTTAGACAGGTTATCTCTACTGGGCTTTTTCTACACCTGTCTGTTATATCTGGCCTGCTTTTGTAGTTTTTCTGACCTCTCTCTGGCTGGTACCTTGGTCCAGGAAATGGCTGAAATGTCAGAAAACATTTGATGTTTGGCTCAGGATGAATAGCTGTTGGCCGAGCATTGGACTCCACGCTATTGAAGATGTATGAACACCTCCAGGGTCCATTCAGACGTCCGTAGGTTTTCGTGGTCTGCAAATTGCGGACTGCAAAACACTGACTCTGCACATCGCCGGCACTTAATAGAGGATTCCATTTCTATTGGAGCTGTGGACTGGAATCTCAGGGCCGCGGACCGGAAATGCGGGTGTGGACAGCGCACTGTGTGCTGTCCGCATCTTTTCCGGCCCCATTGAAAATTAATGGGTCCGAACCTGTTCCACATAATTGTGTAACAGATCCGGAACCATTCTACGGACATTTGAATGGACCCTAAGGCTCAGAAAACTTTATTTTACCCTATTCATATACTCATGACACCTTTCAAGTTATTAGTCACCAACAATTTTAAAAAAAAATAATTTCAGAGTAGGACCATGAAAGTTTATTTTTTCACATCACATTGTTATAAATGATGCATTATTGTCACTAAAATGCACACAATCAAAACTCTCCAGGGTCATTAGTACTAAGCATTGCATCAAAGCAACATTGTAAAGTAATGGCTAACAGATATTTTATTTAAAAATGCAATTAGCTAACAAAAGCGAATGACTTCATACAGCGCAAGATCTGCTTAATTGTCAGGCCACAATATCGATCTTTAAGAACAACACAAAGAGGCGAGAATGGGATATGAGATCACATGCTTTAGAAAAAAAAGCAACTGGCTGCGTCTCAGCATTTTCTTTGAAACTACCCATTTTAATGGACAGCCACTAAACAGTCTTCATTCTACTCAGTTGGTATTTAAATTTATACTTACTGCGGTTGCTACCAATTATGCCTCCCTAGTCTTTTACACTTATTCTCTTTATGGCATTCAATCTCAAGCTTGAATATCCATTCAGTGGGAAGCCACCAGGAGGACAATTATCCACAATTGTACTGTGATTCTATTTTAATTAAATCATCTTGATGATATAGAACGTAATTGTATTTGTCTGTTGCCACATGCTTTTCCCTAATCTAGAGGGAAAAACAAGATAAGGTATGTCTATTCCATTCAGCTTTTCTATGTATTGATTCTTTAAAAAATAAGAAAATATAGTTAAAGGGCTTAGTCCATGATTAATGTAAAAAAATTAAAATCAGACATCATGTAGTAGCTATGGAATGAATGGCGCTTTAATAATAAATAATAATAATAATGTAGTACATGACAATCTCTTTCTAATAAAGCTAGAACCAGCCTTGTACCTTACATGGAGCCAGATATCTCCCAATTCATTGCTACAACTGCTCTACTAGATATAGCATTCAAGCTGGCAGCTCAGGAGGTGTGTCCTTTCTCAGGGGGTGTTGTCCTTTCAGTGGCAGGACTCTCCCTATCACAGCTCATGAGGTGTGTCCTTTCAGCTTCAGCTCTCTTCCTATAACAGTCACATCCTCTAACAGTAGATTCAGCTGGTGTCAGTTCAAGGGTAGAACTGAGCACGTGCGACCACCTCAGTGATGCAGCTAAGGCGATAAACAAACAGCAGGTGGCACCATACAGATATTTTATTGAATAATTCAGTGACCATACTACATTTTTAATTACAGACAATTACAAAAGAATTCAGATTCTAGCGCTGGTTTAAAAAATGAGGAATATTTGTCATGAGACAAACCCTTTAACATATGAACGATTACCTAGGAAGAATCAACCCACCTTTTTCAATAGGATAGCAGCTGCACACTGTTATATTACCGATAGGCATCATGACATCACAGGGGTTAATAAAGAACTGTACAGACTACGAGCACTGCATTCAGGCTCAGACTGGCCCACATGGGAGCAGAGGAATCCCCTGATGAGCCCCTGAGCAAAGTGGGGCCCTAGTCCCACACCACTGCACAAGTGACACATGATGAAGTAGACAGACTGCACTATGTATACATAGGCAGCATACAGCATCTCAAGCAGCCTATGTTCATATTAAAAAGGGTACATTATTTAGTAAACTACCTACATTACTATTATAGATGCATCAGGTGGCTGAGATGACTTCTAGGTATAGAGGCATACTGGCCAGTATACTCTTTACCAGAGATCTGCTTTCTTGAGGTCCCTGCAGGGACCCCCACACTCGGTCATCTTGTAGAGTCTTGCTGCTGCCTACGACTGTGTGAGCAGGTAATATTTGCAAGTAGCTGTACAGTGAGTCCGCAGGATGAAATTTATTGATCAGCCCTAAGCACCCCAGTCCAACTCGGACTGCATGGCACTCCACAGGCAGCAATACCACCACCAGATCTAGTGAACAAGCCAGCTTGAGCTGTTTCTGTAACTTCTGTAACTATATGTAGCGTGCAGCAACCCAGGATCATTGAATAGGGTTCACTGGACAATGATGAGAACCACATTCATGTAATATCTTATGGATTTGCTTATGATGCTAAAAGAAACACTATTAAAATCCCATACGTTGTCCACAACATTCTTATTGGTTAGTCATGAGAAAAATGTTACTGTTCTGTTTGAATGCTAATTTTAAACCGAGGCGTACATGTCATTATAAGCGCATTCATTCGATAATGAAGCATTTTTAAGAGGTTGTATATGGAGTCTGATTACTAACAAGGAGATTAGATGCTCCAACAATTAAGGGATCTAATGCGGCTAAATAGCCTGCGAAAATTATATAAGAATTAGGGAAGATCCAGATGTGACAGTGTAATCCATTCATTCATTGTAGCTTGTGCTGTTTATTAGCTCTCAAATCTTGGTTTATGTAAGCTGGTCACTTATTTAATGTTTGTATGTTTATGCCTTTACGACCTGAAGAAGGGAAAGGGTGTATCCCTGAAACGCGCTGCGCCTTGCATGATTTCCAATAAAGACTGCATATCACCTTCAAGTTGCAGGGGTCTCTTGCACCATGCAGTAACTCTACAGTACTTATATAATATGAAATGGAGTTAATCAGGATTTCTTGAATGGGGCTGCAATGCCAAAATCAGCCTATGGACAACTAATTTTATACTTTGTACAGAGGTTGTACAAAGTGCAACATCACATTGTAGAAAGATACACACCGATCATTAAGCTTGCCATAAATCATTAGCTAATTAGCCAGAGCTAACCTTCACACAATGCTTCTTTAATTTCCATGCTGGATATCTTTAGACCTATTATATTGATTACAGTCTTGATTAGCTTTTTTTAATACCTCTGATTCATTACATAGACAGATGGTAAAGTGGAACAGAAATAGATGTTCTCAATGCTAGGAAATGCTTGAGTATGGTGGAAACAATGTATAGATGAGTCTGGAGTTATTATAGGCACCACTCTGATCCCATTAAATTATTTAGGGGTACAAGGAAGGGGTGTTCTACATCGCCACTGTTATTTAATCTAGAATTAGAACCACTTGTTACAACCCTTCTGCAATCTGATGTTGGAAGGGAATACAATAGGCAGGGAGGAGATTTAAAAAAATTCTTATTTGAAGATGTTCTATGGGCATCTTTGGAGAATTAGGGAAAAGATGCTGTGATGCTAAACTTAACCAACTAACAGTTAAATGCCATAATAGGACATAATACCCAAATGAAAGGATGCTCCCCATTCTGTACCCCCTCTATTAGACTGTATTCTAATAACTACTAAAATTAGGCGGATAGTTCAAATACAAAGTCAACGGCAGCATATCCTCCATGGTTCTTTATTCACAGTGGGTCCATCAAAAAGTACACAGTGCAAAAATAGTGCAACATTTCAACTAATACATAGTCTTTCTCAAGCATAATACAGAGAAAACATCATACATATACTATACATAGTGTCAGACAGCAGAACCCTAATCACACCTTGGCCAATCAGCATTGAATAAATAATCAGCATCAAAATGAGTGATGTTTTCTTACCAATACCACAATGTATCTACATGATCCATGTGTCATCTGGCCAATATTTATGAAAAATACTAAATATATTCAGGTGGTGTTGGGGGGACGGGTTCTCGATGAGTCGGACATGTCTACAGCGAGGCTCAGATTTGCCCACAGGGGTACAGTGAATCCTCCGGTGGGTCCCTGAGCAAGGGGGGACCCCAGGTTTCCCACCCCCTGCCCAAGTGGCACATAACACAGTAGACTTACTGCACTACATACATTTATTCAATGTACAGCACCTCAACCAGCCTATGTTCATATAAAAAACTTGATAAATTATTAAAGAAACTCCCCAGTTTATTATTATAGACTCGATCAGAGCTGAGATGCTTCTGTTCTCATTGCAGCAGTCTACTCCCCGGGGTATCAGGGGTCTTTTAATAAACTTTACTGTAGGGAAATGCAAATTTAAAAGACATTTTACATTTAAAAACAAGGCTGTAGTAACACCCCTTTCTTGAGGATGAAATGTTACTCCAACTTGTCTACAAGCACAGCATGGATTGTTAACAAATGTAATGGTACGTTCTGTGGGATCCCAACTACTTCTAGTTTAACACATGAAAGCCCCAAAAAACAGTAATACCACTTATTAACCCCTTCAGGACCCTGCCATTTTTCACCTTAAGGACCAGGCCATTTTTAGCAAATCTAACGTGTCAATTTATGTAGTGATAACTTTAAAATGCTTTTACTTATCCAAGCCATTCTGATATTGTTTTCTTGTCACATATTCTACTTCGTGACAGTGTTAAATTTGACTCAAAATATTTCATTTTTATTTATAAAAAAATACAAAATTTACAAAAAATTTGGGAAAATTAGCAATTTTCAAAATTTAAATTTCTCTGCATTTAAAACAGATAGTGATACCTCTTAAAATAGTTACTACTTTACATTTCCCATATGTCTACTTCATGTTTGGATCATTTTGTAATTACATCTTCTTTTTTGACGTTCAAAGGCTTAGAAGTTTAGAAGCAAATCTTAAAATTTTTAAGAAATTTTCCAAAATATAATTTCACTTTTTTGGCAGATTTTCCATTTTAATCAATTACCCTGATTCTGTTTACAGAAATACCCCATTTGTAATCGTAAACTGCTGTACGGGCACACAGCAGGGCGCTGAATGAAAGGAATGCCTTGTGCTTTTTGGTAAGCAGATTTCACTGGGATAATTTTAAGTTGCCATGTCACATTTGAAGAACCCCTAGAGTAGAAATGCCCAAAAAGTGACCCCATTTTAGAAAATACGGGTTAAGGTGGCAGTTTTGTTGGTACAATTTTAGGGTATATATGATTTTTGGTTGCTCTATATTACACTTTTTGTGAGGCAAGGTATCAAAAAATTGCTGTTTTGGCACTGTTTATTTTTTTTTTACAATGTTTATCTGACAGGTAAGATCACGTGCTGTTTTTTTTTAGAGCCGGTTGTTGCAAACGCGACAATACCAGTTTTACATAATAAAGCATTTTTTTTTAATAATTTTTTTTGTGTCTCCATATTCTGAAAGCCATATTTATTTGTCATTTTTTGGGTGATTGTCTTATGTAGGGGCTAATTTTTTTAAATTATGTATTGGTACTATTTTAGGGTGCGTATGACTTTTTGATCACTTGGTATTACACTTTTTGTGATGTAAGATGACAAAAAATTGCTTTTTTGACCCTTTTTTATTTTTTTCTTATGGTGTTAACCTAAGGGGTTAGGTCATGTGATATTTTTATACAGCAGATTGTTACGGACGCAACAATACCTAATATGTATAATTTTTTTCTTTAGTGTCTCCATATTCTGAGAGCCATAGTTTATTTTTTGAGCGATTGTCTTCGGTAGTGTCTCATTTTTTGCAGGATGAGATGACGGTTTAATGGGTACTATTTTGGGGTGCGTATGACTTTTTGATTGCTTGGTATTACGCTTTATAGGATGTAAGGTGACAAAAAATAGCTTTTTTGACACAGTTTTTATTATTTTTTTACGGTGTTCATCTGAGGGGTTAGGTCATGTGATATTTTAATAGACCTGGTTGTTACGGATATGGTGAAACCTAATATGTCTACTTTTTTATTTTATTTTTCAATTTGAACACAATAAAAGCATTTTTGAAACAAAAAAATCATGTTTTAGTGTCTCTATATTCTCAGAGCCATAGTTTTTTTTTTACTTTTTGCCCGATTGTTTTATGTAGGGGCCCTTTTTTGCGGGATGAGCTGATGGTTTGATTAGTACTATTTTGGGGGGCATATGCCTTTTTGATCACTTTTTGTGATGTAAGGTAACAAAAAACTATTGTTTAAGCAAAGTTTTTATTTTATTTTTTTCTACGGCATTCAGGTGAGGGAGTGGATCATGTGATATTTTTGTAGAGCTGGTCTTTACAGATGTGGCAATACCCAATATGTCTGGTTTTCTTCTCTTCAATTTTTTTTACAATTTTATGTGTTTTATTTTGTTTTTGCTTTTTTTTTTACTTGAAACTTTATTTTTTTTATTATGAAAAACACTTTTTTTTACTTTTCATTTTTGTTCCACCCTGGAACTTCAAGTTCTGGGGTTTGATCCCCTCTGCAATGCATTACAATACAACCTGGAGACGATCGGGATGGAGACCTGTTCTTTATTATTTTCCCTTATAACATGGTTATAAGGGAAAATAATAGCATTCTCAATACAGAATGTTTAGTAAAATGTCGATTGAGGGGTTAAAAAAAAATAATAATTAACTCATCCACTTGATCTCGTAGTTGCCGATCTCTTCTTTGTTCTTTAATCATGAGCTTCTGGCTAAAGGACCTGTGGTGACGTCACATAACATGGTCCAATCACATGGTCCATCACAACGACCATGTGATTGGACCATGTGATGAGCTCAGTGACATCACCACAGGTCCTTTGACAGGTCCTGAAGAAAGAACAGGAGACCGGTAGCTTAGCGATCAATTGGAGGAGGTGAGTTAATTTTTTTGTATTTTTTTAACCCTCAATTAACCTTCTACTAAGCATTCTGTATTAAAGAATGTTATTATTTTCTCATATAACCATGTTATAAGGGAAAATAATAAAATCTACACTAAAACAAACCCAAACCCGAACTTCATTGAAGAAGTTCGGGTCTGGGTACCACATTCAGTTTCTTCTCACACACGTGCAAAACTCATTGCACTCAAGTGGAAAACACTGAACCACGCAACGCAATGGCAGTCAACACTGAAAGAAATTGCGTGCACACTCGCACAATTTGCCCGCCACGAACCCGCATCCTATCCAGCCCCAATCTGCAACGCCCGTGTTAAAGGAGCCTAAAGGATACTTATGCTTTCATACAAGGCACAGAAGGTATGGGCACTTCTCAGGGCGATCTGCACCAGGGCGATGATGCAAGTGCACTTTCTGTGCTTTGTATGAAGGGTTAAGTACCATTTAAACTGCAATCCTGTGATTATCTCTAATAGGTGATGCAACACAAAATGATTAACCCCTTAAGTACCCTGCAATTTTCCATTTTTGTTTTTCACTCTCTGCATTGCTGGAGCCATAACTTTTTTATTTTTTGGTTTACATTTTTAATTGCACTATTTACTATTGCATACAATGTAGTGAGAAGCTAGAAAAAAAATCCAAATTGGGTAAAATTGGAAAAAAAAATGCAGTTCTGCCACAGTTTTATGTGTTTTGTTTTTCAACATTCCCTATGCAGAAAAAATTACCTCTTACCTTTATTCTCCAGGTCAGTATGATAACAGCAATATCATATTTATATAGTTTTTCTTGTGTTTGAATACTGAAAAGCATTACCGCTGATCGCAGACATCACCTCTGGGCCTCTACTGTCGAAAACAGCAAAAACATAGTGCTTATGGCACCCACCGTGATCACAAGCAGGCGCCATCTTTAACCACTTCAGCCCCCCTAGCTTAAACACCCTTAATGACCAGGCCACTTTTTACAGTTCTGCACTACACTACTTTCACCGTTTATTGCTCCGTCATGCAACTTACCACCCAAATGAATTTTACCTCTCCTTTTCTTCTCACTAATAGAGCTTTCATTTGGTGGTATTTCATTGTTGCTGACATTTTAACTTTTTTTGCTATTAATAAAAATTTAACGACATTTTTGCAAAAAAAATGACATTTTTCACTTTCTGTTGTAAAATTTTTCCAAAAAAACTACATTTCTATATAAATTTTTCTATAAATTTATTGTTCTACATGTCTTTGATAAAAAAAAATTCAATTAGTGTATATTTATTGGTTTGGGTAAAAGTTATAGCGTTTACAAACTATGGTGCAAAAAAGTGAATTTCCGCATTTTGAAGCAGCTCTGACTTTCTGAGCACCTGTCATGTTTCTTCAGGTGCTAGAATGTCAGGATAGTATAAATACCTCCCAAATGACACCATTTTAGAAAGAAGACACCCCAAAGTATTCGCGGAGGGGCATGGTGAGTTCATGTATCATTTCATTTTTTTTCACAAGTTAGCGGAAAATGACACTTTCTGAGGAAAAAAAAAAATTATAAAGTTTCCATTTCTGCTAACTTCTGGCAAAAAAAAAAATTAAATCCCCCACGGACTCACTATGCCCCTCAGTGAATACCTTGGGGTGTCTACTTTCCGAAATGGGGTCATTTGTGGGGTGTGTTTACTGTTCTGGCATTTTGGGCGGGGCTAAATTGTGAACAACCTTGTAAAACCTAAAGGTACTCTTTGGAATTTGGGCCCCTTTGCGCACCCAGGCTGCAAAAAAGTGTCACTTGTGTGGTATCGTCGTACTCAGAAGAAGTAGGGCAATATGTTTTGGGGGTGTATTTTTACATATAACCATGTTGGGTGAGAGAAATATCTCTGTAAACTGACAACTTTGTATAAAAATTTTTAAAAAGTTGTCATTTACAGAGAGATTTCTCACACCCAGCATGGGTATATGTAAAAATACACCCCAAAACACATTGCCCTACTTCTCCTGAGTACGGCGATACCACATGTGTGGCATTTTTTTGCAGCCTGGGTGCGCAAAGGGGCCCAAATTCCAATGAGTACCTTTAGGATTTCACAGGGCATTTTTACGCATTTAGATTCCAGACTTCCTCTCACACTTTAGAGACCCCTAAAATGCCAGGGCAGTATAAATACCCCACATGTGACCCCATTTTAGAAAGAAGACACCCCAAGGTTTTCCGTGAGGGGTATGGTGAGTTCATGTAAAATTTTATTTTTTGTCACATGTTAGTGGAAAATGAGACTTACAAAAATAAAATAAAATAAAAAATAAATTTCCGCTAACTTGTGGCAAAATTTTTTTTTTTCTGTGAACTCGACATGCCCCTCACGGAATACCTTGGGGTGTCTTCTTTCCAAAATGGGGTCACTTGTGGGGTATTTATACTGCCCTGGCATTTTAGGGGCCCTAAAGCGTGAGAATCCAAATGCGTAAAAATGCCCTGTGAAATCCTAAAGGTACTCATTGGATTTAGGGACCCTTTGCGCATCTTGGCTGCAAAAAAGTGTCACACATGTGGTATCGCCGTACTCAGGAGAAGTAGGACAATGTTTTTTGGGGTATATTTTTACATATTCCCATACTGTGTGTGAGAAATATCTCTGTAAATGACAACTTTTTAACATTTTTTATACAAAGTTGTCAATTTACAGAGATATTTCTCTCACCCAGCATGGGTATATGTAAAAATACACCACAAAACACATTGCCCTACTTCTCCTGAGTACGGCGATACCACATGAGTGACACTTTTTTGCAGCCTGGGTGGGCAAAGGGGCCCAAATTCCAGCTTCTGGGCTGAAAAAATAATAAATGAACGGCACAGATTTTTTCATTCGCATCGATCAATGTGGATGAAAAAATCTCTGCCAAAATCAGTGACTGCGGTGCGGTGGGCTGGGCGCTAACTACCTAACAAGTAGCTAACTAACTGGCGGTGATAAGGGACCCTTATGCCCCATTCACACGTCCGCAATTCTGTTTGCGGAACGGAATTGCGGACCCATTCATTTCTATGGGGACAGACTTTGTCCCGCTCAGATCCGGAATTGCGGATCCGCACTTCCGTTCCACAAAAATATAGAACATGTCCTATTCTTGTCTGCAATTGCGGACAAGAAAAGGCATTTTCTATATAGTTCTGGCAATGTGCGGATCTGCAAAATGCGGAAAGCACATTGCCGGTGTCTGTGTTTTGCGGATCCGTGGATCCGCAAAACACATATGGACATGTGAATGGAGTCTTACAGGGGGGTGATCAGTGACAGGGGGGTGATCAGGGAGTCTATATGGGGTGATCAGGGGTTAACAAGGGGTTAATAAGTGCCAGGGGGAAAGGGGGGGTAGTGTGGTGCTTGGTGCTACTTTACATAGCTACCTGGTCCTCTGGTGGTCGATCCCAGCAAATGGGACCACCAGAGGATCAGGTAGCAGGTATATCAGACGCTGTTAACAAAACAGCGTCTGATATACCTGTTTGATGCGATTTATTTCGCATCTACAGCCTGCCAGCGTTTGATCATCGCTGGCAGGCTGCAGTATAACTTTCGATCTTTATCTTGCATGTGAACGCGCGCGCGAGCGCGTTCACAGCAAATCTCACCTCTCGCGAGATGACGCGCCACCACGTCAAGGATGTTCCTGGACGCATCCCTGCGTTAGGCGGTCGGCAGGTGGTTAAAGACCAGACTTCTGCAGTACATGTATGGCAGAGGTCCAATGAGGATACAGAACAGGGAATCCTTTAGAGTTTCAAGATTGTTACAAATGGGCTTGCGAAACCAGACAACCCCTTTAGTAGTTCTATGGTATATAAAAATGTTGTTGCATTTAAAAAAAAATAATAATGAAAACACACATGAATTATAACAAAAATTTTATACTAAAGTAATAAACATAATATTTACATAGTATAACTATCCACAGATGCTGATTTACAGTTAAACCCGGGGTCTTCAAGAGAAAAGATTAAGAACTTTTTGAGTCATATAAGAATTGCAGTGTATATTTATACATTATACATCTAGATGTTTTATATAAATTTTATATAGTTTGTATAAATTCTAAAATTTTGAAAGCTTAATAATCCTAAATGTAATTTAATCACACAATCAGTAGGTTTATAAGCCACATAGCTTGGGCTCACTTAGTAGGTAGACGGTTTTGTTCATGCATTTTATGGACAGCCGTGGTGCTGAATAATTCATGCTTGATCAGTATGCTACATGTTTGCATGCCAAATACAAACCTAAAAGCCACAATATGTGTGATTCACCCTCTTGCTTTAAATCTGTCCATTAAGTTCTTTTATACTTTTAATATTTTTTATGTATGCATCGATGCAGCTTCGGTGTCACAAATCAAGGCAGAAACCTAAAATTCAGAAGCAGACAGTGTCTAGAATGATATTTTTTTTACACATTGAAAAAGATGTAAAAGTTATATGATGGGGGAAGGAAATATATGTGCAAAAGATGTGGCCACTACTCAGGTTCACAGATGTAAAACATTAATGACCAAAAAGTTTTACTGTGCTAAGTTAAAGAGAAATTTTCACTTTTTTGTTTGTTTGAAGTTGAACCAATTACAATATATTCACTAAGGAGGAGTTATGTAAATACGGCAAATGGGTCGAATAGGTTGTAATGTCTAAAGTAATGGTTTAAGTGTCTAAAGTAATAGTCTTAACTAAGTACATTAAATTTTTCCCAGAAGGGGGGGGAGTCATATGAAACACCAGTCAGCTGTCAGCTTGTTGCAGCTAAAAGTCTCTAAATTATGTGTTCTGTAATGGCTAGACTCCTAATATTCTGCCACAGATGTATGTGAGAGAAGCCTCTGATCAGTGGTGATCTCTTGTACAAGCAATGGATGATAGTGAACTCGCTATATTCATTCCCCTTGCGACACCAGTTGCATGTAGAATTCGAGTGAGGGAGATGCAATGGATGTGCATTTAGATAATTTATTGAATATACAGATGTAGCAGAGTTAACAGTCACACTTGGTGAGTAATTACATCTAGTTAACACGTTATGACTGTTAACTCTGTACATGCGTACCTTAAGAAATTATGTGATAGATGTCAAAGGAAAATCCTTTGTCCAGTTCTGTGTTGAATGTCGGACAAACATGACAGGACTGCATGGCACAGTATATGAACTCACAGAAGAGGAGTTATTGACATGGTCATATGACATAAGGAAATACAACCATAGAAAACTTACATAAAACCAAATCTAACAAGAGCCACTAGATAGCAGCAAAGTACACTAAGTATAATGTGTAACAGGTATAACACAGAATAAAATAATGAATTCTAGTTTGAGAAATATTAGTTTGGACAGCACTCCTAATATATATGAGCAGTTATATGAAAACAACCCTCTCATAGAGCAGAATAACCATCTGTGGACAATTAAAGCCATCATCTAATTTGCCCTGAATAAACTGGCATGCAAAGTCAAAAGGATTTCCTGATTTTCACCCTTTAACCTATATACAGGGATCGCCAGGTCTAATCGGGTAATATGCACTTGCAGACAGATTCCTAGTGGTCAGTCGGCCGGGAAACCATCTGCTATACCTAAGCTGAAACTCCTCTGATAATGCAAACCCTGCAGTTTCTGAGGTCAGAAGGGTTGTAGGATTTGTAATGGCATCATGGTCACATGAGAGCAACAATGCTGCTGCCAAGGGAAGGGGCGTTAGGGAGAACAATGCTGCTGCCAGTGTTGCAGAACTGTGGTATCTGGAACTGCTGGGAAGATATTTTTTACTGCTCTTTGGTACTTGGTTTGTGCTACTAGGGAGATATTTTGTGCTGCACTGTGGCATCTGGACTGCTGGAGAGAGTATTTTTGGTTTATATTTGCTCAGCTAAGGGGTATTTTGAACTGCACTGTAGTATTTGTTTAGTGCTGCTGGGGTGTTACGAGCAACAGATATCCCGGACCTGTTGCTCACTAACTTTTGTTCTGGTTCTCATATAGCTTGCTTATTCTGTTTGCTGTGAGGGCTTTTTCATTGGTATGCATTTAATTGCCATTAGTTTATGTTCCTTTTTGACAATTCTAGAGATACCGGGACTCCATTCCTGGACTCTATCTCCCTCGTCCATTGCAATCCTCATCCACTTTGCTGTCTTCTATTAGTGAGTTAATTATTCTGTACTTGTCTGATTCAAGCTTCATATATCTTTTCTTGTGACTTTCTGGTTGTCATGTAATTCTGATCTACTGATCATTGCTTAGGACTTTGTAAAGCAACTGCTATAGGTGAAGTCAAGTTCTGTGGTCTGAAAAGCACTTCATTGTTACAGGGAAGCCTTTTGTGATGCACTCTGGTATAATGAGCTGCTTGGGAGGCATTTTGTGCTGAACTGTGGTATCTGATGCTGCTGGGAAGGTATTTTGTGGTGTTACTGGGTAAGTATCGTGTATGATGTGATGAGGTATTTCTAGATTCCGCTTTTATTTGCCTTTTCGTGTTGATGATGGGTGGTGAGGGCTATGATCAGGTAAAGCAAAATTCACAGTAGAGTGCAGAGAAAACTAAAAGGGAACATGTATCACAAAAATGAAAGATGGGACAGCTCATTATATATAGTATACCCCATGTAATGTAGTCCAAATACTTGTGATAGTAGTTTTACAGACGTTAAAAAGTTAGCAACCCCATAAATAATGGAATGCAGAGAACAGGAAGAATTGGCAACACTGACAAGTAGGGCAAATACCTGCAGATACTATCGACGGCCAATTTCAGATTCGTGCATCGCATGTTTTCCAGAGAACTTAATGTCATAAATGGATGTTATGATATAAGTAAAAAGTCCTAAAACTCCTCGACATCAACTGACAGCCACTTTCAAAAATCTCTTTTAAGTTGTAGTTTGTTTACTTCAAAAAATAGATTGCCTTTCTGGTGTTCAATATACTCTCAAGATTCAATTTCTTCATAAAAGCACTAAGCAGCCGATTCTACACACTTCATAAAACACCAATTTATCCAAGTACTGGACACTGAGCTTGAAAATTGGACTTCTCAGCCTTAATTTGCTTGTATAAAACTTCTTTATAGTTGTCTAACAGCAATATGTATAGGATCACTGCAGATGAAGAATAACAAGGCAGTAAAGAAGGTGATCAGTCCTACAGCTATCAGCCACGCCATGAAGGCGATATAGTAATTACAGAGGCCATCACCAAGCCACTAGTGCTTGAAATATGAAATTCTGGTTATTTGCAACTATAGGAAATGAATTAACTCTTTGTCAACAAGATGGTGGTATTTAAAAGTTTGCTAAAATTCCCACAGTGCTACGTCTAGAGTGGAGAAAAGCATTTTCTTACACATACTTTGCAAGCTAAAGCTTCTCCCACAGTCAGATGAATGTGTAGATAATTAAAGATGAGCAAAGTTCTTAAAAATTCAATACGGCTTCTTTGCCAAATTTTACAAAAAAATTCACAAACCTGTAAGTAGCAGGTGCCACCCCTTGTCATTAACCACTTCCAGTCCGGGCCATTTTCCCCTTCCTAGGCCTAAGGGCCTAAGGCCTAATTTTTCAAATTTGACATGTGTCAATTTATGTGGTAATAACTTTAAAACACTTTTACTTATCCAAGCCGTTCTGAGATTGTTTTCTCGTGACATATTGTACTTCATGATAGTCATAAATTTGAGTCAATATATTTCACCTTTATTTATGAAAAAATCCAACATTTCCCAAAAAGTTTTAAAAATTCGCAATTTTCAAAATTTCAATTTCTCAGCTTTTAAAACAGAAAGTGATACCTCATAAAATATTGATTACTTAACATTCCCCATATGTCTACTTTATGTTGGCATCCTTTTGTAAATGTCATATTTTTTTTTAAGGACGTTAGAAGGCTTAAAAGTTTAGAAGCAATTCTTAAAATTTTCAAGAAAATTTTCAAAACCTCACTCTTTAACGACCAGTTCAGGTCTGAAGTCACATTGTGGGGCTTACACAGTGGAAACCCACCCTAAATGACCCCATTGTATAAACTACACCCCTCAGGTTACTCAAAACTGATTTTACAAACTTTGTTAACCCTTTAGGCGTTCAACAAGAATTAAAGGAAAAGTCAATTTTTTTTCTTTAAAACATCAAGGGTTAACAGCCAAACAAAACTCAATATTTATTACCCTGATTCTGCGGTTTACAGAAATACCCAACATGTGGTCGTAAACTGATGCAAGGGCACACAGCAGGGCTCAGAAGTAAAGTAATGCCATATGGTTTTTGGAAGGCAGATTTTGCTGAACTCGTTTTTAGAGGCCTTGTCCCAATTGAAGCCCCCCTGATGCACCCTGACAGTAGAAACTCCCAAAAATTGACCCTATTTGGAAACTAGGGGATATGGTGCTAGTTTAATTGGTAATATTTCGGGGTGAATATGATTTTAGATTGCTCCATATTAAATTTTTTGTGAGGCAAGGTAACCAAAAAATGGCTGTTTTGAAAATGTTTATTTTTTATTTTTTTAAACATTGATCTGACACAGTGATCATGCACTATTTTTATAGATGATATAAAAAATGTCTACTTTCTTTTTTTGGTTGTTTTTTTCAGTTTTTACATAATAAAGGATTTTTGAAAAAAAATATGTTTTTGTGTCTCCATTTTCTGAACGCCATATTTTTAAATTTTTCTGCTGATCGTCTTGTGTAGGGACTCGTTTTCTGTAGGAAGAGTTGATGTTTTTATTGGTACCATTTTTGGGTACATATGCTTTTTTTGGCATTCATTATTACACTTGAGGGTGCAAGGTGACCAAAAAATTAGTTGTTTTAGCACAGTTTTTATTTATTTAAAATCATGTGGGGTTAAATTATGTGATACTTTTATAAAGCAGGTTGTTACGGATGCAGCAATACCTAATATGTATATTTTTTCTTATTTATTTAAGTTTTACACAATAATAGCATTTTTGAAACCAAAAATTTGATGTTTTAGTGTCTCCATAGTCTGGTAGCTGTAGCTTTTTTATTTTTTGACCGATTGTCTTAGTTAGGATCTCATTTTTTGTGGGATGGGGTAATGGTTTGATACAAAAAATTGAAACAAGAAAATATGTTGTAATGTCTCCATGTTCTTGGAGCTATCATTTTTTGCGGGATGAGGTGACGGTTTTATTGGATTTATTTTGTGGGACATATGCATTTTTGATCGCTTGTTGCTGCACTTTTTGTGATAAAAGATGACAAAAATGTGGTTTTTTTTACATTTATTTTTTTTATGGTGTTTATCGGACGGGGTGGATGATGTGATATATTTATAGAGCCGGTCGTCACGGACGCGGCAATACCAACTATGTCCAATTTATTTTATTTTTTCTATTTTAAACTTTTTTTTAAATTACCGTATATACTCGAGTATAAGCCGAGTTTTTCGGCACAAAATTTGTGCCGAAAAACCCGAACTCGGCTTATACTCGAGTCATACAGGTTATTTGATTCGGTGCGCGCACACGGGTGCACCCGCGATGCGCGCACGACGTCTTCTGCCGTCTGCTGGAGGGGGCGGTGCTTCAGCTTAGTCCACAAGTCGTGGCTGAGCTGAGCTGAAGAGGTAGGCGGCAATAGGAGAACAGTATAACCCACAATATTCAATGGCACATTTAAATACAGAGAAAAACCCATTTAAGGCAGTAAAGTCTTGAAAATAAATGTTTATAAATCCTGAATCCTTATAATCAGGGGTTTTGGAGTATAAGGATTCAGGATTTTTAACCATTTATTTACAATGCTTTACTGCCTTAAATGTTTTTTTCACTTTATTAAAGTTGCCATTAAATACTATGGGTTAATGTGGTATACATACAATTTACCAGTGGCTGCTGCATTTTCCACCTCGGCTTATACTCGAGTCACTAAGTTTTCCCAGTTTTTTAGGGTAAAATTAGGGGGGTCGGGTTATACTGGGATCGGCTTATACTCGAGTATATACGGTAAGTGGAGATTTTTTTTTTTTTAAATGTAAAACCATTTCATTTTTTTAAAAACACTTTATTTTTATTTTTTTATTTTACACTTTGCGTCCCCCATAAGGTCATACAAGACCTCTGGGGGACATTTACATTTACTATTGACATAGTAGCCCCAGTTACAGGTGAAATACACCCCCCAGAGAGGCTGTACAGCATAATACTATGCTGTACAGCCTGAATGCAGGGTGGATCGAGCTCTGTGAGAGACCCGACAGCT
This sequence comes from Bufotes viridis, assembly GCA_033119425.1. Lineage (NCBI taxonomy): Eukaryota > Metazoa > Chordata > Amphibia > Anura > Bufonidae > Bufotes > Bufotes viridis. The sequence goes on along the minus strand of CM065596.1, from coordinate 42,192,625 downwards.
CCTGTACACTGCCGGCCCCGGCGGTTACATGACCACCGGGCCGGGAGCAGGAAGTGCATAGCGTGCGATTTAGAAGGCGATCTTGAATGGATTTTTTGCAACTGTCGCGTCGCAGTCGCAGCATGTTGCATGTCGCAATGCAACACCATAGACTCCCATTATAAAAATTGTCGAGCGACAATAATGCGACAAAATGTCGCGCGACAAATGTTGCAGTGAAGTTGTGCCCTATTTGTCGTCGTGTGAACGTAGCCTAAGAAAAGATGCTCCAAAATGGTTCTTGCTCATGGGAGTATTTACTAAAACAGATATGTCAGGGGTATGGACAGGTCCTCTATTATGTCCATATTCTTTTACCGGGCCATTTTGTTTTCATTGTTGCAGTGGCTCCAATCATCAATCACATGCTGTTAATGTAATATAGCCTTATTCTAATAAAAAATGGGATGAAAACAGTATTTTCGGTAGGTTTATGAAAACAGCGTTCTTCCTCCTCTTTTAATATGTATTAAGAATCAAACAATTCTGCGTATGATAATTCGGTGTATTGGAAAGAATGCCCTAATTTGTGAGCATACGGTACAATTGATGAGATATCATAAAGCAGAATATTAACATCAGCACTACATGCCAGTAATGAATGCATTAAAACCACTTCATTGTCTCATGTAAGAAATGCAGGATCAGATGAATGATACAGCTATTAAAATCCTCATTGAAGAAAAGCGTTTCGTCAAAATAAAGCCAGACTCAAAATAGAGTATCATAAAGTATTAGCACTAAAATATATTAGAAATTCACCAAATCAAACAGGAATATGTGTTTCCATTATAGCAAATATTCCCTGGATAAAGATCATTCAAATTTGAAACCCGCTATCAGACATACAAGGAAACACCAGCACTTCGAAATTTTATTATAGAGCAAACTAACTCGATGTACATTGTCAGATAATTATACGTGTCTTTATAAGGAGGAAGTATTACTTTGCTACTAAAGCAGAAAACATAAAAGAATTCTCCGAGGATATAAACTCCATTTATTCAGGGAACCAAAAAAAGTACCTTTCTACTTTACTGGGGCTTTAAGTGAGACTCTTTTTGCAGACTGTATTAAAGGGTGTTTCTGTAATATTGATAGCCTATTCTTTAGGTAGCCCATCAATATCAGATTTCTTGGTGGTCCTACCCCCAGCACCCTTATCGATCAGCTGAATGAAGGGATCACTGTGATACAGGCAGCGCTTTGTTTCATTCATTGTTTACCAGGCACAGCGATTTAGGCTAGGGCTACACGACGAGATGTGTCTATGGTGTCGCAGTGAAACATGCGACATGCTATGACTGCGACACGACAATACATGTTGCAGATGCAGCATGTCGCAGTGCGACATCATAGACTATCGATATAAAAATTGTCGCGCGACATTGGTGCGACATCAATGTCGCGCAACACATGTTGCAGTATAGTTATGCCCTATGTGTCGTGCGACTTATTGTCACGTGACACATGTCATTGGGTAGCCCTAGCCTTATACTTGGTAGTGGCTGCCTGGAATTACAGCTCAATTTCTCCTGCTCAGTAGCGCCCCCTGTTGTTTATTCTTCTGGTCCTGTATTCAGAGGTGGAATAAGGCTATCTTTATGAGAATACTAGGCTGGCACTGAGAGAAAGGAAAGGAGCAGGGAAGCTACTGAGCATGTTAGCCTACTTTCACACTAATGCTTAACATCTCCGGCTGGCTACTCCCTGCCGGAGATGTCTGTGCACATGAAACAGGTTAGCCAGTGTCATAGGTACAAATCTGCTGACAAATGCCCTTTAAATTCCATTAAAAACGTCTAAACTCTTCCATCAGCAGTAATGTATTTTCAGATCAGATAAGCAGCTCACAGACTGGGTTACATGTGGTGCTGCAGCCAAAGAATGACCTCAGCAGTGACATGCCACTTGTAGACGTTGAGGCCAGTCATTGCGGAGCATGTGGTCCCATCCATGTGGAAGTTGACAGACGGGGACCAAAAGACCAGTGAAGTTAACCAAGAAGGCAGGCAGAGCACAGTATCAAGGAACAGGTGAGTATAGATTTTTCCTCAGGTACAGCTGGCTCGGGTGCAATATAAAAAAAAATGCTGGACGACTGATTTACTACATTCATATGAATCTTCTCTCTGTAAAGAAAGTCAATAACCAAGAAAAATATTTAAAATGTGAAACAGTAAAAAGAAGACAAGGAGGGGGAAAATGCAGCTGCAGTCTCTTGCTTAGTGCTTCAATGCAACAGCCGGGGGAGGTAAAAGACAGGGAACAGCGGGTGGGAGACAGCCGATTGTCCCAGCACATAGAACAACATGAGTATCTAACAGAGAGAGAGAGAAAATTCTGATTTACGGAAACCAGCAGAGGGAAAGGAAAAATACCCAAATTATGAAAATTTGATTCAACATTTCAGGCCACACTTCATCTACCATTCCAGAAACAGTACCATGGGCTATGCCTGGCAGCATTACGGTTTATCCTCATTCAATTGAGTGGGGTCAAAATACACTACAAGACATAGCCCAAGGACATTTTTGACAGTTGACACTACTTTTGGGGTAAAAATAAAGATTTTCTTCCTAATTCTGTAGAACCTCATTTCCATGCACTCTGTTAGGGAATTCGAAGTTAATCAAGATCGAATCCCCTGCCCAGGATCCTCATCTCTCGACCAAGCAGAGGAGTTACAATGGGTCCGCCAAAAATACGCAATGTACTTAGTATGCATTCCATTTCCTTTCCGTTCAAAGATAAAACATGTTCTATTATTGCCCGCAAATCACACTTTGTGGCTCCATTCAAGTCAATGGGGCTGTAAAAAAAACGGAACGGATACAGAATGCATCTGTATGTCATCCGTATCCGTTCCGTTTTTTGCGGAACAATCTATTGAAAATTTTCTGGCCAGCCCAATTTTTCAATGTAATTACTGTATACTGTATATGCCATGCTTCCGTTTCCATTCCGCAGAAAACTGATCCCATACAGAAACGGAAACACAACGGATCACAAATAAGGAACAACGGATCCGTGAAAAACGGACCGCAAAGCCATACGTTCGTGTGCAATAAGCCTTACAGCCACATTTCCTCACAGACTATAGCTGATAGTTGAAGGTCCCAGTGAGTGGACACTTTGTCATCTGATTAGTGCCAAGGGACATATTTAACAAGTAGGCAATGTCCAAAGTAGTGTTGAGCGCGAATATTCTAAAAAGCAAATTTTTATCACGAATATCGGCACTTCGCGATTTCGCCAATATTTTGAATATTGCGCTATATATTCGTAATCATGAATATTTGGTTTTTTTTATACAGTACACATCACAATGCACATTACAGTGAAGTGCCGATAATCGCATCGCAATAAAAAATCGCGTTACGAATATTCGCGCTCCACTCACTGACTGAGTGGAGCGCGAATAATAATGACACGGTTTTTTATTACGATGCAAATATCGGCCCTTCACTGATCCCTCCCTTCTTAATTTTAAAACTGCACCACGCCCCTTTCTCGCACGCGCATGCGATTTTTACATTGCGATTATCACAATGAATCAAATGGGGAGAAAAAAAGACTGGATCGCACATCCACAACGCCCAACCCTTGATATACGCTCTTCAGCTAAACACTGTAATACTAATCCCCCATATCGCATGCAAATAGTGGAGACATTAGTTTACATTTTGATCAAAAGGTAGTAAGCCCACTCACCCCTTCACGGTTGTCTCCTAGAGTGGGTATCTACTCTGTCCATAATCTGATGAAGGCGCCATGCTGCATGGCGACACGTGGCACCATCCCAGCAGGCCGCAGCTACGCAGGCCAGCCAGAAAAGTACCACAACAACAAAGGCCACCATGCAGCATAGCACCGTCTGAACAGGAGCCTAATGCAACCTGCTCAGCACAAACAGAAACCAGGACTAACACTAGTAGGGCACTCACACTCTTATGCAGTCTCCTGCTAATTAATTAAAAACCGCCTGTGGCAAGTGGGAGGAGTGCTGATACCAGGAATAAACAAGAAGGAAGATTAACATGTATCAAATGGGGAGAAAAAAAGACTGGATCGCACATCCACAACGCCCAACCCTTGATATACGCTCTTCAGCTAAACACTATAATACTAATCCCCCATATCGCATGCAAATAGTGGAGACATTAGTTTACATTTTGATCAAAAGGTAGTAAGCCCACTCACCCCTTCACGGTTGTCTCCTAGAGTGGGTATCTACTCTGTCACAATGAATGTTAGTAATCGAATATAGCGAATTCGCGAATATTTGATGAATATTCGCCCATATATTCGTCAAATATCGCAAAATCGAATATAGCCATTGCCGCTCATCACAAAGCAGAGAACCATTATAAGTAGTGTTAGGAAAAATTTGGCTCGCCGGAAAAAATTAATACATAAGTAAATGATATGTATGAAGGCCGATTTATTGGCCTGTATTTGTGGGAGGGGCATCAGTAGCACATTTATACCAAGCAGGCGCCTCATTTGGGTGTGTCCACGGTGCTGTGTAGTTGTATGTCTGAGCCATCTGATGCAGCACATGGGCTGAATCAGCAGCTTCTGTACCCAGTCGGCGTTCAGGAACCCAGCTGAGGTGCTTCCGGTCGGGTGAGGGTTTTCTGCAAGCTCGTGCAGCATCGTCCTGTTACAGTCCGGTCGGCGGTGTGTCGGCTCCTTTGGTGAGGAGGAGCAGCAACGCACCGGAGCAATCTGCCTGGCAGCCCACGCTTGGCGCCCACGCGGCAGTATGGTTAGGCAGCAGGGGTCAGCGTGACTCCGTCTCGTTTTCTCGCAGGTTTCTATGTCTTGCTCGGGCCGCCGTGCTTCGCGAGGGGCGGGGTTCAGGATGGTAGGATACTTGCCATTACTACAATGATGTTTTACACATTCATGCCAGCGGCACATGGGTAGTAGCACCAGCTGCTTTTTGTATCTGGCGGCATGGAACTTGGTTACGCCATGGGCATGCCGCCGTGGTCCATGCCGCCCCGTTTTTTTTTTCTGTCAACAAAGTGTTTTTGTTTATTTAGAATAACTGCCATTTTGTGATATGTATATTAAGTAGACTGAAAGCTCCTCTGTGTTGAGGTATGTTTCATTTGTAACATTTGTTTTTGGAAAAGAAAAATGTGTGCATATCACTTTAAGGTTGTGAACCTGACTTTGTGTACTTAAAAAGCACCTGTGCAAGGTGCTGGGGATCCATCTTCAGTTCAGAATGTTAACTGGACACTGGGGGAGCTACTTGCTACAAAGGTCATTGCAAAGACCCATGAGGACCATTTATTTTGCTGTTATTTTGTCTTGTTTTATTACTTTATTTTTGCTCAAAATAGATATGAGCGTTGTTTTTGCCCAGAACTGAGTTTCGACTGTTTTAACGGCATATACACCCACATCTCAACAGGGGTTACGTGCTGATGGTTGCATCGTTTATATGTACTCACCTATAGCAGCGTGGTGTATTGCAGGTGGTCTATATTACTGCATGCCTCATGTCAGTGTTAGTATACTACCACAGCCAGGATCGTCATTGCGCGTCATTTTTGCTTTTCAGGTCACGTCACAGCTCGCCATTCTCAGTTGGTGGGGTCAATTACATCTTTTGCTCAGGTAGTAGGATGAAGAAAAAAAAAAAGATTAAAAAAAAACATTATTGGTATACAACGAGTCACGTTACGGGTGGATTTCCCATTAGGTTATGCGCTTCGCTACTTGATGTTTCTTCAAAGGTTGCTATAGCTTCACATTTTCATCAGATTGCGGTATCACATCGGACCTGACACGTCACTCAGGCCACAGCGGTTTTTTAACCATTTGGTTTTTCTGATGCTTTTGCTGGCACTGGTTTTGCTGCCATTTTTTGCCCCCCAAAATAATCATTTTCTTTCCGACATTCCATTCAGGGTGCCCGGTTCGTGTCTTTCAGCAGTTACTGGTAGCCTTAACAGACCGAGACCTTGAGAGTCCTCTGTTGCCGTTCCCACTGCACCACTCACCACCTCTTAGTTGTGCAGCATGTCCGTATGTTGGTGTCCAATTTGGGGTTGGAACCGACAGCTATCTAGCCTTTCCTTCAGGTTGGGTACTTCATCTGCTGCCCCTAGGAACAAAAGTTCTGGCCCATATTATCCGGAAATTGGGTCGATGGCGCTCTGCATGTTCAATAGGTACATACCTCAACCTAGTCTAGAGATGTTCTCGCATTCGAGAGGTTGATCATGTTAGTGTTGTTGCTACAATCTATCATCTATCATTTAGTTCTGGGGGTTTTGCCCCCTTTTAGGCATTCCTCCTACGCAGTGGTTATGGCACAATTCAAGCCGCTTAGTTTAGTTAGTTAGGCAGGTAGACGCTTACGTGTCATGTAGCCTATGCATCACAGGTAGCCCCGACCACAAGTATGAAGGCCGATTTATTGGCCTGAATATGTGGGAGGGGCATCAGTAGCACATTTATACCAGGCAGGAGCCTCCCGTGGGTGTGTCAACAGTGCTGCGTACCCTCCCAACCCCCCCTTCTTTTTCATAAACTTCTTGCAGGGTATGCCCCCTTTTAGGAATTCCTCCTAAGCAGCGGTTATGGCACAATTCAAGCCGCTTAGTTTAGTTAGTTAGGCAGGTAGACGTTACGTGTCATGTAGCCTACCAATCACAGGTAGCCTTGGCCACAAATATATATATATATATATATATATATATACACACATACTGTATGTAGCCCAGTATGTTGAGCCCAGATAGGCCGAATGAGACTCTCGTCATTGCACCCACTCCATACAATGGAAGTCAACTTGTTATGAGGTAATTTGCAACAAATCTTATTCGGTGAAGCAGCTGAATCAGATTTTTGAAAACTTCGTTTATCTCTAATTATACGTTTCAGTCAAAAAAAAACGCAAATAGATAAGTGTGGGACAGCACCATCGGCGGCCGAATGGCCGATAGTCCAGGATGTGGCGGTGCCCGCGATGTCAGGTCCTGACCTGAAGAACCCCTCCAATGGAAACACATGAAAAAGGATTGCAGCACTCCAAGGTCTTCTAATGTTCAAAGTTTATTCCACCACGTGAAATGCGACGTTTCGACCCAGGGGGGTCTTTACGTCGCATTTCACGTGGTGGAATAAACTTTGAACATTAGAAGACCTTGGAGTGCTGCGATCCTTTTTCATGTGTTTCAGTCTAAAAAAAAACACAGAGAACCTTTTAATATATCTCCAGCATATTGTTTGTTTGTTTGAAAATCTGAATTTACCACTGGCACACAACGTACATTCATAATTGCTAATAAAGTATAGCTGGTTTACCACTTCTACCACCGACTATGATATCTGAAGATTGTTATACATGCCACGGACAGAGAATGAGGACCATTAGAAATCCAACATTAAAAGGTCAATGTTTTGTGGCTGCCATCTCATAAATCTAATGTCTGCAATTTAAAAATAGACAAGCTAAATAAATTCTAAAACATGAAAACGACGGTTGGATTAAATGTCCTAAGTGGAAGTCATGCAATCTAAATGAGAAATTATTCTGTGAGCACTTAAAATATCATTAACCTCATTAGCTAGCATCTGCTGTAAGATTACTTATTGCTATAAGCCCCTGCAACCATATGTGGAATTTTCTTTTTTATATACGCTGCAAAGCACACATGAAAGCAATAAACACCATAAACATAACATTATGCAAATGCAGCTTGTGAATTGGGCCTTTATCCAGCTATTTACTGTGTACCCAGTCATTAGGATCGCGCATCTCCACAGGACGCCCAGACTCTGATCTGAAGGGGAAGAAACAATTCTAGAACTGAAAAATATAAATTATGTGAGGCGAGGAGTTACAAAGAGCATCTCTGACTCTGGAGGAGCTGTCCTGCATTACGCAGTGTGTAATTCTCCTGTGGGGGCAATACAGGGAAAATGGCCACTTACAGTCACATTTCCTCACAGACTATAGCTGATAGTTGATGGTCCCAGTGAGGGGACACTTTGTCATCTGCTTAGTGCCAAGGGACACATCTAACAAGTAGGGAATGTCCAAAGTAGAGAACTATTATAAGTAGCATTAGAGAAAATGTGACTCCCCCCAAAAAATAAATAGATAAATTATATATACTCACCTAATCCATTTAGTCCGAATGTGACTCTCAGATGCCACAATCAGCATTATTGAATGTAGCATCTGAGGGGTTAAATGATGGGGGCATACAATGTAGCCTTTTATATAAAATTGTTAATCTAAACTAACCTATGTTTTGTCTTTCTATTAAAGAGTTAACCCTCCTTTATAATGAAGCTAACTCGGCAACCAATACAGGTATGGCTTCTGAAACTCCCAAACTACACTTGTTACCATTAGGTAAATAACCAAAAGACATATATTTTTTTCCAACAGCGGCCACTAGAGGAGAAATATTGTACTGCATGCCAGTTATACAAATCAGTTACACCCCTGCTTTGGCTGCAAAGGTAAAGTGGTTGAAAGTGTGGAAAATCTATTGAATACAATAATAGAGCAATAGTTTATTATGTAATGGACAGTTGCCTTTGCATACTTACCTTCTAACATAAAGAAGCACTCTCACCAAAATCTGTATCCTCAGGAACATGATTATAGATAGTACTGCAGGTAATCTTCTTAGTGGAAGCTTTATTCCTGAGACATACTGAATGCTCGCTTCTGGTCCTCCTCTGTCTACTCAAACCAAAAATCCAGGTCATTCCAAATGGTTCACTTTCACTTTTTCTTACAACTGGTGGCTTCAGGTTTGGACTGGCCAGAGGATCCTCCAGTGGGCCCAAGTTCTGATACCCATCTGAAGCCAGTGTAGGAGTCAATCTTTTGCCACAAGGGTCTATTTCTCAGGCTGGGTTTCCACGTTCAGGTTTTTGGATGCAGTTTTTAAAGCCAAAGCCAGGAACATATCATAAATAGACACGTATAAAGAAGACAAAGAGTCTTCTCTTTACGATTTCAGTTCTGGTGTGAAATGAATGTGAAAACCCAGTCTTGTAGTCTAGTCATTTCACAAATAACCTTTTAGATCTTATTGATGATTTGTCCTACACATGAATTGATAACAGCACAGTAAATGATGCAGTGGACCCCTAGATGGCATCCACCATACATGTACGGCAGCTCTTGGGGGCTTCAAGATGGTGCCTTCTCAGGAGATATAGATGGAGGGGTGACCCTCAGAATCAGATCCTATGGTGGGATAACAGAGGACCCTTGTCTGACACTGTATGGGTTATGTTATCCAGAACACAAATAATATCTGTTTCCTAGCTGAAGACAATTAAAGACTTGTAATGCCTGAAAAATACACTAGATGGCACCAAATGACCAAAAAGAGGTTTCAGTCTAATCTTCATGTTCTACAAGTGGAAAATAGTTTTGCAGCTTTATGCGGCTTTGAATCCACTGATAAATCACCAGGACAGTGTAGTGACCATGATCCAGGAATAAAAAATAGACCTGGCTGAAAAATGACAGCTGCCCACATATATACAAATGTATAAGTACATAAACTCAGTATGCAAAGGCAAACATCTACTGCTTCATTCTGCAGCATCCTCCTCCAAGAGTCGCTGTAAACTGCAAAGGGTTATCAAAATGTATACGCTTTAACATGTAATACCTGCATATGTATGTGCACATAGTAACAACAGGCCATATTTATAGCCACCACTAGATGGGGCCTGTGTCACCCTCTATATAAACATAGGTGCTAGAACATTCTAGTCTAGTCTATTAAAACATAGCTAGGCCTAGGATAAGGAAATACATGTGTGATGCTGGCAATTTAGCTTATTCTGGACCCGGTACCACATGATTATAGATAGTATGCAGGTAATCTTCTTAGTGGAAGCTTTATTCGTAAGACATACTGTATGCTCCCTTCTGGTCCTCCTCTGTCTACTCAAAGCAGAAATCCACGTCATTCCAAAAATTTACATTTTTCTTAGAACTGGTAGCTTTAGGTTTGGACTAGCCAGAGGATCCTCCAGTGAGACCAAGCTCTGATACCATTCTGAAGCCAGTGTAGGAGTCTACATTTTTAAACTGGGGTCTAATTCTCAGGCTGGGTTTCCACGTTCAGGTTTTTGGATGAAGTTTTTAAAGCCAAAGCCAGGAACATATCCTAAATAGACACGTATAAAGAAGAAAGAGTCTTCTCTTTTCTGATTTCAGTTCTGATGTTGGTTTCAAAAACAGCAGACAAAAACCTGAATGTGGAAACCAAGTGTTGGAGTCATTTCACAAATAACCTTTTAGATCTTATTGATGATTTGTCCTGCACATGAATTGATAACAGCACAGTGAATGATGCAGTGGGCCCCTAGATGGCATCCATCATACATGTACGGCAGCTCTTGGGACTTCAAGATGGTGCCTTCTCAGGAGATATAGATGGAGGGGTGGCCATCAGAATCAGATCCTATGGTGGGATAACAGAGGACCCTTGTCTGACACTGTATGGGTTATGTTATCCAGAACACAATTGTCAAATGGAGTAATATGTTTCCTAGCTAGGCAATTAAAGACTTGTAAGTTGTAATGCCTGAAAAATACACTAGGTGGCACCAAATGACCAAAAAGAGGTTTCAGTCTAATCTTCATGTTCTACAAGTGGAAAATAGTTTTGTAGCTTTAAATCCACCGATAAATCACCAGGACAGTGTAGTGACCATGATCCAGGAATAAAAAACAGACCTGGCTGACAAATGACAGCTGTCCACATATATACAAATGTATAAGTACACACACTCACTATGCAAAAGCAAACATCTACTGCTACTGCTTCATTCTGCAGAATTCTGCTCCAAGAGTCACTGAATACTGCAAAGGATTAACAAAATGTATATGCTTTAATATGTAATACCTGCATATGTATGTGCACATGGTAACAAGGAGAAGGAAGCACATGTGTGTTTATGACAATTTAGCTTATCCTGGACATGGTACCACCTAGGATACGGCTGTAACACCTACAGAAATTAGACAAGATGAGAGGAGGAGGTGCAGAGAAAGACCTGTCTCTCTCTAAGTACACTTTGCAGTCTCTCCAAATAATCAAAGGAATTCAATGTACTCATTAACTCTTTCTGAGATTCCCAGGCTGCGGGATGCAGATCTAAGATCCATATGGTAAGTCCCTCTCAAACGGTGGTGGGCACAGAAGCAATATACCCTTCCCACAGTAATAAAATCTATTTCCATAAACGAGCAGATACTTTAGTGTCTGAATCCAGTGCACTGCCTCTGAAGTGGTTCTAAACCTTCAAAAATGTCTGCTTTCTTTCTCTCAGCGATAGTTCTCTTAGTTAAGTTGTACCCTGGCAGCTTTCCCATCTCAGGAATGGTGTTTTCCTGGATAAGGCTTCACTCTGGGTCTACTTGGTAGAAGCAAACACATTTACGTCTTGTGTCCAGCTCTGCTCAGCTTAGACTCACTAATCAGGGGATGGGACCAGCCCATCATCCTGGCAACCTAAGGCTAACACTGCCAGTGTTAACTATTTGTTGTCCATTCATAACCATGTGCAGAGAAAAGAATACGTTACCAGTAAATCACAACATTTTTATATGGTAACATGAAATTAACCCCTATGTCATTGCCTATATTTTCATTGCAGCATTAAGTGTCTGCTGTCTCAATGGCTTCATGACTCCAAGGCCAGGACCTAAAGGTACTGTATAGCAGTTTCCTCTCAGTACATAGTTGGTGGGCGGTACACACAGGTAAGCCCCTCCCACCCAGGTAAAAACTGTAAAACTGCCACTTAGAAATGATACATCATGGCGTCTGACATAAATGTAAGGTAATTTTACATTTTAAATTCATCCAAGCCTCTTCATCACTGTCGTCCTGTTAGTATCCGGCAGGGGAGCAGACATAATTGTAACGTTATAGCATGCTGTCTGCCTATACAGTATCTCTTGTACTGGCAGTGAAGTGGCTAAGGACATCACTGCTCTATTAGACTACTTTCACACTGGCGTTTTGGATCTCACAAGCGGTCCAAAACGGATCAGTTTTGCCCTTAATGCATTTTGAATAAATAAGGATCAGCTCAGATTGCATCGGTTTAGCTCCTTTCCGCCTCCATTCCACTTTGGAGGCAGATACCAAAACGCTGCTTGTAGCGTTTTGGTTTCCGTCTGATGTAACTGAGCCAAACGGATCCGTCCTGACACACAATGTAAGTCAGAGGGGACGGATCCGTTTTCTCTGACACAATCTGGCACAATAGAAAACGGATCCGTTCCCCATTGACTTTCAATGGTGTTCAAGACGGATCCGTTTTGGCTATGTTAAACATAATACAAACGGATCCGTTCTGAATGGATGCATGTGGTTGTATTATCTGAATGGATGCGTTTGTGCAGATTCATGATGGATCCACACCAAACGTGAGTGTGAAAGTAGCCTTACTATGGCAGCACAGGCTTCAGCTGCGGCCTAGTAATGGATTGCAGGCGATCACTATAATGGCACCATTCAAGTGAACGAAACTTTGGGAGCACGTACAGCTCCATGCAGGGGCTTAACTATAATTCATAGGGGCCCATAACGAAATGAGATGGGGGCCCCCACCACCTAGTGTAAGGAAATTAAAATGGCAGAATAAATAACAATAATTATTGTATAATAGAACCATATATCAGAAAACCCACTTTGCAGCAAAAATTATATAAAATATTGTGTATTACATAATAGCTATTTCCTACAAAAAGATACAACGGAAGAGATTTATCAAACTGGTGTAAATGGCAACCAATCCAAAGGAGCTCTGAAAAATGAAAATTTATTTGACACCAGTTTTGATCTGCCCCAGTGTTCTTGCATCTGACTAGGGGACTTGAACATGCAATACCATAGGATCCCATCTTCTATGACCTCATCAATCTGACTCTTATAAACTGTCTAATTAGTATGTCATAAGTGTCAGGTAAAAACCTTTTAAGAAACAAAGATAAAAGTGTAAAGTTTAAGCCAGAAAGATCACACAAAAAGAAAGACAAAATTAAAAACATTAATTAAAGGGATTGTCCAGCGTTTTATAAATGATGGTCTATCCCTAGCCGATCAGCAGTGGTCCATCACCAGAACCACACAGCTTGGCGAGGGTGAGGGATGTCAGACCCCCATCAATAGCTAGTGGCGGCCTATACTGAGGATAGGCCATCGGTTACAAAAGGCTGGACAAACCCTTGGGTCATATACTGTGTTAGTCAGAAACTAGTCTGCTTAAAAAGCAATTGCATCTCTCCTGCTCCTTTGTCAGTACATGAAGAGCATGGATATGTAGTGCATAATATTTACACTAGATGGCAGCACATCACTAGGTTTCTTGCTCCAAAAGCCATTCAGTATGTCTCAAAATGAGTAGACTAGACTCAGGAAATGTATTATTTTATAAAACACCAGCCTTATTCTGTGGTTCCACTGGGGTCAGATGTCTTTTAATTATCAAAACGCCCAAGCCTTTTAATAATTGTGGCATATCTCGGACAATGTTCTGAAATAAATAATAATAAGGGTGCTGGGCCATCTAGACGTCGTCCCATCCTTCATTTTAGAAAAGTGGCTAGCATGGTATAAAAATTGAAAACATATGTAAAACAGGCCTTGTGAGATATTAATAAATAATCATTGATAACGTCCTCCTTCGCTCTGAACATAGGAAGAGCTTTCTGCTGCTAACCATAGATTTATGACACCCTAAAATGAAATGGACTTTCCTATTAGGGATGAGCATACCCGTGGAAGTTCGAGTTCGCCGGGTTCGGCCGAACTTCTGGTCAAATTTCGGGTTCGCACCCGAACTTAACCCTGAACCCGAACCCCGTTAATGTCAATAGGAACCCGAACTTTACTTTATTATTTTCCGTCATAACCATGTTATAACGGAAAATAATAAAATCACCCGAACTCACACGGGTACCCGAACTCACAAAGTTCGGTACGAACCCGAACTTTGCAGTTCGGGTTCACTCAACCCTATTTCCTATTTCCAAAAATTATGACATCTCTCCCTGGCATTTTAATTGGGGACACATCCCTGCTGAAGCCAGTCATTGGTTGCAGCAGTGTTCCTGGCCATGTCCATGCCCTGGCCAGGAGAAAAATGCCGGATCAGAAGATGGAGGAATGGGAGCCAGCATGTAGGACCAGAGCGGCAGGGAGCAGGTATGTTTGAATCTTTCGGGAGGTGATGCGGACTAGGAGCATTTCCTTAAAAGGACAAAATATTTTTATCTTTATTTTATCACAGACACATTCCAAGAGCTATAGCCTTTTAATCTTTCCTCTGACAACCCTTTGAGGGCCCTCCCACCGCTGATTGACACATGAAATTTTGCATTGGAGTTCCTCCGTTACTATAAAATAAAAAGGCCAGATTAACTACGTGTTTTTTTCCTCCTCCACCTGAGTTTTTTTGCTGTGGTTTTTATGGCATTTTTAGTTGTGTTTTTTTCTAAATGGTTGTGTAAACTGCATTTTTCTCGGCTATTTTTCCCTTATGAAAGAGAGGTAAAAATGCCTGGGAAAAAATGCAATGCCAGTAATGGTGTAAAACCTTTAGCCTGGGAACACACTTCGCGTGTTCCCAGGGCGCGCATATGACGCGCGCTTCTGCCGCGAAGTGGCTGTTTTATGGAAGCGCGCATCATATGCACGCTCCCATAATAGAATATGGGTTGGATCGCGCGTGCTGCCGCGCGATAGTCACGGCAGCCGACGCGATCGCGTAGGGCATTTACAGCGCGGTCGTCCGACATGTGAACGCCGACATGTGAACCATGCACATAGGGTTGCATGGCTTTTCACATGTTGAGCGTTTTTCAGCGCGTATGAACGCGCTCAAAAACGCTCAGGTGTGTTCCCAGGGTTAGTGAATGTCCTTCAATGTATTCAGTGTAAGAGCTCCCTGCACATGCTGTACTCCGAATATAAACCCCAACCCTGGGGAGAACAAAGCCTCACTGTAGTTGTATTCCTAATGACCTTGACCACATATTCTCCACATCTTCATGCACTGAAAATAAAGGCTGAAATTTCAGCAAAAAACTCAGAGATGAAAGATCCAGTTTTACTACATATTGGATTATGCCTTAGTCACACGTCAGTGTTTGGTCAGTGATTTCCATCAGTTATTGTGAGCCAAAACCTTATGTCTGTGGAGGCTCCAATTCTGGTTTTGGCTCACAATCACTGATGGAAATCTCTTACCAAACATTGACTTGTGAATGTGGCTTTACTCTTTCAATGAGGTATGTTTGTCTTTTGGAATTTCTGCAAAAATTTTTATTTAATGTTTATATTTAATTTCTGCTTTTTAGACAAGAGACATTGATGGATGCAGTGCTTGATGGTTCAGGGCAATTCAGGAGTAGGCAACTTGAATTTTCTTCTACTTGTCTGGTGTAAGGCTATTTTCACACTTGCATTTCACTTTTCAGTATTGAGGTCCGTCATAAGATCTCAATAACTGAGAAAAACACTTCCGTTTTGTCCCTAGTCATTGTAAATGGGGACAAAACTGAACAGAACAGAATGCTCCAACATGCATTGCGTTCCATTTGGTTGCGTTCCCATACCGGGGCGCAAACTCTTTCCATCATGGGATGCGGAACAAAATGCATCCGGCATGACACACAATGCAAGTCAATGATGCCGGATCTGTTTTCTAGGACACAATAGAAAACAGTGTTCATGTCAGATCCCTCCTTGCTATTTTAAAGATAATACAACCAGATCAGTCCATAACAGATGCAGACGGGTTGTACTATCAGTAACGGAAGAGTGTTTGCTTATTCCTGCCGGCAAAAACGCAAGTTTGAAAGTAGCCTAACCTGTGCCAAAGGCCTATACAGTATGGTAGGGACACGTAAGACTTACTGCAGAGTCAGCCTCCACTTTCTGCATGAAACAGGGGAATGCATATAGTTGAAAAATACTCAGACAGACTCTTACGTCTTACTAAAGATCAAATGTGGCCATGACCTTAATCAGAATGCATCGACTGTCTTAAGAGGACAAGAAACAATTCCAGTAGTACAGTCTCAGGAAACCCTGATTCAACAGGAAGCGCAGTGTCGGCCGTGGAAGGACTTGCCCTATGCTGGCCTAGACAGCCGTGTGAGCGACATGTTTTAACCCGTTTAATTAGTGCCAGCATTTCCTGATGACTGCATAACTAAAGTGGAGAATGTGCCTGTGGTTTTAGAAAAGCAGAAAAACAAAGCCTATAGCCATAGCCTATTCATAGAAACAGTAAACCAGCCTGTATACTGCTGACCAGTCAGCTGCCTATGATAAGGATATCCCCCATAGCCCTGCACGTGCTACAAGACCCGTAAAGAACAGTGCAGATGATGAGAGTGGTAGTGGCTCTGGCGGCAACAGTTATTCTCATAAATCACAGTGGGAGTCCTCATAACGGTGCCCTCCAGAGCCAGGCAGTGATAGCAGAGGGCACCCTTTCTTCCCTCTGTGCACACCCTTATGTTAGTGCTCCCATGTGTTTGTAATTTGGGATCCCTTGATGTTACGTGTTTGGTAATAGTGTTGATCGTGAATATTCTAATCGCGAATATCGGCACTTCGAAAATCTAGAATATAGTGCTATATATTCGTAATTGTGAATATTCTAGTTTTTTTTTTATTCATCAGTACTACTGCTTCTTTCTTGTGGGCCAATGAGAAGGCTGCAATATCTTTGTCAGAGCTTAGCAACATCCCTAGCAACCAATAGGAAAGTTGCCTACCCCTTTACTATATAAGAAACGTCCCAGCAGCCCTTTTCTGCTGTTTTTTGCAGTTCTGAGAGAGACAGCAGTGTCATTGCTGTGTTCTGTGCTTTGCAGACTCATCTGGATCCTTATTTAATTACATTAGTTAGTTAGTTAGCTAGTTAGTTATTTAGTTAGTTAGCTCATATATATATATATAATACAGATATTTAGTGGGAGATAGTCAGTGTAGGTTAGATGGTGATATAGTGTAGCTGATAGGTTCCAGTGCAGGGTGTTAGGTAGTGTGATAGGGATTACTGTGCTGTGATAGGGATTAGTGTCTCTGTTACACACAGTGCTGTGATGTCACATCAATACTTAGTGCACCAATCAGTAATATCTACTCAGACCTGATAAAATTTGAAGTTGTGAAAAAAATGTGAAAAAAATGTGCATCATTAGTGCCGAATTGCGCAATAGCGTAAATAATGATGAGATCACAATTACTAGAATTCGCGATTGTTTTGTGAATATTATGCGAAAAATCGCGAAATATTGTGAAAACGAATATTGCCTATGCCGCTCATCACTATTTGGTATGGGTGAACGGCAGGAGATGTAGGTACAGGTGCCAGCGTATGGTGCTAGAGTGAAGGTGCCAATGGTATTAAATCACAGTTCCAAACAATTCAATATATGGATATAAGCAAGGATAAGTGGTTCTCGGGGACTCAGGACTAGTCTTCTGAGGAGTGAGCACATGTACTTCTTCTATTTTCCTCGCTTAATACTAGAATGAACTAAAGGTGGACCTAAATCCATCTCCTAGCTTCCTACGGGGGCAGAATCAGGATTATAAGCCTGACCTATCCATACAAATTCATACTGAGCTTATAATTCATCACATAACAAAAACAATTTGCAAGTACCCTATTCTGTAGTGCTGCACTTTCTATTACTGAAATACCCACAACGCTAAAGGGAGCATTTCATCTAGGCCTTATCCATTCATTGTACTGGGCTCATTTAGAAGTGAACTACAGTACACATTTTTATGTTGGGTTCCATCTGAATCTGTCATAAGAAAACCTCCATATGAGGTTGGAGACATACAGAGGTAAATAATCTGGAATAGAGCTGTATGGGACTTTAAGGGTTGAAACAAGATATAAACATATACGCTATTCACCTCTGACTGCTGGAACCCCCATTAATCATGAGAATGGGGTCCTCAGTTCTCCAAATGAATGGAGCTGCAGCATGCCTGCTCAACCACCGCTACATTCTGGGAACTCGGGACCTCCATTCTCAGGAGTCAGACGTCCCACCAATCAGATACTTATATCCTATCCTATGAATTGGACGTTTTTACATATCTTTACACAACCCCTCTAGAAACCTTATTAGTTGCTACTTCAGTTTGCCAATTTGTACCCAAAATGTGAAGCTTAATTTTTAGAATATATAATGCTAAAGAGCAGCATCAAATTAACATCTCAGCACCAGTATGCATTGACTGAAGATGGCTGCAAGGCTCAATTCATCCATTTTGATGTATTTCGTTAATAAAATGCTTTATTCCATGTACTTGCTGGGACACACCATTTTTGTACTTGAACTCCACTTAAGAACCATAAATCCCTTTTGTAAATACAGCCTCTTAATTATCAGAGGCACATTTGATGGAAAGCTTTTAAATTAAGTAGAAAAATGTGTGGATTATACCATGGTTAATGGACAACCGCAGAAAAAGCTTAGAAAACCTCCTCCATTAACAACCCTGCAAAATGCAATGCAAGCCTATTTATAATACATGAATGGTGTCAGTTCTTCCATAAACATCTGTGAAATATTTTATTTTATGACCAAGAACATCATTGTTAGTCATCAAAAATCATAGGATTCTTTAGTTTTTTCCAGGTCATAAAGATATGAAGTGGATGAGGCAGCAGACTAGGCTGCCCTATGTGAGGACAGTCTACTATGGGCAGAGAACCTGTTCTCTTATTAGCCAAAATGGTAAAAAAAAATTATAATGTGGCGTTTGACTAATAAGAGCAGTTAAAAAATATGCCCAACATATTGTTTATGAGTCTGGCAAATTTAGGTATAGAGCTCTCTTCGACTGTCTAAGCCGTGATTCATGGCTGGCTGGGGTGTATCTGCATATACACTAGCATCTCAGCCACTGTGAGAAGGGCGAGGGGAGCTCTCTTCAGACCGATAAACTATAGATCCTATAGCCAAACACCATAATATTTGTGGACCTATGCTCATAATATCATGCCCTGGCATAGGACAGCATAGTCTGCTTACAGATCTGCTTTAAGGTCATTATATAATTAAAGGGCTTGTCCACATTCAGGGTTTTTTTGGCCTCACCCCCGATGGCGCCGGTCCTGTGGAGAGAAACATACTTACTTGCTCCCTGTTACTGAGTTCCGGCCAGGGTTGCCATACGTCTCTTTAAATTTTTCTGGACAATTGAACCAAATATTTTTCCATACATACGCCCTGCCCCTTTTTAGAGACCACGCCCCATTCCACACCCTAAAAATGCCCTAAACATAATGCCCTTCAATAAAAGGAGTTGTCCAGTATTTTAAAATAAAATATGGTAGCAGCATATCGGGAAAAAAAATCAACAATCCTCAGCTGTTACATCCCCGACACTCTAGTCTGAGTGCTTTGTTTATATGGCTGCAGTGATGATGCGTGTGATGTGCTGATGGACTTTTTGCCATCATTGCTGCAGCCATGTGAACAAAGACTGATAGGGATATATTGGGCAAGTACAGTGTTGTTAATGTGCATACTGATGTGCAGGTGTATGTCATGGGACCACTGCAGCCAATCACTCTCCTCAGCATTAGACCACTGACAGTAGATTGGCTGCAGTTGAATGCCATATATCAGCAAGTCCCTGCTGCAGTTTGCAAACAAGCAGCATCAGAAGGAACAGACCAGAGCTGCCGAGAACGGCCCTGAAGAAATAGGTGAGTATATGTACCAAATTGTTGATCTAACAGCCTTCTCTCCAGCATTAAAGCTATATTAAGGGCAGCACGGTGGCTCAGTGGTTAGCACAGGTGCCTTGCAACGCTGGGGTCCTAGGTTCAAGCACAACATCTGCGTGGAGTTTGTATGTTCTTCCCATGTTTGTATGGGTTTCCTCCCACACTCCAAAGACTTACTGATAGAGAACTTAAATTGTGAGCCCAGTTGGGGACAGTTGAATTCTAATGTCTGTAAAGCACAGTGGAATATAGTAGCGCTATATAAGTGCATAAAATAAAGTATGGACATTGCATTCACCACTACCAAACATACCTTTAACATTCATTGTTATCTCCTCTGATATAGATGTTCTCTTTCCTCATCTTCTCTATTCAGCCCAGACGAGTTCTTTCAGCCACATCTTCTCTCTGCAGAGATTATCACACAGACATCTTAAGTTCCTCACTTTTCTATCATGCTCCTCCTGGTGCCCCAACAGTGTTATCCTGCTGCTACCCTCAATCCAGTTGTGTTCTCCAAGGCCCCCTAAATTCTATACTGTAGAAATAATAGTGTCATATTGATAGCTCCCTTAAGTCCCACTAATACTAATAGTTCTGTCCCAGAGTGCCCTCATTACTAATAGTGCCCCAATAGTGATAATGGTTCCTGAAAGTATCTGTTAGCAGTAGCGCCCTCCATAGTGTTTCAAATAATAACACCCCGCAATAGTACCCCCAGTAGTAGTAATAATGCCCCATTATAGAAATACTTTTCCTCATAGTGCCTCCAGTAGTAATAAAGCCCCCATAGTAACAGTGATAAGGCCCCCCCCCAGTGACCCAGCAGTAAAATTGCCCTCAAAGTGCCCCCCCCCCAATAGTGATAGAGATCTCCAAAGCATCCTCAGCATTGATAAAGACCCTTATAGTGATCCTAGTAGTAATAAAACCCTTAGTGCTCCCAGAAGTAATACGGCCCTTGTATTGTGTCCCTGGTAGTTATAATGCTTCTATATAGTGCCTCAAGTAATTATAATGCTCCTTATAGCTTCCCCAGTAGCTTAAATGCCTGCTACAGTGCCGCCAGTAGCTTAACAGTCTCTTATAGTGCTCCCAAAAGCTTAAATGTTCACCTATAGTGCCCCCAGAACCTAAAATGGTCCTCTGTAGTGTCCCCAGTTAAAATTTCCCCTATATTGCCCCAGCAGCCTATATTGTCCCCTATAGTGCCCCCAGCAGCTTAAATGATAAACTATAGTGTCCCAGTAGTTTAAATGATCCCCTATGCCCACTCATGTGGAACGGGCAGGACCCAGGCATAATGTTATGTCAGCAGAACCAGCAATAGGGTGTGCACTGTAGTCACCCACCTGGGTGCTGCCTGAGCCACACGAGTGGGCACAGTGCTGCTGCTGCTGCTATGGTGGTATAGGCCTGGCTAGTGGTAGCCATGTAAGTGACATGGGGGTGGGTGAGCCTGGAGACTGGCATACAGGCTTTGGAAGACACTGGGCCTGGGTGATGTTAGGTGATGCTCCTGCAGGAGCTTACTGGCAGGTGTAGTGTACGGGAGTTGTAATACCCGTCACTACAGAAGGGTCACTTGTATGCTGTCGTTCCTCTCATTCATGGGGAGGCTGGTATAAGTCCTATTCTTAAAATGCAATGTAATGTAATGGTATTTAATTCCCTGTTACTGTGAAATGTGCCATGTGCAGGCCTGCTAGGGATTTCATTCCAGCTCTAGTCACTAGAGGGAGCTAGGGAGCCCTAGTCTATATAAGGCCCAGTCAGGGCAGGCTAGAGGTAGTGCAGACCCTGGAGTCTGTGAAGGCCACATGTCACAGGCCTAGGCAAGTCAGCAGGAGCCAAGCTGAGGCAATCCCTAGAGCAAGAGGTACTGTAATGTCAGAGGAGGTACACTGCAAACTGGAGATTCAAGGATATAAGCCAGAAGTAGGGCATTGGGGCCTTGAAGAATAATTGCCAGTCAGGACAAGCCAGGAAGAAAGTAAGGTTCACCTGCAATTCAAAGTCCTGTTATTTAACCCTCTGTTTTACCTTGCTGGATATAAGCCTGCTGTAACTGAGACTGTACAAAAGCCTATTGTCTGCAACCAGAACTGTTTTAAGAGAGTGCCTTCTGTATTACCACTGTTTCAGTAAAGTTGGAATTCTGTTTCAAGCTACAAGTCTGCACCTCTATTATTCCTACTATAAATACGGTGTGCCACCGTTTACTGGCACTGGCGTCACGAAACATCAGGGACTTAGCCATAGGCACGTTAAACTACAACACCCAGGGCACCTCACATTGCACTTGGCTGTGTCCCTTCAGAACCCAGAGAGTGCCCCAGAGGAACAGCGTGCCGGCCTCTCCATCACTGGCATTCCCCAGGTTAGTCTCACACATTGCTCTGACTTGGGGGTGCTACACAGGCTAGCTGCTGCGGTTGCTCCTCACCTCACACAGGCATTGCCAGCACCAGGAGTTCCGGCTTCCAGTTCCACTCCAGACAGGCTCTGCCCAGTCCTGCCCACCGGCTGAAGTCTCACTCAGAGTCCTCTCTGACTGCACCGGGAAAGTCACTGCTCCTTGCTCCCGCATTACAGGTCTCCAGTGCAGCAGAGTAGCAGCTTCCATCTCCCAGTACTGTGCACGCATTTCAGAGTTTAGGGCACAGATTTTTACCGACTGTTTTTTTTCTTTTCTGCTGGATGTTACGGTTTGCAGAAGAAAACACCTGTTTTTTGGGGACTGTTTACAAATTTAAGAACGGTTGGCAACCCTGGTTCCGGCTTCTTTATTCCCCTGCTGCCACTGAAATGTTTTGGTCCCACATATCAACATTCATTTTCACTGTGATCGTCTGTGTCACTACAGCCAATGACTAGCCCCAGCAGTGACATGTGGCCCATGTGTCACATGAGATACTGATGTGACACAT
Source organism: Bufotes viridis (assembly GCA_033119425.1). Lineage (NCBI taxonomy): Eukaryota > Metazoa > Chordata > Amphibia > Anura > Bufonidae > Bufotes > Bufotes viridis. Next base: position 42,169,865 of record CM065596.1, on the reverse strand, counting down.
GGGGGACACATCACATGTCTGTTTTAGTAACTACCTGCGTTCCCCATGCATTCCCTATTAACAATTCTGGAGCATCTATTCTTATGACTCTATGATGTACCATTCCTTTATTATTCCTTTTAGAAGCTGTGAATGAATTTCGAGCTCCCAGGCTCCTCTGGCAGCGACTGTTCTTACTGTAACTAAGGATCGGGCATACTGTATTTTAGCCATCATTTTACCACTCGAAGGGGGACAATTTATTGAGCTTGTTGAAAAGAACCAAGGGTTACCAGTGCACAGACCTATTTTTAATTTCTAATTCTAATATTTCTAATTTCTAAAAATTCGAAAATTCTAATATTTCTAGTTTTAACCCCTTAGTGACTAGCCTGTTTTTGGCCTTCCTGACCAATAGCTATAACTTTTTTTTTTCCATATATATAGCTGTATGAGGGCTTGTTCTTTGTGGGAAAAGTTGCAGTTTTTAATGGCGCCCTGGGGGTAAACATAACTTTTGGATTAACTTGTATTAACTCTCTCTAGGAGGGAGATGGGAAAAACAGCAATTCTGACACTGCGTTTTTACGTTAGAAATTTTACGGCGTTCATTTTTCGGTATAAATAAAAAAAACTTTATTCTCTGGGTCAGTACGATTACAGTGATAACAAATGCATATATGTAGAAAAAGGATGGTTCCTGGACACCACTTTACTTTGTTCAATATAGGTTTATTTCATACATAGATAGCGGAATGCCAGTAATAAAAGGTCGACGTTTCGGCATAGACGCCTTCATCAGAACACTGGGAGTGCCGCAGTATGGGAATGTGTAAATGGCTCTATGGCCTCGATGGCTAGTTTGGTGGGGCAGTAAAGTGGTGTCCAGGAACCATCCTTTTTCTACATGAATATTTGGCCTAAGGAACCATTCCCTGAGACCCGCGTCCACCAAGTGGAGCGCTACCCAACCTGTATTCAAATTCAAACAAATGCATATAGTTTTTTTTACGTTTTACTACTTTACTAATACTAAAGCATATTTTCAATGGAAAAAAAGCATTTTTTAATGGAATTTTTTTATTTAATAAATTCATTTTTTTCCGTTTTTTTTACAACTTAATAGTCCCACAAGGAGACTATAACAGACAGCTTTTTGATTGCTTTTAAAATGCAATGCACTATCCCTAAAGTGAATTGCATTTAATGGCAATGTTATTCTGAATCTCATGTAGGCCCCAGACCAGCTGGAAATTACTCAAGGCTGGTCTGGGGCCTACATGAGACTCCAGCCAGCCTTCACACACATCAGCACCCTGCGATCGCATTTGCTGGGTGTCGACAGGAGACAGAGAGAGTCCGCTCCCTTTATCAGCACTTTACATGCGGTTAAAAAGCCCGGATCGGCACTCCTGCCAGTCTGGGCTGTTAGAGCAGGGCCGCAGCTCTCATGTGAGAGCCGGGTCCCCGCTCCCTGCCGTAAAAAAGCGTCGCCCAGCCTAAGGCCCCTTAGTAACCACCATAAAAACATGTATGGGTGGTCACTAAGGGGTTAATTTATCTTGCATTATTCTTGGTTTACCTGCTGGAGGTAATCCTCCTTGCACAAAGCAGTTTTATCCTAGAGAATACGTTTTACATATGGCACCTGGTGGAGCCTGACACGGCTGGGGAACTATACAGCCTCTATCAGCTGCAATATCGCTTTATACATATGGCTCCACCATGGAGTCTAATACTAGTCTACTGCATATATAAAATAAGTAATTCAATCTGAACCTGTATCCTCAGAGACTATTATTCAGTTCAGTTTAAGATTTGGGGTTCTTGGATTTCTTGGCGTCAATGAACTTTTAACTAATCCAAGCATTTTATATTCTAACGATGAAATTTATAAATGGTTAAAACCGCCTCGGGGGTATATCTTTATTGAAATTTCTAACCAGGTTCTTTGCACTCCAGAAACTAATCCAAAGATTAAATCGTATAAATTGCACGCCTATTAGGTTTTCTTGTAACCTCTAAATATTTATAGAGACCACTCTGAGATTACATATTTCTCTGGCACATTATAACATACAAAGCTGTAAATGAATTGTAACTACAGCGTAGCAGATTCAACATCTAAGAGGATTTAGTACAATGGCTCACTGTAGTAGGTTCATTAGTCTTAGCCCAACTTTAGCGCACACCAAAACCGTAACCAGGTTCACCCAGTGGATGTTTTTTTCATTCATATTTGGCATTCTTAAAGCATAGATATGTTATTTTCTAAGTTTGGGGGTTTTATACATTTTTTAAATTATTTTTCTCCCTGACTTCACTTTTTACAGGCTGTAATGTAAATCTGCTTTTCTGCATGAACAGTTCTAATATATTAACATTAAGTATCCATGTCAAATAAGCATATTTGGGGTCATTTATTAAGACCAGCATTTTAGACGCTAGTCTTAATAACCTTGCGCTGGCGTTTGATGCACCTAAGTTATGTAGAAGCGCCGGCCTCTACATAACTTGGGCACTGGCCGTGCGACTTGCTTAAATCTAAGCCTGCTCTCTTGCTGATGCAGATTTAAGTCATTTTCTACGCCAAAAACAGGCGTGGAAGATGATAAATGAGACAGGCTGGCTGGACCGCCCCCATTCCCAGTTCACGCCACATCCCCTTGGAAAAGTGGCGTGCGCATGGAAAAGTCGCAAATTTGGCCGCAAATCCCCTGTGCAACCAAATCAGCGACAAAAGTACACCGAATAGTGGCATACTTCTCATCATGAATGAATGCCATTGTTTCTTCAATGCTTTCTGTAGTATCCAGCACACAAGCAATTAAAGAGAACCTGTCATCACAAAATGCACTGCAATCTGTAGGCAGCGTGTTATAGAGCAAGAAAAGCTGAGCAGATTAATGTACAGTTTTGTGGGAAAATATTCAACAAAATGTGCAATTTATACATTTAAATTTCGGCTTGAGTGCTCAGCCTAATTTGTAACTTTTTTTCATTTTCAGAAACCTGATTGGTTACCATGAAGCACAAGGAAATTTGGCTTTTTTGTGAATCGAAGTTTTCCTAAACTTCAGACCGAATGCTGCTTCGAATACTTCGCTCAACAGTAATTTTAAGTATATGTTGTGTGAATGTACCCTAAGAGGCTGCAGTCATGTAGTGCTTGGGGGCGGTCCAGTGTCTCTTGGAGTCCATAGATCATCCACCTACTCAATGGATAATAGTTCCTAGCTCTTTGATTCCTACTGAAGCCATCAGTAGAGTGAATTATTTTCTGGTCCAAAATGGCTTCTTAAGTCAGGCACCTGAAATGGGTTTTCATGTCACTGTGGGGAGCTATGTGATGTCATTGGCAACCAGCCACGGATAGCGAAGGTTCAATTTGCTAATAAATCCAACAAATGATGAATGAATACACAGTCTCTATTTCCGGATGCAATCTCTATTTCTCGGTACAGAGTATATTTAACTGTATAGAGACGATTTTTGAAGGTTATAATTAGAGCTGGACTATTAGACATTGTTCTTCTATGATTTGTATTGTTTTACTGTATGTGTGAATTTTTATGGGTTATGCATTATATTTATGAATTTTTTATGGGTTATGAATTATATTTATAAATAAATAAGCGCTTAACAATACTACCTCCAGATATTTGAGTCCCATATCATTTGTTAGATTTATTAGCATACATTTTGGTGCTTGGAGCTTGCACCGTTGAGATATTGAGGACCATTTCCACCTACCCAGTAGTAGAGCCACCTCAGTTCAGTTATTGATCAAGGTTCAATTTGCCCCTGAAATGAACAGTACGGATAGAATGAGCAATGATCAGAACGTTCATTGTCAGCTCATTAGCTGCGTTTACATGCAGCTATGATCGCTGTTACTGTATATAGGGCTGAAGGGCTGAGAGTGACTCAGTAAGATCCTGGTAGGTTGTCAAAGGTATCTGACTGCCTTGCATCCCACAGGGCTGACGGGCTGAGAGTGACTCAGTAAGATCCTGGTAGGGTGTCAAAGGTATCTGACTGCCTTGCATCCCACAGCTGCTGGAAAGTGTGTGGGAGAAGATCCATGGAGCGAACACCAGGAGGAAGGTGGTCTCACAGATGCTTAATTGGGGAATTAGGGAGATGGGTTAGTACTTGGAAGTCTTGCTCATCCAACCAATGTTGGACATTTCTAGCAGTATGACATGATGCATTGTCTTGCTGGACAATCCCATCTGCCCCAGGTCAGATACTTGATCTGTAAGTATGGATTCATATCATATAGGCAGAGACCACATTGATTAGTGATCCCAAAGAATGACTCAAAAATATTCCCCAGACCATAATGCTGCCACCACCAGCTTGTGTTCTTCCAGCAATGGTTGCAGGGTGTTTGTTCTCTGATGTTTTTCGCCTGATGCGCCAATGTCAATCTGTTCAATGAAGCAGAAACTATGACTCAGCTGAGAAGGCAACCCTTTGCCAGTCACTGGAGGTCCAATTCCGATACTGCTGTAAAACGGAAGCCTTTTCTGGCAATTTTCTTAGCAGAAGTTCAGTGACCGTCCATCTGCTTTAGAGGCCGTTACGCAGAAGAGTTTGCTCAACTATTGTTTTAGACACACGTATGGTAGCCACCTAGTTTATTGGTTAGTGTTAGTGAGCTGCTCCACTGTAGCGTGTCGTTCCTCCCTCTGGTACCTTCATAGCAGACGTTTACCTCTCACATCAATTGCTCATGTTGTTCCGCAGTTTTCACGTCGCTTATTTGCAATTGTGCCATAATAGGTCTTCAATATCAGATCGGTGGTGGTCTGACACCTAGCACCCCCATGAGCAGCTGTTTCAAGCACTGACCCGTGCTTGAAACTGTGCAGTGGATGGGAGGCTATGGAACCAGTGTAGTACAGCTTAGCTAACATTGACTTGAATAGTAGCTGCAGTACCCAGGCATAGTCACTGCACAGTGGACAGAGCCTTCCGCTTATGGCTCGGTGCACACTATAGTTTTTAGGGCCAGCAGCTGCCAGAAACAGCTGATCGGTGTGGGTTGTAGAACCTCCTCCAATCTCATGCTGATGACCTATCCTGTGAATTGAAAATCAATATCTGAGCCCCAGAAAACCTTTTTAAATAATCTACCCAGTTTTTTTATGGACAGATAGGCTGGATAAGATACTGTCTGTCTGTATGCAGTTATTGTAGTGTGTCATGTGCCACTTTTCCAGGGAGTGGGGAATTAAGGGTCCACTCTGACTCAGAGACCCACCAGGGGATCGACCTGCTCACCTTTCTGGGCCCGTCAAAGCCTGACACAAATCACTGCATGATTTCACATCCTTACTGCGTTTTTTTAAAAAATTATACTATGGGTCTTATGGCTGTAGGGGATTTCCTTAATACCTGTAAATGTATTGTAGCATTACGTCAATGACAACAATTTTAATCCGTGATTGTTGTACCAAGCTGAGCATTACCTACTAAGGAATGTAATATGCTTTATGAACCATTTCTTTTGCATTGCTGATACTTCGGAAAAGCTATCGTCTGTGTAATAATAAGAAAAGTATTTCCTCTATTGATTCACAAACACAGCAAACTGTGTCCAGTGGTACGACCTGAGAGCTAAGCATTACTGCCGAAATGTCTGCAACTAAAGTATCATTCCTATGAAAACAAGTTCACCTTCCATTACGTTATGCATAATTGAAGAAATCATATTCTCGTTTTTAAACTGCAGGAGTTTTAGTCCGTTCTGGACAAATGTCGTTTTTTTAACTTCATATATTGTATTCTTTGTTGCCCTTTGTTATGATTGCATCTTACTCATTTTGGGCTGTATAAATTCAGACGACACTCCAGAGATGATTCAATGCAATTGCGTTTTATTGGTAGTATTGCCGGGCTTATTATAATGGCAACGTTTCGGGCATTTTAAGCATTGCCCTTCATCAGGCTTGTGCAGCAGCAGAACGTCGGCGTTCAAACATACGTGCTGCTGCACGAGCCTGATGAAGGGCAATGCTTAAAATGCCCGAAACGTTGCCATTATAATAAGCCCGGCAATACTACCAATAAAACGTAATTGCATTGAATCATCTCTGGAGTGCCGTCTGAATTTATACTGTACATATACGTACCCTGAGGTGGAGCGGGATACATCCCCTGACGTGCACCCTACAGCCAAGAAGTGACTGAAGTGCCGTGGCTAAACAAGTTCTATACGTTGAAAACTCATTTTGGGCTACAAATCATTTTTTAATTGTTCTTTATTAAAAATGTTCAGCCATTTCTGAGCTACAGGGGTTAAAAATATCAGTCTGTTTGCAAGTTGTTATTTTGTGTTTTCTTTGAATCTGGTCATCTGTCAGCTAATGTGTAGTTCTGATCTCTTCCTGACCTCATGAGCACTTATTCAAGCTATATTATCAGTCTGAAATCACAAGGTCTTGGCAACCTGACGTACCTTTATTCATAGACTTTTAGTAGGAATAATAGAGGAATGGCAAAACATACAAAAAGGTAGTTATTGCATCATTATTGCTTTGTATCCAAGCAGATATTCAAGAGAGCTGACAGGTCCTCTGTAAAAGTTTCTTCAGGTTTCTCAAAACTCATCCATATACAACTGAAGTGACCTGAAACTAAATATCCTGCCAGCTCCTGAACAGTATGCATCTGTCTGCACGTACTGAGGTTGTAGTGAATCAACGTCTTAAGAACAATTAACAATAAATGACCTCTTTCTAAGAGCACACGTTAAGCACATATTAAGCACTTATTTGGCCTGATGATGACATCACGTTTTTACATTGTATGTACGGTAATTGTGTTGTAAATAAAACTTACTCAAACGTAAAGGGTGTTACCAATTATTCATAGATAGAACGGCTGGAAATACCTGTTAGTAGGTGTGAATAAGAAGAAAAGTATGTGTCATCATAGGAACATATGCAGAATAATGAAAAGCATTGACTGAAGGATTAGTGATTTATGACCGGCAAGTGTAACTCTTTCCACTAAATTAAATCTCCAGCTCTCACAATAAGAATCATCTTTCACTTGCAAGTGTACTTATAATGCATTGTTCAGGAGACATACACTACATGGATAAAAGTGTTAGGGCACACCTCGTAATCTTTAAATTCAGGTATTTTATTCAGTCCCATTGCCACAGGTGTATAAAATCCAGCCCCTAACCATGCAGTCTGCATTTACAAACATCTAAAGAGCTCACTGTAATCGAGCATGGTCGTGTAATAGGATACCACCATTGTAACAAGTTCCAGTAGTTCATGAAATTTCTTCCATCCTAGATATTCCATGATCAATGATGAGTGGCAGACCACATATATTACAGAGCAAGGTTGCCCGAGTGCTGAGGGGTATAGTGCATAAAAGTCACTGTTGCTCGGCTGACTCAGTAGTTGCCGAGCTCCAGACCTCCTCTGGCGTTAAAGAGGTTGTGCAGCGCTACAATATTGATGACCTATGATTTACATTTCTGGGGTTATTTGGATGTAATTCATATTTTTTTTTCTTTCATGATAAGCAACAGCCAAAGCCATCATGTGTATGTTCATTCTAGCTGACACCAGTATCTCTGCAGTGTCCTGCACAAGGGAAGACACAAGTGCAGCGACCCAAGACTGCAGGGGCCATGTGTGAGTGTGGTGGCCTGATGGATGTAGTAGTTGGTACTCGCGTTTCTTCAGCTCCCTGGGCTGGCGTGCAGTGATGGGAAGAAAGGCACCGGATTCCTCAGGGGCACACTCTGGTGTTGAGGCATCTCCTGACAGATGTCGGTTTTGGTGCCCATGATGGTATACGGTTTTAGGTTCAGAGATGGCAGGGTCCCTGAGGTTCGGGACACCAGCATTGGTGCAAATCAGGTGGTAAAAGAAATAAGAGTCCGTATGAATAAACAATTGGAATCACTCGCCATGAGGTAGATGTACAGATTATTGCAATGCAAAGCAGTAGTTGTAATCCATACAAAGGACATCACAAGTTAGGAAACTTTTACATCTGCGCTTTCCCTCTCCGCTATTGAGATCCATCATAGAATCTCAATAGCGGGGAAAAACTCTTCAGTTTAGTCCCCATTCATTGTCAATGGGGACAAAAATGAACTAAAGGGAATGGAGTGCACTAGAATGCATTCCATTTCATTGCGCTCCCATAAAGCAGACAAAAGCGCTGCAAGCAGCGTTTTTGAGTGCGTCCTGGGACTCGGAGCAAGATGGATCCGTCATGACTCACAATGTAAGTTAATAGAGACGGATCTGTTTTCTCTGACACAAAAGAAAACGGATCCGTCCCTCATTGACTTACAATAGTTTTAGAGACGGATCCGTCTTGGTCATTTTAGAGATAATACAACTGGATCCGGTCACAACAGCTGCAGCCGGTTGTTTTATCTAGACGGAAATGTTTTTGCTGATCCATGACGGATCCAGCAAAAATGCAGATGTGAAAATAGCCTTAGTTGTATCTGTAATCCTAATAACGGGCTCTGGGTGAGGTATTGTTCTGGTCACACTCAGGCTGTTGTAACTTCTGGCTGGCTTTCTATCTTCAAGGTGTGGAGTATACATCAATACGCTTCCCTGGCCAGGATACATATATCTTTTTTAAGTTACTCACAATTTTCCTTTTCTAGTATTATCCACACTGTCCATAGAGGAATGTGGCACCAAACACAGGTTGTGCTTCACTATTAGGGTGGCCAGAGGTCCGGTTTTAGGCCGGACAGTCCAGTTTTCAGGGTCCCTGTCCTCCGTCCGACGCAGTGCTTGGACGGACACAGGGATGTCTTCCCTTTTAGTAGCTCACGGTCAGAGAGCAGCACTGCGCTGTCTGAACGTGAGCTGGAGCAACTGACTGGGGCTTCTCTCACCCCCCAGTCAGTCACTAGAGCCGCAGACATGGCTCCCTGGGGCTGATTGAGGGGGAGAGAAGCGCATCGTGCTGCCCCCGCTCACCTTCTGGGCTGAAAAATCTTCCGTCTCCTCCCTCATGGTTTTCCGGCTGGCGCTTGGGGCGGGGCTTCACTGAGCCAGGGGCATGGCTTTGTGTGGTTTGCTGTGTGGTGGGTGTGGCTTGGGGCATGGGCGGTGAGGTCCGGCTTTCTAGGGTGAAGCCAGTGGCCACCCTATTCACTATTCTCCATTAGGCTCTCCTTAGACTCTCTGAACACACTAGATCATGTTTATCCTTCTCTTGAGGCCTACCATTGGTGTGCACATAACTTACTTGTCTTCAGTGTCCAGTAGGTCGAGCCCTAACTTTGTTTGACCACTTCTTTTGTCTAATTCTGTCTGAGTCTGGCTGAGGCATCTGACTCCGGAGGTAGGGTTCCTTGGCTGTGGACTAAACTAATGCTGCACTGATCTCAACTGCTGCACTTCACTTCATAACTTCATCTGCACTGTTCTGCCTCACCCTTCCTATATCGTGTTCTATACATATCTTTAGCACCAGCACCACCTAGTGGTGATTGATGTGAAGTGGTGGTATACCAGCCTGTTATAGGTATCAAAATGGTTGTTACGAAATTATGGTATCTGCAGCAGTCCTGAAAATTGAAGAGTAGGTCCTTTCTCTTCCAGAAGTCACAACATAAAAGAAAAATGTATCAGGTCCGCGCTTTTCAATCCACTATAGACATAGACCGCAGTCCCATAACTTCCGCCTCTAATACGATCTCGGTAATCCTTATCGCAGACACCAACCGATACTTTCCAATGACCGGGACACCTTTCAATGAAAACAGACACAGATTGCGCAATACCCAAGTAGATATGGAATTTCCAATTTTATTCTACTTACAAAATTGCAGCTTTGTTTCCAGCGTAAAAACATATATAATCACATTCGCTTCTTTGCTTCGTCAGGGGCTACTTACTGCTCTACACCTGGGGCGTTTTACAACCTCCGTGCTTCAGCATCAATTTCCAATTATCCCAAAGAGCTTCCGTAGGTCAAAGGCCAAATAAATACATAACAGGTTTTAAAACCATACAAAAATACATGTATACCTAAAGCACATATAAATAAAAAAAAAATCCGAAAAAAATATATATTTACGGACAAAAATTACGTGCGATCATAACTTCTAAGCCTTATTTCTAAACCGTAATTTACCAATCAATTGTTTAGATTTGTGGATATTGTGGATTATAGAACATTGGAGATTCTTCCTTTTGATTCCCTTAGATCTACTCTTAGTTTGCCAATTGCCAGTTGCTGCACAAGATCCAGTATTCTTTTAGATCCCTCTTCGGTACCCATAAAATCTCTCCCTCCACGGATTTTGAGAAGTTATGTAAGCTGAGCACCCCCAGTAAGGGGTTAATTTCACACATCTATTCTTTCCTTTCCTCTTCCCAACCCTCTGTATTCCCTACACATGAGTACCGTATATGACTAGTTAGGAGGCTTCTTTAGATCTCCCCCTCTCAGAGGACATATGGCGGAGCATATGAAAGAGAGCAATAGTGAGGTCTGTCTGTACTGCTTAACGGGGAAAATCTATATAAACTGTTCATTTTTTTGTATCACACCCCCCATTTACTATATCACATTAACCCATTTCTTCCTGCTGTGTGCTGGAGATGCCAGACTAAAGTAGGATGACTCCCACATATTTTTTGGTCCTGTGTGATAATTCGCCCCTTTTGGCACATCGTCCGAGATCTTATATATAAGGTGATTGTGATTGATATTAAATTCCTTTCAGACCCCTTATTCTATCTGGTTAATGTGTCACAGTATGCTCCCTCGAGGCATCATTTTAAACTAGTAATTCATATTTTTACGGCAGCTAGATGCATAATAGCAAAGTTTTGGAAGCAATCTGTAGCCCCTTCCAGTCCTGATCTTGTTAATAGGATAAAAGATGTGTGCACTATGAAATATCTTAAAGCTCTTCATCTTCCATGTAGTGATGTCCCGAACTATTCATCGGCGAACGGTTCCTGGCAAACATAGCTTGTTCGCTTTCGCCGCGGCGGGCGAACATATGCGAGTTCGCCCCTATACTTTATCATTGAGCAAACTTTGACCCTGTACCTCACAGTCAGCAGACACATTCCAGCCTATCAGCATACCCTCTCTCCCTCCCAGACCCTCCCACCTCCTATCAAAAAGCAAGGACGGCATCCATCTTAGATTAATTCTGAAGCTGCAGTGTCAGTAGCTGTAATCGCAATGCAATTAATATAACCTGTATTAATCGCATTGCGAATTCAACTTAGAGCTGGGTTCCTAATGGTTGTATTGCTAGAATATAATGAAGATTGAGAATATAGTGCTATATATTCTCAATCTTCGTTATATTCTAGAAATACAACCATTAGGAACCCAGCTCTAAGTTGAATTCGCAATGCGATTAATGCAGGTTATATTAATTGCATTGCGATTTCACCTTACCACACTCTGCGTCAACTATGTCATTTTCCATGGGAGTTTTGCCATGGATCCCCCTCCGGCATGCCACAGTCCAGGTGTTAGTCCCCTTGAAACAACCTTTCCATCACTATTGTGGCCAGAAAGAGTCCCTGTGGGTTTTAAAATTCGCCTGTCTATTGAAGTCTATGGCGGTTCGCCCTGTTCGCCCGTTTGCGAACATTTGCGTAAATTCACGTTCGCCGTTCGTGAACGGAAAAATTTATGTTGGCGATATCTCTACTTCCATGTACTTTGATATAGATAGGCTGGGATCTTAGAAATACTTTCCCCCCTTCTTCTCTCTTGTGTCTTTTGCAGGGACATTGCTAGTGTCTCAAAAGATCCAGGGCCCAAACCCCAATGAATATGGTCAATTTCTCTAAGTTGACCCACCCCCCCCCCCCTCCCCCCGCATAGCGCATTTTCCTTTACTTGCTATACAGCAGCACATACCGGTCACATCCAGGGCCACCCAGGTGACGTCTCCTCCGATGCAGATCTTCTCTGTCTACATCTTCTCCATTTAGTATGCATAACTTCTCTCAGCTGCACCTCGTCTCTGCACAGACATCTTTGCTGCCTCAAATTTCTATCATCATCCCCTAACCTGGAGTCCACAGTGTTATCCTGCTGCTCGCTGTGCTTCCCAATACCCCCAAATACTATCCTGAAGAAATATGAATGCCCCCATAGTAATAGTGCTCCTTATAGTCCCATCAATAGTAATTCCCTTCTAGATTGCCCTCATTAGTAATACTGTCCCCTACAGTTCCCCCAACCGTGATAATGCTCCCCAAGAATGTCCCCATTAGTAATACTGCCCCCTATAGTGCCCCCAACAGTGATAATGCTCCCCCAGTATGCCCTCATTCATAGAAGAGCATTCCAGTATTAACACCCTTACAGGGCCCCCAGTAGAAATCAGGCCCCCTATTGTTTCCCCAGTGGTAATAAAGCTCTCTACAGACCCCTCATAGTGTTCTTAGTAGAAATAGGGCAGATCTATAGGTCTCTCCTATAGAGCCCCAGTAGTAATAAGAACGCCTATAATGTCCCCTGGATTTATAATACCTCTACAGTGCCCCCAGCATTTATACTGCTGCCTAATGTTATAATGTTCACCCTGAATTGCCCCCAGTATTTATAATGCCCCCTGCAGTACCCCCTGTAGTTATAGTTCTCCCTCCACCATATAGTCGCATGTAAATAACATCACACCATCTCTCCAGCCCCCTCCAATATACAGTCCCATGTAAATAACATCACATTTCGTTTAGCATTCCATCATAATAGAAGTCTATGGGAATCATAACGGATTTGTCTGGTTTCTGTTATGCAGAACGGGAAAAAAAAGTCGTGTCACTATCACTGCCATTACTACCAGCAACATGGCTACAGTGGCCACTACTGCCACTATCATGGATATGCATAGAGTTACCTGCTTCCACCTGAACCACTTCCTCAGGGCAGTCCAAATATTGACTGTTCTCACACAACTCATTAACAGGGACTTTTCTAACTATCTTCTGTAGCATGTGCTGGGGTTTTGTTGCCTAAAAAAGGAGGGGGCAATAAAAACAGAGAAGATGCAACAGAAGCTGAAAGGCTTCTCTGGGGTTGCAAGGAGGAGCAGGAGGAATGCTGTGACCCCTGGCTCCAAGGCAAGGTGCCTGACTCAGACATGACCTCCACATCATCTTGCTGCGATTGAGAGGAGTGAGCCATTCAATCCACAATTTCATCCTATTTGTTCTCAATAATTAATAATGTTGCGCCTTTGGAAGCCAGGAAGAACTGTGGTCTATTACTACTACAACTACTAGCTGCATGGCTGGTGCTGCTGCTCCCCACATTTTAGCTTTAGTCTTTCATTTTGCATGTTTCCGTTTTCCAGACAATTTATATATGTGTATTTTTATATCTATATATTTATAGGGCCTATAAATGAAATGTGAACAGTTTCCTGTAAATGAAAAGTCCCAGGTTTGGTACATTAGATTACTAAACGTTACTAGCAAAATTGCAAGTGTGCCTTCTGTCATTTGAAGACAGAGGTGGTATTAAATGTCTTTGGTCTTCTACAAACACTCTACACACTGATTTTGATCATTTACTTTGGGAACAGGCAATTTTCACAGTAAATTGTCTTTCATCTATGCATTTAATATAACTGGGTCAACAACTAAATTTGTGAAGTAAAATCTTTTTGAAACACAGTTTGATTTCTAATGCCTCCACTAACATGGCTAAAACAACGTAATCTTTACGACTAATAGTTTTTTTTCTACTAGGCCTGAAATAGCACAAAATGTATGAAAATACCATTTACTGCAGTAATGCGCCCATTAACACAGATAGAAAAATGCAGTGTTTGCGGTTAACTAGGCATTAGTGTTATAAGATTACTTTGCTATGATGCAACGCATTTAATAGCATGGACTGTGTGGCAGACCTCTGTGCCTTTGGATTACAATACAAAACCCAATTTGTCTATTTGTTCAGTGGTTGCTCGTTGTTTACCCACATCTGAGCTACCCAGGGATGTGTAGTTTATGGGGATATGTGGGGTTTTGGGGGGTTTCTTTGTTTTGGGAAAGGTGTGTGTTTTCTGCCTGTGAGTGATTAAGTTAGCCCATTATGTTTGTTAATTGTACCACAGGCACAGCCCATTGTGTTTGTTAATTGTGACACAGACAGAGGGGGGTTGTGTACATTTGTTGGAAAAATATGCATAAACCTCTCAAATGTATGTATACTAATGCCAGAAGCCTGACTAATAAAACTGGGGAACTGGAATTAGTGATGTGTGAGGAGGATTATGACATAGTGGGAATAACTGAGAGATGGCTGGACGATAGCTATGACTGGGCTGTTAATGTACAAGGTTACAATCTGCTCAGAAAGGATCGTTAAAACTGGAGAGGGGTAGGGGTCTGCCTTTACATAAAGTCCTGTCTAAAGCCCACACTTCGGGAAGACATCTGTGAGGGACACGAAAATGTGGAGTCATTGTGGGTGGAGATAAATGGAGCCAAAAACAATAATAAATTACTAATAGGAGTTTACTATAAACCACCTAATATACCAGAGTCCGCATAAAATCTATTACTAAACGAGATAAACAAGGCGGCAAACCATAATGAGGTGGTTATTACGGGGGACTTCAACTACCCAGATATAGACTGGGAAACTGAGAGCTGTACATCCCATAAAGGAAACAGGTTCTTGGCAATAGCCAAAGACAATTACCTTTCCCAAATGGTTCAGGACCCAACTAGAGGGACGGCCATACTGGACTTAGTATTAACCAATAGACCTGATAGAACAACAGATGTGCAGGTCGGGGGACACCTGGGAAATAGTGACCATAAAGTAATAACCTTCCAATTATCCTTCAAACGAGAGTTTCTACAGGGAGGAACAAGAATACCGGACTTCAAAAAAGCTAAATTTAGCCAACTAAGAGAGGCCATAGGCCCAATTAACTGGGACAAAGTCCTCAAAAATAAAAATACAACCACAAAATGGGAGATTTTTAAAATCATCGTAACATCTAATTGTAAACGATGCATACCTTATAGAAATAAAAGGCTAAGAAATAAGAAGAAACCAATGTGGATAAATAGAACCGTAAAAAAAGCAATAAATGACAAAAAGAAAGCATATAAATCACTAAAACAGGAGGGGAGCCTGGAAGCTCTGATAAACTATAAGGAAAAAAATAGAATATGTAAAAAAACTAATAAAAACTGCCAAACTAGAGACCGAGAGATTAACTGCCAAAGAGAGCAAAACTAACCCTAAAATGTTCTTCAATTATATAAATGGTAAAAAATATAAATCTGAAGGAGTCGGCCCTCTACATAGCAATGAGGGGGGTGTTGCAGAAAGCGACGAGGATAAAGCTAAGCTATTAAATATTTTCTTCTCCACTGTTTTCACTGAGGAAAATAAACTGTCGGATGAAATGTAAAATGTAAAAGTAAATTCCCCTTTAAAAGTGCCCTGTCTGACCCAGGAAGAAGTACAGCAGCGACTTAAAAAGATTAAAATGGACAAATCACCAGGACCGGATGGCTTACACCCCCGTATCCTAAGGGAATTAAGTGATGTCCTAGCCAGACCCTTATTTTTGATATTCACGGACTCCATACTGACAGGGAATGTTCCACCAGACTGGCGTATAGCAAATGTGGTGCCAATATTCAAAAAGGGTCCAAAAACAGAGCCTGGAAATTATAGGCCGGTAAGTTTAACATCTGTTGTGGGTAAACTGTTTGAAGGTTTTGTAAGAGATGCTATCTTGGAGTATCTCAATGAAAATAAGCAAATTACACCATATCAGCATGGCTTCATGAGGGATCGGTCATGTCAAACTAATTTAATCAGTTTCTATGAGGAGGTAAGTTCTAAACTTGACCGGGGTGAATCAGTGGATGTCATATATCTGGACTTCTCCAAAGCATTTGACACTGTACCACACAAAAGGTTAGTATATAAAATGAGAACACTTGGACTAGGAGAAAATATCTGTATGTGGGTAAGTAACTGGCTCAGTAATAGAAAACAGAGAGTGGTTATTAACGGTACACACTCAGATTGGGTCACTGTCACTAGTGGGGTACCTCAGGGGTCAGTATTGGGCCCTATTCTCTTCAATATATTTATTAATGATCTTGTAGAAGGCCTGCACAGTAAAATATCAATTTTGCAGATGACACTAAACTGTGTAAAGTAATTAACACTGAAGAGGACAGTTTTCTGCTACAGAGGGATCTGGATAGATTGGGGGCTTGGGCAGAGAAATGGCAGATGAGGTTTAACACTGACAAATGTAAAGTTATGCACATGGGAAGGAATAATGCAAGTCACCCGTACATACTAAATGGTAAAACACTCAGTAACACTGACATGGAAAAGGATCTAGGAATTTTAATAAATAACAAACTAAGCTGTAAAAACCAGTGTCAGGCAGCTGCTGCTAAGGCCAATAAGATAATGGGTTGCATCAAAAGGGGCATAGATGCCCGTGATGAAAATATAGTCTTACCACTTTATAAATCACTAGTCAGACCACACATGGAGTACTGTGTACAGTTCTGGGCTCCTGTGAACAAGGCAGACATAGCAGAGCTAGAGAGGGTTCAGAGGAGGGCAACTAAAGTAATAACTGGAATGGGGCAACTACAGTACCCTGAAAGGGTATCAAAATTAGGGTTATTCACTTTAGAAAAAAGACGACTGAGGGGAGATCTAATAACTATGTATAAATATATCAGGGGTCAGTACAGAGATCTCTCCCATCATCTATTTATCCCCAGGACTGTGACTGTGACGAGGGGACATCCTCTGCGTCTGGAGGAAAGAAGGTTTGTACACAAACATAGAAAAGGGTTCTTCACGGTAAGAGCAGTGAGACTATGGAACTCTCTGCCTGAGGAGGTGGTGATGGTGAGTGCAATAAAGAAATTCAAGAGGGCCTGGATGTATTTCTGGAGCGTAATAATATTTCAGGCTATAGCTACTAGAGATAGGTCGTTGATCCAGGGACTTGTTCTGACTGCCTGATTGGAGTCGGGAAGGAATTTTTTCCCCTTAAGTGGGGAAAATTGGCTCTACCTCACAGGGGTTTTTTGCCTTCCTCTGGATCAACTTGCAGGAAACAGGTCGAACTGGATGGACAAATGTCTTTTTTTCGGCCTAATATACTATGTTACTATGTTACCTGCATAAAAGGCTGACATGTAGCCCATTAAAAACATTCCCTGCTTGACCCTCAATACAGAGTCTCATCTTGTACTTGGGGGGGATAATTCGTATGATTCCTGTTCGGTGCCCAGGAGTGTTAGGTAGCTTACTTCATGTTCGGGAAAAAGAACAGCTTTGGTGACGTTAACCCCTCTACTTACTCGGGGTGCCATAACAGACTGATATAATGCACTTAAAAAAATTGCAATTGCTCCACAGCATAATGCTATTAAAGTGCTGTGCTTAAGCCTATGGCCATAAGCCTATGTAGAAACTCGAACTTTTGAAAAAAGAAAACAACGTCGTCTCTCTGTTTAGATGGAAAAAAATACTTTTTTTCTTGTAGGTGGTTGGTTTTTTTGATGCAAGAACAAGGTGTGCCCAGCCCCCTAGCCCTTACTCAAAGCTTTTCCTGCTCAAAGTCCCTAAAATCTACACAATTATTTATTTCTATTCTTTCAATAGACTGTCCATGTTACACTAGAAAATGTGCTTGTGCCCCTTTATACTCAAAACTTCTATTTTGGGGTAACACTGCCAGAGACCCACCCTTATCAGCAGCTGAACACAGTATGGCATTTCCTCGTTGTTCCCAGAAATCTCCTTGCCACCCCTGACTGGCTGATTAAGCTGTATTTTAGCCTCTAAGCCAATCACAGCAAGCCATCCCCTTCATTTTCTCCCAGTGTCATGTGACCATACTTCTTACCCCTTTATGATTATTTCCCACCAATTCTCACAATAAAATGGGTCTGGTAGCAATTTTAACGGAATTCGCCCAAAAAGAATTAACAATATTTGGCTTTGTTTTGTGGATACATTTTTGGGAAAGTATACTGTGTGTTGTCAGTCAGCACTCCAGATGTGCAGCATGGTGCTCCTGTCTAGGGAGGGCGCCCCGTGCTGCAGTGAAGAAAATAGACGAGCACTGACTGTATTTGTAGTAATGCTTTTTAGTTTACTGTCACATTAGATACACATATGTGACGCTTCATCTCACAATCAGTGTTTAAATACGTTTTTCAGTTTTTTATTTGTTTACACAGTTATTGACATCATCATTATGTGGCAGGTGGGTCATTTTCCCATCCAGTGCATACATGTATGGCGCTACGTGGGTCTTAGACTGCACCCGCTCATGAGGGCATCAGGTTCCATAGCCATCAGGTGCCTACTGTTTTAAACAGCAGACAATCGGGGCTAATATATGCGATCGATTACACGCATTTAATCCATTAGATGCTGTGGTCACATTTGCCACGGCATCTGGGAGCTAAAAAACCTGGGAGCATGTGCCTAGCAGGGATAGGGGGAACTCAATGGTGTGTGTTGCAGCCTCGGTCCTACTGCTAAAGCATTGGGGTCTATGAGAGATGCAAGCTTATGAAAGAAAAGTGTCAAAATATGTTTAAAAAAAAAAAATTCAAATCATCCCCCTTCCCCAAAGTAAAACTATAGATATGAGGTCAAAATTAAATGTATATAAGTCTTTACTAAGTGCAACATAGAACTCCAAATGCATCCAATTGTAGCATGCTCTATATGAAAATCTTCTCTGGTGCCAGTAAGGGTCATGGAGGCAAATTGGGTAATGGCATTTAAGCACTTAGGTGGTACTGGTCTAGTAAAGTTCTGGGGGATGGGTGTCTTGGTTGTAATCCCTCACTTTGCAGCAGTGTCCACAATGCTGGTTGTAGCAGTTCAGTCTATTGTCTAGCATCTCAAGTCTCTCCCCTCCCGGCAGGAAGCAGGACCAGCCGATTCCTACCAAAAAAGGAGAAACAGGGTGGTTAGCACTGTTTCTGATTAACCACTGCCCTTCATATCCTCACTGGCAGTTACGCCCATGTAACAAAAAAAAAAATATATAACATTATAATACAATACTATGTACAAAATTGTAGTACCCCAGGTCTAGGGTAACACACCCCCCTTTGATGAAAACCAAGTCATCCTCGGGCTGTGCTTGTGGTCAATCCTGGTATTTTGGCACAGATTCCCAAAGCTGCTGTTCATGCTGTGGAGAGACTAAGTTAAGGGCATAAGTGCTGTGACACAGTGAAAGGTCTGGTGAGGTGAGGAAGGTATTTTACTCCCAGCATGTGCTGCTGGACTGGACTGACACCCAGGTGAGGTCAAGTACCGAACCGGATCTCATATGCTGATCCAGGCTTTGCTGACAGCTGATTGTCTTAAAAGGCCAACTGGAGGGCAGCAGGGTGTGTGAGGCCTCCGGTTGGATGTCGGCCATCAGCCTGTCTGGGAGGACAGGTCGGTGAACACCTGGATTTTTCACTCTTCCGCGGTACCCGTAGCTCGGTGTGAATTAAACACCAGGACTGGAGGTTCTTAAGCAAGACCGGCGGCACGCAGGGGCGTAACTAGAGGTGAATGGGCCCCACAGCAATTTTTTGTATGCCCCCCACCCTCACCCTGTGCAAATCCCGCTCCTTCTTTGGCTAGTCACAATCTAGACGAGACCAGGCTGCCACTCCATCCTTTTTCTACACACACCCTATCTGTCATGAAGTGTGATTCTATCATACTGTTGTGGGGGCCCTGTCAAAGTCTTAGGCCCCTTTAACACGGGCGATTTTTCCGCGTGGGTGCAATGCGTGAAGTGAACACATTGCACCCGCACTGAATCCTGACCCATTCACTTCAATGGGTCTGTGTAAAAGATCTGTGATTTTCACGCATCACTTGTGCGTTGCGTAAAAATCGCAACATGCTCTATCTTCTGCGTTTTTCACGTAGCGCAGGCCCAACAGAAATAAATGGGGCTGCGTGAAAATCGCATTGCATCCACAAGCATTGCGGATGCAATGCGATTTTCACAGATGGTTGCTAGGAGATGATAGGGACCTGAACTTTATTATTTTCCCTTATAACATGGTTATAATAGAAAATAATAGCATTCTTAATACAGAATGCTAAGTAACATGTGGCTTGAGGGGTTAAAAAATAATAAAATATTAAATTATTCACCTCATCCACTTGATCGCGTAGCCAGTCTTGTCTTCTTTCAGGACCTGGCAGAAAAAATAACTTTGGTGACGTCACCACGTTCACCACCAGGTTGCTAGGAGATATTGTTTGTAAACCTTTAGTTTTTTTATCACGTGCATGAAAAACGCATCAAAACGCATTGCACCCGCGCAGAAAACCCTGAACGCAATCGTAGACAAAACTGACTGAACTTGCTTGAAGAATGGTGCGAGTTTCCCTGAATGCACCCTGAACTCATCTGGAGCCAACCTGTTTCGTTCGTGTGAAAGGGGTCAGCCGTTCCCGTATTGCGGACCGCATATACAGATTAGCAATAAATGGGCACCCTTCCGTGTGCATTCCACATCAAAGTGAATGGGTCCGCAAATCCGGAGATGCGGAAGGGTGCGAAACGGAATCACGGAACAGAACACTACGTAAGCACTTTGCAGTGCTTCCGTGGGGTTCCATTTCGCACTTCCCTTCCACCAAAAGATAGAACATGTAGTTTTTGCAGAATTATGCTTTCCTGGGTAATCTACCCGGAGAGGCGAACATGACGTCACACTACATTGTATGTACAGCACAGTATGACTGTGCTGTAGGATAGGCGCCCATTCTATGTATTGCTGCAGGGCTGACCCCGACTGTAGTCTGTCCCTATGGTCTGAGCCCCTGATAACCAGTGGCGTAGCTAGAAATGACTGGGCCCCACAGCAAATTTTTAAACGGGCAGGCAGGCGTCATACAGTGGCATTTGATTCTTTAACAAACGTGTTTTTACTGGACTATGACGTACACGATACAAAAATGCAGCACTCCACGTTCTTGTATCCTGCACAATCCGGTAAAAAAAATGAATACTTTTTTTTTTTCAATGAAACTCTATGGTGAACGGATGTCACTGTCATGGCATCAGTAAGAGGCATCCGAATATGTTTTTTTGTATACTGGGAAAAACCTGATGTGAACACAGCCTTAAATGTAGGACAAAAATGTAATGTGAACTAGCGGCGCATTGTACAGTTGTTGAAAAAACTATACTCACCTGCTCCCCGCCGCTCCGTGATCTTCCAGTCCCATTCTGGCCTCATACTGGCCTGTCCCCAAGCTGCACATGGGCGCCCAGAGGAGTGTGGCATCAGATGGATAGGGGGGCTAGAGGGCAGGGCATCAGATACGTAGGGGGCCCACAGGACAAGACTGGGGGGGGCTTCTGAAAGGACAGCAGATGAATACAGCTGGGGGGGGGCAAAGGACAGCAGATTAATGCAGATGGGGGGGGGGGGCTACATGAGATGCAGGACAGCTAGTGTTGGCAGGGATAAGCCTGGAATGTATGGGCTCATGATAGTGACAGGCACAGGCTCTTCTTTCTGCAGCACTTACTGTCAGTATTCAGTCTCCCCTCTCCCTCCTGTTACTGGTGACTACAGAGCAGTCTCTGTAACAGAAGCTGGGCTGTACTAATAGCAGAGGGAGGGGAGACAGGATCTCCCTGTAGCACACTGTACTAAGCCCTGGCTGCACTATAAAGCAGCTA
The DNA here is from genome assembly GCA_033119425.1 of Bufotes viridis. NCBI lineage: Eukaryota > Metazoa > Chordata > Amphibia > Anura > Bufonidae > Bufotes > Bufotes viridis. The sequence goes on along the minus strand of CM065596.1, from coordinate 42,148,156 downwards.
GGCTCCTCTAATAATGGTCCGTGCTGATGGGCGGGGCTTAGCTCCCTGCTCTTCTCCGAGGATGTTCTAAAGCAGAGAAGTGTGTAGAGGGGGGTGTGGCCAGTCTGACACTGTTTACTACTGCTCCGGGCCCCGAAGCAGCCCGGGCCCCGAAGCAGCTGCTTCCCAGGTAGGTACGCCACTGGCGGCACGATATATATTGAGCACCAAGACTTAAAACCTAAAGTGACTTTTGTTTTTGTTAACCTGCCTTGTGTGAATAAACACTGAACTTGTGTTTAAGAACTGTTTTGTGCCTCTGTACTGCGTCTGCTTATCCTGCCTACCAGAGAGAATCCTCACAGTGCATATAGAAAACATACATTGCATAGGCTACCATTCCTAACTACCAGAAGGGCATTATAGCTAGCCAGGGCCCAGTCCATGATGGTGCTAGGGAGAGTGGTACCTATCTTTTCTATCCTAAGTTTGGAAATAAAGAAATCCCAGGCTATGGGGCTTAAATACGTTAGAGTCCTTGGGATACACAGCTGGGTGCAGTGGCGTACACAAAATCCATGGGGCCCCGGTGCAAAACTGATTCATGGGGCCCCCTCCCTGTGGCCCGCCCCCAACCCGCCGCAAGAATTTACTCGGGCCCCCTGGATTGTGATTAATAATGCTCTTTTTACTACAAAATCACAGTGAGATAAAGTTGTCACTGTAATTTTGTAGTAAATAGATCACAGAGAGGCACAGAGCATTATCAATCATGTCACTGCTCCGTGTCTCTGCTGTCCAGTACGCGCTTGGCACTCTTTCACACAGCGGATTCCATGAACTCCATCCGCTCGTGTGAAAGAGCCCTAAGCCCAATGCATGGCTACACTCACCCAGTCCTAACTAATAAAATCTGGTCCTACCTCATGCAGGGTGTGGCTGGCCTCGGCGTGATGTCCGCTGGATCCAGAACAAGGTCCCTGTGGTGAGAAAAAAAGAATAATCACATAAGGAAGGGATGGTGACTGTCCCTGTGAAATCACCAGCAGGGGCGCTGTGCTGGCCTGGAAGACTGAGCCATGCCAATGTATAGCGGGGTAATCTAGTGCTACCACACAGTACTAATGCCCACCTTGTGGCCCCTCACAGTAGTTATGGCCAGATATATGCCCCCTTACAGTAGTTATGGCCAGATATGTGTCCCCTCACAGTAGTTATGCCCAGATATGTGCCCCCTCACAGTAGTTATGCCCAGATATGTGCCCCCTCACAGTAGTTATGCCCAGATTTGTGTCCCCCTCACAGTAGTAGTTATGTCCCCCCTTACAGTAGTTATGGGCAGATATGTCCCCCCTTACAGTAGTTATGCCCAGATATGTGCCCCCTCACAGTAGTTATGCCCAGATATGTGCCCCCTCACAGTAGTTATGCCCAGATTTGTGTCCCTCTCACAGTAGTAGTTATGTCCCCCTTACAGTAGTTATGGGCAAATATGTGTCCCCCTTACAGTAGTTATGTCCAGATATGTGTCCCCTCACAGTTACAGGGGACAAATGGAATATATACAGAGGGGCAAAATGGATATATATAAAGGGGCCCTGTATGTATATATATTTATCCATTTTGCCCCTCTGTATATATTCCATTTGTCCCCTGTGTCTGTATTCCATTTTTACCCCTCTGTATATATTTAATTTTTGTTATTGGGGTCGGCCCCCACTCTGCTGCACTGCCAGATGCTCCCTGTGTTAGCCGGCACATACAAAAAAATAAAAACTTACCTACTCCGAACCTGCTCTGCTCCCGCCGACTTGTTCATAATGCCGTCTTCTGGCGTGCGTCGGCAGCGTCGCGGGCCCGCGTCATCCCGTCAATCCCGCGAGACCTGGCGCGAGGTCACTGGTCTGGAGCAAGGCACTGGATGGGTGGAGGAGGGGCCACCGCGTAAGTAACTGCGAGTGCGCAGTGCTGCACCGCCGGCCAGGCACAGAGGCCGGGGCCGGACCGGCCATATACTTTTAAAAATTTTAAAATAATTTGCGGTGGGGCTGCGGGCACTACTGCAGGGGCCAGGGGTTCACAGGCGGCCGGGCCCCCTGGAGTGCCGGGCCCGGTCGCAACTGCGACCCCTGCGACCCCTGTATGTACGCGCCTGGCTGGGTGAACATCCTGGGTCTGCGGCTCTTACAGAGTCCCAGAAACACAAAACCCAAGCTTGTCATTGCTCAGGTTTATTTCAGTCCTGGTGATGGGTCCACTTGCAGCTTTTGATCCCAAAAGTCCCAGAAACACAAATGAGGGGTGCAAGGAGCTCCAGTATGTTGGGTTTGAGGCTTAAACGTTATGCCCCCCTCCCCCTTCTCAGGCAAGATGGAAACAGACCTGAGAAAGGATGGAAAATGTACAACAGGTCAACTTTCATAAAAAGGGAGCACCATAAAGCTTAAACTGTAAGGGTGGTAAAATAGGGCCAATAAAACAAAGACAAAACAGGGGCCAGTCCCAGGTATCTCACCCTTTTAAAGCTCATCGGGCTCCTGGATCTTTTCAGGAACACACTTCAGACAAAAGAAGGGAATTTCTGCTCTCTCTTTTCTCCAAAATTGATGAGCAGATACTTGTATAGTGGCTTCTGATGCTAGCTGGATGCTGGGGGCATTATAAGAATACAGGGGGGGACAGCTAGGGAACATTATGAAAATTCAGGGGGCAAGGCTGGGGGAAATTATTAAACAGAGGGCCCGATGGGGAACATTATAAGAATACAGGGGGCACTACTAGTGGGCATTGTAAGTAAAGGCAGCAATGCTGGGGGACACTATAATAATATAGGGAGTGCTACTGAGAGCAGTAATGAGAGGGGTCACTGGATGTAAGAGGTAGGTGTGGTGCTGTATGTACTGTCCAATTCAAATTTGCCTTTAGCAGTAGGGCTGAGAGAGAGGAGTTGGATTAAGAATTTGGCATAGGGGAGGTTTAGGGCGCCTTTTTAGTTTTTACCTCAGACAGCAGAAAGCTAGAATCGTCCTAGGCCACAACTTACAACTGTATTTGCGGCCTAAAGATGCAGATACAGTTGTAAAGTTATGGACAGATAGAGACCAGCTGCTAGGAATAGTGATTCCTCCATCTCTTTCCTGATTAGGGCTCACAAAATAGAGTTTGTTTGGGGCCCAAAAAATTCCAAGCCAGCCCCTGTTCAAACAGCTCGGGGCACAGATCGGAAGAGGCCTACACTGCATCACTGACAGTTGCATGGAGTTATTGATATGAGTTTACTATTTTTATTTGGCACCATGCTGTTGAGCCACTATGGGGGGCATTATTACAACTGGGAGCAATGTTACTGGCACACATAAGGAGGCATATTTTTGTAATGGTACCTTTTTGTGTACTGTCACACATTATAAGGGAACTTTTTGCGTACTCGCACACATTTAAATGGAACATTTTGTGTACTGGCACACATTGTAAGGTGGTATTTCTTGTACTGGCACGCATTATAAAGTGGTATTTCTTGTACTGGCACACATTATAATGTATTTTTTGTACTGGCACACAGAGGCTTTTTTTTTCACACATTATCAGGGGAATAACCACTTCTGGACACAATGGAGACATTATGACTCTTGGGGGCGATGTTAATACTAAGTACACTCAGGATAGAATTATTTTTATATTGGTGGTAGCACTATAACTTTGCGGGGCACCCGGGCACATTATCAACTTAGAACAATTATTTGTTGGGACATTACACTATTAGTACCAGGTACACTGTTTCCTGGCTGCAGCTATTTTTTAGGGCACTATAATTATTGAAGGAGGCACTATCTGCGTGGTACTACTATTTTCAAGGGGATTAGCTGTCTCTGCATTATAGTATAAGAAAGCACAGCATTGAGAGGGGCAGGATGGGGTGTTCAGAAGGTGGAAGGATGACGTTATAATAGGAAACTAACCGGTTTGAAATCATCATGGCGAAAAAAAAGAAATCATCATGGAGAACTGGTCCGAATGGAGAAGATGAGGATAGAGAACGTCTACATCAGAGGAAATGTCACTGGATGTAAGAGGCTTGTGGTGCTGGAGGGAAGGGGTTAGGTTGAGAATTTCGCATGGGGGTGTGCCGCTTTAATTCTCACCTCTGGCAGCAGAAAGGAAATGGATGCATGTTTCATACATGGACTCACTCATTTGCTCATTCATAACACACATATGTAAAATATGATCAGAGTACTGTACCCAGTCACCACAAGAGAGAAGGGTACAATTGATAATAATGGACCCTATGTTGTGTATCCTGTGTGAAGATTATGTAGTGTCCACTCCTATCTCCAAAGTGCTAAACGCTTGGTCGGCCCTTTTTGAAGGGCAGTTCCCGTCTTCCTTGTCTTCTGACTTTATTCATCCGAATAGAATCTCAAAAATTGTATTGGTCTGGAATACGACTTTTTTCGAAATTTGAGATGAATTTGGATCATTTACAATCGATTTGCTCATCTCTATTGAAGCCTTACCTTATTCTTCTATCATAGACCACAAGGGAAGGAGTCAGAACTATTGGAATTAGTTGGATTAACCCCTTCACTACTTTACACTAGGGAAATCTTGATTCGACTTAGGCCTGTATTAGACATTGCAAGAATCAAACGAA